>CM063513.1:64049738-65279738 GCA_032199755.1 Ambrosia artemisiifolia
CATGCTTCCTTTTATGTCCCGTCTAGTGATTTCCACATGCTGAACCCTTTACCCTTCATGTATACCTCCCCCAAGTTGAATTTCAATACATACATATTAAAAATCATATACTACTCTAGTTATTTGTATGCCTAGCACGATAAATCTAATTGTATCTGATTTTAACAAATATATGTAAGCGCGCGCACATACACAAATTATCTTGAGAATTCATAAATATCGAGAACTACGACAACTCGGTTAATAACCAATTAATCTAATTTACATACACTACCGTCATCATTATAACACAACAATAAAAAATTAATCTCCAATTAACTCATCTTTTCTCTCGAAATTACCCTTAAAATTATTTTTACATATGTGTAAATGGTAAATTTACATATGTGTGATTTTTTTTTCAATAGCATGTTAAAAGTTTAATAATTTTGTATTTTAAAAATCATTGTATTAATAAAATAAAATTGATATTGATCGAGTTAGCATGGTTATTAGGAAAATTATATGATCTCATTTGATCTTTCTCAAGTATGCATCTCTTTCTCTCTATACACACACACATATATATATAGGACACATATATATATAGGGGAAGATAATTTGAAACTCTTTGTGTTGAAAATCCCGGAAAACTCAAGTAAAAATTGTTTTTATTTTTACTAAAAAAAGGCATATAATATACAATCTAAAACATTATGACTAAGTCTGAAAAATGATACCTAAATATCAATTCTTAATCCTATCACACTTCTCACAAAATAGGGCATTTGTGCACCAACTCCACCCTATATATCTGGTTATCTTTCTTCACGTGGTGTTTTAGGCATGTTTTAAATATCATGCTTACAATACATTTGATTTTGTTTTAAATTGTTACTTTTTATTGTTTTTCTATAGAACACAATTTCAAAGAATATCAACATTTCTTATAAAATTTAAAACAAAATGCCTACATAGACTTACTACTTGTAAATGTTGTCTTTAGTGTTCTTCAAGCGAAAACAACCCAAAACATCATTTCTAAATCTGAAACATGATGGCTACATGTCAATTCTTAATACTTCTCACACTTTTTACAAAAATAAATTTTCCTACTGGATCCTCTACCTATATATATGATTCGATTCTAATGAGAACTAGGTTGAGTTGTGAGAGCAATGAGAATTCTGATATGAAATGCAATTTTAAAAAAAAAATACACACTGAAGTAAAGTTGAATAACTGATAAATATAAAAAATAAAATAATAATAATAATTTACGTCATCCTTACACCGGTGTAACAAAAATATTGTAAATATCTACATCGATGTAATATTTTATTAAGATTTAATTACAACCACACATTCATATTACAATTAATTAAATGTGTGGCTAATAAGTGAGTTCCTATTGTTCTCATAACTCAACCTAATTCTCATTTTAACCCATCCTTATATATATGGGCGGGTTCAGTGAGGAACCTCAAAAAGGTGAGGAACCATTCATTTAACGTATTAAATATAATATAAAACTTTAATTTTTGAAAAACTTTTTTGGAGCTTTGCATATAAATGCATATAGAAGCCTTTTGTATAAAAAAGTCAATAAATAAAAAAAAATTAGAAAAAATGGTTAAAACTAGTTAAAAAAAGGTAATTTTATAAAAAAATTATTGTAATGGCTTCTACATATCTTTATATGCAAAAGCTTTAAAAAAATAATCATTTACATGTTAAACTGAATTTTTATAATATACTTAACATGTTAAATTCATGATTCTCCAGTTCCCCACTGAACCTCACTATATATAAATAAAAAACCCACTCAAGTTAAGAAAACATTGAAAACCCGCCAAAAAACCATTTAAAAAATGTTTTTTTTAAATACACAAGGTAACATACATGTTTTTAAGCGTTTTGGTCAAAAAAATTAAAAAAAAAGCCGAAAGGATATTCTAAAAAAAATAAACAAAGTTTGCGTTGTTACACATGTAACAGATGAGGTTTTCAGCTTTTACATGTGTAATAGAGCTGTTACATATGTAATAGCGCAAACTTTGTTTATTTTTTTAAAAAATATCCCTTCGGCGCTTTTTTTTTATTTTTTTTTTGGCCCAAAACGCTTAAAAACATGTATGTTACCTTGTGTATTGTTTAAAAAAACCATTTTTTAGATGGTTTTTCCATGGGTTTTCAAAGTTTTCTTAACTCGAGTGGGTTTTCAATTTATACTTTCCCTATATATATCGGATTTGGTTCTAATGAGAACCAGGTTAAGTTGTGAGAACCGTGAGAACTCCGACTTAAAATGTGAATTTTAAATTTTTTTACACACTCATGTGAAAACAGCTAACTCTGTCGTAAAAAAATGAAAAAACAAATTATTTACAACGTTCTTACACTGATGTAACAAAATGACAACACCTATTTAACTAAATTAATATTTAATTCAATATTTTATTATGGTTTAATTACAACCACAAATTCATTACATAATAAAATAAGTGTGGTTATAAAGTGAGTTCCTTAGTTCTTTCTACTCAACCTAGTTCTCAATTTAACCCAACCCTATATATATATAGGATCCGGATATTTTGAGAACTCGTGTGAGTTGCGAGAACTTGAGAACTCCCCTACCCAATAATAATGTGACACATCACCCAATTAAGATTATTATAATGAGGGGCATTTTTGTCAAATACCATATCCCCTACCCCACCCCACCCCACACCCTTTTAAAATATCAGTCTCTCATCTCTCTCTCTCACTTTCTCTCTCCCTCTCTAAAAAACACACACAACACCCATCTCTCTCTCTCTCTCTTTCTTTCTCTCTCTAAAGAAACAGAAGAACAGGGGCATGAACGATGAACGATGAAGAACAGGGGGCATGAACGATGAAGAACAGGGGCATGAATGACGTTGTTGATGGTGGTGAGTGGTGGATCTGATGGGTTTTTGGGGTTTGGGGGTGGATCTGATGTTTTTGCGGTTTTTGGGGATGGATATGTGTTCTTGAAGACGATGCGGAGGGTTTTGACGGTTGGGAGGGTTTTGAAGACGGGTTTTGTAGATGATAGGTGTGACAACCGCCACCCTTATGTTTTAGCAAGATGTCAATTATAGTCCCTCGAGTATTTAAACGTTTATATTTTTATCTCTGTAAGTTTCGTCGTTTCAAATTTAATCTTAAAGCGAACTAAAATTTAATCATTTATATATATATATATATATTATGGATCAGATATAAGTTTTTAATCAAATGCGTATGTTAAATCGTCACTCGGAATGGATATTATAATAATTCCAAGTTTTATAAAGTTTTATGAAGCTTTTGGGTTAAATTAGTTGAACTTTGTTAAGTTTATAAAGGAATTTCTAACCAATTTACACATAAAACTAACCATGTTAAACTAGAGGGACCATTCCTGTCAATACATGAAAGTTTAAAAATCCAGCCCTCTTTTCCTCTGGTCACGTTTTTCCGGCAACAATCCGGCTACCGGATTTTAATTCCGGCGAGTTAAAAAAAACGATTTAATGTGTTTTATCTCCTCTTTAATGCTAAAAATCGTTTCTTCAAGCATTCACTTCGTTTTCCCATCATAATGTTAACCATAAACGAGTTATAATGATCATTTTAAACCCAATTAAAGTGTGTAACCGGCGAGCTTTAAATCGATCTTAAACTCGTCATTTAATCGTTCAATACATAAATTGATCTTGCCATTTCGTTTCTGCACTTTTACCCAACTTAAACCCACTTGAAAATGTTCCAGAATCGCGTCCCTAGTATCCTAAAAATCGGTTTTAAGTTTCGGGTTCTTTCTTCTCAATTGCAAGCTACATATGCATTGTAAGTTCGATTTCTTATTGCCGTTTTGATTTTCGTTATATTCCGATCATTAGCCCTCTATAACAGATTTGTTATCGTGTTTGAATTGGATTTATTAAATCTAGGTTAGGGTTAGGGTTCGTGCTAGATGAATTGGGGAAGAAGATGAAGTTAGTATAATGTTATATATATTCTTTTCTAAAACAAATCACATACAACAGTCATGGTCTAGTGGTTCAGGATGTGAGATATGTGTGTGATGGCCTGAGTTCGAACCCAGGCATCTCACATTATTTTTTTTACTGATTTTTTTTTTCGCTATCTTTGTATTTTAACATTTATTTAATCATTTAAACTTAGAATATTCATAATAAATTCATTTTTGATCCAAAAATTATGAAAATTTAGGTGTAACATCTTGACACCATAAAGAAAATTTCCATACTTTTATTTTCTGGAAAATGTCCTATTTTCATATTTTTATTGAATTTATTTGTTTTAATCATATTTAATTGATAAAAAATTCATTTTTAATGATTTTAATCTCAAACTTTTTGGGAAATTATTTTTAATCATTATGAACTGAAATAAAAATATTTGGTTCAGAAAACATTTATTTTTATTAATTTTTCTATTTTTAAACATTTAAACATGATTTAATCTCATTAAATCAGTTTTAAATATAAATAAGTTCATAAAAATTATGGGAAAATTATTTTCATTAATTTACATCAGAAATCATCCATTTTCTATAAAAATAGCATTTTTGGGTCATGTCTTGTATTATTAGCATTATTTATGTTGAATTAGACATAATTAAACATTTATTTATTTACACTATTTAAACATCTATTTTATAAATACTTTTCTTATAAAATAGAAATGTTTTATGTTTGAAAATCTTAATTACCGTTTGTGGATCATTGTGAAACTCATATTTATTTAGTTATACATTTATGATTATCGTATTTATTATAATTTAGTTAAAGTAATTAACTAAATTATTTTGCCTTAATTATTCCACAACATATTTTACCCAAACATTCAATTAGTAATAATTATACTACCTACAACACATTTATAAACTTTGACATATCATTTTTGATATACAACTTCTACATTAATTTGATTTATCATAAAAACTCTAATTCCCCAAATCGACTTAGCAAACCCTAGTGCCTTAGAACCCTAGATACCTTAGAATTTTTAGACACTTCCTTATTAGTATTCTTATACATTATAGGTTGAATTCCTCGGAATTCCCATTACTTAACTCATGACCGCTTAAGTTGGATTTTGATCGCTTTCGCAAACTGTGAGTATATCTTTCCCCTTTTTCATGTTTTACTCTTTTGGGGCTATTCATGTACACTATGACTAAATGTTATTCTTTCACTAAATGCAATTCTCATGTGTGTTTGCTTTATGTTAATTTGTGTGTATCTATGGCTGTCAAAATCATTAACCGTTGTGGCCTTGCATTTCAATGAATAGTACTATGGTATATACCCCTTGTGACTCTGTTGAGAGACCTTGGTCATTGTCTTGTGATTCATTATACTCAAAAATGGTTTTCAAAGTGTTGTCTTGTCTTAGGGTTGATTTTGACTGATACTGCTTAAATACATAATTGCAAACGGTATACAACACATGAATTGCTAATCACTTTTTCTACTATACGTATTCAAAACAGGGTATGCTCACCAATACAATTTTTGTATTGACCAAATTATTTTGTACATGTTTCAGGTTATTTTGAGATGCATTCTTTAAGCTTTCGGATTTATATTTAGATTTTGATTCAGTGTATTTCAGTTTAGTTGACATTTAGACTTGTTGTATTTTATTTCATTGTAATAAACTATTTAATCAATGTATCTAAATTTACACTTTAGTCCATGAGCTATTGTACAATCGTCACTACGTGGCACCTTGATGATTCCGTCATCGGTTGGGGTGTTACAGATTGGTATCAGAGCCATGGTTATAGGGAATTAGGTTATTAGAATGCCTTTTTAGCCTAGTCTATAACTAAGCTTACTTTCACGAGTCCTCTCGTGTATATTTCTCTTATTTCTTATAATTTCTTTCAATATATTTTCTCTATGGTTCTTTCTCGTTATTCTTTCGGTATTTTGCTTGGAGAAGAAGACACTCGTATTCTACAAACGAAACGATATTACCAAGTTAGGAGTGACATCCATACCTTGGTGATTAATTTCACTCCTCTATATGTTATTTATCTTAGGAATATATATCTTTGAGATAGGAGTGACATCCACACCTCAAAGAGTATTTCCTTCAAAAAGAAACTTAACCACTAAGCTAGGAGTGATATCCTTAACTTAGTGATTGGTTTCATTCCTCAATTGTTTTCAATTTTGAAATACATCTTTGAGTTAGGAGTGAAATCCACATCTCAAGGATCTATTTCTGCATCTCGTTTTAAAGTCCCGCTAAAAGTTTTGAAATTTACTAGTGACGGAGTATGTGCAATCGGGAAGGATGACCATTTACTCGAAAGTTTAAGTGCACTCCCCATAAGTCACTAATAATATTTCAATTTCTTTGGCAGTCACCAGTTTCATTAGAAATATTTCTAGTATCACATTTCATTATTGGTATATTTTCCATTTGCTGTTTCAAACTTTTATCATAATTTTCTATGATGAAGTTATTATCTTTTGAGTATTCCCTATTAATAGCTATCGCTATTAGTGCATTTTTCAGTTTTCCGTTATTGATTCATAAGTTTTGTTTAACATATGGATTTTAGTTCAATCTCTTGTTGTTTTATATACTCGTTTCTAAAACCTCTATGCACTATTTTATCGCATTAAAACTTACACTATTCCATTTATGTTTCGTGATTTTTATAACACATCATTTCTCTTGTTCAAAAAACATTTTCCTATGACTCGAAATTTTAAGCTTATTGTCTAACTTGATCACACTTTTGATTCTTGAAAGTTGCACAGTTAATCACGAATGTGGTTTCAAACTTATTAATCATTTTGTTATTATCAACTTGTTTACAAAATTACTCGATCAATGTCACAGTATATCTCTAAACTATTCCCTTGTGTCTCTACAACATACACAACATCATAAATGCCTATCTATTCAACACACACCAGTATACTACTCTCTAAAGTGATTGCCTTAGTAACTTACTCCATGTTTTCATCTCATAAAAGCACAAAACCCAAGTACCTAGCTTTAGAGAAACTTATTCATCATATTAGCACATTTTATACACCCCTTGTGTCTTGAAACATTTAGCGTGCTATGAGTCCAAAGAGATGCCTTAACGACTTTTACAAACAAACGGTTTTTCAACGCATAAATTTTGCAAAATTTTGACAACTCAAGATTTCAATTACCCAATCAAAACGGGTAACACCCGTATTTTTCCAAACATTTCATAAATATGAAAAATTTTCAACTTTGATTAGATGTAACATGAAAATTGAAGGAATGTTTTAATAAAGAAAAGTCCTACTTCTAAAAAAAATCGTCAAGGCATTCGGGACATATGGAATCTCCTCCCTGTCCTACCCACATTTTTCAAACATTATCCAGGGGAATCAACCCAACTCAAACCAGATTCTCCAATGTCTTCAAAACAACCCATAAACTTATACCAAAATTATCAAATACCGAGCTGATTCACTCAATCAACGTAGCACGAGAAATTGTGCATAGTGGACTTTCAACGTTGAACTGGGTTTTTGAAGCTAGGTTACCAGCTGACACTTAAGATTTGGAACTTACACGTTACTCACAAACCTTACCATATCAGTTGCTGTGACACGATCATTCTTTTAAAAACTTAAAGTGGTATATTTTCATAAAGGTTATGAGACAATCTCTTCGCATTGGTATTATTTCGAAACTTCAAACTTGTTACATTGGGAGTCTATTTATGTTAAATACATTGACTTTTAATATTTTTGCTATTTAAGTATTGGTCTTTTGAAACACATTTGATTTATATGGTTTTCGAGGAAAGAAACTTGCGATTGATAATATGCCTTATGACAATTTTCAACTCGACTTCTTGTAAACATATAAAAGTGTGTACTTACGAAGTCTTTTCATGTGAAGCTATTTTGAATCTAAAAATTTATTCTCATGCATCACTACTATACTTTCGACTATATCACAAAGTTCGAGTAAACTACGTTTTGTTTTATAAACGATAATTTATCTTTTATACTTACACTCTTTCAGTCGCAAAACTTTTGGTCTAAACATTGGACATATCCTTATCGAAATGTTGCTAAATGTCTTTTAACATATAGTGCATATAATTTAAACCATCATGCTAGTAGACTACACGTCTGTTCTGCACACTCTCAATTGCATTAGATTTTACTATTTTATTTATAGTTATGTTCGCGCATTATCTTATTCTCGCATTATTATTTTATTCGTGGTTATTCTTGCGTGTTATTTGTGGTTATTCTCACACTAGTTATTAGCAATTATTCTTACATCATTGATTTTGAGCATTTATTCAACTCGTTTACTTTCATTGTGTACACTTGTGCGATTTACTCGATTTATATTACACTATTCTTTCAATCGAAATATTATGCTATATTTATATTCTTATATGAACGCATATTTGGTATGTGTATATATATATTCTGTTTTGAGCAAGACCCTGTTATACTTTACATTATTTTGTTCATCATCATGGCCAATGAACATACTAGTTGATTACTCGTATGAGATCTAAGCCAGTGCCCACGTACGACCCGGATTAGAGTATTACTCCAATCCGAGGGGAATGGTGAAATTCTCGGAGTTTATCAATATATGTGTTTAGAGCCCAACGATGAACAAAAAAAAATTTACTGGTTAAAGGCGAACCCGAAAGATGAAGAACCTCTAACCATGTCTTATACTTGCATGTTATTCACATTACGGTTAAAGGGAAAACCCGGAAGGGAAGGACCTCTAACCATGTCATGATTGAACATTATTTCATTACAGTAGATATTACATATGGGTTGCACGCATTTGTTTATGGTATTATTTATGTTAGGGTTATGGAAAAGCATAACACCCTGGTGTAAGGTAAATCGATGATTACGGTCCGGAACGCAATCATGGGTTTACAGGTACATAAGGGTGGTGTGTAATTCTATTTAGGTTGTTGGTAGACAATCAGTACGAGTCTAAAGTATCGGGAGTGTGGTGGGTTAGATGCGGTACACCCTATATATAAGCATAAACGATACTGCGGGAACGGACTAGGAGTCTGACCAAGAACCTACCCATTACTACCTTTTCATTAGATCGTTGACTAATAGCTAGCATTTTCGATAAGAACGTTCTTACACGAGCTTCAATTCGTCTTTCTCTTGACCACTCACACAGAAAACACGAACCTTGTGTACTCTTACCCTCTCAGTTATTTGAATTCTTATTGCATACTCTGATAACGTTCAGTCAGAAACTTTCTAAAGTAGGGGAGACTATCTTCGTTAGTACCTCTGCTCCTCACCCGTTACACATTCTCAAAACTTTTTCTCATTTAAACTCTCAACTTCTTAACCGTAAGTCAACTATTAAAGATTTTGAAACTTTTACTTTGGATATTAGACAACTATTTAATTTTTTTTGTCAAATCATAACTGATGTAATTTTCAAAACTTACTTGACTTTTACAACGCCTTTTGTTACATAGAAACCTCCACTTGAAAAAATTTCGAGACGAAATTTTCTAAAGTAGGGGAGACTGTGACAACCGTCACCCTTATGTTTTAGCAAGATGTCAATTATAGTCCCTCGAGTATTTAAACGTTTATATTTTTATCTCTGTAAGTTTCGTCGTTTCAAATTTAATCTTAAAGCGAACTAAAATTTAATCATTTATATATATATATATATATTATGGATCGGATATAAGTTTTTAATCAGATGCGTATGTTAAATCGTCACTCGGAATGGATATTATAATAATTTCAAGTTTTATAAAGTTTTATGAAGCTTTTGGGTTAAATTAGTTGAACTTTGTTAAGTTTATAAAGGAATTTCTAACCAATTTACACATAAAACTAACCATGTTAAACTAGAGGGACCATTCCTGTCAATACATGAAAGTTTAAAAATCCAGCCCTCTTTTCCTCTGGTCACGTTTTTCCGGCAACAATCCGGCGACCGGATTTTAATTCCGGCGAGTTAAAAAAACGATTTAATGTGTTTTATCTCCTCTTTAATGCTAAAAATCGTTTCTTCAAGCATTCACTTCGTTTTCCCATCATAATGTTAACCATAAACGAGTTATAATGATCATTTTAAACCCAATTAAAGTGTGTAACCGGCGAGCTTTAAATCGATCTTAAACTCGTCATTTAATCGTTCAATACATAAATTGATCTTGCCATTTCGTTTCTGCACTTTTACCCAACTTAAACCCACTTGAAAATGTTCCAGAATCGCGTCCCTAGTAGCCTAAAAATCGGTTTTAAGTTTCGGGTTCTTTCTTCTCAATTGCAAGCTACATATGCATTGTAAGTTCGATTTCTTATTGCCGTTTTGATTTTCGTTATATTCCGATCATTAGCCCTCTATAACAGATTTGTTATCGTGTTTGAATTGGATTTATTAAATCTAGGTTAGGGTTAGGGTTCGTGCTAGATGAATTGGGGAAGAAGATGAAGTTAGTATAATGTTATATATATTCTTTTCTAAAACAAATCACATACAACAGTCATGGTCTAGTGGTTCAGGATGTGAGATATGTGTGTGATGGCCTGAGTTCGAACCCAGGCATCTCACATTATTTTTTTTACTGATTTTTTTTGCTATCTTTGTATTTTAACATTTATTTAATCATTTAAAATTCATTTAAAGTTAGAATATTCATAATAAATTCATTTTTGATCCAAAAATTATGAAAATTTAGGTGTAACATCTTGACACCATAAAGAAAATTTCCATACTTTTATTTTCTGGAAAATGTCCTATTTTCATATTTTTATTGAATTTATTTGTTTTAATCATATTTAATTGATAAAAAATTCATTTTTAATGATTTTAATCTCAAACTTTTTGGGAAATTATTTTTAATCATTATGAACTGAAATAAAAATATTTGGTTCAGAAAACATTTATTTTTATTAATTTTTCTATTTTTAAACATTTAAACATGATTTAATCTCATTAAATCAGTTTTAAATATAAATAAGTTCATAAAAATTATGGGAAAATTATTTTCATTAATTTACATCAGAAATCATCCATTTTCTATAAAAATAGCATTTTTGGGTCATGTCTTGTATTATTAGCATTATTTATGTTGAATTAGACATAATTAAACATTTATTTATTTACACTATTTAAACATCTATTTTATAAATACTTTTCTTATAAAATAGAAATGTTTTATGTTTGAAAATCTTAATTACCGTTTGTGGATCATTGTGAAACTCATATTTATTTAGTTATACATTTATGATTATCGTATTTATTATAATTTAGTTAAAGTAATTAACTAAATTATTTTGCCTTAATTATTCCACAACATATTTTACCCAAACATTCAATTAGTAATAATTATACTACCTACAACACATTTATAAACTTTGACATATCATTTTTGATATACAACTTCTACATTAATTTGATTTATCATAAAAACTCTAATTCCCCAAATCGACTTAGCAAACCCTAGTGCCTTAGAACCCTAGATACCTTAGATTTTTTAGACACTTCCTTATTAGTATTCTTATACATTATAGGTTGAATTCCTCGGAATTCCCATTACTTAACTCATGACCGCTTAAGTTGGATTTTGATCGCTTTCGCAAACTGTGAGTATATCTTTCCCCTTTTTCATGTTTTACTCTTTTGGGGCTATTCATGTACACTATGACTAAATGTTATTCTTTCACTAAATGCAATTCTCATGTGTGTTTGCTTTATGTTAATTTGTGTGTATCTATGGCTGTCAAAATCATTAACCGTTGTGGCCTTGCATTTCAATGAATAGTACTATGGTATATACCCTTGTGACTCTGTTGAGAGACCTTGGTCATTGTCTTGTGATTCATTATACTTAAAAATGGTTTTCAAAGTGTTGTCTTGTCTTAGGGTTGATTTTGACTGATACTGCTTAAATACATAATTGCAAACGGTATACAACACATGAATTGCTAATCACTTTTTCTACTATACGTATTCAAAACAGGGTATGCTCACCAATACAATTTTTGTATTGACCAAATTATTTTGTACATGTTTCAGGTTATTTTGAGATGCATTCTTTAAGCTTTCGGATTTATATTTAGATTTTGATTCAGTGTATTTCAGTTTAGTTGACATTTAGACTTGTTGTATTTTATTTCATTGTAATAAACTATTTAATCAATGTATCTAAATTTACACTTTAGTCCATGAGCTATTGTACAATCGTCACTACGTGGCACCTTGATTATTCCGCCATCGGTTGGGGTGTTACAATAGGTGGGTGGTGGTTCGATGGTGATGACGATGAAGATGACGGTGGCAGAGGGTTTTTTTGCAGAGGGGTTTTGAGGGATGGTGGTGGCTGAGGGTGATTGACGGAGGTGGTGGCTGTGGTTTTGAGGGTGGTGGTGGCTGAGGGTGGTGATGGCTGACGACGGTGGTGGTGGCTGACGATAGTAAGGTATTTATTATATTATTATTATTGTTGTTGTTATTATTATTATTATTATTTGTTACTATTATTATTATTATTATTATTATTATTATTATTATTATTATTATTATTATTATTATTTTTCCTGTTATTATTATTATTATATTTTATTTTCTGTTATTATTATTATTTTTATTTTCTGTTATTATTATTATTATTATTAATATTATTATTATTTTCTGTGCATTTTTTTATTTTTGTTGAAATAATGACTTGGGTATTGTTAAAACACAGATCTATTAGATGAATGGAGGTTGTGTCCAAAGTGGAGGTGGTGTTTTTTGAAGATGATTTGATGATGAAGAAGAAGGATGGTAAGGATGAATGGTTACATATTATTATTATTATTATTATTATTATTATTATTATTATTATTATTATTATTATTATTATTATTATTATTTTTGAAAATTTACACTGGTGTAATTGTTTGTGTTAGTGGACAAGATTTTTGTAGAGTTAGTTTTTAGATGTAGGTTGTATATTTTTGGTGTAACTATGTTTTACATTGGCGTTTTGTTGTTTTTAGACAACTTTTTTGTTTGTTTACATTGATGTAACGGATATATTACATGAATTTATAGATGTTTTCAGTGTTTTTACAGTCGTGTATTTCGAATGTATAGATGTTTTTGTTGATGTTTGTGGGGCATTTTGCAGTGGTGTAATTCGAATTATAGATGTTTTTATTGGTAGATGTTTTTTGTTGGTTTTTACACTGGTGTAAAATAATTATACCCGTGTAAATCATGGTAGATTTACACATGTGTAAATAATTACACCAGTGTAAATCATCCTCATCATATTTATCTGATTATTTGTTACAAAAATTTAAAGGATTTAAAAAAAATAATATATAATAAAAATTCTGATTTTTTGAATAATTAAATAAAAAATTAGTATAATATTATATTAATTATTTCTCTTTCCATGGTGTTTTTACCAAAAGACCCCTTAATATACTTTATTGTATTAAAATATTTATAATATAAATTAATTAGCATGTGAAGACAAAACATCTCAAGATTTAATCTCAACCATTGGATTGAGAAGATCAATGGTCCAAAATGGTTCCTATGGTTCTTACAACTCAATATTGTTTTCAAAGTATCCTAACCCTATATATATGTGTGTGTGTGTGTATATATATATATATATATATATATATATATAGGGTAGGATCCTGAGAAAACCCTTGTTATAGTGAAAACTCTGGAAAATCTGACTTCCCAAACTTGTAGGGCCTGAAAATTTTAGGGCATGTATTATACATGATTTTAAGCATTTTGAGGGAAAAAAAAATTCAAAAAAGCGCCGAGCATTTTTTTTTTTTTAAATAAGTTTTTGAGTAACACATGTTAAGCGAAATTAACATGTGTTAATAATGTGTCACCTGAAAACTTTTTTATTTTTTTTTAAAAAGTGCTCGGCGTTTTTTTGATTTTTTTTGGCTCAAAATGCTTAAAATCATGTATATTACATAACTTAAAATTTTCATATTAAAAAAAACTCAGGTAGTTAGAGTTTCCAAAGTTTTCACTATAACAAGGGTTTCCAATATAACCTTATACTATATATAACACGAACACGAAGGTCGTCATGTGATGTATTATGGGATCCTTTGTTTATGGATAAAGCAATCTTGGTGTAATATTTTTTTAGTTTGTGATCATAATTTTAACATCGGTTATGACTTATGAATAAAAGCACCACCAATCTAATGTTAACCCTGCAAGCGATGTATAATCATGCAGTCAACTAACCAACAACCATTATTCATAGATCAATTCATCCATACCTGATACCTTTAATTAAAATTTAAAAAGTTTAACCTACCTCTATTGAAGTGACACTTATTTTCTTAATATTCTTTTTCACCATCTATCTTATACTTAACATTAAACTTGTTATTTACACCCAAATTTTATTTACATTTTAGAAGTTAGTTATCCTTGCATACTACTTTAATGTATGAAATATAATAATTTTTCGGCATAAAACTAACTTATATTTATATTATAAAAAGGATTTACTTGATGTCTGTTTAATGATTTAAAAATAAAAGTTATCGATGTTCAATAGTTCAAATCGGTTTAGGTTTGTGTCGGTTTGTTGACTAGTTTGAGCAGTCATTAATTCATTATCGGTTAGATTTGAGCAGTCTTTATCCCAAGTTGGGCCGAAGGGTACGATACCGACAGCTAGGCAGAATACGTGTCAATGTTGGATGAAGAACTGGTTGATCCATCATAGGAAAGCTCTGGTTATTGATAAGCGATATTGTGCGAACTTGACAGTGAATCAAGATAATGAGGTGACATTGCATGACCGAAAGGATTTAGTGTAGTTTAGGGTGGCGCCTCTGCCTTTGGAACTTTGAAGACTTGTATAATGGTCATTGAATACGGTTGTTCATGAGACAAGCTAGAGCAAGCACTGGGTCAACATGATTATAAACTGAGTCGACTCAGCTTAGATTTGAACCATGCTTAGAATTTAAGCACAAGCTTGGCTAGATTTGTAACCGAGCTGGCTCAACTCGGTTTGTTAGGCTCAGATTTAAAAAGAAAAATTAATTATTACTTTCAAAATTCATTTATCTAACATAACATTCAGTAGTTCAAAAGTACACATACAAAATAAGTTCAACTTAACACAATACATATTAAAATCAAGTTCAATTGAAAAATAAGTTTCAAATTTAAATAAAAAAAATATATGTTAAACATCAAAATATGCCATAGATATCCAACTGCACTCTTAAATACATGCAAGTAATAATCATTTTTTATAATATATCATACTAGATTATCCCATGGGTGCTTGACGGGATAGACAAATCTAATATGAAGTGATAAAATGTGTTTATCGTAAAGGGAATGAGTAGTTTTTTCATAAATGTTTTTAAAGATCAACACTGTAACGCCCCAAAAACTCATGTCGCTTAATTACGCCATTAGGCGTGATTAGCAAAATAATTAAACGATACTTCAATAATAAAAATGTGGGTTATGTTCTAATATGGAAATGACCTTGTTAGTGTTGTTATCTAAATACTAAGTAAATAACACTAGAAACTAACTTGATTAGTTAAGTTTCATAATAAAATTGTATTAGGGAAAACTTGAGGGGTCATTGGTGTAAATATTGGGTCAAAATAAGATGGTCAAGAAAACCCATTTGGGGTCATACAAATTCAGCCCCAAAGGGGCATCCATGAGGTAAAATTATAGATGCAAAAGCCGTCCGAGTTGACCGATACTCGCCGAGTACTCGCTACAAGGTGGGTCACCGAGTATAGCTGAGTTGGCCGAATATTCCGAGTACTCCCCGCATAGGCCGATTAGACCCCCGAGTACTCACCCGACTAGGACGAGTACTCGCAACTCCCCAGTCGGTCGAGTTGGTAGCGCCAAGAGAGTTCTGCAACCATGGGTAAAAACCTAACCTAATAATCCCTATGTTGAAGGAACTATGTAAGAATAGAAGTAGCAAGGGGGTGTGTTCTATAGGGTTTATCTTCAAGGTATAAGCCATTGGTATGAACCCTAAGACTTGATCTTTCTAAATTCCGAGACCCACAAGTGGGTTTTGAGTAAATTATGTTAAATTCATATGATTGCTTGGTTATAAGTGATATTGATTGTTTCTAATGACATAGAGATGATTTAATTACTCGAAATTGTTTGGTTACAAGAGATGATGATTTGGGTTTTCATTAGTAGCCTTGATTTTGCTAACATAATTGTAAATCTATGTTTCTACCATGGGTTGTGTAAAAATTACATCCTATGTGCATTGCATGATACGTATGTGCTAGGTTGATTGCAAGTTGAATTGAAGATATAGCTTATATGATGGCTAGAATGATGTTTGATGATGAATTCATGATTTGGGTACCCACTATGTAACTAGTAAATGGAATAACCAAGGAAAGTAAAGTATGCACACTTGGTGTTTGTGAAAATGCCTAGTTAGTATTATTGAATGAATATTATGTTCGCAACACACCATAAGATGAAATAGGTTGCCTAATGTTGATTAGGAGATAAAATGTGCACTAAATCTAATGAATTTGATGTGGTAAACAAAAGACTAGTTCATGTTAGGACTATTGCCTTATGATTAGTGCATACTATGTATAAAAGGGTTAGTTTGACTTCTAAAAGTCAAAGTGATTCAAATATGAGTTTTGAATGATTTGGTGTGTGAAAACTCATGATATGAGTTAGTTATTGATATGGTGACTAGTTTGAATTATCTTGAGTAGAGTGAAGTTGATCTTATCAAGCTAGGTGGAAGCTTAGGGAGAAAAGGATCAAATAAGCAAATGGATCAAGGAACGCATGAGTTGTGGCCTAGGTAAGTGACTTATCTTAATAAGTCTCTTAGTAACTAAATGATTGTGTAAATGCAAGAAAATATGGATTCTATAATGTTGGTTAAGAACCGGTAAGCTTTGGATAAAACGGATTATGGGAATGTGGGATTCTAACTCAACATGGGTTAGAATCATCCAAATGAAAGAAAAATTGTTTAGTCCGGGATAGGATGCCCAAATATAGATAAACGAGTATATTTAAAAATGGGACAAATGGGTCAAGTGAGGTGGATGTCACTTGGGCCCAAGATTAGTTAGATTATAATTGAGAATTGAAATAAACGGGTCAAATGAGTTAGAGGCTGTTTCGAGGTCTTAACTATTGCGTTTCGACACGAAATTCGGTCAGAAGTTGTTTTACAACATAAAGGATGTTTGGTAATTTTTATAGATTTTTCTAAAGTCGTTTAACATGGTTTTCCCGGATGTTTTATCAATAAATTAGTTGTTGCAGCAACAGGGCTGCTAATTGTGGAGGCTGTTTCGAGGTCTTAACCATTGATTTCCACACGATATTCGGTCACAAGTTGTTTTACAACATAAAGGATGCTCGGTAATTTTTTATATATTTTTCGAACATGTTTGATGTGATTTTGGTGACTGTTTTGTCAGTAAATAGTTGTTGACATCAAGAAGGTTGGTTTACTTATATGCATATTAACTTGAAACCCTTAATGGGTAAAATGGCATAAATGTTTAAACGGACAAAGCATGAAACCGAACACACCCGAGACCAAGATATGATTTCGTCTTCACACGCCGTGTAGGACATTTTAGTAAAAAAAACAATGATGTTGTACATATGTAATGTGTGTGGAAGTAAAGCTTAGATATGGAGAATTAATAATATCATGTGCATATCTTCCAAGGATCCGGACGTGCAAATATGGTTAAAAAAATATACGCTAATCTGTGACCATAAAACTAACTTAGTTGCTAACAAATTGCTTAATAATGGGTGGGTCTTACAAATACTCGATAACTCATAAAACCTACTTCTAATTCTACCTGTGCACATCTTGCTCCAGTGAAGTCTATGTACAACTTTGTCACTTCCTCAAGGCATTCTAAAGTTGTCATGTGAACCTGGAAAAACAACTAAATTGGTATCAATGTCATGATGATGACTACTTTAAGAGACGCGCATGGTAGGGTGATTAATATCACTTATTAGCTAGAGATTTACCTTGTCTCTGAGAATCATAGGCTACATTTAACTGGCTTAGCAACCTTTGTAATCAATGTTTCTAGCAACACCAATAAAAAAAATAGATTCTTTATACCAAACTGACAACATCTGTGAATATATATGTATTTAGCAGGTTATTATATATAATAGCAGGTTCAAAAAGCATATATATTATCTTAACATTATTAGTGACTTACCTAGACATGATTAATGAATTACCTAAACAAATTGCGTTTATTTTTCTCTATGAACAAAAACCCACTAGAAAAGTCATTTTTTTCGTTTTTCATGTGACATATCTCATTTCATTTATTATATATATAGATATAGATGTATGTAAAATAATCGGAGCTAAACCAAGCCGATCTAATGAAAGAGTCAAACTGAGCTATATTTCTCATTATGAACCGAGCCAGTTAGGCTCATTTTCTGGCCAAGCCGAGCTGGCTCGGCTCCATTTCAAACCAAGACATGTCAAGTAACTTTTTTTTTCAAGCGAGCTCCGAGTCACGAGCTCTTTAAAGAACCTTGTCATTGTATCTCTTGTAGGTAGACATGTACAAAAATCTCAATTTTTAAAACCGACCTGAGACAAAAACTGGTAAACCGGTTTGAAAAAAACCGTTTTTGTATGAATTGGTTTGAAGCCGACCCTAAGGCTCGGTTGTGCATTCGTTGGTGGGTTTCGAGGATTGTATAGGTTTGGAAACCGGTTTGGATAAAAAAACGGTTTAGAAACCGTTTTTGTGACAACCGGCAACTTCCGATCAATAACCAATGTGATTTTTATTATTCGAAATAATTATTTATTATAAATATTGTTAATTATAAAGTTTCGGAAGTTTACGGATCGTTTTAACAATGGGAACTGCTACCGATTTAATTAACGTGACGTAAACGCGTGCATCGAACGCGCGTGCCAGGCGACGAAAATATTTATATTTTGCTCGATTTAGTGTCATTTTAAATTACGAACGCAACCGACTAAATTTTGTAATTTATTTATAGAGCCAGAATATAAACCGAGTCATATTTCGTTTAAACGGGTTCGTCATAAGGTTGTAAGTCAAACCGGTTCCGTTAATGTTGGTGCTTCTTCATCCCAACTAACGGTTGTTAAGGTGGTTCCAACGAAACCCCAATGTTTGGAAACACTTTGATTTATGTGTTATGAATAGCGGTCCCAACAAGGCGAGATGTAAGTATTGTCAAACTTTTCTTAAACACGATGCTAACTCGACCTTGAAAGACCATGTGGAAAAACCGTATTGCAATGTTTTGAAAGAACAAAAAAGCTCTCAAGGTGGAGCTTCGATCACACAAGAAGGCGAGTTGTTTGTTTACAATTTGGAAGCGGTTTGCGAAGGAAGGCGAATAATGTGATACAAGAAAGCTTGTCATTCAATCATTTCGACAACCCACGTTTGACGAAGCTTATTCAACGAAAACTTCAACCTCGTTACACACATGTAAGTCGTGCTACCCTTAGACGAGAATGTTTAAAAAGATGGAAACAAGCAAAAAAACGAATTAATTAATTATTTTGAAAAATTACAAACTGTGATAACTTAACAAGCGATGTTTGGTCCGCACCACATGGTTCACCCGACTCATATACTTGTGTAATGGCCCATTGGATTGAACCGTCTTCTTGGCAAATGATGAAACGAACTATTGCGTTTCTATTGTTTGATTACCTTCACACTGGTACAAATATTTTCAATATGATTGACAAAGTTATTCAACGTATAAGTTAGAAAACAATATTTTATCAATATCGTTTGATAACGCATCAAATAATACCACGGCTATCTCACAATTAAAATTAAAATACCAACCTATTTGTGGAAAGTTTTTTTTCATAGTCGTGTTGTCGCATACATAATCAATTTGACCGTTCAAGATGGTCTAAAATGTATTGATACACAAAGAGAGGGTTTTCGAAGAATGCTACGCGATATATATAGCAACAATCTATGACATGCTAAATACATCAAATTTTGCAAAAGTGTGAATGCCATTTGTTTGGGTCCAAATTGGGATTGCCGAACAAGCGTACAGTTCCCACACACAACCTACCTTGACCCGTCATACTATTCTTCCTTCATGTATTCTCTAAGACAAGCATGACGTTTCCAATCCTATACTTAACCTACACATAATGACCAACCTTTATATACATAAAACTCTTCACACAAAACCCATGTATAAGTACCCATACATACATCACATTCTCAATCTACAAAAGCATAACAAATCTACTTACCATATTTGTTACCATGTATACACACATATCCATTTAATTACACACACGCATCATTCAGTACTTGACTTGCATAGGTCAATTTCTAACATGCACAAAACATAGCTTCACTCCCTTTTTGATTCATCATTCATGCAATTAAACTTAACATCGTATATGTCACATAACCAAACTAACGTGTCTCACACGGAATCCTCAATCTCACAATCATGCTAGAAAACATACCACATTATTTCCACATCAGTTGACTTTCCAGAAAGTCAACTTTCAACAATACAAACTTTCTTCTAACAAACATATGTCCGTATTGTTATGCTAGATCGTATGGAATTCACCATAAACATCATATTCCTATTTCATTAACATACAAGATCATTCATCATACCAATTAACCAACACATGGTGTGCATCATAATATTTAAGCATAGTGTACACACTACTAATGAATACTGTCACACCCTCAAATATCCACCTGCGGAGTTCTACCGCGAGGCGTGTGACATACCAGGATCCAAGTCAACGGTCACAATAAACGACGTCTAAATGTAAAACATACGTAAATAAAACCAAGCATAAGATTTAAAAACCATCATTTGAAAGCGCGGAAGCGTATAAGTTTATAAAAGTCAAATGAAATCAAAACATAAGTTTAAGAGTTTAACATTTCCAAGAAAACATGCATAATGATCCTAGACGCGAGACGACTCCAGTGCGACTCCGTGCGCCTAGATGACAGCTGCTACCTTAGCGACCTGAGAAAACATGCTAAAAACGTCAGTATAAAATACTGGTGAGTTCACAGGTTTTTAAGGAAAAATGTTTCACGAGCTTTTGAAAGAACTATCATGTTACTACTGACTGAAGAAAATACTTGTTTGACGTGTAGACTCCAAGACGAACCAACCAACGAACTATCGTTAATACGACCAACGCACTATCGTTTTCCACGACTAACGGACCATCCAAATATGTCCAACGAACTGTCACTTCGTGGTCAACGAACTGTGCATTCACAATTAACGAACTACCGCCATAACGGTTAACGAACTGTCACAACGTGAGCCATATGAACATAGAACATAAATGAAACGTACAACCAACCCAGCATAACATGATCTTTTACAAAACGAAGTGCTAAGCATGTTTCTCCCCCGAAAACAAAAACAATAAAGAGTGGGGCCGTGAAACTCACCTTAGGTTGCGTATACCGTTTATGAGTAAACCGTATGTGTGATATGAGCAAACTGTCTGTAAGATATGATAGCCCCAACTAGTGGCGACCTATCATAAGATATGTGTTAAGTTAGACTAATAACCCGCAGGGTTCATTAGTCCCTAAGTCCAGTCCATGACCATGATGTGTTTGAAAACGTGTTTGACCAACAACCAGACTACGTAAGACAAGACTCAACATCCCATTGGTGACCCGACATTCCACGTGTTCATCTCATACACAAACATACACAAAACATGCAACTCAGCACTTAACATGCGTTAAAGTTCAACGATTCTAACACATAGGTCAATTAACGTACGAACAAGTCCGAACACGTGTTACTATGTTACTAAGCATGTCACGGGGTTCCTATCATGTTCCTAGGTGTCAAATCGGGTTTCGGGATGTTAAAATACACTTACAACAGCATTTCATGCGATTAGGGACTTAGCATGCAATTAGGAAAGTCAACACGTGATTAGGGATGGTCAACAGGCAATTACCAGGGCTAATCGCCCCTTATGTTAGGTGATTAGGGCTAATCACATGCATATTAGGCGATTATGGTCATGTGGTATGCAATTCAGGGCTTAACTAGTGATTAGGGTCACAATTGCATGACATGAAGGCAATTAGGATCACAATTGCATGGACTGATAGCAATTATGAGGCTAATCGCCTACTACATCACACGAGTAGCCCTTGTCTTAGGCGATTATGCCCCTAATCGCCTATAACATAGGCGATTAGGATTGCTAATCGCCTATAGTGCAGCAAATGTGGTTTTTCGCGCGTTTAACCCTCCAAATCAGATCCGAAACGTGTAAAAACACCCAATAACCATCCTAACATATTAACAAACATATTTCAAGCAAAACCCCTAAGTTTTCATCATTCTAACAGTCCCGAATGCGAGCGTTTTCCCAAAATAGCAATTTAACATGAAAACATCACATCAACATGCAAGAACTTGCCCTAAATAGCAAATATCCAGATCTAATCACATAATCACGTTGTCCGAGAGCATCCTACTGTACTAACATCATTCTAGAGCAAACCCTAACATCAAACAATCAACAACACACCTCATATCATCCTAAATCATCCAAAATCCTTCAAACGGGTCAAAACATCAAGTATCAACAATACACGACCAAAACCATTCAAACTCCTAGGACATTATCATACTAACTTGTAACAGCTAAAAACATCATAATATCACAAAAACAACCATGATTAAATCCCAAAAACTCTATCTTTAATCACATATAACACATATAACACATGTAAAGGTGTGGGTTTGTTTAGAAACGGTTTTAAATGGATTTTCAAAGACAAAAACCTTTATAAATCAGGTCTGGACATTTAGGGAGTAAAACATAATCATTTAAAGGTTTGGGTTTGAAGAACACACCTTGTATTTAAGAGTAGATGATGGAATAAGCTTGGAAACGGTTGTTTGTGTGTAAAAATGGGTTCCAGAGGGTGTTTGTGGGTTGAGATATGTTATGGGACGGCTAGGGTTGTGTAAATAATGTTTTGGAGGTCAAGGGTGGTATTTATAGGTGTTTTTAGTCGTCAGACATGTTGCAGGCGATTATGAAGTTCTATCAGGCGATTAGGGTGCTAATCGCCTAAAGAAACAAGCTAATCGCCTAAGAAAACAAGCTAATCGCCTAACAGGTCAGGCTAATCGCCTACCAGATCAGGCTAATCGCCTACCAGATCACGCTAATCGCCTACCAGACTCAAGCTAATCGCCTGACTGATCAGGCTAATCGCTTATCAGGTCAGGTGTGGTGTATTTGGCGCGTTAAGCTCCGTTTTAACATATGTTAACACATTTTCACGTACCGACAAGTCACATAATGATTATAAACACATAATACATGAAAGTAAACACGTTCACACTCGTTCACCAATCCCCGGGACTCGAGACTTGCGTATGTTAAAACTCTAATGACGTGCGACTCGACTCGACCGACCTTGTTTTGTGTAACGTATGCGCGACTCGCTAAGGTAGACTTACTAAGTTTTCAAAAGTTAGTTACCGGAAGTTGCCGGGTGTCACAAATACTTCTTACCAAATCCTACAATCAACTAAATCCCCACATGATTACTCTCTAAGACGCAATCCTCATGTTAAACTACGAACAATTGCACCAATTATCACATTACTTTCATACTTGTCGAGTCTTGCATACAAATTTACACATTATACTCATCTAGACATTTCATCAAATACTTGGTGTGCATACAACATTTAAGTCACAATGTACAAGTATTTCATGCCTACTTTCATAGTTCATAACATCAATCATCATATTATTTACCTACATCACATACCATTTATTCAATAGTTATCAAACATAGCAAATCATCACTTTCTATTCAAAATATCCAATAATTTAACTAAGAATGATCTTGGATTACACCAAGACCAACACCCACTTACAACCTTATGAGATTTTCTCCCATTTACATAATTTATACAAGATTAATGTAATACAAGTTCCAATCATCTCTTACAACTAATTTCTACATGGATTCACATATCAATTATGTATGAACTCTACTTATTTCATCATGTAATACCTTTTTAACCAAGAATCCACCATATAGTGTTAAATAATTCATACCTTAGCTTGAAACCCTCCTAGTCATCCAATCTTGGCTTTAATTTATACATGCACCACATGATTTTATGAATTCATCTTGGGTTAGTGCTTGTATGTGTGTTATGTTTATGAGAAGCTTCCCAAAGATGAAAATCCAACAAAAAATGTCGACCCCACCATAAAAATGCAGATTTTTGTGAAGTTTCCCCAATTGTCAACTTTAGTCCCTCTACTTTGGGTTTTTTTGTTAATTACAACAAACACCTCCAATTTCACCCATATCTACCCTTTTAATTACATCATATGACATGCCAACCCCATTTTAAAATAAACTTACAAGAACTTAGCCAAGTTAGGCATAATTACAGGTTTAGTCCTCGTAGTATGGTACTTCCTACGTTTAGCTCAAACCTTTACTTTCTTACAACTTGATTAGCGTTGTTAGTCCCACTAACTATATTATGAGTTTACCTCCATATCTAGTTATGCTTATAACGGAAAGGGTATAAATTACAAAAATAATCCTTGTAGTTAGGGTCTTTGACATCATGGACCCAAACTACGGCTCCCATTTTCCGGATCTTGTGAAATCTCAAAATGGGATGTTACAGGAGGTATGGTGTCGATAACTATTTAAGAACTTTGACTCCCGAACAATTTAAAACTTTTGATGTGTTGGCTTGGTGAAAAAGTAAGGAAGATCAATTTCCGGTCTTAGCCGCCATGGCTCGAGATTTACTAACCGTCCAAGCTTCCACGGTAGCTTCAGAATCCGCTTTCTCTAGTAGTGGCAGGGTCATATAGATACGTAGGACACGACTAACTCCACCTTCAGTAGAGATGGCCATTTGCTTGCTGGATTTTTGGATGCGGCGGAGAGGGTGCAAGACTTATGCACACTTGAGGGAGAACTTGAATATGAAGGCGATGTGTACAAGGACGAGGTCAACGCGGACTTAACCGGACCAATGTCTGAATATGAAGCCGAAATTGATGAATGGATAAGAAGCAACTCCGGTTCGGGTGAAGATTAGACGTCCACGTTGAAGTTTGAAGATTTATTTCGTTTAAGACTATGTTTTCTATTTTGGGTCGATGTTGTTGTTGGATTCTATTTCGTTTGAATGTTATTTGTCGTTTTAAATCAATGAAATTGTATTTGTAAGTTATATTGTTTTGGTATTATTTTGGTCAGATGAAACAATGTTCAAAAAAAAATTAAACACGGTCTGCAGTGCTGCTGCTGGAACAACATCAAAATAGTGAAAAAAAACCGTTTTTTTTTCTTCTAGGAATAGTAAAGTTAAAAGTTATTTCTGAATTAAATCCACTGTTTTAAAAGTTTTTTCAAGAATACACTGCCCAAATACCTAAATTTATTATAGTTCATCCATGTATATGTTAAGATCACACGTTATGGGTAGGGCTGCAAACGAACTGAACTTTAAGCGAACAATTCATGAATCGTTCGGCGAGAAGTTCATTTGTATTCGTTCGTTTATGTTCTATAGTTTAATACTCCCTACGTCCCATTTTAAATGTCCATTTTTCTACTTTTTGTTGTCCCAAATTAAATGTCCATTTCTAAGCAATTTTTACTTTTGCCCATAAAAGACAAAAGACAATCAAAGATTTGAAATAATAACTTGAGGATATTATTCTCATTTTACAACTCAGAGAATATACAATCAAAGATTTTTCTTAATCCATGACATCTAAAATGAGACGGAGGGTGTAAGGTTTTTAATTTTTATAATTTGTCTTTATATTCTTTTATTCATATTTATTTTACCCAAATAAATAATTTATATAAGGTAAATATATGTATGTGAATTCAATTTTACAAGAAAGTTAATATTTGTCTGCTTATGTTTGTTTTCGTTCATGAACACTTTTTTGCGTTAATGAACACTTGTTTGTGTTCATGAATGTCTGTTTGTGTTCGCGTGCGTTCATGAATAAAATTAACAAACGGACACAAACGAACACGAATATGAGTGTTTTCTTAATAAATGAACACGAACAGAAAATCTCGTTTGGTAAGTGTTCATGAACTGTTCATTAACACATTTTTTCCTTAACAAACAAACACGGAAACGAACAAGGCCTTGTTCATGTTCGTTTGCAGCCCTGAATAACTAGACTTAAAAAGAAGTTGTAAATTAAACTATGATGAACCATGTTAACAAGTAGTTCACCCATTTTGTATTTTTAGAGTTTATTAAATATAGGAATTAATAACAAAACCGTATTCGCAATTTAATGATCCATACAAAATCTATTCTTTCGTATTGAAACTAAGAACACTCGTAGTAGGTCGGGATTTTAGCGTGATTTCCCTCATCCATGCCTCACAACGCCATGAACCACCGCCCCGCGTTATCAAAGCAAAATTTTCCAAGGCGTGGAAACTTTCACTTCATGGAATTGCAGTGAACGTGGTCCCCCTTTTTGAGCCAATCATAGTGAAGAGGGGCGTGAATATTCACGCTCGAGTACACATGCTCTAAGGTTATTTGGTGTGGACTCGGTGAGGGATCGGTGGGGATGAGGTGGCACCTCCCCCCTTCGGTAGCACCCTCCCTTCTGAAATATTTTCGATGCCTTCGGTACATTTTCCCCTTCCTCACAGAATGAAAATGCAAGCTTTTGATTGGATGGATTTTGTGGACCGGTGGTTTTTGAAGGAGAACCATTTCCTTAGTATGGGGGAGGGGAAGAGAGAAATGATGTGACATTGATGTGAAATTTGGGAGAGAGTGTCACCACACCCCATGGCCTAATAGTCTGTTATGGGTGGGGATTAGGTCTAATTGACAAAACTATTAAATTTAAAGTGTTGTTTACTTTGAATTCAAGTGTTTTAATCCCAGTAAAGACAATTTTGATGTAATTTATGATGTTAAAAAGGTCATGTTATTAGTATTATATCCAGCCAAAGTGGTGGAGTAGCTTTTGTTCACTTATGTGATTAAGGGTTCGATCTCCACTTCCAACATTTATGGTTGGATATTTTGTCAAGTGATGGTTGCGCTACTCCCTTCGGAGAGGACATGTTCGATTCTGATGGCTCCTCGGTTTTCTACTACCGTGCATTTACTCCAGAGAGGCTTGCCTCTTGTGGAGGGTGCAACATCTGTCAAGTGGCAGGTGGCGCGAAATTTTCCAGGTGGAAGCCTTAGTGCCCCTTATGCGCAACCTCGACTCGCTTGTGGGCTGGCCACTCTCGCGTCAACGTGGGCTCAGTTAAGACAACATAGTCTGATCATTGTAGAATGGCTAAGGGATCCCCTTCTGAAGGATTGTAACGAACTCTGACACAACATAAAAAACCACCTTTCAAAAAAAAATTAGTATCATATTTAATGCTACTTTATATACTTTTCTAGTAAAACATGAATAGGATGTTATGATACTAAGGCTTGACATGGACATGTTCATTGTTTGACAAAAATAGGTAGTGGAAGCTGTTGAATTACAAGTCCTACTTGCAGTGTGTTGACATGAGAATTCATTTAATAATCTGCATACAAATATTTTAATAATCACAAACAATGACCTGAAATAACTACCAACTGGAAGACAATGTACCGACCTACACCCTACATATATATTATATTGTTTTTTGTTATACAATTAATTAATTAACTTTAACAATACGATATAAAAATACAACTTACATAAATATCATTAGTCTTTATAAACATGGGTGGGCTACGAGAACCAAGAGATCAACACGGTGTCCCCATTCTTGGAATGACTTGCCAAATTTATGAAGTGAAGTGAGATCAAGTCAAACAATGCGTTTTGGACGGCTTTAATAACTGCATGATTAAAGAATCGACTCGCTGCTATATTATAATTATAGGATGAGTAGATACATAATTAAGGTAGATGTATGTATATGTTCATGTTATGGCTATGTGAAAGTGACCGATGATTGAATATTGGTGGAAATTATGTTATATGATGTTGGGAGGGATAAGGTAATAAGGCCCATGTGTTTTTGAGATGGCACATGGAAAGGACATTCATTATTGGGGCCATTTGGAAGATGGTTTTGGCTTTTTTGAACCAATTTGTTTGTGGGGACTCCTTCATTAATCTCAATTAGTTTGGCACTTTGGCTACAACATTTGCTCACAACTTGGGATGGTTGTGAAGATAGTTCCAACTTCCAAGGTACTCATAAAGATGAGACGGGGGGGGGGGGGGGGGGGTTTCGGGATCAGGATCGTAAATGATAGGTATTATGTTTGTTATATGTCTATTATCAAGCGGAAATGAAAATTTCTATTATGTACACACACTTAAACATGGAATTTTAATTATCAAAAGCTGCATCTAGGGATATTCTTTTCGCTATAAAATTAATATTATTTGACCATCTTTAGGTCGACTAACTACTTGATGAAGTATCAATTTAAGAACTTAACAAGAAAATCCACTCATATATGCTTAAAGTTTATTGTTACTAGCCCATATATACCTTCAAAATCAGGGCTGGTCCATAAAATACAAACATACCTATTTTTTAAAGAACTATAGTACATATACCATTTTTATACTATTATTACACATAAAATTTTAGTCTAATGCAATCATAAACACCAAATACTTGGTAACCGATCATGAACCTTGTCGCTGCTTTGTAGTACGTACATGTGGTGCATAATTGTTGTCAATGTGGCGGTCCAGGTTTGACACATTAATGAATAATTTTCGCTCATTTTGTAACAAAAGTATGTTGTCTTTGTAAGAGTACAAAAGGGTGTTGATGTCACCCTCCATCGTCGATATCTCATTACACAAAAATCTTCAGATAACCTTCTTCGCAACAGATTTTTCCTATAACTCACCATTACCAAATCTATATGTCGCGGTTTCATGATATTTGGATCCATTTCAAATCATCTTCTAGGGAATAATGCTTTGTCATTTAGAATAAACTCCACATCTTTCTCAAACATTTTAACATCATGTAATGTAATATTATTTATCGAATGTGTATAATTGACAATTTGATTCATTTTATGTTTTATACTTCATTGAGCTTTAATAATGTCAAAATGTGTTCTTCCTTTCAGTTGAAGATTGGACACATGGCACTAGTCGATGGATGCCAAATGTAGGATTATTTTTATGTAAGAATAAAAAGCAAATTTGATCAACTTCTTTCACCAAAATGGAACAGTTTGCTTATAACTTTACATGCATGATTGTAGACACGAAACTAGGTCTGCTCTCACACATGATGAAGTGGACCCAATCATGTTTTCAGATTCTTACACGTAAAAGTGCTGACGTGGAAATCCATTGTCGAGCAGTCATAGTCTTTTCTGCCACTTGGACGTCTATAATTTAACAATTTCTTCCCCTTTGAGTTTATGGATTCGTAATGTTCTCACGTTGAAAATGATTTTTTGTCATTTGCTTTGGATTTATTAATCTATTGCATGTAATAAAAGTAGTAAATCTATAACTTATAATAAAATCTATAACTTATAATAAAAGAATTGAATATTAATGAGGAGACATTCAATGGAGGCCTCAACTCTCCTTTAAATGTGTCACGTGGTACGTTGAGGTGAGAGTTTTTAATTTATTTTTTTATTTTGTTTTCATCAATTTTTCTACACTTAGCTAACCCTAATCTCTTTAAGAATTTAAAAACAAATTTAAATTGTTCTCTCTAATGTTTCCTCCCATCATTTTTAAACGTTAATATCTTTTATATACGAGATTTTTTAGAGAAAAAAATTACACCAAATTAACGAGCGTTTTATTATCTTTCCAACGAGTACCATAGTGCTATATAAAAAACGGAGAAAAAAACGACTATTTTTTATGGGGTTTCGTTCATACAGGGAAAAAAACACAAAGTGTTCAGGTTATTCATTAATCATGTTTTTTCTTTTAAACCAGGTTCTTATATACAATGTTGAAATTTAGCCCAATCGCCATGCTATCATTGGAATTTTACTCTTCTAAAGATGGATAGGTATACTTCATCAAGAGAAGCTAGGAGAAAGAATCACGCAACACTTCAACAAATGGTGTCACCTTATAGCAAGGTTATTTTTTTATTTATTTAATTACAAGAGTAATAATTATTACTATTAATATTAGTATTATTAGAATGGTTATATTTTTCAACCCCGGGACACTCCCGGGATAAAAGCTAGTGAGCTATATATTTACTAGATTATCTCTTAGAGGTTTTCGAGATTGACAAATTGTATAGGATCATCGATAACTTATTAAACGTACTTCTAATTTTACGTGTGCATTTTTTTTGTATTTTTCTAATTATTAAGACTATATATGAAAGATACATGTTAAATATATATACATGTTGATGAAACTTATATGTGTATCAATATTTACATGTTTTAAAAGCTTCTTTAAAATAAAAGAAATTAAATTGTTACCCAACTGACTATATATGTGAATATATATATATATATATATATATATATATGTATATATGTATGTACTTAGCGAGTTCTTATATGTAATAGTAGGTTCAAAACAGTGGCAGAGCCAGGAATGTTTTCCTATGGTGTTGGTTCTTTCAATACCCAGGTTTATAATAACACGGTGTCAATATTTTTGAATCAGGTTGCGTCAAATCACACAATAAAAATTAATGTCATAATAAAAGTCATTTAAAATATTTATATAAAAATTTACATTTTATAGTTGCTCCCTATGAGTTCTTGTTTTGAAAACGGTTCATAACGTCTTCAACCGTAACTTTCGCCAAAATCTCTTTTTCAATATACAGATGCAAGCATCATTCAAATAGCCATCACCCATCCGATTACGCAAATCCGTCTTCACATGTTTCATAGAAGAAAAACATCTCTCAACACTTGCCGTTGCAAATTGCAATCGGTAGAACTAATGCTAATTTCAATAAACGATAGACCAACGGATATCTAACATGTTTATTTGTTTCCACCATCATTTTTGCAAGATTAGATATACCTTTCACGTCACCAAACATTTTGTCACCTCTTATGTTATTAATGTAGATGTCGCCTCTTATGTTGTCTATAATCTAACAAAGTAACAAATAACAATCACAAAAATAAATTACACATTCTATTAACTATTTTAAACTCTATTACAGCATTCAAAATTCAGGTTATCAATATTCATGTCTCTTTTTAAAATTAAAGATTAAAGAATAATCAACCTTTACTCATGTTATATTGTTATTGATTCTTTGATAATCGTTTCCTTGAAACTTATCTTAGTTCTTGAGTCCTTGATAATCATTTAGTTTTTGCTTTGCTCCTCAAAGCCTCCTCCGTTGGTGGGTGACAAAAGATAGTCGGTCATGTACCTTTTTAATTTAGGTTTACCAATGTTATATTTTTAATGGTTATGGGCCTATTATGTTTATTGACTTGTTGGATATGGGCCATTTTTAAACTATAATTTTTTTTTATTATTTAAAATGTTTAGAAAAAATAGCAACGGTGTCGCTAGTAAATAAACAATGGTGTCGCTTGATGTTTTTTCCATTACACGTTACATATAATACCAAAATTTGAATGGTGTCGGGCGCACCGTTGTCGTGTATGTAGCTCCACCAATGGACACATATATACTATCTTAACATGATTAGTGACTTGCCTAGACATGATTTATGAATTATCTCAACACATTGTGTTTTTTTCCTGCATGAACAAAAACCCACTAAAAAGGTTTTTTTTTTTTCCGTTTTTTGTATAGCATTATGGTACTAGTTGGAAAGATAATAAAACGCTTGTTAAATTTGTGTATTGTTTTTAAATTTCATATATAAAAGTTATTAACATTTAAAAATTGTGAGAGGAAGTGTATGTGACATGTACATGAGAGTAAAAAAGACTTTGGTAGGAAAATCAAGGGTGGGAAGGTCTCACCTAATGCCATGTAGTGTACCCCTTTTCATTTATTATATATATATATATATATATATATATATATAGATTACTCAGTTATATATTTATCAGTTTCATATCTAGGTAGGGCTGTTCAAATCGCTCGCCGCTCGTTCGGAAAATGCTCGAAAAATGCTCGCTCGGTTGTATATGAGCTGATCGGCTCGGTTCGGTTTGTAAATGAGCCAAGCACGAGCAAAGGTACGCTCGGCTCAGTTCGGCTCAAATAAATTTTTATTTAATAATAGATATACACACAATTTTAGATAAATTTATGGCTTTTTATATAACATTATATTGGATTTGCCTCAATATACGCAAACAAAATATAACTAGCCCACTTACGTCACAATGCAACAACTGTTCTCTGACGTACGCTCATCATCTCACCAGTCTCAATCTAAGCCTCATCATTGGACACTAGGATCTCAATATTAGTGTGATTATCGGACATTTCGACCTTAGTTGTCACCCAACAATGAAAACATCGAAGGAAACATCACAATTTTATGATCGTACATATTACTCTCCGCTCGGCGCTCGCTCGAAAAATTTGCGCTCGAAGAATGCTTGTTCGGTTTTACGCTCGATTGTAAACAAGCCGCTCCGCTCGGCTCGTGAACACCCCTATATCTAGGGGAAGGATAGCATGAAAACCCCAAAAATTTGAGAAAACTTAAGAAAACCAAGTGTAACAAACTTTTTTTATCTAAGAATTTTAGGGCATGTAACATACATGTTTTTAAGAGTTTAACCGTATAGTGGATTTGTTCTAAAAAATAATAAATACGTTTCGTTATGTTACACAACGAGACTTATTTATGTATTTTATAAAATCCACTCGGCTTTTTTTTTTTGGCCCAAAACTCTTAATATATGTGTGTGTATATATATATATATATGCCCTAAAATTTTCAAATAAAAAATTGTTTCACCTGGTTTTCTAGGGTTTTCTCAATTTAGAGGGTTTTTTTCCCTAATACTAAGCTTAGGGTACCATGTAACAAACTTATCTTTTATGAAAATTTTGAGCTAAAAAAATCACAGGGTTTATTCACCGATTCTTGAAATTCCATGGGCTTATTCAAAATCTGAAATGCCTCGAAACATTTCAAACGTCCTGCCTTAAACATTTCTTTAATTGCTCTGAACATGTCATAGGCATACATATACTCAAATTCCTGTCGGAATTGACTAGGAATGTCAACAGACATAATTGAGATAATCAAGTATGATACCTCATTGGAATACTCAATATAAACCATCCAATTTGAAATTTCAATAGGTGATATGGTGGGAAACGAATTTTCCCAAATGTAAGACATGTTCTCATGATTCATGACCAATTGTAAGATTTTAAACCGAATAAGGAAATTTGAGTTATCGAGTTTGTTGTCACACCCTCAAATTTTCACTTGCGGAGTTTTACCGCGAGGCGCGTGTAAAACCAGGATCCAAGTCAACGGTCACAATAAACAACACTATATGAGACATATGTAAGTTCAAAACACAAGTTTAAACCATTTGACAAAACAACGGAAGCATTGTTTTGCAAAATGAAACCCAAAAGCATCCAAGCTTGTTCGACAAACAAAAAACCATGAACCCTACACTAAACGCCGTGCAGACGCGTGCGCCTAAGCCTTGGGATGCTACCTTAGCGACCTGAGAAAAACATGCCAAAAGTACGTCAGCACATAATGCTGGTGAGTTCACAGGTTTTTAATAAAAGTTACTAGGTTCCAAAAGTGTATCAAGTTCAACCTGTCAATACTATGATATGTTCAAACAAAGTACGCTAGCTAGGCGTATGTTTTGTTACTACTACGATTGGAAAACCATTACTAGACTGTTACCAATGTTCAGCCCGAGTGTGTTCTGCAATGTTACTAATGTTACCAGTTCGAGACAATATGCACCCGCCCGGCCCTACAAGCCGTCGAGTGGGGTTTGTCAGACCCAATAGATCTATCCACATTTCCCCCGTTGCGCATTCCCGCACATTCATGGTTTCCCCCGGGACTTTAAAAGATCGTATAGTAACCCGTAATAACCCATAGTATGACAATAGTTCCCAAAACATAGTTCAACGCATGTTTTCTCCCCCAAAAGTAAAACCAAAGAAAGTGGGGCCGTGAACTCACCTTAGGTTGCGTTACTTGTAAATGATTAAAATCAGTAAGCTATGTTAGTCCCGTATAGTGGCGACCTAACATATGACAGATATAAGTACTTAGACTAATAACCCGTAGGTTAACTAGTCCCTACATGTCCAGACCATAACCAAGTTCATTTGAAAATGTGTTGATTGTTTAACCGACCACACTGGACAAGACTCGACATCCCTTTTGTGACCCGACACCCCACGTGTTAACCTCATTCAATATAACATACAATATATGCAAACAATATTTAACACGTGTTAAAGTTCACAAAGTCTAGCATATAGTTAAATTAGCGCATAAATAAGTCCGAGCACGTGTTACCATGTTACTAGGCATGTTACGGGGTTCCTAGCATGTTCCTAGGTGTCAAATCAGGTCTCGGGATGCCAAAATGCACTTACAGCGGCAGTACATGCGATTAGGAGAAGTCAACTAGCAATTAGGAGGGTAATCGCCTATAATATAGGCATTTAGGCTCCAATCGCCTATAGCTATAGGCGATTAGGCCTATTCTAGTACCTTATAGGCGATTAGGCCTATACCACATGCATTTCAGGATCTAACTAGTGATTAGGATCGTAATCACCTTCAGTATAGGCGATTAGACCCCTAATCGCCTTCACTATAGGCGATTAGGCTCCTAATAACCTTCAGCATAAGCGATTAGGCTCCTAATCACCTTCAGCATAGGCGATTAGGATTCCTAATCGCCCCCTGCAGTTCTGTTCCGAATTTTCGCGTGTTTAACCCTCCAAATCAGATCCGCAACGTGTGGAAACACCAGATATCAAACCCAAACATTAACAAAACTATTCCAAGCAAAACCCCTAAATTATCATCATTCTATCAGTCCCGAATGCAAGCGTTTCCCAAAATAGCATATTTAACATGTAAACATCACATCAACATGCAAAGTTTGCCCTAAATGGCAAATATCCAGATTTCATTTCATAACAACGTTGTTCAATGATACCCTACTGTTCTAGAATCATCATAGAGCAAACCCTAATCTTAAACAATCAACGAAACACATCATAATATCATAGATTCCACAAAATCCTTCAAACGGGTCTAAACATCTATTATCAACCATACACAACTATAACCATCCAAACTCCTAGGCTAACATCATAATAACTCATACAAGTTAGAAATATGTCAATAACACAAGAACAATCATATTTCCATAATAAAAATCCTATCTTTACAAGAATACATCACATATAGCATGCATATAGGTTTGGGTTTGTTTAGAAACTGTTTTTAATAAGTTTTCAAAGACACAAATGTTTAGAAATCAGGTCTGGACCTTTAGGGAACAAGACAGTAACATTACAAAGGTTTGGGGATGAAGAACACACATTGGATTTGTAAGGAAATGAGGTGTAAGGCTTGGAAAGGTGGGTTTTGATGCAAAAACGTGTTCCAGAGGGTGTTTGTGAGTTGGGAGAGGTTATGGGACGGGTAGGGTTGCACAAATGATGTTTTACAAGCCAAGGGAGGTATTTACAGGCGTTTCTAGTCGTTTAACACACGTCAGGCGATTGTGCAGCAGTATAGGCGATTAGGGCTCCTAATCGCCTATAGTATAGGCGATTAGGGCTCCTAATTGCCTATAGTATAGGCGATTAGGGCTCCTAATTGCCTATAGTATAGGCAATTAGGGCCTAATCGCCTATAGTATAGGCAATTAGGGCCTAATCGCCCTCAGATATAGGCGATTACAGCTCTAATCACCCTCAGGGGCTTCCTAATCGCCTTCCCTATAGGCAATTACACCAATCACCCCTATCGGCATGCAATTACACCAATCACCCCCTATCAGCATGCAATTACGCGTAATCACCCCCTATCAGCATGCAATTACGTGTAATCACCTATAATGTCATGAAATTACACGTAATCACCATCTTAACACATATAAACACGTATTCACATACCGACAAATCACATAATGATTATAAACACATAATTCATGAAAACGAACACGTTCACATTCGTTCACCAATTCCCGGGACTCGAGACTTGTGTGTGTACTAAAATCCGGCGATTCTACGAATCGTCAATCCTTGTACCCATGGTTATGGACCGACATCTAATGACCCTCTAGAGCGTTGTAACGACTCCCGAACCATAACACGACTCAACCGACCCAGTTAAGTACGCATGACTCGCTAAGGTAGACTTTAACTTAACCAATGTTATCAACCTGAGTTTGTCGGGTGGCACATCATCTCCACGTTAAAAGAATTTTCGTCCCGAAAATTGCACAAGGCCCAAAAAGGAAAACGACAAAGAGATAGGATGGGCAACCCATCGGGGGCAAAGCGGACAATATTGGTGGTGAGAGAGGCCGGATGTTACATTTGTTTTGATATAGTTTAGAACGATAAGGTTGAAGGGTAGCTTCTTCAATAGACATCTACAAAATATATAAATAAACAAATTGTTTTAGTATCATATCGTTTATAAAATCGAAAATTTATAATGCCCAAAAAATTATTAATTATGGTTTAGATCTCGTTTAATAAATATAAAGTGATTGGCTAGGTACTATTCACTTTATCTTTACTATATGGGTATGTACCTTACCAATTGTGTCAACCCACTCTCACGTTTTGTGGGGATCCATATGTATTAAAATAAATTGTCCAGCGTAGGTACGTTTACCCCAATTACGCCCTCTTGAATAAACTCAAGCAATATTGGTCCTCAATAGCAATGTGTAAAATTGGCCCAACTGAGTTAGGAAAAACGACTAGACCTCTCTTCCAAACCATAGGCCTAGTGCATTGGGAATCGCTAACACTGCGATTGACTGGATTGGTTCAAGTGTTAACTATTAGGATGACATTGCAATATCGGTTTTTATGGGATGTCTTTTTATATTTCACCAACTAGTTTAAAATATAATGAACGACTTGTCGCAGGCATGTTGCGCATATTTAGTAAACACCTAATTTTATTATTTGTTTGCCAAAGACTAGAAACTCCTTTCAACTCTCGGCCTGATAGATTCAAATACCATATTTTAATCTGTATTGTTCGTTAACTACGAATAATATTTTAAATTAATAAATCTAGTATTAGTTTATGGTTTTGATCAAAATTAATCACATAATTTTCAAAACACGTGTTATGTTTATAATAAAAACAATTTTGATACAACATTATATTTCCAAGAAATATCCGATTAATACCCTTTTAATTTAATTCTTATAGTTGTGAGAAATATATATTTTGACGGTGTAATATTTCAACTAAATATATAGGCACAACGACACAAAATATATATATATAAACAATTGAATCATGCCATTAGTGGAAGTTTGTTCCGTTTCGTTCGAGCCAATGAACGCAAAACAAAACGGGTCTACAAAAGGTCATCAACAACAATTCCGGACCTAATCCTTCATGATCTAAGATCTGTATCTTCGATTTTCTTGTTTGTTCCATCTTTGATCTTCATTCTTGTCTCGATGAGGTTTTACAAAAAAAAAAAAAAAAAATCTTTTGCAACAATACATATAATACAAAAACCATCTGTTACATCGGGATTCCAAATAAAGCAAAATACAAGATAAACCAAAACCGAAATAACAAACACAAACCACATGTAAACACCCACATTGAAAACACAAGGTTCCTTGGGCTCGATCTATAATCACAACCGTAAACAAAACGATAAAGGTTTGACCTTTTTGTCAAGATAAACGTTTGACAAAATAAAACAAGATCAATTAAACTTATATATTTGTTTGACTGTATAAGTGGCTCTGATACCACTGTTGGGAATCGGTTGACCCACCCGGTTCAAAACCCGACAAGGACCTGACTATTTGATTTATTATAAAATCACTATATATATATATATATATATCCACAAAATGTAATAACTCATTTATTAGTATATTTAGGCAGAAGCATGATAACATATACATCCAAATCCAGTGATTCAAATACAAATACAAACACAAACACAAACACAAACAAATAATATAATCACAACCATATGATATTTAGATTCGTTAGCTTGATGAAACACCAAACACCCACACGATGGATCAACAAACGCTTCGCTAGTAAGCCCAATCACCAAACTTTGAGAATCACTGGAACGCCCAAAAACACCCGGAGTAGATCTTGTCTAACACGAACACGCAAATTACGAAAAATGAGGCAACCTAGGGGTGGCACGCGGCCCAAGACACTTGCGCTATGCAAATCTAAACAGCCCAAGCTGCTCTTGAGCGTGCGTATAGGTGGGGTGTCAAGGGCTGGTGGTGTGTGGGGTGGAATCGGCCAATGGGTAGGGTCGATTAGTGGTGGTCGACGGAGGGTATTGGTGGCGATGATATGGTGGTTATTTGATTAATACTTTTTTTAATCTTTGTGGTGGCAATATGTGATTAGAACTCTATTAGGGTTTAGGAGAATAGGATTACTTATAATAATCCTATTTACACATTGATTCCTAAACTAACAGCTTGCTCCCTAAGGAGTTTGCCTTGATTAATTAACTATTTAATTAATCACCACCTTTAGTTTTATATAACTAACGTTTAATCATAAAACTTTTTATTTATGTTTTATTATCATATAATAAAACATATTATCATTTAACCCGATAAACACCATCATTAAATTCCACATCTATAATTATCATCCAACAACATTTATCAAATCACTGATAATATTGATGCCATATTTATTCAATAATAACTATTCAATCGTTCAACGCTTTAAATGATCTAATTAATTAATCAATTCCCGATCAATTGTTACTCTAAACATTTATCAACTATTATTCGTAATAATCTTTCACCAAGTATTTCTCTATATATTTATTCCGCAATCAAAGTTATTTGTGATTAATAATATTTAACAATTAAATATTATTTCTATTTTTTGCAGTCCAAAGTTTAATGTGACACCCGCCACTTTTCCAGGTCAAAATCCGTACACTTTCTAGTCAACATTTAATTTTCTATGCATAATTCATATCATTTTATACGCATAAGTCCCAAGAGAAAGTCTAGCAAGGCCCGAACAAGTACAACTTCACCCATATCAACGAACATTGGTGACACGAACTTAAACGACTACAAACTAAATTCCAAAAACATGTATAAATGCCCATTTATTTAATAATATAATGGGAAGTGTTATAGAATTTATGTATAAAAACTAGCATTTTTCTAATTTACCTAGTGACATATGTATGTATATACATACGACACACACATATATATGTATAAATACCCACATGTGCAAAAGAGTTTAAGAAATAATTAATATAATTCTTACATCCATTTTGCCTCACATTTAGTAAACTATTCCATCATACATTTTTACTAACTACAAATAGTTAAACCACTAAGCAACATTAGGATTTATAAAGTTTCCTAACATTATATAGCTACCACCACTTTCCATTTTGTCTCACTATTTCTAGACACTAAAACACTTTAAATGAAGTGTCTCATTTTTTATATTTTTCCTAAGATTTGTCAACCTAAGGGATTTATGACTTAACATTTGTAGTAAGATTCCTTAACCTTCATGGATCAAGAATGTCGGATTACCCCAAATGTTAAAGCTCTTTTTCTTTCCCTTTTTCCTTGTTTCGGCCACCACTACCCCCATACCAAACCAAATATTTTTTTTGTTAATTTAAGATCTAGAATGATCTTATGTAGGGACAAGGTTTAAGAGATTATGTTCCAACATAATCTACGTAAAGTCACCTCACTTGACTAGATAATGTGACCTTAAGACATGATTATGTTCCCTTAAGTTCCATACACACTTAGTCAACCATCAAGACTTTACCAAAATATAGGAAGATCCCTTAATCACCTTGAAACATAGAAGATTATTAACCGAAAATACCTAACTATTGACTCTCTTGGAACCCTCCTAGCCGTCGCCCCCTTTTCACCATTAATTACAAGATCTTTTTTTTTAAAAACACCACAACACATCTATTCATCCACCAACATATGTGTTGTCACATTATGGAAAGATATTGACCCTTAAACTCCTAGATTAGTCACATTATAAGATCTTGAGCCAACAAAATCTAATGAGTTGTCACCATCTTGTAACTTGGTTAAGTAAAGAGATTCCTTGATTAGAAAGCCTAATGTGATTTAACCACACACTAAATGGATAGATCTTCCAAGGCATCACAAACCCATAACAAGATACTTGCTTAAACAAAACATGTTGACCCCCCTTTTTGATATCCCAAACCGTCGCCCCCTAGCACCCTCTAATCTTTTTTTTTAACCAAAGTCAACTCCTAAATACCCATGTGTTGATTAGAAGTCCAAGAGGATCTCTTGTAATGTCACTTATGCTAGGAATCTATCCAACATTATCATGGGATTAGTCTCCATTAAGACATGACTTAGACAAGAGATTTGTTAGGAGGATTTGAGACAAATAAGATTGTTAACCAAACATGGAAAGATTCTTAATCACCCATAGTTCCATAAGAGTTGACTTTCCCAAAGTGTTAATCTCCATCCTACTTCCTTAACACCTCCACCATTATATAAAGAGGCCTTGTGTAGAAGTTCATCACACCACAAACTCACACAAACCTCCCTTTCCCTCTCCCTATTTGCGCCACACACACACATCCATCAAGTTCCTAGGAGCAACTAAGGAACCGACACCAACTACTAATGTGGTACCAAAGATTCACCGCAATCTAGCAAGAAGAGAATAAACGGTCCACCGTCTCATTCCCGCACCCACAAATCGGACACTGCAGCTCAATCCTTTGAAATTGTCTTCTAGCAAGAGCATCCGCGGTAGGAATTCTATTCAACTCCGCCCACCTAGCAAACACATTACATTTACCCGGAAGCCACTTGGACCATTGAAGCACATAGTTACTATAATCCCATTCCGCATACATGAGCCTACGCACTGAACCCACAGAAAACCTACCCGACTTGTCCCCGAGCCAAACCCACTCATCAGCCCGATCCGAGAACGCAGCCGAATCCATGAATGAAACCAAAAAGTCCATTTTGGACTCCTCCTCAACAGAAACCGGAGGAGTTTTCCAACTCCAAGCCGCTCCCAGTCTGTCCAAAACTTTGCATTTTTTGAACGACTCTAGCCGAAACAGGTTCGGACAAAGATCCTTCAGCGGAGCATTACCAACCTAGGGATCGAGCCAAAAGGAGATGGTCGAGCCGACACCGACCTTTCCTTTAAAAAATCTTCTCAAAGGAACGTTAGAAAAGACCGCTCTCGAAATGACCTTTACAATTTCCGACCAAACCTCACATAGCCGTTTGTTCACATGGATAAAATCCCAACATCTATTAGACTCGTGAAGAGCTCGAATCACCCTAGGCCAAAGAAAGTTCGGCTCCGATTTGTATCACCAACCCCATTTAGCAAGGAGGGCAACGTTAGTCGTCCGCAGCTTACAAAGAACAAGACCCCCAACTTTTTTTGGAATCGCTACGCGATCCCAAGCCACCCAATGCATTTTAACCACGTCATTCAAACCACCCCAAAGGAATCTTCGGATCAGCCCTTAGAGATCTTTAATCACTTTACATGGAGCTTGTACAAGGAGAAGTAGTAGTTAGGCAAGCTTTCCAAAACTGCTTTAATGGGGGTGATTCTTCTAGCAATAGAAAGGCAAGACGCCTTCCAATTCGTTAACCGAGCCTCAAAAATGTCATACACCGGCTTCTAATTATGGATGCGATTCATATTAGCACCGACCGTCAGCCCCAAATACATAAAAGGAACCACTCCCGCCTTGCAAACCAAGCTTTTAACCTTCTCTTCCACCAAAGCCGAGCTCACTCCAATGCCGAACAGGTTAGATTTTTTCAGATTAATTCTCAACCCTGAACACAAGTGAAAACATCTAAAGATTCTAACAATATTGGAAATTTACTCCGAAGACCATTCCCAGATGATAATGGCGTCGTCCGGGAAGAGTACATGAGAGATTTTCGGCCCGTTCCTTGGTGTCGAAATACCCTTAATCAGATCAATCTCTTGCGCTTTCAAAATCATGCATGATAGGGCGTCCATGACGATAAGGAAAAGGAATGGGGAGATAGTGTCCCCTTGGTGCAAACCTTTGCAACATTGAAACTCAAAGGTGGGGGCTCCATTCACAAGCACCGAAGACCGTGCCAACCTTAAGATAGCCGAGATCCAATCACACCACAGCCTTGGAAAACCCATTTGGGACATAATGTCGATAAAAAACTCGAATTCACATGGTCATACGCCTTTTCGAAGTCGATTTTCAGGATAAGAGCCTTAACATCACTCTTTTTGCACCAAGAGACCAATTCATTGATGATAAGAGGCCCGTCTAGAATGAACTTCTCCTTTAAAAAAGCCGATTGGGACGAGGAACTCACCTTCCCTTACACCTTGTTCAAGCGGTTAGCGAGAATTTTGGAAATGATTTTACTCATTATCCCAACCAGAGTAATCGGGCGGTAGTCATTTAACTTTACCGGATCTTTTACCTTGGGGATAAGAGTAATGAACGACAAACCACATCCCACATTGATCTTCCTTTTAGCAAAGAAAACAGCCAAAATATCCATGATGTCTTGCTTGACGAAGCTCCAAAACCGCTTAATAAACCTCATATTGAACCTGTTGGGCCCGGGAGCCCTATTATCACCACATTCGAAAGCTACCTCCTTAATTTCTCCAGCCGAGAACGGTTCAATGAGCATGTTACAATCTGCGTCCGATAAATCGCTTTAAGTTGGAGCATTGAATAGTGGGCCGAGAAACAATCTTCTCTGAAAAACGCTCCCTAAAGAAGCGGAGCACCTCTCTTTTAATAATCGAAGGTTTAGAACACCACCTCCCATCCATCGACAGCCCCAGAATACAATTCGAGGTGATTCTGCAATTAACCACACCATGAAAGAATTTGGAATAGTCATCACCATCCAACGCCCATCTAACTCTATATCTCTGTTTCAAATCTAGCGCCTTTTTAACCCCTGTTTCCTTCACGATAAGTTTACTCTCCACATATATCCATTCTTCTTCCTCCGATAAAGTCCGAGAACCCATAATACCTTCGATACGATCAATTTCAGAAAGAGCAGCCGATTCCTCTTCAGATTCTTTCTCATCTCTTTCAAAACTTTGATCCTATTCCTCAAAGTAGCAAGTTTTTGGATCAACCTAACATCCGGAGGGCCTTGACCAATGAAAGAAGCAAGAGTTTCACTAACCAACTCATTGAATCCCTCAGCCCCTAGCCAGGAATTAAAAACCCGGAAAGGCCTAGCCCTAAAGCTTTTCGATTTACAGGAAAGCAAAAGAGGACAATGGTCGGAGAGCCACGATGAAATCGCCCTAAGAGAAGCATTAGGCCACTTGTTAAAGAAGTTCTGGCAAACCAGAAACTGGTTGATCATACTTAACTTCCGCCCGTTCTCCCGAATACAAGTAAACTTACTGCATCTTATCTCGTACTCAAGAAGCCTAGTTCGGTGAATAAAGTCATTAAAATTCCTGGCACAAGCATGTTTGAAAACCAATCCTTCTCTTTCCTCCTCGAACCTAACAGCGTTAAAATCTCTCAAGATCATCCACATCCCACTCCCCGAACCCATTTCAGTTTCAATGGCTTCCCAGAGATCAAATTTTGCCGCCACGCCTTGAGGTGCATACACATTAATAACATTCAGAGGCTCAACGCTACCTTTAATAAAACCAGAAACCCTCAAAAAATACCTCCTCTTAATAGTTAAATTGAAGTCAAGAATAGACGAATTCCAGATATAAATCAGGCCTCCGGATTGCACAACAGGACTCACAAAATCAGCTCCCAAATTTCTATTTCCCCACATTTTTGAAAAAATCAAAAGACGAAAGATTCTCCGTCTTGGACCCTTGGATAGCCAAAAAATCCACACCTAGCCCCAATCTCAACTCTTTAACCCAAGGAACCTTTTCGGCACCCCCAATTCCCCAAAAGTTTAAGGATAAAAAAATTCATAAATCAACCATATAAATACCTTCTGCACTAATAGAATCCTTAATCAAGTCCCCAAGGTTGTTCAGATCAGCTCCAAGTAACGCTCCAACCGCAATAGTTGTTGAAACCTCTTTCTCAAGAACCTCTGGGTCCATACCGTCATCCACCGAGCCAGTACCTAGATTGGAATCTCCCATCCCATTTGATGATCCAAGTTGAACTGGACCTGGAGAAGCAGGCACACTGTTGTTCAGGTCCAGATCCATACCTTCAGGTTCCATTTCCGGCATCTCATCGACCAAAGAATTGATAGTTTCCTGTGAGGAAGAAGACTCAGGACACTTAATTCCAATAAGTCTATTCAAGTCAAAAAGGTCTTTGAAATCTTCAGAGACATGTCTACTCCTCTTTTTGGGCCTAATATTTCCACTTGGACTTCCTTTGGGTGCTTGGGCTTTAAGGTTCGAACGGGCTCTAGGAATAATGGGCCTCATAGAGAACTAGCAGATCAAACACAAGAAACTTACATGGCTATGATCAGAAATATGGTGGATGCTAGGTTCAATGATACCCAAGCAGATATTAAAGCCATTAAGGAACATCTGCTGAAGACCACTGGCTCTGCCCCTACAACCATACTTAGAGATGAAAATGATGATGAGTTCACAGCTAATGATGCCAAAAAGGGGGAGAGTGGCAGAGATAGATTTCCAAAGCTCGATCCATTTGGAATCCCACCTTCTAAAAAGGGTCAAGCACAAAAGTCTGCTCAAAAGTCTACAAATACACCAGGGTCTGCTTCAGCATCTAAAACCACTGCTCAAACCACTGCTGACACTGCCAAAGCTGACAAGGCAAAGGAGATTGATGAATCTGCCAATGTCATGGCTGAAAAGGCTGCTAAAGCAAAGTTAATCAGGTCTGAGACCTTGGAAACCAAAGCAGAGTCTCCCTTGAAAAGAAGACAAGAAGAACAGCTGGAAAAAGAAAATGTTGGTTCCTCAAAAAAGAAGAAAAGGCATGCACAACATGTTAGGAAACAACCATCTAAAATCTCTGTTCCCAAAACATCTGCTGCCACCACCACTACAACCACTGAACCCATCAACACAACATCCCCCACCACTGCATTATCCATAACCATGTCACCCACACCATCTTCACCACCACAAACATCTGCTGGTACTAAACAAGTGCCAACAGATGTTAACACACCCATTACTTCACAATCACCACCATCACTCACCATCCTGTACAAAAGAAAAAGGAAATACACCTTTATAGTACATGATGAAAACATTGAAACCACACATACACCACCATCATATGAACCCATTCCAGCCATTGCATTATCATCTTTTTCACCACACACTTCAAAATTTTCATCCAATCCTTCCAACACCATAAGACCACGACCAACCATGATTCCTTTGGCTGCTCAGTATCCTCTTGAGCATGACATTATCAAGGGGGAAATTCAATCCTTCTATAATACTGAGGATCTATCACAACTATCCTTCCCATCTTTTTCTAATCTGAATAAGCCTAAGCCTAAAAATGTTGAAGAATATCTGACATTGAAACAACAACAGGCAGACATGATTATCAAAGAGAAATGTAAAGGGAAAGATGACAGGACTGCTCAGGGCATCCATTCAGCAGAACTTAGCAAATTGAGAAGGATTGAGGATTTTGCTAAGGACCTGAGCAAGTCTATGTCCAATAAGCCTATCAGTGGTGAAATGGTGAAGTTGATCAGGGATTTTCTTCTAGATCAAATCATGGCAGCTAAGCCTTACAAAGCTAACAAAAAATATTTTGCAGGCTGGACCATTCATGCTTTAAAAGAAGAGCTGAAGAGAGTTGAAGAATTGAATAAGCACCAAATCAGAAGGCTTCTACTCCTGACTTCAGAGAAGGTAAAGACCTTATCAGAGCCTTGAAATTCAGAAGAATGAGGGTAGAACTGGTAGAAGCTGGTTTTGGAGAAATGAAGTCTGTCTCAAAATGGTCTGAGCTAAGGCTAGTTGAAACTTACAAGAAACTTGAAGAACAAAGAAAAACTGATCCTACACTTCCAAGAAAACCAATTTACCCTGATGAAGCGGAGGTTAGAAAATCCCAACAGACCTTCTCTCTTGACAGCCTACTTCCAACCTCTGATCTCACTACTGCTGCCAAGAAGCATCACAAAAGGCATAAGGAGATGTTTGAGGAAGACCAAAAGAAGTTTGTTGACACTTTTGTGAAAGAAGGGATTTTTAACCAAGTTCATTACTTCTCTAATCCCATCAGTGAAGAGCTAAGGAAACTCATTGGCAGACCTCCATCACTAAACTCATCAAGAATAAAGTTGCAAACCAAAAACTACTCAGATTAAAAAAATTCTAAAGTGGAAAGTCAACAAAGACACCTACGAATTGACTCTGCTCAGATCTGATGGAGAAGTTCAAAGGCTAAGCATGGATGATGCATATGGTCTTTGTGCAAATGATCTCCAAGACCTGCTTAACTTAGAGCTAGAAAGGGATGCTGCAGACTTATTCTCTTTCAACTTTGAACTAGAATTCAAAGGTCAGATTAGAGAAAGTCTGATGATGAATAAAGATCAGCAATAAAGGTTGAGTTTTGGCATCATCTGTTCTAGAGGAAATTGTTGGGTTTGCTGACCTGGAGAAGAACAGATGAAGTGAAAAGCCAAAACATACTAAACATCTGATTACCAATAAAACATTATTTTGCATGCAAGATCCTCCAAAAGACTGTTGACACTAACTGTTGTTCCCAAACAACTACTGGACAAACTGTTGCTATTAAAGAAACCACTGTTTGTCAAAGTGCTAATGATGATACAAGGTAAAGTGCTGATGAAGACACAAGGTCTGTTAGAGCCAACAACACTTAGGCTCCAACAGATGATACAAGCCAACAGAGTTTACCCATCAGCTTTATATCATTCTTCAAAGTCTTTTCCATCTTTAGAGTTGTCAAGCAACTCTGAAATTCCATTCTTCATATCAAAACTCAAGACATAGAAATGTCTGTCTATCAACATTGGCACAAGAACCGTGTCGAAGTCAGCTAAGGATTTGGCATTGAACTTTCGTAGGACATCTTTGAGATTTCTACTAAAAATCTCATGTCTGGCTGCCCAACTAACACCTTCTTCATAGTAGTTATCATGCTGCATTGTCATTGTTAGGAAGTAAAAAAAACAGTAAAAAATTATAAAGTGCGTTTTAGTATAATGTATGAGTGTGTTTGAACTACACAACTTCTTAAGCGTGCGTATAATGTATTTTGTAAGTGCGTTTAACTTTCTTCTGTCCCAGCTAAGAAAATATTTATTTTTCTTGTGTTCGTCTAATTTCTTATGTGCGTGCGTTTAAATGTAAAGAATCATACCATCATTATAGCACACAGAAACAGCCTGTGTGGAGACCCCTCTTTCTTTCGGCTTGCCTCCTCATAATTTAGAATATCAGTCCATGCATCAAGTGCATTTGTGTGAAGCCAGATTCCAGGATGGAAACTTTCAAAAATAACCTTCAAGGTCTCAGTTCCAGCTTCTGAGTGAAAACAGACTTTCATGCATTTCAATAATTTAAAACAATAAGTAAGCATTCGATAATATTTTACAAACAAAAGGAAATAGACACTTATAATGTATCCTTAATTGGTGCAAACATGTATTATTATGTTATCCTCAATTCATCTTTTGTAAGTTGTTCAACAATGCACACGGTCTTTACAGTGTATGGTGATCTTAATGCCCATGAAGGGTTTTTGTCCCTTATTGGCCTTCCTTCATTAGCCACTAATTTCCCCTTGTCTTTCCATGTTTCTTTTTCTTGTGGCTTTTCCTTTTCAGCATGTTACATCTTTCACTGCATACACACCTGTTTCCATTGTTTGCAGCGTGTTTATTGATGTGTCAGTTATTTCTTCTGCTTCTAAGTTGACACCACCATGATCCACTGTTTGCAATTTGTCTTTCTCTACTTCCCTCTCAGGTTGTGCTTTTGGTGTTTTATATACGTCTTTGACCACATACAAACCTGGTTCTACTGTTTGCATCATGTTAATTATTGTGTCAGTAATTTCTTCTTCTTGATTTTGAGTTTTGAGGTTGACATCCTTAGCTAATTCAGCCTTGTCTGATGTAGTGTAACCTTCAACAGCCTGATCATCCTTTTCCACATCATTCCTTTTTGAAGTTTCATTAACTTCAATATTCTGTTCATTTTCAACTTCAAGCCCTACTACATTTTCTTCAACAGCCTGATCATCCTTTTCCACCTCATTCCTTTTTGAAAGTTCATTAACTTCAACATTCTTTTCATCTTCAACTCAAGCCCTACTACATTTTCTTCTATGTCAATCACATTTTGTTCCTCCTCAAATTCAGCATTATCCTTTTCAGCACTTTTGTCTTTTGATTGTTTATGGTTCACCTCATCCCACTTTCTACACCTCTCTATCAATTCAGGAACCCAAAAATACTTGGTTCGTGCCTGCTCAACCATTTCTTCCATCTCCCTTTGTATTGCTGGTACTTTTTTATGTTCTTGTCCATGGTTTTTATCCAAATCTATGCCAATAGTTGACAAATATATATGTAAATGCTTGGTGGGTTTATATTTAGATAATGTGCGTTTATATTATAAACCTGTGTTTGTTTTTGTCATACGTGTATTTGTATTTATCATACGTGTGTATATATATGTGTACCATAAAAAATAAAGTGCGTAAAAAATAATCATATAGTGCGTTTAAATAAGTACATTTTTTGCTTTCACTTAAGCCTCATATTTAGCTACTTTCCCCTGCACAACATAACTTAGTTGTGGCTGAGTGTTTAAATACTCAAACATATGTTGAGTCTGATTACTTATTCGAACTGTCTCCAATCTACTTCATCATCATTATCATCATCAATTGTGATTCTTCTTTGTGCAGTTCTCACCATAGGCAGAGTGTAATCATCAGCATCCAAAGTTGTTTTATCAGCGACCTCTCTGTCTTGCATGCGCACCAGCACATCCACGACTTTGTTTAGATTTTGATCCTTTCGTAGTTGATCATTTTCTTCTTCTTCTTCATCATCACCAGCTACATTTTTTTCTTCATCATCTTCATCACCAACTCCCACATCATCTTCTTCATATCAGTCAATGGCCTGTTGTTATAAAGATGATTTTTCATTGCTGCTAATGAACTAGAGGTTATGTAAGAAACTGCGGGTGTGCTAATTTTTATTGCAGATGAATTTCTCTTGTTGTATTCATGTGTGTAAATAACCTGCATGTTACAAAGCATCATATATATGTTAAAAAATACAAATGCGTTTAAGATACTGTATACGTGAGTTAATAAACAATATATAGGTGCGTTTAAAAGAATCTATTTGTGTGTTTATATATATAGTCCAAAAAAGCAAATGCGTTTAAAAGTAAGTACAAGTGCGTTTATACACTTACACTCAGCATTGTAATGGGCCCATTATACTGGTCTTCTTTCCATGCTGCTCTTGTTCTCCGTAGACATTCGATATGGCACGAGCACCGATCCATATTAGGAATATCAGCCTCATCTTCTACACCATGCAAAAAACTTTGATTGATTGTTGTTGACTTTGTGATTGTAGAGGGAGAATTCGACACGAAAACAGGATTATATGATCATACAAGTTACTAAACCAGGTGCGGAAACCCTAGCTTAGAACAAACTGATATAAACTCAATCAAAACACAATCAAAGTCATTTTAAAAGCTTTTCATAGATTAACTTTTCCAAATAATTGCTTACAGATTGATTACAGTTAATCTAGCATACAAACTATCACTCTCAGACCTCTCTGGAACACACACCAAAAACACACACTCTAAATGACTCTCTTTACATTACAAAAACCCAAAATCTATTTATAACACCTGCACATTCGCCCCTTCTCATTGGTCGAATGTAAACCTTTTCCACATTCGCCCACAGCATGTGGTCGAATGTGTCTTCTGTTCAGTCTGTTCCAGATTCGTCCATCTACAAGCTACCTTCGCCCACTTTTATGTCACCTTCGCCCATTCTGGTTTCCTTCGCCCCTTAACACATGTTAACCTATCTAATCATTAGTCGCAAAACGGCATCTACAAACTCCCCCTCGACTATTGATTAGATCGTTTTCTGTCTTCATCCATGGCTTTATTCAGCAGCTTGATTCTGAGCAAACTCTTCTGTTCTTTCGTCATCTCAGGCTCTAATTTTCTCTTTACCGGCTTTGACACATTTGCCATCTTCACCTTCTTGCCAAGCTTCCCTTCCAAATTACTTCCAGCATTGATGTCATAAGCAAAGCAAACACCAACAACCTGCGTGTATTTCTTTGCTTGATCTGCATCGTTTGGCTCATGATGAATCGGATTATAAAAGAGCATGATGATGTCTTCGAAGGTGCAATTGATCAGCCACATAGGATCAAATACATGAACATGCTTGTATTTGTCCTTACCATCTCTCAACACGATCACCGCTTCTGCCTTCCTCCAATCATAATACCAGAAAATGAAGTCAGCACTGAAGTGTTGAGGCATAGGCATTAAAGGTATCTTCCTCATAACTTCAGGTGCCTTATAGATCAAGGTAACCCTTTTCAACTTGGTTCTGGGATCAATATCCCTGTGAACTTTCCTCCGGGGATATTGTGGTTTAAATCTATTCCACTTAGTTCTGCTCTCCCAAACCAATTTGTCTGCACACCAACCGACGTGTGAATTGTTCACTGAAGCACCCGACATTTGGAATCTGCAAAGATCTCTAACCGCCCAGTACGGTAGAGTCAGCAAGTCAATGAATCTGTAAAAGTACAAGATTCCAGATTCCCACTTAGCAGCTAAACACTTCAGCCTGCCTAAGTATGTCCACCCGAGAGCTCTGCCTCTGAACTTTGCATTATGAAACCTATAGAAATTTCCTTGAGCTTCAGGCTTCGGTCGGTTTTCATCCATCAGTCTTAATTTCTTCAAATACTCTTTCAATTCATCAGATTTCTTTGAAGATTCTGGCAAATCAGCTCCAAGCACTTTCTCCACAAACTCAGCACTCCTCTTCTTTGCCTTTCTTTTAGCAGACGTATTATGTCTTTCAGTAAAATCAGGAAACACCACATCTTCATCAGTTTGTCTGAAGTACTGTGGATATTCCTCATGTGTAATATCCTCTATCTCAACTTCTTCAAATTCAGGGGTGTCTTTGTCATCTGAGTGACTTCCAACATCCTTTTCAGGAATATGTGGAATCGAGTCATCAACAATGAACTCTTCAAACGTTTTCCCTACCCTCTGTGCAAGTCCATCTAAAATCTCCTTTGCCACAGATGCAGGTACTTCCCCCTCTTCTAGATCAGGATCGTTATATTCCAATTCATATCGCATGTCATCAGTTTGGAATATTTCTGCAAAACGACCTGTGAACTCAATGGTCCATTCTCTTTTCTCTAACATGTCCTTGTATACTTGTTGTTTTGAACTCCCCTGATCTGTCTTTCCCTTACCCTTCCCTTTGGCTCCGGGATTGACAACTTGTCTCTTTCTCTTCGTGCTTGCATCAGCATAAACTAATGGATCATCATTATCACTGTCACTATTAGGATGTCTCGCTGTATTCTTTCCAGGATCCATGTAATCCTCTCTAGCCAAGGCTCCAAACAATCTTCTGTAAGGTGGTCTCTCATTGTCAGGCACACCTTTATAACCTTTCATTCTAACCAAGGTTCTAACATTCATATGATCCATATTAAGTATCAGTGTTGGATCCTTCTTCAAGTTTGGATATTTGTGATCGAAGATCATCATCAAAAATCTAGGATAAAGCATGAAGTATTTCTTCTTCAAACCCTTCAACATCTCCAACATGTGATCTAAAATCATCCCAGCAACGTTAAATGGTTTATTGAGAGTCAATGCAACCATTAACGAGCTCAAACTCTTCCTCATCACGTCATAACCCCCACTAACACATCCAAATACTAGTATGATGACGTGAGCAAAATACTTGAACTGTACGCTCAGTTTCCCTTTATACATAGAACCATCAGTAATCGGTCCTTTGTATTTCATCCTCAGGAAACAGGCTTTCTGCTCAGTCCAGGATAATTCCCTTGGATCCTCACTTGTTTCAAACTGGATCTGGAGAGCTTCTCTGATATCTGCTTCAGTGATAAACATCTCCATTCCCTGAATCTTGCTTTTAATGATCGTCTGATTGTCAAAGTAATCATACTTGGCATTGTTGTAAAAGTCCTCAACTATATCTTTGTAGATGATAGTTGGTGTGGCCAAAGCATAAACCACTCTGCATCTCTTTAGAAACTTTATAATCTCTGTGAACTCCACATTTTTCTCCACGTCTCCAAGATACGCGCAACAGTTATGAGTCTTCTCAAACGGCCATTTAGTACCGCTTGATGATTCTCCTTCTTGTACAGTCTCTGGAATAGGATCAGTCACTTCAGTTTCCACAGGAATATCAACATTTGCTTGTTCTTCAGCCATCTGTAATGTAAAATCAATATAAACGTCAAAACACGAAATCGACAAAACTTGAAAATTTTAGAAATTTGGAATTCCACATTCGCCCAAAATGAACTGGTCGAATGAAGGTTTTAGTGGCCGAAGGTGTAAACTTTTGGTTGAATGTAAAATGTTTTTTGAATAAAAATATTCATTCGTCCGTTTTAGTCTACCTTCGTCCAATCTGGTCCACCTTCGTCCAGTCGATGGACCGAAGGTAAAACCTGTTTTATCCCAAAATTTGAAAAATTTTCAATCATGTTTTTAACCTTTAATTTTGATCAGATTCTACTCTAACATGGCCGACTAAGCTTCGTCTACCATCAATTGACCTTAAAATTCATTCAACATCAGTTTTCAAAAGAAATTAGGTTTTTATTTTATCAATCAATCAATCAGTGATTAAACCTTGTTTATATACTAATTCCTAAATCAATCAATCAGTGATTAAACCTTGTTTATATACTAATTCCTAATACATTCTCCCCCTAAAACTGATGTGGGATGAATGTTTAACAAAATCAAGCATTAAGAATCACTGAAAATCCCTAAACCCTTAAACCCTAGGTCCGGTCACTAAACAAACGATTCCGGCTTGAATCCTTGTCCATTACCTGTAAAACTTATATGAAAATGATCAGTAAGATGCAAGGATCAAAACGCACAAGCAGGGAAATCAAAATCAACAAGGGTCTGGTATTGAAGAAATTTTGAAAAAATATTGAAGTGAGGGTCGAACCTGTAATTTGTTTATAAATAGGCTGCACCTTCGTCCGTTTATAGGGTCGAAGGTGGGAATGTTCTACATTCGCCCACAATCTAATGTGCCCGAATGTAGAATGTGTACCCGGAAGTGGAAATCAAACACACAACCCACATTCGCCCGTTTTAGCCTGACCCGAAGGTGAAAAAAATCTCCACATTCGTCCCAATGAAGGGCGAATGTAAATTGGAAATTTTGAAAAATTTTGCCAAATTACAAAATCGAATCCCGTTCAACATTTTCTAATCCGTTAAGCTTCCAAAACACAAAGTTTCACTTTTAGAATGATACAAAGCCCAGATGGTGTTGTCAAATCTCAGAAATCGACTATCAAGCATCCCCGGTTATCAAAAATAAAGCAGAAATGCAAAAATTTTGGATTTTTTTGAAATTTTATCAAAACACACCTAAAATCTTTTTGGATTTTGTATCTTTTTGACAATAAAAGTAAATTGCAACAAAATAAAATGCATCAAAGTAAATGAAAGCAATAAACATTTTGTGAAATCCGGTCAGAGGATCATATCAGTTTTCTGAGAAATCTGATCACAGCGTTGATCTTTTTGTTTAATATTATCATTAGAAACAATATGTGATACGGCAATTGCTGATATTGTGGTCCACTTAAGCTCACATGCAGACAATTACGCAATGCTTTAAAATGATACGCGTTAGGTGTATTAGACTAACACGATGTGGTGCCCACACACACGACATACTCCCGTATCAAGTAATTGCACAAAGCTTCGTCGTAACGCGTGATTATGCCAGAGTTATCCGTAAAAGTTACAAAGTATATAGCACAGAGGTGTACAGGTCAGCAAATGAATGCAGCAGAGTAACATGTGCGTATACACTAGGTTGAGGCTGATATTAATCACTGATTTGCATCAGATGATCAATACGATGTAATAATGATCTATGATCAATTAAAACATAAAGTTCCTCAATTCGGTAACTTCCGGTTTTGGCAATTAAGCTCTTTTAGCAAATATTCTGATAAAACTAGGTCCGTAAATCAATACGACAAAAGTTTATCAGAATATCCCGGATAACCATAACATAACGACCCGAAACCTCAGATTTTGGCAATCCTATCAAACGAAATTACGGTACTAAGACCATATGCCCATGAGGTGTTCAGCCACGAACGCGTAGTTCGTTATGTTTGTATCACTAATGCACGCAATATTTAGTCTACGAAGCCTATCAGCATATCACACGTAATCAACACACGCCTCATAAACTATACAATTCTTTAGCCTGTGTCAGATCCCCACTGATGTACTATCATTTCCTCTGTTTTACCAGGAAATCATTTTGGATTTTCTAATTTTTAGGTCTTTTTGAATTTTATATTGTTTTTGGTTTTTCTGAAAAATGACTCCCCCTAAAATAAAGAACATATTTTTGAGATTTTTGATTTTTCTGAAAAATAAAAACAAAAATTTGAAAGAAACAATCCACTCGAAAGCATCAACTTCTTTGAGGATTAAATAATCCCCTCGAAAGCATCAACTTCTTTGAGGATTACGATAGTAAAGAGAAATTCCCAATTAGCAAAGAGAAATTCCCAATTATCAAAACATAAAAACTAAAAACTAAAAAGCGATAAACCGAGGTGCCGATTAGTCCTGTTTTTCCTTTATATTGTTTACTTTTAAAAGATATTCAAAGCGTGAACGGTCAAAAGCTTTAGTAAACAGATCTGCACGTTGGTAGTCAGTATGTATTTTGATCATATCGATCAATTCCTTAGCGTAACAATCACGGATAAAATGATATTTGATCCGGATGTGTTTCGCTTTAGAATGATTTTCCGAATTTTTAGTTAATGCAATTGCGGCTTCGTTGTCACAGTAAATAGGAGTTTTAAGAAACTGCAAACCGTAATCCACCATTTGTTGTTGAATCCAGAGTACTTGCGAGCAGCAACTCGAGGCTGCAATGTACTCGGCTTCACAGGTAGATTGTGCTACGGAAGTCTGTTTCTTGCATTGCCAGGTGATTAACCTGCTCCCGAAAAACTGGCAACCAGCTGTAGTAGATTTGCTATCTTTGTCATAGCCGCCCCAATCTGCATCACTAAAAGATATGAAATCAAAATTATCATCATTAGGGTACCAAAGTCCTTTTGAAGGACAACCCTTCAGATATCTAAGGATACGCTTGACCGCCGTCAGATGACTTTGTTTCGGCTTCGATTGATAACGGGCACAGAGACACGTTGCATACATAATATCTGGTCGAGACGCCGTCAAATACATCAGAGATCCGATGATTGCTCTGTATGTAAAAGGATCCGTCAGCTCCCCCTTAGCGTCCACTCCAATCCCGTGATTGGGTTGAATCGGGGTATCCATCGGCTTTGAGTCCTCCATCTGGAACCGGCTCAAGATGTCGGAGACATATTTCGTCTGGTGAATGAAGATCCCGTCGGGTCTTTGGTCCACCTGCAAGCCTAGGAAAAACTGCATCTCCCCCATTGCGCTCATTTCGAACTTTTCCTGCATGACAGTTTCGAATTCCCTGCATAAAAGTTCGTTAGTTGAACCAAATATTATATCATCAACATATATCTGCACTAGAAGCAAGTCATCTCCCGTCTTTTTCGTAAAGAGGGTACAATCGACGAGGCCACGCTTAAATCCTTTGGTGATGAGGTATGTACTCAGCTCCTCGTACCACTGCCTCGGAGCCTGGTGCAAGCCATAAAGAGCTTTGTTCAACACGTAGACCTTATCCCGGTGGATTGGGTCCTCAAAGCCTGGTGGCTGCCCGACATACACCTCTTCCTTGACTTTCCCGTACAGAAATGCACTTTTCACGTCCATCTGATAAACTTTGAATTTCTTATAAGAAGCAAACGCGAGGAACATCCGAATAGCTTCGATTCGTGCTACCGGTGCATAGATTTCGTTATAATCAATCCCTTCGATTTGATGGAAACCCTGCACGACCAATCTGGCTTTGTCACGAACAATTACCCCACGATCATCCTTCTTACACTTAAACACCCATTTGGTGCCAATCTTCTTCCTATCCGGCGGCAAATCCGTGAGTGTCCAAACTCCCAATTTCTGGAATTGTAATAACTCCTCCTGCATAGCTTCCACCCAGGCATCATCCTTCAAAGCGTCCTTGTATGTCCTTGGCTCTACCTGCGACACATAACACGCAAACGACCAATCATTTTGACTACCAGATTGTTGAATTTTGGCATATAAAGCTAAAGCACCAAAACTCTCTGGCGTATTAACGCTTTTAAGCTGCCCTCTGGTCATAACACTACTTCCAGGATCACCGATAACTTGCTCCAGCGGGTGAATACGATGAATCCGAGATTCCGGATAATCAGGTACTTGCACTCCCGTCTGAACAGTCAAGTTCTCTACAGCATCCAGATCATGACCCGTATTTGATGATGAAGCCACATCAGTAGTTGGAGTTGGTTTCACTGGCGGTGCCTCCTGTTCTTCAGCTTGATCAAGAATAGCTTCTTCAAATTGTTCATCTTCAGATTCTGAAGTGTCTAATGAAGTTGAAGCCTCTTGAAATATCTCTTCTTCTTGTATAGGAGCATTGGTATCATTAGAAGCTGGTAGGGGGTTCACTGTGATCGGACGCACCAACGGTGAAGTTGTTGCATTTTCACACTCGTAAAGTAGTCTAATGACAGCTTCTTCAACCAAGCTATCTAGATTGAATGATTCAAAGAAATCTTTGTAATCAAACATCCAATCAGGACCCGTGCCTTGAATATTTTGAGTATATCGTTGAACTTCCACGTTAGCCCAGTCTTCCACACGACGAGTTCGCTTGTTGTATACCCGTTTGAGCGGGGTTGCATATCCAACAAAGTAACCCTCCTCGGCTTTAGGACTAAACTTTTCGCTTGGATTCAACATGGTGCAAGGCGCCCCAAAAGGTTCTAGATACTCTAAGTTCGGCTTCCTTCGGTGTAACAGCTCATAAGATGTTTTTCCAAACTTCTTCACTGTTAGAACCCGATTTAATGTGTAATTTGCTGCATAAATCGCCTCATTCCAAAACATTACTGGAAGATTTGAATCAGCAAGCATTGTTCTAGCCGCTTCAATTAGAGTCCTATTCTTCCGTTCAGCAACACCGTTCTGTTGAGGGGTGTACGGAGCCGAATATTCATGATGTATTCCTTTGTTTTCACAAAGTTCATCCATCCTGGCATTTTTGAACTCCGTCCCATTGTCACTCCGAATTCTCTTTATCTTCACATTGTAGAGATTCTCCAATCGAGTGAACAGAACTTTTAAATTGATAAAAGTGTCGCTTTTATTCTGCAAACACATCACCCATGAAAATCTTGAGTAATCGTCAGTGACGACTAAACAATAAAGCTCTCCAAGATGACTTTTGCGCTTGACCGGTCCGAAAAGATCCATGTGCAATCGCTCTAGTGGCATCTCAACAGAGTTAACCTTTTTCACTTTGTGGGACTGTTTGTGTTGTTTCCCCTTTTTACAACTCACACACTTGTCATTCAGATGGAAGTGTTTCACATTTACTCCATCGACAAGTCCATTTCTCACAAGTTGATTCATTTTCTTCAGATGAATGTGCCCCATTCTTCGGTGCCACATTATCGATTCTTTCTCAGTCGCCTTGGACAAAAAGCATGTTATTTGCCCCTGTGATGTCATCGCCTTGGACATATCAAGAATGTAAAGATTGTTGACGCGAGGTGCCTTCAACATTATCCACTCTTTAGGAATTGTAAAGCCCGGTTTCAGAATATAGCAGGATTTGTCATCAAAATGCACAGTAAATTTCTTGTCACAAATTTGACTGACACTCAACAGATTGTAATCTATCTGCTTCACATACGAAATCCGCTCGAAACTCACTATCCCATTGCTCACACTTCCTTCCATTGTTATATATCCACCTTTGTTTCCTGCAAACGCTACATACCCGCCATTGATGTTCTTCACGTCGAACAGCAACGCAAGATCCCCTGTCATGTGGCCTGAAGCTCCACTATCAACAATCCAAAGACTGCTAATAGGGCCAGCTGAAGCTCCCTGCACACAAAATGTAAATCGATTAGTTCTTTCGGGGGACCCAAGCCTGAGTCTTGGGTCTTTCAACATCAGGTTTCACAGTAACATTGTCACAAACATTTTTAACAACTTTTTGATCAATCTTTTTCTGATTGTTCAAAACAGTTTCCTTTCTCTCATTAACTTTTGAAGTTGAGGCTCCTGGAGTACCATTGGGTGTCCAAGATTGTTCAGACCTTTTCAGGATACGAATCTGAGACTTCGGTGTTGGATCAGTGGCAGTTTATATGAACACTTATGTGTTTATCAGATTTATATAAGAGTTATTAAGCAGCAGAAAGTTAAGTGTTCAAAGGTCTAAAAGATCACTTTGATGAGGAGTTATTACTCCCCCTTGACTGAATAATAAATGAGAAACAATAAATGATCTAAGTATAAAGCAGTAATAGCAGTTTATGTTTCTCAGATGTGAAGTGGAAATTATAAGTTTAAAGCCCGAAGGATTTCAATATAAGTTCAAAGATATTACACAAAATCACATATCTAAAATAGATGAACAAACTCATCTATTTATAGACTAATGTACTAAACTGAAGTCTGAAGTAATCTAAGATATTTAACAAAGATATTATGCTAAGATAAGCTTACATCAGTCTGTACATTGAAACTTGAAATCAAGACTTTAACAAAACAATATAATAGTAAAACTGCTGATCTTCAGTCGGTTAGAAGCTTCTGAGTGAAAGTGCTGATGAGTGACAAACTGCTGATGAGCAGTTTGTCTTCAGTAGTTCTTCAGTGAAATGTCTGGTTAGACTTCAGAACTTCTGATGAATTTACTCTTCAGTACTTTGAGTTTGTTCTTCAGTACTTCTTCTATTTGTTCTTCAGCAGTTCTATACTTAGGCAGATATAGAAAAGACTAAGGTTATCAAAAGGTGGTTTCTTCAATCCTCTTCGTCCCAACAATCTCCCCCTGGATTGATGAAGCCAAAACCTTATCTATCCTTTATTGTTGTCCTTTTCTCTCTTCTAGCATCCTCCAGATCTCTGCTGTCATCCGGGTGGTAAGAGTACATCTTTGTTGCTCAGTGAGAGGACCAAGTTCAGGTGTTAAATGTTGAATGGTGAGAAGGTCTTTGGACGATAAAACACTCAACTCCTTTGAGTTTCTATAGACCTTACTTGAACGGTCTCTCCTGGTCACAAGTACTGAGTTGGATTCAGTAAATGACCATTTCACAATGTTTACCTTTGACCTGTCAAAGTCAGAGGCATAGGAAACCAAGCCTGTTTCCTTAGGTTGACCTGATTGAGGAATGTCTTCTATTTCAGTGACTCTCAGGTGAGACTCTTGACTTCCTTGTAATTCAGCAGCACCTTGGATTGGCATATTGGGCAGGTGATGCTCTGTAACAACCCTTGTATGTGTTTCTTCTTGAATGGATTGTTGTAACTGATAAGCATAAGTAGCCTTGTCTCTGAATTGGGTCAAGATGGGTTTCTCTTCAACATCAAAATCACCATGTACCAACTGATCTCCTTCTAACAGAATCATTTTGAAGTCAGTCTTGACAATGGGATCTCCATCTGCTTTTCTTTTGGTGGCTGGCCTTCTTAATGTACCAGATGGTCTTTTGACAATAGAAGTTGTTTGGACTTCTTGGCTTTCAAATCTTTCTGGTTCAGCAGCTTTCTTTGCTTTGAGTTTCTTGTAAGCCTCATAGAGAGTTTGTTCTTTCCATTTGCTGATTGAGGCTTTTGAACCATAGTCATTAGCCACTAATTCTTCAATCACTTCAGCTCTTTTGGCTTTCCTCTCATTTTCAGTTGCTATTCTGTCAGATAGCATCTGAGCTCTTCTTGTCAGTTCTTGTGTTGAGAGTTTCTTGAGGGCCACTTGTTTGGATTTGGAGTTCTTTGTGATGAATGCTATTAGCTGTGCTCTTTTGTCTTCTTCAGCAGCAGCTTTAAGTGCTCTCTCTTCAGCCTCAAGCTCATCAAGTTTCTCTTGATACTTGATCAATTTTTCATCAAAGGTCAAGTCTTCTCTAGTTTCTAGGCTGTTCCATACTCTGTCTTCTTTTGCCTTCTTGGCAGCTTCTTTCAAACTCTTCTCTAATAAGTCTTTCGACATTCTGATGGGAGTAGGGTTTAAAACAGCTGTGGAAGTTGTTGTAGGCAAAGGAGTGGGAGCAGGGTCTTTTTCAGTTGCCTTAGGAACTTCTGATGATGGTTTAGGAGGTAGAACTGCTGATGTGGTAGGTTTGGTCACAACTGCTGAAGGATTGTCTTCAGTAGTTTGAGAAATGTAATCAGCAGTTACCTCTGATGCCTTAGATAACTTGAACTCTGGTGCTACTTCTTTTCCTGGTCTTTGTATTGGTCTATCAGCTTCTTGATCAGGATTTTGTCTTTGTGTAGCATCTGTTGGTTCCTTAATCATCTCCCCCTTTTTGGCTTCATCCACTTCTGGAAGCCGAATAGAATGAGATGTTGCAGCAGACAACCTTGCAAGTTGATCTTGAGTTTCATCCATCTTTTTGTTCAACTCTGCAAGTCTCGAGTTGATCAACCCAAACTGATTGTTAGCTTTTAACTCCCAAGCAGTTGTGAAGGGTTTGAGTTGATCAGTTATAATTTGTTTGAGTGCCTGATACAGGGGACCATCTGGGCTGCATAGTTGGTTCAAGTCTATGCTTGTGAGCCCAGTGAATTGGGTAGGTTGTTTTGGTGAAGGGGTGATTTTTGGGTGATCTTCAGATTGCTCTGAAGATGCCAGTTGTGGGGATTTTTGGGCTAACTGGTCTTTAACCTGATCTTTGGTGACCAGCTTCTTGAGCTTGGAGACCTTAAATGCAGGACCTTCAATGTCAACCGTCAATTCAGTTTGTGGAATTTGTGATTCATCAACCAACTTAATGGAATCATCTGAATCCCTGATAGTGTCCTCAGAGAGGGCAGGATCAGTTATATCATGAGCTGGACCCAAACCAGTAGTCTCATGAACCTCTTTGTCTTGGTCCTGAGGTTTTCCTACCTCTGGCCTTAGGCCTTCATCAGTAGTTGCCAGATTTGAGGTCTTAAGTATGTTACTACTGTCCTCAGGTTCACCACTGGGTGATAAGTGAGTAGTAGCAGCCTCAAAAATATCAAAAGTTTGCAAGTTTGGGCTTACAAACCCTTGTTCATCCTCATCTCTCTGTGTTGGGCTAAAGGGATCCACATTCATGTCAACTTCTGAAGGCATCTCCCCAATTTGATGTGTTGTAAGGGGAGTGACATGTGGTGAATGGGTTCCTTTAAGTCCTGAGAGAAGTTGGGCAATTTCTATGGTTGTATGTGAGGGTTCAGGTTCAGTAGTTGTAATGGGTTGGTGTTCAGGAGTTTGGGTGGGAATGGTTTCAGCAGTTTCAAATGCAGGGTCAACAGTTATTTGTTTCTTAAATCTTTTTCTTTTAAATATAACTGTGACAGGTTTTCTTTTGGGTGGTGGAGAAGGAGTGTGCTGAGAGGATGTTTCAGCCACTTCCTTTTCAAGTGCAGATTGCACATCAGTAGTTTCAGGTTTCTCCACTTCCTGAACTTTCTTTTTCAGTGACTTGGTTGTTTTTGGTTTTTGTTGTTTAGGCTTTTTAGTTATCTTTTTGGGTTTGGAAGATGTGGGTTCCTTGGGGATGGGTTGTTCTTCCCCTTGGTCATCTTCAAGCAAAAGTGCTGGTTTGTTGTGCCTAGAGAATACTTGAGCAGTTAAAGGATTTAAAGTTGTTGTTTTTCCCTCAAGTACTCCCTCACCAAGTTGTTTTATTATGCACTGCATAACAAACCTTGGATACAACAAAAATCTCTTTTTATTATTTTCATGATGTAAAACCAGTTCATTGAAAAACAGTTTTGATGCCTTGAAAGAAGTTTCATTTATGATGGAATGAAAAATTGGTTGAAAAGTTGAAGGCATCTGATCTATTGACCCAGTTTTAGGACTAAGACACATAATAATATAATGAAATAACAGTTTATATTGTGGGTCAAAATATTTTTTGTAAACTGTTGCTTGTGCCAAAGTACCTTGATAGCCACATTCTGTCATGGTCAGATGAATATCTGAGGTTGGAATATGCTCAGGTGCCTCAGAATCCTTCAAACCAAGCCTGATGCTTAGTGTTTCTGGTGAGATGGCCATCAGTTTCCCTTTTATAGAAGATTTGAGGGAAATCACTTCATTATTCACCTTCACCGTTTCTGAATTTGCCCAGAACTCATTAAGAGTTTCTTCATGAATGGGTGGATCAATGGTGAAAGCATCATAATATTGGGATTTCATGATGAGATCAAGTATCTCATCATACTGGGACCAGGCTTCATCTTTAACAAAGTAGCCTCTTTGGTTGTGTCCCTGTTTTAACACGAGAGCCATGGATGTTTTTGATCGAACAGTGATTTTTAGGTTAGAGAAGGGGTTTTGCTTTGAATTTGAGAGAGAAAGAGGGAATTTTGCTTTTTGAATGGATAAGTGTTGGAACAGGGTATTTATTAGAGGTTTTTAACCGACTAGGTCAAACTTCTGACGAGTGAAAAGTCTGTTTTACCCTTTTAGTCAAACTGCTGAAGAAGAAAGGTTTCTTCATCAGTGGTTTTAGTTTTCTCATCAGCAGTTTCAACTGCTGATGCAGATGACTCTTAAAACACTTTTCTAACTTCTGATTTTCATCAGTAGTTATATCCATTTGAAAATATCCCATTTTGATGTTTATCAGTAGTTTTCAAAATTTGTTCATCAGAACTTTCTCTTTTCTCAAATTTTTGGTCTTCAGAGGTTTGTGACAGATAAGTATGTAAGTGAAAATAAAATATATGCAGAATTAAAAGTGAAACACTTACAGACTTTCTTCTAAGTTTAACATCCCAAGCATGGATACTAACCTCTGAAAAGTTGTTGAATCAAGGGGTTTGGTGAAAATGTCAGCTATTTGATTAGCTGTTGTGACATGCTTCACCTCAATCTTGTCTTTTTCATAGCAATCTCTTATGAAATGATACCTGATTTCAATGTGTTTAGTCTTTGAAAACTGAACAGGATTTTGAATGATGCTAATGGCAGATTTGCTGTCTACAAAAAGTGGGGTCTTGGTCTCTTTGATTCCATAATCAAGTAGTTGATATTGGAGCCATTGTATCTGTGAAGTACAGCTTGCAGCAGCAATGTATTCAGCTTCAGCTGTTGAAGTTGCCACAGATGTTTGTTTCTTTGATTGCCAGGACACCAGACGGTTTCCTAAGAATTGACAACCACCAGATGTTGATTTTCTTGACATTTTGCAGCCTGCATAGTCACTATCTGAAAAAGCAGTTAACTTGGTATTGCTTGAAGCAGGATACCAAATCCCTAGAGTAGGAGTTCCTTTCAGATATCTGAAGATTCTTTTGACTGCAATTAGATGAGATTCTCTTGGTGCAGATTGATATCTAGCACAGACACAAGTTGAAAACATGATATCTGGTCTAGAAGCAGTTAGATATAAGAGAGAACCTATCATACATCTATACATGGTTTGATCAATGTGTTTCCCTTGATCATCTGGTTCAACTTGTGTGATTGGTGTCATGGGAGTGGAACATGTTTTACAGTCTTGTAAAGAAAATTTGTTCAATAATTCTTTAACATATTTTGATTGATGTATAAATGTTCCATTTGACTGTTGCTTGATTTGCAGTCCCAAAAAGTACTGCAATTCTCCCATTGTACTCATTTCAAATTTTGATTGCATGAGTTTCTTAAATTCTTCACACAGTTTTGAATTTGTTGAACCAAAAATGATATCATCAACATATATTTGAACAAGTAAGACATGATTTCCAACATGTTTTATGAAAAGAGTTTTATCAATGGATCCCCTTGAGAAGTGGTTCTTTAGTAAAAAGTTGGAAAGTGTTTCATACCAGGCTCTTGGAGCCTGTTTTAGCCCATAAAGAGCTTTGTCAAGTCTGTAAACCCAATCAGGATGAGAAGGATCCTCAAACCCTGGAGGTTGACAGACATACACTTCCTCTTTTATTTTTCCATACAAAAATGCACTTTTGACATCCATTTGATAAACTTTAATGTTGTTGGAAATTGCATAAGCTAAAAATAACCTGATAGCTTCAAGTCTTGCAACTGGTGCAAAGGTTTCATCATAATCAATTCCTTCCTCTTGGGAATAACCTTGTACCACTAGTCTTGCTTTGTTCTTGATGATCATACCAGCCTCATCTGATTTGTTTCTGAAGACCCATCTTGTTCCAATTGGTTGCTTGTTGTCAGGTAAGGGACAGATTTCCCAAACCTGTTGTTTCTTGAATTGAAGCAACTCTTCTTGCATTGCTTGTACCCAATTGTTGTCTTTGAGGGCTTCTTGATACTTCTTTGGTTCCAACTGAGAGATGAATGCTGAGAATAAGCAAAAGTTGGAGAGCTGGTTTCTTGTGAGTACCCCTGATGCAATATCACCCATGATTTGTTCTAATGGATGATCCTTGTGTTCAATCAGTTGTTGTAAACCTGTACTGGATGATGGCTCTACAGGTTCTTCAAATAAACCACTTAGATTGATAATATCTGGTTCAGCTGTTATTTGAACTTCAGGAGTTTTAGGTTCAGCTGAATCAGTAGTTTCAAAATGTTCATCAGTAGTTCCTGAAGTAGAAGCTATTGAAACTTCTGAAGGTTTAATAGTTGATCTTCTGACTGTTTTCCATAATTATACCCTAGTCCATGGTGCAGGACTATCATCTTCTAATCCTTGAAAACCATTTTGAGGATGTTTGGATGATTCAACAGTCTTTTCAGGTCCGAAATGAAAACTGTCAAGATCAAATAATTCAGCAGGATCTGCTGGAATAAGAGTGTGTTTTGATTCATTGAACTTGACATTCAGTGTTTCTTCTACTATCCTGGTTCTTGAATTGAATACTTTGTAAGCTTTTCTCAAAGGAGAATAACCAAGAAAATAACCTGTGTCAACTTTTGCAGCAAACTTAGAAATAGAGTCTTTGATGTTGAGGATAAAACATTGACATCCAAAAGCCCTGAAGAAGGAGATAAGGGGCTTAATGCCATGAAGAATTTCATAGGCAGTCTTGGTATGTCTCTTGTTGATAAGAACTCTATTCTGAACATAACATGCAGTGTTGACTGCTTCAGCCCAAAAATACAAAGGTAGGCCTGAATCAGCTAACATTGTTCTGGCTGCTTCAATTAATGTTCTGTTCTTTCTTTCTACCACACCATTTTGTTCAGGAGTTCTGGGAATGCTGAATTGTCTAACAATCCCTTTAGACAGACAGAATTCATCCAGAGTCTTGTTCCTGAACTCTGTCCCATTGTCACTCCTGATGACTTTGACAGATAGAGAGTATTGCTTCTCTACTTGTAGAATAAAGAACTTGATGATCTCAGCTGCCTCATCCTTGGAATATAAGAAGAAGACCCATGTGAATCTTGAGTAGTCATCAATGATGACCAAGCAGTACTTCTTCTTACCAAGGCTCATAATCTTGACTGGTCCAAATAAGTCCATATGGAGTAGTTGAAGACATGCAGTTGTTTTTGATTCTTCAATAGACTTATAAGAGGACTTATGCTGTTTACCTTTAAGACAGGAAATACAGTGTTCTTTGCACTGATATTCCTTCAAAGGTAGACCTCTGACCAAGCCCATTTTTGTGACTTTATTGATGGTTTTAAAGTTCACATGGCCAAGTCTCCTATGCCAGAGATCATTTTCTGAAGTTGATGCCTTTGAGAAGAAACAGGCAGTCTTGTTCAATACTTTGTCTTTTTCAATGTCCACTGCATAGACATTGCCACATCTTTTGGCAATCAGCAAAGTATGATCTTCAATGATCTTCTCTATCAACTTCTGGCCTTCTGGTGATATAATCTTGCATGCTGTCTTTGTGAAAAAGGAAGAATATCCTTTGTCACACATTTGAGAGACACTCAGCAAGTTGTACTCAAGGTTTTCAACCAGATTGACCTTGTCAAACTGCATTTTGCCTGAGGATACATTGCCATATCCTAGCACATATCCCTTGGCATTGTTCCCAAAGGACACAGATCCTTCTCTTTGACTGATAAAATTGTTTATCAGGTATCTGCATCCAGTCATGTGCATTGAGCCTCCACTATCCACATACCATATGCTATTCAAACCTCTGGAGACTCTCTGCACAAGATAGCAAATTAGTTAGTTTTGGCAACCCAAGCCAGTTTGGCTTTGGGTTTGCTCTTGAGAACAGGTGCAGCTTGTTGTGGACCATTTTTAGTAATCCATGTCTTTTTGGCAATGGATTTGTCATTAAGAACAATGGTGGGTTCTTTTTGGTTTCCACCATCAACTTTGGTCATCAGAAGTTTGACCAGGTTTATCAAATCTTTAACTTCAGCAGTTTGTGAATCTGCTGATGAGTTAGGCGAAACTTCTGAAATTGAACTTTGAGAAGATGACCTTTGTTGAGATAAAGGCTTCTTCTTAGAAAGGGTTTTGTTTGATTGTTGTTTGTTGGGAAAAAAGGTATTTTGAAAATCTTGTTTTATCTGTTTTCCCACAATCAGTTGTTGTCTTTGTTTATTTAACTGATTTACCTTTCTAAATTTGCAAAGTTCAGTTATGTGGTTAAACAGACCACATATTTCACATGCTTTTGCCTTCTCTTTCCTTTTAGATAGATCAAGAGAGTTAGAAGGCAATTTACTGACAAAACCTGATTTTTGAAATAGGTCATCAGCAGTTTTCAGGGTCTCAACTCCTGATGTAGTTGAAACTGCTGATGGCTTATTGTCAGTAGTTTTAACTTCTGCAGTACTTCCCTTTTTGAGGAAGTTCTGATGGTAGGATGTGCAGTCCTCCATATCAGAAGTTTGAATCAATTTCTTCCCATCATTATCAGTTTTGTGGGTGAAATCTGTTGGTGATTCAGTGTGGGTATATCCAATGCCAAACTTAACATTAGCTGCAGTTTGTTTGTTAAGTAACATTTGATACCCTTTACAAGACTCAACCCATTTTTCACAATCAACCTTGGTGTCAGCAAGCTCTTGTCTGACTTTTCCTAGGCTGTCTATCATGGTTTTAATTTGTGCTTCTGTTTCAATGGATTTATCATTTAGTTTGGAAATTTCTTTGTTTTTCAACATGACTTTTCTTTCCAAATCACACTTCATTTGTGTGTATTTTCTTTCCATGTCATTGGATTTGCCTTGTAAATGCACATTGGTTTCTCTAATTAAAGCAAATGATTCTTTGCAAGATTTAGTGCAAAGCTTTAACAGAGATTGTTGTGATACCTGTGTGAGAGCAGAATTTGAAGAGTATCCTTCAAAGGCCATTAAGGCAAAATTCTTTCTGCCATTATCAGGTTCTCCCCAGTTGACATCATAGACCTTATTGTCTGAATCCTGACTGCATTCTGACGTGTCATAAGGAAGACTGCTCCAGTCAACATACCCTGAGGTAAATAAGCTTTGTTGCTGAGGGGGTTGTTGAGTTTGTGCAGGAAGTTGAGCAGTTGGAAATGGAGGCATGAGCTGCTGTTGTTGTTGAGCAGGCATCTGTACATATTGTACTTGTGGCACATATTGAACATTTGGAGCTTGTGCCTGTACAAAATGAGCACTCCCATTAGTTCCATTATTCCTATTGTATGAGGGGTTATATTGATTTCCAGAGGACATTGGTTGGTTATAGCTAGAGCTTCTACACTCTCTAGCAAAGTGTCCCAACTTTTGACACTTATGACATCTCAATTTAGATTTGTCAAAACCAACTTTTGTTGAATTGTTTAGTCCTGGAAATTTCCTTCCTGACCTTTTGTAAAATTTGTTAGTTTTTAAGCTTAACAAGGCCAGTTGGTGCAATATTTCCATTTCTTCTAAGTCATCACTGCTAAAATATTTTAAATCATCCATGATGAAACACATGTTGTCAGCAGTTTGACTTAGTTCCTCATTGTCATAAGCTGGGAAAGATCCATCTGATGAGATCCCAGCTGTTATGTCAATGTGGTCAAAAGAACCAAAATTATTAGAACAGGATGGTGAGTCATGTCCTAATAAGGCTGTGCTACCCGGAGTATAGTCATCAGCAGTTTTACCAGATTCTTGAAGCTTTTTCTTTTGATTGATTTCTCTTTCAAAAGTTAATAATTTACCATGTAACCTAGTTAGGTTCAAGGTGTTAAAATCTGAACTAGTTCTGAGGACTATTGAATAAGTTTCCCATTTTGAAGGTAAAGACCTTAAAAATCTATGTAACATAGACTCAGTTGTATAGGTCTGATTGTTTATTTTTAACTCAGATATGAGTGAAGAAAATCTTTCAAACTGTTGAGTTAAAGTTTCACCCTCTATGTGAGAAAAAGTTTCATATTGTTGAGCCAATATTTCTCTTATGTTGGCTATCACCTCAGCAGTTCCAGCAAACTGCTCTTTTAGGCAATCCCACAGCTCTTTGGCACTTTCACAGTGTAAAAGGCCAGCATAAATTTCGTTTGGGAGAGCCATAGCCAACATGGAGAAAGCTTTTGCATCAAGCTCAAACTTTAGGAAATCTTCCTCCGTGTATTCTTTTGGATCCTTTGGTCTTTCAGTCTTACCCTCTGGATCAGTAACAACTGGTTTGTGAGGTCCAAAAACTACAGACCTCCAACATCCAGTGTTGGTTTGAGAGATAGTGTGTGCCAACCTTTTAGACCATATGTTATATTCATTTCTGACTAACATAGGAGGTTTGTTGGCAGATCCAGTATTGTAGGGATCCATTTTTAAGAAGTTTGGATTTGTCAATACTTTCTTAAAGTGATGGATTTAAAAAGTGAGCCTTTTATCCTTTTTATTGAATATCAATATTGAGCCTGTGTCTGAATCTCAATTTGTTAGATTGATTTTGATCAGATTAACCAGATGCTCTGATACCAATTGTTGGATCAGTGGCAGTTTATATGAACACTTATGTGTTTATCAGATTTATATAAGAGTTATTAAGCAGCGGAAAGTTAAGTGTTCAAAGGTCTAAAAGATCACTTTGATGAGGAGTTATTACTCCCCCTTGACTGAATAATAAATGAGAAACAATAAATGATCTAAGTATAAAGCAGTAATAGCAGTTTATGTTTCTCAGATGTGAAGTGGAAATTATAAGTTTAAAGCCCGAAGGATTTCAATATAAGTTCAAAGATATTACACAAAATCACATATCTAAAATAGATGAACAAACTCATCTATTTATAGACTAATGTACTAAACTGAAGTCTGAAGTAATCTAAGATATTTAACAAAGATATTATGCTAAGATAAGCTTACATCAGTCTGTACATTGAAACTTGAAATCAAGACTTTAACAAAACAATATAATAGTAAAACTGCTGATCTTCAGTCGGTTAGAAGCTTCTGAGTGAAAGTGCTGATGAGTGACAAACTGCTGATGAGCAGTTTGTCTTCAGTAGTTCTTCAGTGAAATGTCTGGTTAGACTTCAGAACTTCTGATGAATTTACTCTTCAGTACTTTGAGTTTGTTCTTCAGTACTTCTTCTATTTGTTCTTCAGCAGTTCTATACTTAGGCAGATATAGAAAAGACTAAGGTTATCAAAAGGTGGTTTCTTCAATCCTCTTCGTCCCAACACTTCGGATTCTCAGTCGGTTTCTGAACATTGTTAGCAAATGTAACCTTCTTGGTAACCTTATCTGATTTAACAGACTTAGGTCCAACATTTGATTTGACAATCGGTTTTGGTGGAACCTTTTGCCTATCAACTGTTGTGTTCACCATAGGCTTCCTCCATGAGTTTTCCATTGCAATCCGATTCCTTCTATCATAGTGCATTGGACGAGTGTTCCTCATTTGAAAGTTGTTTTGATTATAAAACTGTTGTGGTTGTTGAGGAACAACTCTCCTATGTGGTGGCACATAATGATCAATCGGTTTTCTCATGGAATTCCTCATTTCAACCTCGTGCCTCTTGTGCCTTACATATGGGCACTGAGCAAGTAAATGCCCACGTTCCCCACATTTAAAACACGCACGGTACTCTTCAAAAACATTCGGAGCATTTGGTTGAGCAAATGATCTAACAGGATATTGATCATTGTACTGTTGTTTCCTTAAACTCTCAGGGAGTGGCCCTTTTGAGTAAGTAGGCTCATTAAAACCATTAGCTCTGTTTTTGGGTTTAACAAACTCTGTGACATGGACCTTTGGTTCTTGAGGAACATCCAAATACAACTTCTTTAACAAAGCTGGTGGAATTTCATTTGTTCTCTCATGTTTTGGAAACCAAATAGTACTTTCTTGCCAAATCTTTTCTATTTTAGCATAATTGGCATTTTTTATTGGAAAGTCCTCGTCAGAGATGATTTTATCGGATCCTTCCATTCGATAAAACACCTTGACAGGTTTGTCACATTGTTCGTTTTTATCATTCTTTTCAAGATCTTTCTTTACCACATTAAGATTTTTCTTCACAACATTCATTTCAGACTTATTCTCATGATGAACACTTCTCATCGGAGCAATTTGAGATGATGAAACTGGTTCATTTGTAATGATGTGATTTTCTTTTGGAATTTCACATGCATTAACAGTTTGATTACAACCAGTATCATCACTCTCTGAGTCCGAGTCAACACTTTCAGTAGTAACACCCTCATCATTGATTCCCAAAATCGGTCTAACATCGGAATTTGGATCACCAATACTTGAAGTATTAGATTCATTTTCCGATGCTGAATCAGATTTTACCGAACTCTCCGGTGTCACTTGGTGACAATTATGGTTTGCAAAAAGAACCGGAGATGGTACAGCCCGATAATTGGTGGTTTTATCATCAATGATGTGATCTACCACATAAGCAATATTCCTATAGCTTTCCAGCTTTTTGTTTACTTTCTCAGCAAAGCATTTGATGGCGGCCATTTCCAACTTGGTGTTTTCAATTTCATTGATATAGTTGTTAATTGCCAATTGTTTCAAAGACAAAGTGTTTTTCAAGTCAGAAATGTCCTTTTTATAGCCATCTAATACTTTGTTAAAAGCATTTAACTCTTTGTGAGTAGATTGACTGTTCATGATAGCACTATCACGTTGAACACGGAGTTGTTTAACCTCCTCAGTCAATCTATCACATGTACCACAATATTTTTCACTTGTATTATCAGTACTACATGCAGAACTTACAGGTTTTGGCGGATCAGTCATGGCCATTAATGCGAAATGAGCTTCCTTTCCTGCAAAGAATCTGGAATAATCAATCTTTGTGAAAGCATCATCTGCAATGCACGACTTCCTTGTCATCAGAAAATCCGCTTCTGCAAGCAACTGATCGATATCTTCATCAAGAGAATTAACACTTGCTTCTGTATCCGATTCACTGTCTGAATCAGAATAAACCGATTCACACTCCTCAGGAATGTCAGAAACAGTATCAATCACAACTCCAGAATTTGTTCCTTCAGTTTGAACTTCAACATCAACCTCAGCATTAACCTTAACAGGTTCAAATTCCCCATCCATCTCAGCCTCAGATTCATCACTATCAACTTCAGTTCCTACCTTCTCCTCCATCTTCACAGAATCTTCAACATCAACCTGATATGCAACACAAGCCACATTTCCCCCAGTGGTTATTTCCTCAACACCTATCTGAATGCTCGACCAGTCAAACCTCTCATCTTGTTGAGTAACCAATGCTTGATTGGTATTCGGTTGTTCATTTGGTGTAGTGATCGGTATGACTGTTCGGTTAGAATTGTTTGGTGTTTGGGTTTGTGTCTGGTTTGGTGTGTTTGGTTGTCTATTTTGGTTGTTGTTAAAGTTGTTTTGATGGTTGTTTTGGTAAGAAACTTGGTTTTTGTTTTGTTGTTGACGGTTCTGATAACTGGCATTGAAAGGGTTTCTATTGCCTTGTTTTGGTGGCTGGGTGCATTCTCGTTTAAAGTGACCTTTACCTCCACAGTTAAAACAAGTCACTTTCTCCTTATTGAACCCGTAGGTTGTGTTAGGAGAAGTTCCCAAATCTGTTCTACCTGTCTTCTCGATAAACTCCGTTGCTCTTCGCATTATGCTTGCAAAGGCCCATTGGATGTCAATGAGTTCCATCTCCTCCTTGTCAATCTGTGCGTAGTCTTCATTGGTCAAGTTGTTATTACCAATTTGACTAGCAACTAGCCCATTGTAGGAAGAAAACATTGCAGAGACTAATGCAATGTGTTGCTGAGCAACTTCAACTGTCACATTTCCAAGATTGGATGTCTCCAAAACCACTGTTGGTTGATTAGGTTGGTTCATTTGGTTCATTGGTTGTGGTTGAGATTGACTAGCAGTGTAAAAAGCTGCTTGTTGCTTTGGGGAAAATGGTGGAATGTAAGAATATTGATATGGAACTTGTGATTGTGGTTGTGATAAAGATGAAGTTTGTTGTTGGTAGTTAATGATAGGTGATTCCACAACATTAGATGCACATGCAACATGTGGTGCAACTAGCCCTCCTGAACTTGCACTAGCTGGAACTGAAGATCCTCCAAAGTATAAGTTTGGATTTTGAGGAATCTGTGCTCTCCTAGCCTTCCTCTTCTCTTCCAACTCTTTGTTTTCCAGCTTCTCAATGAACTCTTGAAGAGACCAGTATTGATAAGCATCCTTTTCCTTCAGAACATCCACATGCTGATCCCAGTTAGGTGGTAATGCATCTGCAAACTTTTCCACCTGTTTTGCCATAGGAATCTGTATTTCATAACTAGACAATTCAGATATCAAATGATTATATCTAGGAGTTAGTTCTTTCAAAGTTTCATTTCCAACATAAGAAAAGTTCTCAAACTCCTTAATAAGCTCTTCCTTCCTCAAACTTCGAGTCTTCTCATTCCCATCATGCTTCCTTTTAAGCATATCCCACAGTGCCTTAGAAGTTGTGCACGTCCCAAACTGATGCAACAGATCATTTGTGATTGCCTGTGTCAGTTGGGAAAACGCCTTCTTTTCCACAGCAAACTTCTTTTTCTCATCCTCAGCCATGCTCTCCAATGGCACTGGTTCACCTGTGTTCTCCAGAACTGGTGGTGTGTAACCTTTAGCAATCATGTTCCATGCTTCAGCACCTTCCACTCCCATGCCTTCCAAATGTATCTTGAACTTTTTCTGCCACTGATTGTATTCTTGAATCTCCATAAGCTTCGGTGGCCGAGTCCCGCTACCTGAAGACAAATCATTAATCAGTGTGGAAATAGCATTTGTAGTTTGAGTGTTTACCACCGCTGCTGCTACTCCCCAGTAGTCAGACTGTGGTGCTGGAGGTGCACTTTGAGTCATGTAGTTAACCGGCTGTGAAGACTGTGTGCTCGTCTTCTGTGCTGCCACTGTCCATGGGTCCATCACCTGCTGTTGTGGTTGTGTAGTTGCTGGTTGTAACAACCCGACCCGGTGGGGGCTGGTCGAAATGACAGATTGGTAACAGACTTGCACAACGGAAACAACGATAACTAATATTTAAGTGTAAAATACAAATTCTAATCCAAATATAAATACATAACTCAATTTAAAAGTCTTCTAGCTATGCAGGGACGAGTCGCGGCGGCCGTCGAAGCAGTTGATAAAGTGTGTTCCGCTAGTCGATCCATATCCCAATCCATGCTTAGCTCTAAATACTCTAAACCGCTATACTTGCAGCTTGAATCTTCTACCTTAACCATCTCTAATCAACACAAGCAAGTATATACCTCGTCTTCATGTTTATCCCAAAGCAGTACCTGAACACATGCTTAAAAGAGTTTGGTCAGCAATTATGCTGGTGAGTCCGTGTAAGTAGTTAAATAAATCTAAAACAGTTTAACAGTTCGAAAACAAGTTTACATAATTCAAACACATAGTGATGTACAAGTCACACCTCAATCCTAACACGGAATCCATCTACTCCCTTTATGGATTCCCTACGGCATAACATATGCCGCAACGGTCCGCAAACCTCAGTGGAGGGTTTTCCGGGCTTCCGGATCCACTGTGCGTGGGGGATTCCCCAAGTAGTACTACCCATACATTAAGTGGCCCATCTCCCTTGGGTTAATGAGTGTGCATCTGGTTTTGGGAGCCCTTGTCACATCAAGTAAGTTTATACACAAAACAGTTTAGACACACAAGCATGTATTCACCCCAAAACAGTAAAACAAAAAGGGGAAGTACACGAACTCACCTTTGGTCGCATTATTATGGTATCCGATGTCATGAGCCCATCTACGTTTCCTGTTCAAAGTTCTATTGTAATAAACACCATTAGTGGGTGTAACCAAGTATCGCGGTTACACGTGTGGCGAGCTTATGACCTTTAGTTGTTAATATTTGTATGTTGTAATTACCGTTGGTTCATAACCTTACGCCTTTAAGCGATGTCTATACACAGGTTCCTATAAACGAGTATCTAATTCCATGTATTATTCTTAGTAATATTTCTATATTTAAATGACTAGTAATCATAAAATATTAGTAAACTGGTAACAATTGTTGTTGTAGAAAATAATAATAATACTACTCTAGTGAATAATAACGATAATGTAGCACTATTTATAATATTTAAGATAGTTATATTTACATGTTTCAAAACACCCGTATAGCTCCTATTATCTCTCGTCAAAGTTCATAAGTAAGGTATGTTTATAGTTTTCTTAATGCATACAAATGTCATATTTGTTATCTAATGTCTTATTTACTTCTACCAGTGTGTATGTACCATTGTATACGTATTGAATATCCAGTTCCCAATCAATATCATCGGTTCAACTTTCCAAATCATATTTACTTCCTACTCTATGAGTTAACTGTGTCCACAAATATCCAAGTCATGTATACTACCCAATCCTTAGGTAAACTGTTTATACATATTAGTAGTCACATTGATCAACTTGGTCATGCCCAATGGTTCACATACATCCTCTCAATATCCAAAGGTGTGCTATTTATGTATGTTCTTGCTAATTAGTTTGGGTTTAATGGGTTCGTCAAGTCCCACACGTGCTACGCGATGATGACGATTATGCTTATAATAAATAGCTAGTTAGTCGTGAAGTTGATAATACCTTGTACTCGGGTCATGGTTCGTGCTGATTCGAGTTGATTGTTGACTTCGATTGACCGTCCGGTTGACCCAGCTTCACCGTAGCCTAGTCCCGACTCCAATAGTCACCACCGTTCATCCCTATGAACTAGCACTTATCAACCCATCTTCACCATTTAACTCATTATTACCATCAACATCACTGTTATGGACCATCACTATTAACATCCATATCTCTTATCCTAAATAAACTTATTATTACGAAAGGAGTTATGGAGAGCTTACCATCATTGCTTTAAGATCAGATCTAAACCAATTAGGAACCCTTCTTTACCTCTAACCTTTGTCTCCTCTGTTGTGCCGACGAAATCACCAACGCCGGCCGATCAAAGGTCCGTCCGGTCCTCCCTTTCACCAATTCCTCTCTCAACCTCTTTCTTCTGTATCTCTCTCGCGTCTCTCTCTCTCTTTCTAATCGTCCCTCTCTCTTGAATCGTTGGGTGAAGGGGGTGTGAGGGCTGCGTTGATCAGAAGCATCATTGGCCGGTGCTCCGCCGTTGGTGACCGCCAGGAACCCACCGGCTCCTCATGTTCTCTGCATCCCCATGTAAGTGTGTATGTGTGGTGTTTAAGTTTCCAGGAGATGAAAAAGGGTGGGGTGGCTTATAAATAAAAAGGTGGGGGATGAGGTGTACCATAAGTGCCTAGTTGTTAAATGGTAAGAGAACCATGGGGCACATGGCAATGGTGCCATGTGTCCATATGGTGACTAATCTTTTGATTAGTCTTGGGTTTGGTTCGGGTTCGTGTTACGTTTCGTTTTCAGATTCGTCGTACATGCTTTGGTATAATAATTATATCCTTGGTCAAAATAATTATGTAATTCATCGGTTCGGCTTTGCATTTGTTTGTACATGGTTATTAGTTTATTTGTTATATTACTTTTAGACGCGAAAAATTCTGGGCCCTATGACCGGGGTGTTACATTCTCCCCCCGTTAATGGAATTCCGTCCTCGGAATTATTTTTGGGCCATCTACCGTTACACATCCCGTATGCTCTATACTAAGATTCATTGTTCGGGTCTACACACCCGTATGTACATAATTATTTTTCTTAAACCCATTTGTAATTTTGGCGGTTCCATGCTAAGCTTCACGCTATGTTTAGGTTTTAAAACAAAATGGTTTAAACTATCGACAGACTAGTGTTGATTCTTGGTTTGATTCTCAGTTTTATTTTCGATGCGTCATTGGTGCTTATATATAGGGTGTACCGCAGAACCCACCACACCAATGATACCTCGTAAACGTACTGAAAATCTCCCCAAAAATTTAATAGGAATTCTATATCCAAATAATGGAAAAGGGTGCTGATTCTAGAATAAATGTGTCATGATTGTACCTCAATTATGGCTCTTGTAGCTTAGAATTCCTATATGTGTGCTCCACCAGTTACTAGTTCTAAATAACCTTGTTTTGCGTAAGTTAAACACCGAAACTTAGTCTTATGCTCTTAAAACAAGTCACTCTTGCTAGCTTTTATGCTTACGTGGAGACTATTTTCTAAACTTCCTTGTCCATGAACTTTGGTGTATACTCGTATAATGGATGTCTTCTTACAATATTTTAGTGTTACAGGATATGAGATGTGGTATTACGCTAAGAATGAGCATAAACAACATGTTCTTCTAAACTTAAAACGGGTGATTTTAGGCATGTAAGTAATTCTGTGACATTCCTTAAGATTTACCTTGCAAAACAAGTTCTAAACTATAGCGATCTAGTCAAGTCTTAGTAGTATCGACCTATATACATGACACGTCTTGTGTATGGTTGCCGTTGTATTTGGGTTTGCTCCCCCGTTAGAGCCTACCTTATATAATTATAAGGTGTTTCTTACGGATATCTCATCACTATAGTAAAGGTTAAAGAGCTAGTCTAAAGATTTCCGACACTAATCTAGTGACCATATAGGGTATTAAAGTAACAGAACACATATCAAACTTTTAGGAATACCTCATGTAGCGTTCATTCCTAATTTTCTTTGGTTAGCAAGCACGTTGGATGGTCGTGTATTTACTACATACTTGAGTCTAGGTTACCGCTTTTCCATATAATATTCTTGAATCATCTTAAAACCTGTTATGCTGTTACGAATCCAACACACTATACTTAACTTAAACCTGTAAATATCGATACCAATCAAGTCCAACTAGAAGGATCTAATAATCAATGGTTTTAACTCTCTTATCTTCGTCTAATAGGTAACACAAAACTTAACCTGTACGTAATCATGAATCTTCTTAATAACTAGTCATACGATTGACAACACTTATTTGGTTGGAAAAATAAACTTATCGGATTCGCGGGAAAAATGGACCTTCCAAGCCATTCGCTTATGTTGGTTATAATTCACCTTAGTGTTTTAGATTCTCTTCGATGGTTGCGTAAAGTTTTGGCGAGGTGAAATACCTGTACTTATGGTTAGCTTACAACTACGTCACAGTAAATAATTGCAAAATATCATTATTCGTTAAGAACCAAGTGTATATATGTAAAGTTAAAAGAACAAGTGCTACTATCGTCATGGATGTGAGTATATATATTATCAAAATACGCCTAGTCGTATCAAGTATATCAAGTTCAAAACCTGTACTTTAGTCACACAAGTATATCACATATTTTCTTACGACTCTAACATAGTCCGCTTCCTTACATAAGTTTATGGTTGTCATGGTTAACACTTACACTTCCGGTGACTCTTCGGATTTCTTAGAACTTCTTCGTGCCTGTAAATTCACAATTACATGACGTCAAGTGTAATCGTCAATTTACCTCACGAAATTATTCTAGTAATCTCCGTCGTAGTCATGTATCACTCAAAGCTTGTATACTAGGCACAATGGTTCTAAGTCCCGGTAAGCATTCTAGTGTGCTCAGGTACTCAAGTCTCGACTTATTTCGTTTCTTACTCTAGTCAGTTTTATGTAATTTCAAGGTATTCCCTAGCTAGGTAATCTTAGAGCCTTAGATGCTAAGTTCTCTAAGTTGTCCTGGTATGGTATAGGATATCCGGAGATATCCTATTTCGCCACAACCGTTGCTCTGATACCATCTGTAACAACCCGACCCGGTGGGGGCTGGTCGAAATGACAGATTGGTAACAGACTTGCACAACGGAAACAACGATAACTAATATTTAAGTGTAAAATACAAATTCTAATCCAAATATAAATACATAACTCAATTTAAAAGTCTTCTAGCTATGCAGGGACGAGTCGCGGCGGCCGTCGAAGCAGTTGATAAAGTGTGTTCCGCTAGTCGATCCATATCCCAATCCATGCTTAGCTCTAAATACTCTAAACCGCTATACTTGCAGCTTGAATCTTCTACCTTAACCATCTCTAATCAACACAAGCAAGTATATACCTCGTCTTCATGTTTATCCCAAAGCAGTACCTGAACACATGCTTAAAAGAGTTTGGTCAGCAATTATGCTGGTGAGTCCGTGTAAGTAGTTAAATAAATCTAAAACAGTTTAACAGTTCGAAAACAAGTTTACATAATTCAAACACATAGTGATGTACAAGTCACACCTCAATCCTAACACGGAATCCATCTACTCCCTTTATGGATTCCCTACGGCATAACATATGCCGCAACGGTCCGCAAACCTCAGTGGAGGGTTTTCCGGGCTTCCGGATCCACTGTGCGTGGGGGATTCCCCAAGTAGTACTACCCATACATTAAGTGGCCCATCTCCCTTGGGTTAATGAGTGTGCATCTGGTTTTGGGAGCCCTTGTCACATCAAGTAAGTTTATACACAAAACAGTTTAGACACACAAGCATGTATTCACCCCAAAACAGTAAAACAAAAAGGGGAAGTACACGAACTCACCTTTGGTCGCATTATTATGGTATCCGATGTCATGAGCCCATCTACGTTTCCTGTTCAAAGTTCTATTGTAATAAACACCATTAGTGGGTGTAACCAAGTATCGCGGTTACACGTGTGGCGAGCTTATGACCTTTAGTTGTTAATATTTGTATGTTGTAATTACCGTTGGTTCATAACCTTACGCCTTTAAGCGATGTCTATACACAGGTTCCTATAAACGAGTATCTAATTCCATGTATTATTCTTAGTAATATTTCTATATTTAAATGACTAGTAATCATAAAATATTAGTAAACTGGTAACAATTGTTGTTGTAGAAAATAATAATAATACTACTCTAGTGAATAATAACGATAATGTAGCACTATTTATAATATTTAAGATAGTTATATTTACATGTTTCAAAACACCCGTATAGCTCCTATTATCTCTCGTCAAAGTTCATAAGTAAGGTATGTTTATAGTTTTCTTAATGCATACAAATGTCATATTTGTTATCTAATGTCTTATTTACTTCTACCAGTGTGTATGTACCATTGTATACGTATTGAATATCCAGTTCCCAATCAATATCATCGGTTCAACTTTCCAAATCATATTTACTTCCTACTCTATGAGTTAACTGTGTCCACAAATATCCAAGTCATGTATACTACCCAATCCTTAGGTAAACTGTTTATACATATTAGTAGTCACATTGATCAACTTGGTCATGCCCAATGGTTCACATACATCCTCTCAATATCCAAAGGTGTGCTATTTATGTATGTTCTTGCTAATTAGTTTGGGTTTAATGGGTTCGTCAAGTCCCACACGTGCTACGCGATGATGACGATTATGCTTATAATAAATAGCTAGTTAGTCGTGAAGTTGATAATACCTTGTACTCGGGTCATGGTTCGTGCTGATTCGAGTTGATTGTTGACTTCGATTGACCGTCCGGTTGACCCAGCTTCACCGTAGCCTAGTCCCGACTCCAATAGTCACCACCGTTCATCCCTATGAACTAGCACTTATCAACCCATCTTCACCATTTAACTCATTATTACCATCAACATCACTGTTATGGACCATCACTATTAACATCCATATCTCTTATCCTAAATAAACTTATTATTACGAAAGGAGTTATGGAGAGCTTACCATCATTGCTTTAAGATCAGATCTAAACCAATTAGGAACCCTTCTTTACCTCTAACCTTTGTCTCCTCTGTTGTGCCGACGAAATCACCAACGCCGGCCGATCAAAGGTCCGTCCGGTCCTCCCTTTCACCAATTCCTCTCTCAACCTCTTTCTTCTGTATCTCTCTCGCGTCTCTCTCTCTCTTTCTAATCGTCCCTCTCTCTTGAATCGTTGGGTGAAGGGGGTGTGAGGGCTGCGTTGATCAGAAGCATCATTGGCCGGTGCTCCGCCGTTGGTGACCGCCAGGAACCCACCGGCTCCTCATGTTCTCTGCATCCCCATGTAAGTGTGTATGTGTGGTGTTTAAGTTTCCAGGAGATGAAAAAGGGTGGGGTGGCTTATAAATAAAAAGGTGGGGGATGAGGTGTACCATAAGTGCCTAGTTGTTAAATGGTAAGAGAACCATGGGGCACATGGCAATGGTGCCATGTGTCCATATGGTGACTAATCTTTTGATTAGTCTTGGGTTTGGTTCGGGTTCGTGTTACGTTTCGTTTTCAGATTCGTCGTACATGCTTTGGTATAATAATTATATCCTTGGTCAAAATAATTATGTAATTCATCGGTTCAGCTTTGCATTTGTTTGTACATGGTTATTAGTTTATTTGTTATATTACTTTTAGACGCGAAAAATTCTGGGCCCTATGACCGGGGTGTTACACTGGTGTAGGAGTAGTCTGATAACGCCACATGATCACGAACCTCGAGAAATTCAACACTTAGAAAAATTTTCAAAAACTATCCTAGGTTCGCCCAAAATGTGCTCAGGTTCGTCCCTTTTGATTCAGATTCGCCCAAACACACTAACCCGAATGTGAAATCTCACCAGAATGTAAAAACTCACAAACACTCTTCTACGTTCGTCCAAAAATCCTAGGTTCGACCGTTTCAATTTTAGATTCGCCCGCCCGATGTCCCGAGGGTGAAAAATTTGACCCGAAAGTAAAATATTCAAGTGAAAAACTCTATGTTCGCCCTAAAAACTCTAGGTTCGCCCAGAAATCCTCTCACCTTCGACCAAAAACTCTCACGTTCGTCCAAAACACTCAGGTTCGCCCATTTTTCACTTTTGAAAAACGGTTACACTTTGAAAAACGGTTATTTTGATCTCTGATTTTCAAAAGTTGGTGAATTTGATTGATCTTGATCAGGTTATGTTTCGGAGATGATTTGGAACAACTTTAATACTTGGAATTTTGAAATTTAACCACAAAATCACCTCTAATTCTTTCAAAAACACTCAAAAACCATTTTTATATGAAAACAGATGTGAATTGATGAAAATTATGTCCAAATCAGCTCTGAGTTTATCAATTTGTTGTTGTATGATCCTCTAAGCTCTGATACCACTTTGTAGAGGGAGAATTCGACACGAAAACAGGATTATATGATCATACAAGTTACTAAACCAGGTGCGGAAACCCTAGCTTAGAACAAACTGATATAAACTCAATCAAAACACAATCAAAGTCATTTTAAAAGCTTTTCATAGATTAACTTTTCCAAATAATTGCTTACAGATTGATTACAGTTAATCTAGCATACAAACTATCACTCTCAGACCTCTCTGGAACACACACCAAAAACACACACTCTAAATGACTCTCTTTACATTACAAAAACCCAAAATCTATTTATAACACCTGCACATTCGCCCCTTCTCATTGGTCGAATGTAAACCTTTTCCACATTCGCCCACAGCATGTGGTCGAATGTGTCTTCTGTTCAGTCTGTTCCAGATTCGTCCATCTACAAGCTACCTTCGCCCACTTTTATGTCACCTTCGCCCATTCTGGTTTCCTTCGCCCCTTAACACATGTTAACCTATCTAATCATTAGTCGCAAAACGGCATCTACAGTGATCTCTTCGAAAACTGTGTTCCATAATACAAGAAAATTCAGCTTAAATAGCCGGCCACCTCTTTGTTGCTCCCTAATCACCGGTGTTACCATTGAAACTTTGACTTTGTTTTGGTATAATTGATTCTTGAACTCATCTATTGTAGAGTCAGGACCTTTCCTTGCCTTGTTTTTCTCTAGTACTGGCTTCTTCCCCGTTGGTATACCCAAAGCTTCATGAACCAATGATGGTGTTATTTTTGTTTTCCAATTCCCTGCGTTTAGCATGTTTCTTCCCTCGTCATAATTGACCAATAACCAGTAGGCCAAACCTGTGGATATTGTATCAATCCTAATGTCTAAAACAAATCCAAATCCCATTTTCCTCACATCTTCCTTTAGTTCATCTGTGTACTCCTTGATGTTGTCAATAAATTCAGCAGGGGAGCATCTTAGTCTTTACTTTTTATCTCTGTATTCTACAAATTCCCTTTTCTTTATCTTCTTCACCTTTTTAGGTTCATCCGTTTTTTACTTTCTTGCTTGGTCTCTCAAAATCGTCATCTGATTCTGAGCTTGGCTCAACATTTGGTTTTTGTTTTTTCAACTTATGCTTCATTTTTCTCAACATCAACCTACAATTTTTTGGCAGCTTCTTTATTTACTTTTTCAAACCTTTTTTTTATTTCGATCAGGTTTTTTCATAGGTTTTTCAAAATCATTATCTTCTTCTGCCACATTCCTTGTAGATTTCTTTGTTTAATAAACAAAAAACCAATTATTATACAGTAGTAAACATATAATATCACAAACACGTTCAGACGCACCTTATAAATTTGAATTTAACTTTAGATACACATTTATATTTATCAAAAAAAAAAAAAAGAACAGGCGCACGTTGTAAATTGAAGTATCAAATTAGACCCACGTTAAAGGTAATCGAAACAAAAACTAACAAAACCAAAACCACAATGGACACACATTATAATAACATCATTTTGATCAAGACGCAAGTTGTCACAATCCGCCCAGGCTGGGGCACTTACAGTGACCAGTCGGCGCAAACTTAAAGCGGAAACGTAACCTCATTACATAACTTGAGTATTTATTACAAGCCAAAATGACTAAAGTACCCCAAAGCTACACATAGCTTAACGATAGCGCGACAAACATCTATAGTCTTCCAACGCTCAGCTATGATTTTCCAGCCCTTATTTCCTCAACCTGAGATACATGCTCGAGTAATAAAAATACGTCAGCACACAGCTGGTGAGCCACATAAACTTACTCATCAGTAAAACAACCACATAAACATTTTATTGATCAAGTATGAGCTCCCTGCATGTCACTATAATCATAATCCGGACTAAGCATTATATATTCACACACATGGTCTACCAATTCCACAGCAGACCCACCCGTGGCCTACCAATTCCACAGTAGGCACACACAGTCTACCAATTGCACAGCAGACTGTAAGTGTATGTCCACGCCCCGGGAAAATATAATGATCATTATAATATATATATATAACACCCTAGATGTCACACCTATGGTTCGATGCATTTACATGATCAATCACCATCAAAACAGTTTTACGAGCAAGTATCAGGTTTTGAAAATAGTTTATGTAACTCACCTCTTTATCAGCCCTTTTGCAATTGACAACGCTAATACAATCATCTACTATCTCAGGGTCCTGATACAATTATACACCCTTAGGTTAGGTAACGGTACACCTAACTAATTATTATTATAGTTGGATATTGGTTAGCACTACCTTGTTTAAGCATGGATGATCAGTCCATGCCTAACTAAGGCTAGGCTACCTAATACCCACCCTTAACAATCCTAAAACTACTAATACTACTAATAATAACAATAAAATCCTTGATGTATTCGGATAGAGATTTTACCTTTCGGTATCACTAAATTGATTATCCAATCTTCGTTTTTGCAACTTAAGTCTTTATCACCATCGAAGCTAGGCACTAAACGATCAACGCTACTACCTTAAATTACCACCGTCATTCCACTAGTCTATTATAACCGCTTTCTATTTCTCTCTCGGTTACCAAGTGTCGGTATATGTAGATATTTCTCTGACTACTAAACTATTAATTTGCATGTATGCTACATATTTAATGATAACCGTCATGAAGATATATATATATACTTTGGAGACACGTGTAATGATATTGAAAAGCAATGGCTTGCAATAACTAATATTATGGCAGGTAGACAAAACGTGGAGTAAACTAGCAACTATGGCAATTCAAGGAAAATATATAATTGGAATACATATCTACAATTTGACATACACATTTTTGATATATTATAATCATAATCGGTTTTGTATATTTATGTTTGTATATACGTAAATAAAGATATTTTATAATTTATTCAGCTATTTCACTTATTTTTCTCTTATAGTTTTTACAATATCACGTTTTATAAAGTTACGAATATGCCATTGAAACGAGCTCATTTTTCTCTACACTTTGACCTAAGTTTCATTAAGAACGAAAGATGGTGAAATATGATATAATATATTATATTAGTACTAAACGGTCTCATATCATAGTAAATAATTGCCTAGATCTCACATCTCAAATAATCATATTATCCGTCACTCACTCATTAACTAACTTTAAATACACAAATATCCATTTCACATGTTATTGGTTCGTTTTGACGATCAATGATCCATTTCATTCACTAATAAATATGAACCAAGGCATTTTATTTGTATCATAAAAACGGGATGTTACAAATATACCCCTCTTAAATTAGGTTTCGTCCTCGAAACCTGTCAACTTTGAACAAATGAGGTGAGAACCTCTTCGTCTTGACATCACTTCCTATGTAATATTTTATCATTACTATTTTTCCAATATTTTAATTTGTTTTATCAGTTTATGACATAATTGTTTTATCAGTTGTTTCAAATAAGATCCCATGTCTAGATAGATTGTTGCATACTTTAGCCCTAAAGATAGGCGCTCCACATTTCTTCTCACATAAGGATTCATATGATGTTGCTATAATATTGGCATGAGAGTTATTATTGTACGAAGGTTTGGTTAATGCTAAATGATCGCCCTTACTACTACTAAAGTTTATTATGTACACACGTAGTATACCTTCTAAAGCTTGATTGGTGCATTCATTTTGCCCACTACTCAGATATATTTGAGTTCTCAATTTTCTCTGGAAACTTAAGGAGAACAAATCTCTTAATTGTATATAGTTCATGTAAGCACGTCATGTCATAAAACAATCTATTTAGTATAAAGCTCGACTTACATTTCATTTGTCCTTAAGGATAGGAAAAGTGTGTAGATTTGGCGAACCTATTAATTATTACTTAAATAGCATTGTGCCCATGAGTCAATCTTGGAAGCCTAAAAACAAAGTCCATTATTATCACCTCCCGTTCCCCTAATGGGATTTCAAGTTCCTATAGATAGCCAAATAGTTTCAGTTGTTCTGCCTTAACTTTAAGTAGGTAAGGTATTTCTCTATTTGTCTTGTGGTATGGCTTTTTATTCCAAGCAAACAATAACCATTTCTTAAATCCTACAATTTATTACTACTAGGGTATACGATGTATTTTGACTTATGAGCTTCCTCTAGTATCACATCTCATAACTTGCCAAAACTAAGAATCTCATATTCAATTAACGAAACTTAATATATTATCATTCATAGATTTCAATAATCTGGGCTAACAACCATTGCTTCCTTCTTGATATGGTTTTTCATTAAAGCCTATCATTGCATTCTTAATTTAGTGTAATAGATTTACCTTAACACCACTTCTTAATGCCTGAAGTTTATTATAACGCGTTTGTCTTACAACTAAATTAATGGTATCTATGAATGCTATAGATATGTTGGTCTTATGGCATTACTTACAACTCACAATGATCATATCGTGTCCTGACAACGGCCCATGTTGACGTGCTAGAATATATAAAACCTTATCCAGCAACTTCAACATTAGATTTCTTAATTCCTCCATTGAAAGTCAATGTAAGACAGTAAATGGCTCTAGCAATACGGGTTGCCCCCGGGATCAAATTGATTCTAAATTCAATTTTTCTATCAGCTGATAGTCCAGAATGACCTTTAGGGAATGTCTCATGAAATTTGACTACTACTGGCACATCCATTAGATTCTTATCTTCCTTTGTCTCTGGTGCATTTACTAGTTAATCTATTTGACCTTTCGGATACACTTAATTTTATAATCATGCCGAAACTTATGGATTTCCTAGGTTTTTCCCGTCGAGTTATCAAAGGTTTCCCCTTCGGTCCTTGATTCGAATTTGCTTCTTATCACCCAATATACGAGTTTGGCAAGCTAACCAATTCATCCTTAGTACTATATCCAGCAATCCAAGTTTAATTAATAAGTCTATAGGTACCGAGCTATTTACTAATTTAGATGGTACAACCCTTGATATAGCTCCCACTTTCTTGTTCCCTTCCATTCTCATCTATTACTATAAATGGTTTATCTAACTTGCAGAGAACCTAGTTAAACAAAACTCTAAGAGGTTCACATATCAAACTTCTATCAACACCAGTATCAAAAAAATATCTTAGCATAGAAGTTGTTTACTAGTATCGTATCCATTATCGTGTCAAGGTTCCTATGGCTTCTTCAGTCTTTATGTCTAAAGCTCTACACCTTCATCCATAGGGTTCTTAATTCTTTTTTTTAAGGCAGTAATCCTTAAAATGTCAAAAACACTTACCTCTTTACAATAATGACGGGTATGTTTGGCTTTCTTAGAATTTCGATAAACTAACTAATGACATGGATAAGAATGTCTTTTTCCACATGTTGGGCATTGAGGTGCGGGTCCAGGTCTCCCTATATAATCCCTAAAATTGTATCTCCGTTGATCCTGATTATTATCCCATTTACTCTTAATGATAACGTCTAGGATTTTCTTCTAACGTATCCCAAAAGTGATAGTTGCTTTGGTTTCTAATGCCTCAGCTTGCAAGGCCAACAGTCCTTGTACGAGTACCTGGTTGATCGAACATTAACCATTAATACACTATTAACCTTTTTCGGAGGTTTCACAACTAATGCAACTTGGAGTTTCTTGGCTAAACTCCTAAGTGAGTTCTATAAGTCATCCAGTAGAAAATGAAATGTTGGCTTTAAACGGAATCCTTACTCTACTATAATCTGTCTTCGTATCATTTCCGGGCCTGGTTCTAATTAACTATCGTAGGAAGGTGAAGACACCAAGTTCGGTTAATGTCCTCACTTAATTACACGACTAACATGTCTAGGGTATTCTATTCAGGCCCTATATCGCCCTATCCACTTGATGTATTCCATGGTTTCATTTAACACCCACAGATATGCGTACTCCTCTACACAGCACATAACCGCTGGCATACTTAAGCACATACGCTAGACAATATATACAAGTTCCACTAGTTAACTTAGAAACATAAACTTAACTCTCAATTTACTTATTAATCACTTTCCACACAAGCAAACAGATGGGAATAAGGTAAGCACGATATGCTTCTACAGATACACCTATATATATACAAGTTTTAATAGCAAAGTACTAGAACTCAACCACATTCTTAAAACTCTACCTACTATTGCCTGATTTCAGTACAATATGATGTTTGCGAGATCATAGCGTTGGCATTCATTAACTTTCATACTGGCCAGGTATGAAAGCAATGTATGATACACACCATGATACTCCCAATTACCATATGGTCCTTCCATCATAATGTTCGGCATACCCATATATCCTCTATTATACTGCCTCTACCTACCAAAACTGGCACTTCTGCTTGACTTACTACTCCTAGTTTAAGTCTAGATACTTCAATGAGTACCTAAATCTCTTAAACTAATGCTCTGATACCAACTTGTCACACCCCGCCCAGGCTGGGGCACTTACAGTGACCAGTCGGCGCAAACTTAAAGCGGAAACGTAACCTCATTACATAACTTGAGTATTTATTACAAGCCAAAATGACTAAAGTACCCCAAAGCTACACATAGCTTAACAATAGCGCGACAAACATCTACAGTCTTCCAACGCTCAGCTATGATTTTCCAGCCCTTATTTCCTCAACTTGAGATACATACTCGAGTAATAAAAATACGTCAGCACACAGCTGGTGAGCCACATAGACTGACTCATCAGTAAAACAACCACATAAACATTTTATTGATCAAGTATGAGCTCCCTGCATGTCACCATAATCATAATCCGGACTAAGCATTATATATTCACACACATGGTCTACCAATTCCACAGCAGACCCACCCGTGGCCTACCAATTCCACAGTAGGCACACACAGTCTACCAATTCCACAGCGGACTGTAAGTGTATGTCCACGCCCCGAGAAAATATAATGATCATTATAACATATATAACACCCTGGATGCCACACCTATGGTTTGATGCATATACATGATCAATCACCATCAAAACAGTTTTACGAGCAAGTATCAGGTTTAGAAAATAGTTTATGTAACTCACCTCTTTATTAGCCCTTTTGCAATTGACAACGCTAATACAATCATCTACTATCTCAGGGTCCTGATACATTATACACCCTTAGGTTAGGTAACGGTACACCTAACTAATTATTATTACAGTTGGATATTTGTTAGCACTACCTTGTTTAAGCATGGATGATCAGTCCATGCCTAACTAAGGCTAGGCTACCTAATACCCACCCTTAACAATCCTAAAAATACTAATACTACTCATAATAACAATAAAATCCTTGATGTATTCGGATAGAGATTTTACCTTTCGGTATCACTAAATTGATTATCCAATCTTCGTTTTTGCAATTTAAGTCTTTATCACCATCGAAGCTAGGCACTAAACGATCAACGTTACTACCTTAAATTACCACCGTCATTCAACTAGTCTATTATAACCGCTTTCTATTTCTCTCTCGGTTACCAAGTGTCGGTATATGTAGATATTTCTCTGACTACTAAACTATTAATTTGCTTGTATGCTACATATTTATTGATAACCGTCATGAAGATATATATATACTTTGGAGACACGTGTAATGATATTGAAAAGCAATGGCTTGCAATAACTAATATTATGACAGGTAGACAAAACGTGGAGTAAACTAGCAACTATGGCAATTCAAGGAAAATATATAATTGGAATACATATCTACAATTTGACATACACATTTTTGATATATTATAATCATAATCGGTTATGTATATTTATGTTTGTATATACGTAAATAAAGATATTTTATAATTTATTCAGCTATTTCACTTATGGGAAAAGATATTGTATAAAGCCCCTTAAAATAAGAAGCATAAGAAGCAATCTGGACCATTAGATCAAACCCAGATCAGATCCTCTAACCCACCTTCTAACCCGAGCGTTTAAATGAAACCAGGGGTAGATTAGTCAAGAACTACTTTAAACAATCATAATTTGAAGCGACAAAATGTCGACGGTTACTAAAATTAAAAAACAAATAATTACGTCTCATTTAATTAGGGTTTTTCAAAATCAAACACACACAGACGATTGAAATCAACAAAAACAAACACACAGAGACGATCACGAACACAAAAATACAGACGATCAACATGTCTTCCAAGAGAAATCAAGGTGCGTTTCTTATATTTATACTTTGAAAATTAACTTCGACTTACAATTTATAACTTCTAAAACCAGAAAAACCTTCAAAATCATTATTACAGGTAAAGCAGGGAGAAAGGGAAGCAAAATCATACATGACACATCTTCAGGTATGAACAAAAAATCATTATTCTATTTGTATCAAATCTGTTTACTATAACTAGGGTTTTATGCTTAGTATGTATGACAAAGTATAACTAGTGTAGTGTACTCATTTTGAACCTGTAAAAACATTAATGCGTCTGAAGTATTTCATAAATGCGTCTGATTACTGATGTTTAAATTAAGTTGAATGAATGCGTCTGTTTGAGGTTAATAAGTGCGTCTGTTTCTTTCCACTTTGCATTTTATAGAGTGCGTCTGTTTGACATAATGAGTGCGTCTGTTTCTTTCCACTTTTTAGTTACTGAATGCATCTGTATATATGTCTTAATGTGTTTGTTCATGTACAGACTCAACATGGAATGCTTCTAATTTTGAAGATGGACCAACAAAAAACCTAATTAATATTAAAAAGAGGGTTGAAAAGGTCAACCCTGAAGCTGCAAAGAGGTTGGGAGAAGATGTTAAAAAAATGACACAAAAGTTACAGCAAAAAAAACAACAAGCTGTACAAGAACTTTCGGAATCATCAGACGAAGATTTCCAAAGGCCTGTTAAGAAGCAAAAGGTGGAAAAAGCTAAGAAGGAGAAGAAGAAAATAAAGGATCGAGAGTTTGTTGAATACAGGGATATTAAGTTAAAAATCAGATGCTCTCCTGTTGAATTTGTTAACAGCATGAAAGAGTACACTGATGAACAGAAAGCTGAGGTAAGGAAGATGGGTTTTGGGTCGGTTTTAGACATTAAGATTGATCAAATATCAACATCATTGGGTTACTGGCTGCTAGTAAACTATGATGAGGATAAAAATGAACTCAATGCTGTAAATTGGAAAATCAACATCACACCTGCATTGGTGAATGAAGCTTTTGGGATACCAATGGGAAAGAAGCAGGTGCTATAATACACAAGGGCAAGAAAGGGTGTTGACTCTACGATTGATGAGTTCAAGGCAATTCGATAGAAGAAAAGTGACTGTCAAGATGGTAACAAACGCTGTTAAGTTACAACAAAAAGGTGGAAGGCTGTTCAGATTGAATTTTCTTGTGATATGTAACACAGTTTTCGGCGAGATCACAAAATCAACCACAATCAATCAAAGCTTTTTGCATGGTGTGGATAATGAGGATGAGATTCCAAATATGGATTGGTGCTCGTACCTGATCGATTGCCTTAAGAGGACAAAAGCAGGATGGAAAGAAGACCAGTATAATGGTCCAATTATAATGCTCAGTGTAAGCATTCAAAACACCTTTGTTTTATTACTAAACGCATTAATGATAATTTAAACGCATTGGTAATTCTAACAAAAAAAATTGATATGTTGAACACATGCAGGTTATCTACACACATGAATATAACAAGAGGCATCCATCTAAAGTAAGAATTAGCATACCAGCAATTTCTTACATTACAAGTAGTTCACTTGCGGCAATGGAAGAACATCTTTATAACCAGCAAGAAAAAGCATACCAGAAAATTTTTACATTGATCGACGTTGAAGAAGATGATGCAGATAATGAAGCTGAAGATGATAAGAATGATGAGGTCGATGCAAGTGTAAGAGATGAGGAGGTCGATGTGGTGAACATGCTGGTAACAATGCAAGAGAAACCAATTGAGGATGATTACACTTTGCCATTGGGAAGAACTCCACAAAAAAGGATCACCATTGAAGAAGATGATGTTGATGAAGAAGGAGATTGGAGACAATATGAAATGAGTACCCAAACACAAAAAATGTTTGAGTATTCAGAAACTCAACCACAATTAAGTTTGGTTGAGAAGGGAAAAGAAGCAGAACATGAAGCTTCAATGAAGGCAAAAAAAGGTACAACAAACGCATTCACATACATAACAAACGCATTCATTGAAAAAACCTTTTTATAAACAGACGCACCCACTGCACAAACAGACGCATTAACTGAAAAAAACCCAAAAAAATGATCTTTGTAAACTCTAGTGGTTAAAACAGACGCACTCATATATAAAACAGACGCATTCAAAAAAACTACTTGATCTTTGTAAAATCTACTGTTATAAAATCAGACGCACTCATATATAAACAGACACATTTACAGAAAAACAACTGATCTTTTTAAAATCTACTGGTATAAAACAGACGCATCCATATATTGAACAGACGCACTCATTTAATATATATACATTGATCTTTGTAATAAACACAGGTTTGGATCAAAACAATGGAAAAGAACATAAAGAAATACGAAGCAATACAGAAAGAGATGGGGGAAATGGTAAAGGAGGCACGAACCAGATATTTATGTGTTCCAGAGTTGATGCACTTGTGCGACAAGTGGGACGCCTTGAACACTTCAGTTAAGGAAGCTGAAGTTGTAAAACAACATGTTGAAGCTGAAAAGCAAGATGTTGAATTGCCTGGATCTTCAAACCTGAATGAGGAGGGGAATGGGGTGGAAAATGTTGAAGCGGCTAAAGAGAAGGAAGCTGAGGTTGTCAAAGAACATGTTGAAGCGGCTAAAGAAAAGGAAGCTGAGGTTGTCAAAGAACAAGTTGAAGCTGAAAATCAAAATTCTGAAGTGCCTGTAGCTTCAAATGTGAATGAGGGGGGGAATGAGGTGGAAATGGATGCTCGGGCTGTCGAGGAAGGGTTGGGAACTACAAATGAGGAGTTTGATATAAGTGATACAGCACTAAACATGCTGCAAACTGTCGAACCAGGTGTTTATAGGGTTATAGATGTGAATGAGACAACAAAAGACCAACCTGTGGAAGGAGTGGAGGCTGAAAGAACACAAATATCATTGGAAACACAAGAAATGATTGAGGCAGCAATTAAGAAACACCAAGAAGAGAAGAATCCTCAGGAAGACGAAACACCGGTGAAGGAAGCAGTGCAGGAAGAAGGGAAGGGAAAAGGGAAGGGCTTTGCTGGTTATGATAAACCAGCTAGGGACAGAAACCCTTCTTATGCATTAAGATCACCATACGCCGGGAGGCAAGTCTGTCCAATCGAAAAACTATCTCCGGATGAAACAAAGATTACACAATATATGTTTGCCCCAATTAGAGAGTTAAATGTAAGTGTTTTCTTCAAATTTGTTTCTAATAAAAACATATACAATTTTCTAATTTGTTTTCATATGCAATGTTTCAGAAAATAGTTTACTGGGATGAAGGTGGAAATGAGGTGATGAAGGTGGTTTTTGAAAGTTTATTTCCGGAGATATGGATTTGTTCGAATGTCATTGACGTATGGGCAGACATTCTGAACTATGAGGAGGCTGAGAGAAGGAAGGAGAAGAAGGATGGGCCTATAAAGAGACTGTTTCTGAGTAGCTGCATGATAGTAAGTTACAAAACACAAAAACAGACGCACTTATACATCAAACAGACGCACTCTATTACTGCAAAAAAAAATAGAAACAAAACAGACGCACTTGTACATATAAACAGATGCACTCTATTACTATAAAAAAATAAAAAACCAAAACAGACGCACCCAGAACAAAAACAAACGCACTCATCTTCTCTAACTGTCTGTATATTTTTTTTTATTTTCAGCCTCCAAACTTCTATGAGGTAGGTGTTCCTTGGGAAAAAATTGAAAAGGTCTACATGAGCAACCTTGAAGATATCTTCAGGAAAATAAATGTAAAATCAACAACTGCAACCTCTTTGTACGACTTCGACCTGATTCTTCAACCGGTGTGGATGGACAAGCATTTCTATGCATTGGCTTTTGATGTGAAGAATGGGACAACAGACTTGCTTGACAACTCTAAAGCAGGAAAGATCCCATCAGAACGATATAAAGGCGTGCCAGAAATATTGGTATGTAATTATAACTTATACCTGCACACTAATATACTAAAAAATAAACTAATGGTTTTTGACTAAAAATATTCACAGAGAGGCACTTTGTACCGGGTGTGGCAAAAGACATGTCCGAAAACACCGGCAATTGAAGGACTTAAAACAGGTCCTATAACAAGAAGAGAGATGACATGGAGGACTGAAAAGAACCATGTAGACTGTGGTGTCTTCACCATGAGAATCCTCGAAACCTTTAAAGGTTATCAGTCATGGAACCCGGGGTTTTCAGCCGAATCAGAGTATCAAAACAAGCAGTTGATTGCATTACGACTCAAGTACGTGGCAAAGATAATACTCTCCCCATTCAACCTACTCAGGGGAGAAATAAGTCAAGAAGCTGAGAAGTTTGCAAAAAGGCCATATAAACAAAGAATGAAAATGCTAGAGAATGCACTTTCAAAATTAGAGAGGAGGGTGGCTGCTTTATAAACAATTTGAATGGTTTTCTTATGTCATTATATTTTGAACTTTTTAAATGCTAACTATCTGATGTATTTTCTAACTTACTGGTTTAGACGCACTCATCAAAAAATGAGTATATATTTGGACGCACTTATGCTTTATTATATATAACTATCAGTAAATGTTTAGACGCACTCATGTTTTTTGTCTGTTTACTTTGGACGCACTAACTGATTTTGAATTCTAACAAATGTAACTTCAAAACACACTTTTATTAGAAAAAAAACAGCAACTACAACACAAAGTAGTAACAAGACAAACAAATACATAGTGGTGTTTACATAGACTTTAAAAATTGAATCTTAAATTCAATAGAACACCTCAAAAGAGCCATGCATTTTGTAAGTTGTTCGACAATATTAACATCGCCATTGTTTGCATCAATCATGAACATAACCGACAGTTCACGAAGACTTGAGTCAGGCATACGCAAAAAAGGCTTGGAAATTTCATCTCTCTTACTCATGCCATCATTTATCCTGTTTAAATTATCAGCCAACCGACCCTGAAGAGCATAATCTTTTGCAATTTGATCTTCCATCCTTTTGATCATTTCAGATCTTGCAGATGAAGATGTTGAAGCCATTAGAGAAAAAAATAAATTATAATCTGTATATGAATTTGAATGTGCAAATCAATTTTCAAAGAAAAGCCTTATATAAAAAGGATAAAAAGAAACAAACAATAACAAAATGACAAAGATAAAAAATCACGAGAATTACTGTTCTTTTCTTATTCCAATAATATCTCTTCCCAAAAATAACATGTAAACAGTAATTAAACACAGATAAAAAACAGACACATTCATGATTACAAACAGACGTATTAGTAAAAAAACAGACACAACTAAAGAGTTAAACAGACGCACTCATTCGAGGAATCAGACGCATTCATTGATCCAGTAATCTGCTCATCTTCAAAACAGACGCACTCAGTTCTTCTTCAGACGCATTCATTGCTACCATCTTCAAACTCTGTTCATTGATCCAGTCTTCTGCTCATCTTCAAAACAGACGCACTCAGTTCTTCTTCAGACGCATTCATTGCTACCATCTTCAAACCCTGTTCATCTTCAACCTCTGAAAAACCATCGAAACTTGAATTTTTTATATCAAACCTGAAAATCTTATAAAATTCGTTCAAAAACATTAAAAAATAATAAAACAAAACATATAATTACAAATTTAAAAAAACAAAATCAAATTTAAATTTAATCTTCGATAAACAGAGTACTAAAAAACGAAAATTATGATTTGATTTGATGAATAACAGATTGATATGATGTTGATGATCATGATTTGAAACGAATATGATTTGAATCTCATTAATTTTTGAGAATCATCAGGTTAATTAAAACGTGATTGAAGGAATTGAATGATCGTGTATATAGACGACTTTACCCCTGGGATAAACCAGATTAGGTTAATTAAACCTAACCAGAGTGGACAGGTGGCGAATTTTGGTGGCTTCTTACGCTTCTTACGTTAAGCAACTTTATACCGTATACTTTCTCTTCACTTATTTTTCTCTTATAGTTTTTACAATATCACGTTTTATATTACGAATATGCCATTGAAACGAGCTTATTTTTCTCTACACTTTGACCTAAGTTTCATTAAGAACGGAAGATGGTGAAATATGATATAATATATTATATTAGTACTAAACGGTCTCATATCATAGTAATTAATTGCCTAGATCTCACATCTCAAATAATCATATTATCCGTCACTCACTCATTAACTAACTTTAAATACACAAATATCCATTTCACATGTTGTTGGTTCGTTTTGACGATCAATGACCCATTTCATTCACTAATAAATATGAACCAAGACATTTTATTTGTATCATAAAAATGGGATGTTACACAAGTTTATTTTTTAAGCTAGCCATTAACGCACCTACTATTTGTTTCAAATAACCTAAACGCACGTTAACACCATCATCTTCTACATACCTTTTATTGATTTTATTGCACGTCTGTCATGATTGTTCTTCGTTCTTCTCTCGACTTCCTTATCTGTGTCATTTTCAATTTTTTTAAGTTAAGTTACTGTTTGCGTGTAAACATCATAATTATATTAACATGCTCCTTAAATGTAACCATTAACGCACTTGATTTTCTTTTTTATGCCATGCTCTATTTTTCTGTTCTTCGTCTTTATCGTTGTCATCTGTGTGTTTTGTGCGTGTTTTGATTTGTGAGTAAACCCTAATTGAATGAGACGGGAGTTTTTGTTTCTTAATTTTAGTAACCATCGTTGATTTTGGTGAATTGGCGGTTCAAATTAAAAAAAAATTAAACACGTTTATATTTTTGTTGACTAATTTACCCTTGAATTATTTTAAACGTAATTAATTATGGGATTTTGTCACTCTTTAATCCAATGGTCTAGAGTTCTTCTTTCACTTTTTATTTTAAGGACCATTTCTAAAATATCTTTGTATAATAAACCCACCCAATTTACCACCACATATGAGGTAACATTAAACAAAACTGCATATTAATAATATACAATGTAAAGTTGTAAACATTACTCCAATATATTGATAATTTAGATTCTTAACAAAAGTACTATATACGAATTAACTATGTTTAAGCTCAAATTTCCTATCAGTCATTAATATCGATATTAGTTTACATTTCTTAGACTATCCGTTGTGAGAAGAGGTTAGTGGGAGATTTATCGAATAATATTTTATCACGTCAACGCCTACGTGGCACTGGTTAACGCCCGGCGGTCGCTCGTGGTAGGGTGTTGTGGGTAAGGGTTAGCGGGTTTTTATTTTTAACCAAATTTATTATATTTACCAAAAAAAAATTTATAAAAAAACATTAAACTAAAAATAAAAGAACATTCCATTGCATCAAAATAAACATTACATAAAAAACATAAAATAAAAACATCAAAACATTATTAAAAACATAAGAAGACGACTATATCAGAAATCGTCCTCTCATAAGTCTCCAAGTTTCTTCACGTGGTTAGTTATCATTGTGTATGGCTCGGTATTGATTACGAGCCATTTCAAAGCAGTCTTCATCTTTTAAACCTGGGTTCGCGTTCATTGCAGCCATGTAGAACCACTCAAATATGGTGCACTTCGCCTTGATGGAACAATATTTTCCATATATCATATCAGTTGAACGAAGGTTTTCACCCATTCGTTGCTTGAATCGAGTGACAACCCATTTCCAAAAACTTTTGTTTCGCTCGAAATCTCCTAACTCTTGTTGGCAAATATAACAATCCACCAAACAAAGTTATTCCTTTACACTCCACGTTAGTGGTCGCACACGGTTCATTGAGGCGGTGATTGGATTTGGATTAGGGTTTGTCATTTGTGATCAAGTAGAAGGTAAAAAAAAATTGAGATGTTCTTACTTTTAACCAAAGGCACTATATGTACATACATGTAATTTTATCAAAATCAAGCAAAAATTTAATTTCTTTAATTAATTTTTGACCGTTAGCTAGCTGCCAATGGCCAAGACTTATGGAATTTCACCCGCTAGCTCACGCGAGCTTCGTCGCTTGGGCTCACTCGCGGCAACAGTCGCTGACTATAGTTATGGGCCAAGCTATTCAGATGGATCATATTGTGGCTCACAGGCCACAATGGATAGTCTTATAATTGTTGGCATTATTTAGATGCTAAACTCTTCCTATTTCTTACGGCGAAAAATGATAATTATTGTACTATTAAAGTTGGTGACTTTTGTAACATATCTCTATCTCTACTACCTTATTAAGGAGGAGAGATGGGTAAGAAAGTAATTTTACCATCATTTTAAGATGACATACAAAAGGTCACAAGGTAAACAACTATATTTTTGCCAAATCCTTCCCTTTATGCCCCTATGTGCAACATTTGATTAGCATTGTACAAATGACTAATGCAAGTCATCTCTATTATTATTATTATTATTATTATTATTATTATTATTATTATTATTATTATTATCTCTACTACCTTATTAAGGAGGAGAGATGGGTAAGAAAGTAATTTTACCATCATTTTAAGATGACATACAAAAGGTCACAAGGTAAACAACTTTATTTTTATTATTATTATGCATCTATCCCTGTTAATAACATATCAACCCTTGCTTTCACAACTGATTCAATGCGTAATGGAAGCGTCTCGCATTCAACTCATGCATTACAATCAGTCAATTACCCTGTTAATAGTAATGGAACTATAACTGGTTTAGTTTGCACCTGATGCTTCTACTCCAAAATTCATCTCTTTCTTTCGATTTCCACATATTATAGGTGGTCGTTGGACAGGAGATGGAGCGGTGATGGTGACGGTGGCGTAGGGGTTTGCTGCAACTCACAATTATCTAAGCTTGCTTTTTGTGTAACAATATTCTAGAAGATTATATGAACTCATTTTTCTTTTCTAATAATTGTGAAATGCCATAATTGCCATCCTTTCCAGTCATGGGGTTTAGTCATCGTCAAATTCGGTTTTCGATTTGGATTGGTGTAATCTGGTTTGACTTGATTCACCCGTCTCACTTAGAGGTGATTTAAAATCATTCAACTCATTTTGACCTTAAATTTCAACTTTGAATTCCTGTATTTAAATAAATAGGTTTGTAACCAAATAAATGGAACCTATAAGTGGCTTGAACGTCAACGATGCATGCAAATGGGTATATGAAGTTGGCTTGAAACGGGTTGCTGTTACAAATGATCCGAGATCAAATGGTGAGTTGTTGATTCCTATGCTTAAACTACATGTGAAAATATCTTTGACCAAAACATTTTCCTGATCCATATCTCAAAATTCGATGTTCAACTTCACACATAATGCAAGAAGTGGTTATGTGGTTACGATCAACATTACCACTTTATATATCACACATAAAGCGATATGTACATGATGAGTTTTTTACCATTTTACTTAATATTGCCATATTGGTTTTGTATTGAATGACGGCCTAGGTTATAATAAGTCCTGGACTAATGATTTCTTCTTTTTGACTTTGTTAGTTGTTGTTTGTAGAAAAATTAATTTGATCAATTTCTCAAAACGTTTCAGGCTCAACCCCACCAGATTTTGGTCTCCATGCAACGCACAGTGTAGCGTTTCCTTGCTGATTCGGGTAACGTAATGTGGTTATTATTTAATTTAGGTGCAAGGTTGTAAGTGTGTTATTAATATGTATTCGTTTTAGGTATGTATACAACATTCACTCGAAATAGGCCTAAAATTTCGAATATTAAGATTACTTTTTTTATGTATTTATATGTGACGTGTTTGAATGCTATAAGGATTAACCGTACTATTTATTATAACACATTTACATGTTATATTTTGATATATTCTTCTGCACTTACCTCTTGAGTGAAAAGAAATGGTTGGTTGCAAATTGGTGTTGTCATAAGATAACAGTGAATTTAAAGTATTATTATGTAATTTGTCATTTTATTTACATTGAATTAGATGCAATTATCATGAAATGACAGCCATATTATTCTGCTCTGAATCTGATATTAAGACCTATTGAGTTGCATTTTGTAAATGCCTGCAGCCGTAGGGTGGTATAAATGCAGCATTAGGAAACATGACTGATGATGACCAGAGGTTACACATGTATGACGCCGTTAAGGGAAGCTACATGCTAGGTACTTATTCTACAACTGATTGGTTTGTATGGAGTGTCAAGGTAATGAACCACAGTTCACATTTATTAGTGTTCCCATAACTAGGGTTGTTCAAAACGCTCGGCGTTCGCCGATCGCTCGCCGCTCGTTCGGAATTTGCTCGGAAATTGCTCGTTCGATTTTCCGCTCGATTGTAAATGAGCCGATCGGCTCGGTTCGGTTTGTAAACGAGCCAAGCACGAGCAAAGGTCCGCTCGGCTCGGTTTGGCTCGATATAATTTTTATTAATTTATTATATATATAATCATATGTATCCATATTAATTACAATTATATTTATAGTTTTATACATGCCACTATATTGGGTTTGGCTCAATATATGCATATATACAATTATATTTATAGTTATTGGCTCAATCAACCCAATGATAACTTAACACTAAGTTTAATTGTAAAACCCTAAGTCGTGAAAAAACATGTTTGACTTCATATTCCCATTAGTTGTCCACCATCAATCATCTCCCGCTATCAACCTATGCCACAACACGTCAATTGTTATCTGTAGTATGCTCATCATGTCACTGGCCTCAACTAGAGCCTCATTTTCGAACGGTCGAACCCCAGTCATCACTAGGAAGTGAGAATATTAAAGGAAACATCCCAAATTTATGGTTGTCCGAAAATACTCGCCGCTCTCTCGAAAAAATGTGTGCTCGAACAATGCTCGCTCGGTTTCCGGATCGATTGTAAATGAGCCGATTGGATCGGTTCGATTTGTAAATGAGCCAAGCACGAGCAAAGGTCCGCTCGGTTCGGCTCGGCTCGTGAACAGCCCTACCCATAACATTTCACTCGGTCAATACCTATATTTTGCATGTTCTCTCTATATGCTTTATCTTATAAATAATATTGTTGCAAAAGATTTGTTTATTCTTTATTTTATTTTTGTTTTGGTATAATGACAAAGGTTTTTCATTTCTTTAGGTGATCAAGATACAAGATGCTATCGTAAATGAGTATAGAAGCACCAAAATCATTTATTGAGCTTGAAAATTACAGTTTACCATTCTCTCAAACCGAGGAGGGAAATATATACCAATTTGCATTTGGTGGTCTGATAATAAATTGTCCTTTGAAAATTGATATATTGTTGAATTAGCATATGAATTTTATAAATAACATAAGCGAAACTTGTAGCGCAACGAGCAGGGCAAAAACATAAACATCCGCGGCAACACGCGGACACTTTTATTAGTTTTCCATTACATACGAATACTTACTTTTTTACATTAATTTATATAAAAGAGTTACTCTTTTACGTACAAAAGAAAAGCACCAATCACATCCAGTTGTCTCTTCGAATTCAGATGGGGTTTGTATGTATTCAGGACGATGCATGTGGATGGAGTAAGGTAATTTAGTTTCTCCTTTTAGTTTGTACTATCTTTCCATCCTCTATGTCTAGTATTGTCTACTAATTTCCAGCTGATCGGTTAGAAGCTTTTTTTATTTTGGATTGTTTCTGTAGAACACATGAGGGTTTATTATTACTTATATAGTACAATCAGACAAACGAAATTTAATATAAGATATATCTAGCACAATAAGGAGTCTTAACAGATCATAATGGGTAGTGCCTAACGTAATCAACGTATATGTATGAGATATTCGCATGTCGCTTTTTTTTTTTTTGTGTGTGTGTGTTACCAAATTGTTTTATTAGTTGGCAGTGTAAAATTATAGTTGCTCGAAATAACTAAATGATTTAAGGTGATAAGATAGAATAATAAAATACTTGGTTATATGGGAAAAAGCTGAATGGGTCGGTGGGTTCATGACCACCTAAGTTCAACGTATATGTATGAGATATTCGCATGAAATCGTCTCACTAGAAAGAAGAGGTTTGATAAATTAGTCGGTTGTCAATCACTAAAAATAAAATATATAAAAAGGAATTGGTCTACTGCGGTTCGGGTTGTGTTTAGCCACATAATAAAATCATAAAACCAAATAAAATTTTGAATACATAACGGAACAGAAGTAAGCTAATCATCATTAGTTCACGTAAAAACGCTTCTAATACTTGATGGAATTTTTTAATGGGTAAGTTTTAGAAACAATGTTGAGTCACATGATTGCTAATGATACATCATGAAAGTACTTGTAGGGATGAGTAACATCTACTTGATTGAAAACTTCTCTATTGTAATTCTCATTATTAACAAGTTTCATCATGCCTATCATAAAATAAAAAAGATATATAACTTGGTTTTAAAAGGGCATGTCAAGTGTTAATGGGGTAAAACAGGTTGTCAAAGTAGGTACATTTAATATCAAGACGTTATGTCGGGTCGGGCTTGTTGACCATCAATACTTGTCTATTTATTCCAAAAGTAAAATACCAAATCTAATATAATATAATTGCATAAGTTATTATAATGTCAATGGATTTAATTATTTTAATAAGAAATTATGTATGGGACCGGAATGTTTTAACTATTTGGAATCATGTATTCAAATGGAGGATCGTGCCATGAGCCAAAGAATAATCAAACTCGTCCGGAAGAAACCACATGTGTTCCATCACATCTAGAGGTGGTGATTTCACAACCGCTCTACTTAACGGGTAAAAAAGCTATAATAAAAAAACAAGTCAAATGGGTCAAAAGTCATCTAAAATGTATTTCTCTAAGCATAGGAGGTGAGTTCAAGCATCTTAAAATGACAAAATTACCATATTGTCCATCTAAAAGGCTTATAAATGTAGAATTTTTTAAAATGCCTTCATGTTTTAAAATTAAGCTGTTAAAGTCATATTATCACCTTTCATGCTGTTGACTTGAATGAATGTCTGCACCACCGGGATTTCCCTAGGAAGCAAGTCGTCACAATTCTGCCAAGTTTATACTTTTCATAGAAAACTGCATTTTTTAGCATCAAATAAGGAAAAAAAAATGTAATTGTAAGTTTTCCTATTTTTGTTTCAAGCAACTTAAGGATACAATATTATGTGTTGTAGCTATGTGAAATAGCAGTTAAATAAGGAAACAGTTTTAGATGTAAGTGTAAAAACGCCAAACGAAAACATAAGGAATCAGTGATAAGCCGTATTGACCTTTGACACAACATAAAGTTCTAGTTTTTTGTTTAATTGTTGTACAGAACATCAACAATAATTATTTGCCTAAACAATAGATTCCAAAAGTTAGTTTGCAATTTTAAATAAGCCCTATATATGCACAAATTCTCTATAAGTCATAGCAATGCATAATAAGTGCAAGGGTAAAACAAAAAACAATATTTGAAGGAATAAGTTGATAGTTTTTTTGTTGTTGGAACAACTGAATAGTTTTATGAGGTATGAATGTTGGTACCTCTTATGTAACCGACCAGGCTCTATTATTTTTTAAAGACCTTTGGATGTGTTTTACCGTCTTTCTATCTTTTTGTTAGAAATTAAAACCATAGCAACAAACCTAACTTAGGGTTAGAAATAGGGCAAAAAAAATAAAAAAAAATAAAGAGTGGGACATTGGCATACAATTCGAGAAGTTTAGCCTCAAACAAGGCGCCCAGTTTCAAGTAGTGCAACTTTCCTACTCGAGGTAGCCTGTAAACATACGCAAGAAAATGTTGTAAATAGGCGGGTCTATGAAAACATGCTTCATGCACTTCTGAATATTCAGATTAGAGATTTAAGCTTCTTGAAACCACCAAATAGGATACCCTAATCAGAATGCAAAAAAAATAATTTTGTCTATAATTCATCTTTAGAAAGTTTAATAAAAAAAGTCTATAATTCAAGACTTTTATATATTTAGGAGAATATATACAACACAACACAACATTCACAATAGAATCCTCATCCCCCATTCATTCACAGCCACATACTACATTAAAAATCATTACAATTTCCCTCTCCTCCACTCACAAACAAATTCAACAAATATTAAAAAATAAATATAATTTTCCTGTTTTCCATAAAAGATTCCTAAAGAATCCAATATATACCGACACAATGTAGATTCCTCATTTTGTCCACTCACAACCATTTCCAACCCCCAAAAAAATTATAGGGTTTTGTCACAAAAAAATAAGGTCTCTATTATGAAACTCAAAACATAAACAAAGAGCATGGTAGACTAAGAACACTATATAAAACATGTAAAATAAAAGCAAGTTTTGTTTAAGTTCTCTAAAAGCAAGTCATCCTAAGTTCTCTATTTCTCAATTGTTCTCCCATGATACATACCCATCTAACCCCTATATAACACTTTATTACACCACCCAACCCCTATGTAACTCCATGCGATACGGTTGGTATCATCGAGACTCTTTTAAAGAACGCAATCTTGCATGACTTGTCTTGAACAATGATTATATTATTGTTATTATTATTGTTGTTGATGATGTTGTTAATGTTACGTAAATATCTAGTAATTATATACTTAAGTATTTAAATAGATAATATCACGTGATGTGATGAGTGTCACTAAGCCTCTTTTGAAAAAGACAATTTAACCGGACCGACCTTAAACATTTATTATATTAGATATTATTATTATCAAGTAAATCTGTAGTCATTACATCTTGTATTTATATAACATAATACATAATTGAAATAGTATTTAGTTTATATATATATATATATATATATATATATATATATATAGATTTAGGATCCTGTACAAAGTACATTTTTCGTGAGAAGTGTGAGAAGGACTAAGAATTGACATGTAGACATCATGTTTTGGATTTAGGAATGATGTTTTAGGTTGTTTTAACTTGAAAAACACCAAACACAACAATCTAAAACACAATACAATGTATTATAGTCATTAAATTTAAAAAACAGCTAAAACACACTACTTAACGCTTAAAACACACTGCTAATGTTCTTAGCATGGTGTTTTAAGTTTTAAGCCTAAAATACATTGTTTTCGGTTTTTAATTGTTATGTTTGGTGTTTTTATAGGCAAAACAATCCAAAACATCATGACTAAGTTCAAAAAATGATGCCTAAGTATCAATTTTTAATACTTCTCACACTTCTCACAAAAAAAACACTTTGTACACGATCTTGACCATATATATATATATATAGGATTTGGATCATTTTAGAACCACCATTTAGGGAGAGAACCAAAGAACCAGTGTGAACAGGTGGCATTCTTGTAAATATGAAGGTGTCTACAAAAACCCCTCCATCAAAAAATAAAAAAAAAATAAAAAAAATTTATAACCTAAATAAATAAAAAAACAAAAAAATTAAAAACACCAAAATGATTATTTTTCATTATTAATTCGAAAAAAAATAAAAAAAATAAAAAAATAAAAAAATGGCTTGTGACGTCATATGACGTCATCCTTATGCACATGTGCATTTCGCTGTTATATATACATAAATACACCGTATGCACATGTGCATTTCACTATTAAATCACACTTTTGAATGAATTGTCAATTAACATACTTAAATGATTATAAAATGGACGCGATACAGATAAATAAGGGGTCACAAATTCTATTCAATGGTCATTAAATGGACGCAAAGTGAGATATAAAATACAATCGAACTCGTCAAGTGTTTAGTCATGCATATTATAACATAAATTGAAAATAAAACACGTGTATGACAACAAACATGAATAAACTTGATACACCTCTATATAAGACCTATAAAATAAGGAACGTCTACTGCATGCACATGTGCATTTCGCTAATTTTGTTAGATTTTTTTAGTGGTTTAAATTTCGGGCATACATATATGCATGCATCATTCTTCAAATAACAAGGTTTTATACCAAATTGTCTTGATCATACAACAACATGTAGTCTCTACCAAACGTATTAAGTCAATAAAATAAACGATAACAAAAAAAATATCCATATTACAAACCAACTACGTTAACCACCTACATACAAAATTCTAATTATCTCACAACCTCACGTTCACCAACATAACAAAATGTTAAACCAAACATACATTACACAAAATGTTATACATACTTCTTTGTTTGTTTGACAATTTCCTTATACCCAACCAAAGTTGACGTGGTGTAACGCGTGTTTGTATCGGGCGCCAATTTGCTTTTTTCATAACATTCTTTTGATTTGTCTTCACTACCACCATTTTAACACTCTTTGATGTTTTTTCTTTCTTGTAATTGCATCTGCGCACACATTTGTCAAAAAACACATTATATCTAAATTGTTCATGTGTTTAAACAACTAATAATGGACATTTATTAGTTAACATAAAAAATATACATATATCCACATGTGCATATATATTTATTATGATGTAACTTTCGTATTTTGTTTTAACCATGAATGACTCAAAAAAATATAGATTCATTAAATAAATAATAACTACCTTTTCTAACTTCATGATCAACGATTATGTCATCCTCCTCAATCGCAACTGACAGCTTTTTTGACCCTTTATCCCTCGATTCTAAGACAAAGGTTGCATCCTTCGATTTCTTTCCCATTCGCTAACTACAAATAATAAACAAAACGTAATAAAACCAAATTTTCAATCTTAATGCACATGTGCATTAACATTACTTTTTTCATTACCACATAAGATATGAACATGTGCGTTAGAGCGAAAGACCTTAATGCTATTAGTATAAATGCACATGTGCATTAACATTACTTTTATCAATAGCAAATACGTTATGCACATGTGCATTAACATTCTTAATTCACATGTACATATCAAGAAATGACACTTCTTTAACATGCTTATGTTAAAACATATAAAAATGGAACAAACATACCTAAATTAAATGTATAATTTTCACAACATCATACTTCAAACATAATTCACCAAACACACAATTAGTACATCACTAAAACAACACCACTATCTAGCTAATGAATCGATATATCATAAATTTCAACAATAATAAACAATTCAACTAATTATACTAGTGGGGTGCCCGCGCGTTGCAGCGGGTAACAACATTTAGATTGGTTAGGTTAAACAATAATCAATTGACCGAAATATTTGTCTTGGTGTGTGGTATAATCATTAGCGGGGCTTGACTGTATTTTCGGTAAAATCAGGGGGGCATACTCAATATATAAAAAAATTCGGAATTTTTAGGTTAAAAAATACACTATAAACAAAAATTGGGGGTGGCCCCAAAGAAGTTCTTTCAGTGGGCATAACCGAATTAACCGATCAAATTATACATAATGTATATAGATTTCAACTATCAAATTATACGTTTCAAGATATTTTCCTTCCATAAACATTTATATATATCCAAAAAACACCGATTTGTGAACTATATTATAGTGTTTTTCATTAAAGAAATCAAGTTGAGAACTATATCACAACGTGTATCTACTCATTCAACAACTTATTACCCAAAAGTTTTCTACAAACACAAATAAGATAATATTAGCTGAGTAAGTGGTAAACAATTTAAACAAAAATTTGAATTCAATAAATAAAAATATGTTTTTTTGCCACAAAATCCTATGTGCTAGCGGAAGTACAAACACATGAATATATACATAGCAATAATTTACGTGATACGCTAAGCAAAAAAATAGGGTGACTGTGAGAAAGTGAGAAGTTACATGTGCAAACGTAACTTCTCACTTCCTTTGTTTTTGTTTTGGTTATTACTTAACCCTAACATATAATTTTCTAAATTAAAAAAACTATAGCAATACTATAATCAAATTAAAGGGAACAAAATGCTCATTTATACGGTGTAATAATATTAATAAAATATTAATGTATGAAAAAAGTTATGGATGTTTAAAAATCATGGGAGTAGTTAGTTGTAATAAGGGTGAAAAAAGTGTAATTATTATTTAAATAAACAAAAGTTAAGTAAAGTTGAGGGGCAAATGTGTAAGTATTGTATAAAAAGACATGTTACTCTAAAAAAATAGTTAATATGTGGATTGTGTGTTGTACTCTAACCGATTATATTTGTAAAACTTAAATTATATGAGGTCCTTGGAAAATATATTATAAGATAGTATAGATATAGAAGCTTTCGGTTCATTTTCGTTTGTTTCGTTTCAATTATTAAGTAATCTTAACATATCATTTTTTTAAATTAAAAAACTATAGCAATACTATACTCAAATTAAAGAGAGAAAAACGCTCGTTTATACGGTGTAATAATATTAAGGAAATATTAACGTATGAAAAAGTTATGGAGATTTAAAAATCGTGAGGGGTAGTTGGTTATAATAATGGTAAAAAGTGTAATTATTATTTAAATATACAAAATTTGAGTAAAGTTGAGGGGCAAATGTGTAAGTATTGTATAAAAGACAAATTTACCCCTAAAAGGTAGTTAAGTTGTGCATTATGTATTGTATGATAAGCAAATATACTTGTACCTCTTATTTTTTAAGAAGTCCTTGGGAAATGCTTTATAATATAGTATAGATTCACAATACACAAACGCACAGATAAATAATCATTAGCCACATTCTAAAACAAAATAATAATCCTAAAACTAACAAAAAAAAAGATCTATATTAGTCTAACTTCTACTAACTATCTATATTACAATGTTAATTATGAAAGATATTAAAACATATATAATGAAACTTACTCTTTGGGTTTTTGGGATAAAAAATAAAGGAATATGTTTTGACTTTTGAAGATATAGGTTATCAACGTGGGCCTTTCAATTTTAGAAAACAAAATAAAACTAAACAATAAACTCATTGAAAATGTCACCAGCTTCAATCCGAATCCCAACCACACCATCACAATCCAGTACACCTGAATCCCAACCATACCATCACAATCCAGTAAACTCATTGACCAACCTCCGTCGACTCCTCCACCATCTCCCCCGTTTGCCTCGGTGGCGGTGAATATGGTTACGAAAGAATGATGAAGATGCCTCGAAAAGCGTTATTCTGACCGGATATGTAGTTAGGTCAACTGTACGCCGCCGATTATTGATTTTATCTGCAGTAAAAGGACGTCTGTAGATAACGGTGTGGCACGGTGGTCGATCGACGATGGTAACAGTTGTATTGGATGATGGAGTGACAGTGATAGAGGAGATGGAAAGATATGTAATGAACAAGGGTTTTGAAGAACTTCTGCATCTTTTTTAACAATGAGCTTTTTTAAATCTATCTATATATTTACAAAAATACCCCATGTTCACATTGGTTCTTTGGTTCTCACTCTAAAGTTGGTTCTCGTATGATCCCTACCATATATATATATATATATATATAATTGTATAGTTAATTCTTAACATAAAAGTGTATATATTCAATAAATTCCACATTAGGTTATTAAATAGGGGCAAATTATTCCTGAGAAGTTGGTTAGCCGTTAGGAGGTCAGTCCTTCTTAGTTTCTTAGTGGAGACGTAGGTCCGATTCCCGCTTGGGCCATTTTCGACGGACATATGGGTGAATGGATGATTCGGGGTTTTAATCCAAGGTGCGAATCTGACGGGGGCGAGGGTTTATGGATTCCATCCAGTTCCTGCGCATCAGGGAGTATGCTCTAAGAAGTCGACCTTGGACACAACAACAAAAGAGTGGGTCTGCACGTAATTTTCTTTGCAGTTAAAAAATTTGGGAAAATTTAGGTACTATTGGATAATGCACTTATATAGTTGTACCCTTATGCTTTGAAAGTTGTAATATGCATGTTAAACCTGTGCTTTGAAAGCTGTGATATGCATGTTAAAAAAAACTTGAAATTACAAGGGTAGTCATGTAAAATGACTTATAATGTATTATATATATATACACACACATCAATATAAAGTTAAAACAAATCTTTTACCGTATTATAGGGTAAATGAGTTGAGCCGTGTCTGTGCTATTATTGTGTAGTTTAATTTACCGCAGATGGAGTTTGAACTTGGCCAGCGAGTGGTTTTTCAAGCTCGAGCTCTTAGTGAGCTAATCTCAAGTAGATTACGGGTCGTTTTGTCCGTTTACACTCCTAGGGATGTCTAGGGGTGTTCAAGATCAGATCATCCAAATCTGTATTTGAACTTTTTGGATAACTGAAAGTTCGAATACAAATCAAATATTTTAAAAAGATATCCATACTTATAAAAAAAATAAAACAAAACCCGTTACCTGCATATAATAAAATGAAAAATATATCCGATATTCTTAGTTTCCAACTCTGTAAACAAAAAACATTCAAAATTTCTAACATCCGGCCCTCTCACCACCAATATTGTCCGCTTTGCCCCGATGGGTTACCCATCGAGAGCTCACGGATTTGTTTTTGGTTGCCCCTGGTGGAGACTTCCCAAGAGGTCACCCATCCCGATACCGCTCCCACCTGAGCATGCTTAACTGTGGAATTCTCCTCTCATCCACTAACATTAAGCCCCAAAACGCGTTGGTGATTTAAGAGGCATTGGATTACATATGAACCAATGATCTCTCCTGGCCACGACCGATGTGGGATTTTCCTGGGGTGTCACACTCACCCCGTGACCGTGTTAGAGTCTCATCGTCCCTGATGAGGTATGCATCCACCATCCCGAACGGCACAGGAGTGGCTCTGTTACCATCTGTAACATCCGGCCCCTCTCACCACCAATGTTGTCCGCTTTGCCCCGATAGGTTGCTCATCCAGAGCTCACGAATTTGTTTTTGGTTGCCTATTGGAGACTTCCCAGGAGGTCACCCATCCTGAATACTACTTCCACCTAAGCACGCTTAACTGTGGAGTTCTCCTCTCATCAATAAACATTAAGCCCCAAAACGCGTTGGTGATTTAAGAGGCATTGGATTACATATGAACCAAGAATCTCTCCTGGCCACGGCCGATGTGGGATTTTCCTGGGGTGTCACAAAATTCCACATCCGAATCCGATTATTTACTATTTTTTACTATACGTAAACTAAACCTAATGCAAATATAATATATTTTCTTTTCTATTTTAACGTTGATATTCGAATTATGTAAATTTTTACATATCAGACCACCCGTAATGGATGGTGATGGGGCGTGAAGTGGGGCATTTCCCCCCCCCCCCCCCCCCCTTTGGTTTAATGAGGCGTTAAAGAGTGCCCCGTGAAATATTTCACCGGGTGAAATTTTTTGGTGGGCCAATCAATGGCTGACACCTCATTTTTAATTTTTTTCTTTTTTTAATTTAAATTTAATACTATTATATATTCACTCCCTTTCACCCTCCAAATTTCACCCACCATTACACCCGTTGCCCATTTTAAGCCTCTTTCACCCACCAAGTGGCCCCACATTGTCATGTGTCAAAAAACACACTTTTCACCTAACAAATTTCACCAACCATTACACATGCCTTAGGGAGAGGTAGGTTTTCTTTGGATAAAGTTATAATTGTGATGGGACCGGTTAGTGGTGGTTTAAAGCCAGATGTTTGTTAGAGAAGAGTTATTTGTAAATGGGGGCCATTCAAGTTCGACCCACATATTGTGTTTGGGTGGGAGTTGACTCCTAAAAGGACATAGAAATGGCATTCATCACCCTTCACTAAGAATTTACCCTTTCTGTTTTTTTTTTTTTTTTAATTTGTAGAACATGCTTTTAATGTACTAAATCAGATCACCTTTCGTATTTTTATGTTTTTTGTTTCCTTTCATCATTTGTTGCACACATTTTCATTTAATTTATGGATCACCTTTCCTTTTGTATGTTACCTAATTAAAAAATTTTGATTCTGTTCATCTTGAGCTAGTTAGCACACATATTGTTCTTGGCCGAGTAAGTACAATCTAAGTGTTGCTCACTAGAGTAAAACAATATAATGTAGCTACAATCTAAATGTCGCTCACTCGAGTAAAACGATATAATGTAGCTCTCCCGTTGACTCATCTTCCAAACGCGTTCTTGATTTCCTTGTTCGTTTCTTGTATATTGACAATATATGATTATTAAGTATTTTAGAATATGTTACACTCATTATTTGACACTTGTATAAACAGTCACGCACAAAACACATGTATATAAAAAAGTACCAAGTCCACTCTTCCAAACGCCATACAGAAGGCGTGGCGGTGCAGCTTGTTGCCCGCCTACCCGCTATCTTTATGCAATTTTCTCAGTCATAGAATAAAAAGTTTCTTTAATAGAAAAAAAATACAAAAAAAATTGTTTATACGTTGTAATGATAAAGGTTATCCAAAAGGGTGTTCTTTTCATTATCTTTTAGTGAAATATACCTTTTCAGGGATGAAAACGCAAATGTACACAATAATGTATCAGTAGCTCGAAAAGAGGCATGTTATTTACACAAGAAGAAAAAGTTAATTTTCACAACCCTCTACGGCCCGTATAGGGCTCTACGGGCCGTAGAGGGTGTCAGTGTAATAAATGCTCAACCCTCTACGGCCCGTAAAGCCCTATACGGCCCGTAGAGGGGAGTTTGGTGGGGTGCATTTAAACCCTATACGGGCCGTAGAGGTCTCTACGGCCCGTAGGCTGTACGAGGTACGAGGTCATTGAATGAAGCCTCTGACATTCAGTGTGTCAGTCTGAAAAGTCTCTGAAAAAGCTAACCCTCTACGGGCCGTAGAGGGCTATACGGCCCGTAGGAAACCTGGTTGTTGGGAGCATTAAACCCTATACGGCCCGTATAGGCCTCTACGGGCCGTATAGGGTCCAGATATATTCTTCTTCCTTGTCTTCTTTCTTCAGTTAACGAAAAAAAATTTAAACACGCGGTGCACAAAAATCCGGTCGATTTCAAGCTACCACGATGTCTTCGGGTCACTACGGTAATGTTCGGGATGAATGGGAGCATTCGTTTAGCCTATGTCACGTCTCGGAAGGCCTTTTCGGAGCCGTGGTGGAACGTGGTGAGGAGGAGGTTAGCTCCGTTGTTCGCTATGGTGACGGGAATGCACTACCCGATTTGAACCTGCTGCCCGATTTGAACCAGGAGTACGTAGAAGAACCGGAGTCATTTTACGTGCCTCCGCCAAGTCAACCACAGTACGAATACGCTGGTGCATCAGGGCACGACGGAGGTGATAACGGTGGCGAGGAACCTGTCCCGGATGTTTCGTACGAAACGAATCAGGTGTGTTTATGTATTTGCACTTGTTTATAATTTAGACCCGTGTATATTTAGACTCGTATATTTAGGGTTTGTGAGATATTTAGACCCGTGTACACATTTAGACTCGTATATTTAGTCCCGTACCTAAATTTGTTTTAGGGTTTGTGAGATTTGAACTCGTATATATTAGTTGTTATTTGAACTCGTAGGGTTTGTGAGATTTGAAGTAGTATTTATTAGTTGTTATTTGAACTCGTAGGGTTTGTGAGATTTTGAACTCGTAGGGTTTGTGAGATTTTGAACTCGTATATATTAGTTGTTATTTGAACTCGTAGGGTTTGTGAGATTTTGAACTCGTAGGGTTTGTGAGATTTGAACTCGTATATATTAGTTGCTATTTGAAGTCGTATATAAATTTTGCAGGTATTCAGGTCTCTTAAAGACCTCACAGATTGGGTTTATCAAAGAGCAAAAGAAAATGGTTACATTACCGTATACGGACGTACTGTTTCGGATGGCAGGGGGCCGAATAGGAGGGTGACGACGGCATGGATACGATGTGACCGTAGTGGCGTACATCGTAGTGTAGCCACGGTTCGAAAGACGGGGAGCAAAAAATGTGATTGCAAGTTTGAACTAAAAGGGAAATACCACTCCGGCCACGATGGTTATATTTTGGAGGTCGTGAACCAAAAACATAATCACAAACCTTTCCAACACATCGAGGGTCACGCGTATAGGAGGCTGGGTGCGGGCGAGTTAAAATTGGTGGATACACTTTACTTTCAAAATGTTACGCCAGTAGACATACATACGGCCGTTAGAAAACAAAACCCGGATAGTCCCTGCATCTTAAGAGACATACATAACACAATAACCAAGGTTAGGCATTTGTTATACGGGGGCAGGACTCAAATGCAGGTATTATTATCTCTTGTTATTAATTATTATTATTACTGCTACTACTAATTTATTATTATTTTTTAATTATTATTATTATTGCTATGCAGGTACTCGAAACCACATTGGTGGAAAAAGAATTTATTTACTTCACCCGGAAGAATGCCTCTACAAAAGCGATCGAGGATATTTTGTTTGTCCATCCCATCGCGCACAGATTATGGCGTGCGTTCCCGCATGTGCTGATGATTGATGCGACCTACAAAACGAACGAGCATAAACTTCCGTTTGTTCAAGTTGTGGGTATGACATCAACATCCAAGTCGTTTTGTGTCGCCCATGCATTTATCTCCCGTGAAAAAAATGATAACTACCTGTGGGTGCTACAAAGGCTTAAAGATTTGCTAGAAGATAGTACAGAGCCCCGTGCTATAATAACTGATTGTGAGAAAGCCTTGATGAATGCATGCGACATTGTATTTCCAGCAGCTTCAAAGTTGTTATGCAGGTAATTATTATTATTATTATTATTATTATTATTATTATTATTATTATTATTATTATTATTATTATTATTATTACGAGTTTTATTATGCATTCAGGTATCACATTCACAAAAATATATTGAAGCACTGCAGACAAGCCTTTGGAGATAAAGATTGGAAAATATTTGTGAAATCTTTTAAGCGACTATGTAGATCTTCATCTCCAGAATGGTACCGACACTGGTTAGACCGATTCTACAAACGACTATGTCAGGACGAACGAGATGGTACATTCACCGTATTAATTTAGTTTAAAACGCATACACACATTAACAAATAACTTTGTTCTATTTTTTACAGATGTTTTTGATTATGTAGACCGGGTCTGGCTACGTGACTACAAAGAACGGTTTGTTTCTGCATGGACAGACACAAACTACAACTTTGGTCAGTATACGACCAACAGAGTTGAGAGCCAGCATTCCAGGTTTAAGATGCACATTAAGGGGCCTAACAACTCGCTCCACAAACTTGTGATGATTGTAGACGATGTGGTAACGTCACAAGAGAGGGCAATAAACCACTCGTTTGAAGAGAGTCTGTCGGTGAAAAAGGTGCACCATGACATACCGATTTTTGAGGACCTACTCGGTAAAGTTTCCCATGCAGCGATCGAAAAGTTGTTAAGTGAGATAAATTATATACAGAATTTGAGGAAACAAAAAAATACTTGTGGTCACCAGCTTTTCACGAGTTCTGGGTTGCCGTGTGCATGTCGATTAGATTCGTATATAAAAACAGGTAATACCATTACTTTATTAATTATTATTATATATTAATTATTATTATAATTATTATTATTAATATTATTATTATTATTATAAAATACAGGAATAAAAATACAGTTGTCTGAAGTAGACGTCTTCTGGAGACGACTGAATTACGAACCGGAAGTAGTAGTGGGGGAACGTGACCTTGCGAGTGAGTGGGAAATAGTCAAAAAAGCAATACAGTCTCAACCACCACGGGTTCAAAGAAATATGTTGTCAAAAATAAAGTCGGTGGTAAATCCAAGTATGACTGACACTCAACCTCCTGAGAAACAAAAGAATACTCGCGGGCGCCCAACTAAAAAATCACAGAAAAAAAAACAGGAGGAGGATGCGAAAGAAAAGGTTAGTATTATTATTATTATTATTATTATTATTATTATTATTATTATTATTATTATTATTATTATTATTATTATTATTATTATTTGGGAAACTTGTAGACAACTTGTGTTGTCTGGTTTGAACGAAAACAGGGGAAACTCTGCCCAATTTTTTTATAAAATCTTTGATTATTTATTTAATTATTTATTTATTGTTATTATTATTATTATTATTATTTAATTATTTATTTATTATTATCCATTGTAGGAGGACGAGCCTGCTAGAAGACGTAGGCCATCAGATCCGGGTAAAGATAAAATGAAAGTGTGTGATAGAGATTTTCCACTCTTAGTAGGGAACAGGTACATTAATAACTATTCATACATACATACATGATTTTCCACTGTTTGTATAGATTTTCCCTAATCATGATTTCCCAATATTTGGCGGTGACAGGTATAGATTTGCGTGTCGAGAATTTAAGCACGCGATTCATCCCCTTTTCCGACAGTTTGTCACGCACATTCAAGATGTTCAGCCGGACGGTAACTGTGGATTCCGAGCTGCATGTGTGGCTTTAGATTTGCTGGAGGGAGACTGGGAATGGATGCGCCAAGTTCTTCTACAAGAGATGATGGGGGACAGCCGGCAAGATTGGGAAAGGGTTTTCAACACTATTTCTACAAGAGATGATGCGCCAAGTTCTTCTACGAGAGATAACGGGTTCGCCCACATATACTCGACATTAGATTGGAGGGGAACGGGGAACGCACCCTATTCAAAATGGATGGAAGTGCCTGCGACTGCATTACTGATTGCTCAGGTATTTGGTGTGGTTGTTCAACTCTTCTCCGCTGATGGAGCGTGCACTGTCTTCCCTTTGTTTACTCATCCTGATAGCGTACCACAACATCGTATCATATCGATAGCCTTCGTGAACGGCAACCACTACATCATGCTTAAGCTAGCAGACGGCGCTCCAATGCCATATCCGAGTGGAGCATGGTCGACGTGGGTAGATGTAGAACGCAACTCATGGTTGGCGCTATACGGGGATCGTATAGAGGCGGGACGTACGCTATCTCAAAGACCTCCACAGTATTGTGACCTTACTCGTAGTCCTAGTAGTTCTGATTCTTCTGATTCTGATGATCCGGTGTAACTTTGTTTCTATAATGTATAATGATTTATTATGTAGATTTTTTTTTTTGTTTTTATTATTTTACCTATACAATAAGAAATCAAAACGTTTTTTTTATAAAAAAACTTATAAAACGTAATTAAAACAACAAAATACAAAAAAAACCAAAAAATCTACTGGACCGTATAGGGCTATATGGGCCGTATTGCTGATACAGCTACGGGCCGTATAGACCTATACGGCCCGTAAGGCTTCTGGAAGATGGTCGTAGAAGACCCTCTATGGCTCGTAGAAGGAACTAGTCTACGGGCCGTAGAGGCCCATACGGCCCGTAGAGAGTTTTTTTTTTTCAAACAATTTTTGAAGTTTATATATATAAATCAGAATTTTTTTAAAAAAAAATTGTGTCTCTACGGGCCGTAGAGATCTTTACGGGCCGTAGAGAACTCTGGTTCATGGTCGTAGAGACCATCTATGGCTCGTAGAGGATTTTTATTTTAAAAAATTTTTGTCTACGGGCCGTATTGGTCTCTACGGGCCGTAGACGAGGATTTTTTGGTTTTTAAAAACTTTGTAAAGTTTATAAATATAATCAGTAGTTTTTTAAAAAAAATATGAGTCTACGACCCGTATTGGTCTCTACGGGCCGTAGACAAAGATTTTTTTTAAAAAAATTTGGGTTTTCAGTCTTATGTTATATATAAATTTTTTGAATATTATTCCAGCGAACTGGTAGCCCAGATGGTTTGTATGTGTGTGTATAAGGTGTTGTGTATGTGTGTGTGATAATATGCCAAAGCTCGATCCTCGTCCCAAACCGTTTTGATTTTTTATATATATCTACGGCCCGTAGAGACCTATACGGGCCGTATTGAAGTTTTAATGCCCATCTACGGCCCGTAAAGCCCCATACGGGCCGTATTGAAGTTCCTATATCAGTTTCACAGCAGAATCTTAACCCACAATCAAAAAAACAAAAAATAACCCAACCCTAACCCCCTTCGCCGCCCCTTTCTTCAAAACCACCACCACCACCCTAATCCACCACCACCACCCTAATCCACCACCACCACTTCCTTCTCCACCACTGCAAACACCACCACCACCCGAATCCGACCACGAAAACCCTCCTTTCAACCCGAATCCATCCACATTTCGAAAAAGGTATTTTTTTTTTAAAGTTAATTTTAATTAGTTTTTATGTTTAAATTAGTTAATAGTTGTAGATTATTGTTTAGGGTTTAGAAAATTGTTGATTTTAGTTTTTTTTTTCATTTTTTTCAGTTTTTTTTTTTTTTTTTTTTTAGATAATTGTAGAATATCCTATAGAATTGTTCATAATTGTTATTATTGTTGATTATTGTTGATAATTTTTTTTCAGTTTTTTTTTTTTTTTTCAGTTTTTTTTTTCAATTTTTTTTTTAGGGTTTAGATAATTGTTGATTATTGTTGATGGTTGTAGATAATGGTTTGATATAGTTTTGGCGATTCTTTTGAATCGCCAAAAACTATATAGTTTTGGCGATTCTTTTGAATCGCCAAAACTATATTAGTTTTGGCGATTCTTTTGAATCGCCAAAAACTATATTAGTTTTGGCGATTCTTTTGAAACGCCAAAAACTATATAGTTTTGGCGATTCTTTTGAAACGCCAAAACTATATAGTTTTGGCGATTCTTTTGAAACGCCAAAAACTATATAGTTTTGGCGATTCTTTTGAAACGCCAAAACTATATTAGTTTTGGCGATTCTTTTGAAACGCCAAAACTATATTAGTTTTGGCGTTTCTTTTGAAACGCCAAAACTATATAGTTTTGGCGTTTCTTTTGAATCGCCATAAACTATATAGTTTTGGCGATTCTTTTGAAACGCCAAAACTATATTAGTTTTGGCGATTCTTTTGAAACGCCAAAACTATATAGTTTTGGCGTTTCTTTTGAAACCCCTTAATTATAGAAACGCCCTAACTAACTATAAATTCTTTGATTTTGCAGTTATGGCAGGTTATATGGACGAGGATTACGTGAACGAGGAGGAGGATGAGCAGCAGGAGGATGAGCCCGTGGTCCAGGAGGGGGCTGCCACGGCAGGGGGTGACTTGTCAGGCTATGAGCCTTGTCGGTTTCGGCGATTCGATTACCCGACTCCCAGATTCGAGAGGTTGAAGAAGAAGAAGATTTCAAAGGCGCGTGGGATTTCTTGGGACGCGCTGCTTCGGGCCACTAGGGGGGGTGCTGAGGAGATTGCCCGAGGGTGGATCCCGGAAGGGAGTCCACTCGACAGGTTTTTTGAGGACTTTCAGGCGCCGTCCCATCGGCCGTTGGTGATAGAGTTCATATCCACCTTTCGGTATCGGCCGCCCACCGCCGGATCGTCCGGCGCCGGATCGTCGGGCGCCGGAGCCTCGAGCCGCACACAGCCCACCGCCAGATCGTCGGGCGCCGGATCGTCGGGCGCCGGAGCCTCGAGCCGCACACAGCCCACCGCCAGATCGTCGGGCGCCGGATCGTCGGGCGCCGGAGCATCGATCCGCCTACCGCCCAGCAGCGACCGCCCACCGAAGGATATCGAGTTTTCCATACTCGGCAAGGAGTATAGTTATTCTGTAGATGAGTGGGCTACACACCTCGGGTGGTACACTCCCGACGACCTTACAGAGGTATTAATACTATTTATTTTTTATTCTTATTATTTTTGTTTTTGTTCTTATTCGAAATGTTAATGTTAATGTTAATGTTCAGGATGTCTACACTAGGGGTGTGACTACTGTCGCTGATGACGATATCTACGCGTGGTGGCCCACCATTGGCGGTCCAGTGTTCGGGAACCCTGGCCAGAAGTATTATTATTATTATTATTTATTATTATCATCATCATTATTATTATTTTTTAATATCTTTGTTCTAATTATTATTACTATTATTATGCTGTGCAGGGAGAGGACAGACAGGGCATCTAACATTCGTCACCCCGTCATTCGTTACATTCACCGTTGCATTACTTATTCCCTAACGGCACGGGAGAATAGTAACGAGCGGGTGACGAAGACGGACCTGATGTACCTGTATTGCATACTCACTGGCAGGCCGATTGCCTTGCATCGGGTCATGGCCGAGTACTTTGCCGCCTTCCCCCATAAGCCGTTGAAGGGAGGCATCGCATGCGGGGGGCTCATCAGCAAGATTGCCGAGCGCTGCGACGCCGAGAAGTATTTCGGTTATGTTAACCGAAATAGGTACCCGTCACTCCCGGCCAGGTATTTCGGTTATTAATGTTGTTATTATTATTATTATTATTATTATTATTATTATTATTATTATTATTATTATTATTATTATTATTATTATTATTATTATTATTATGTTATTTGTTTCAGCATACTAAGCCAATCAACGATGAATGCTATGGGTTGTACGATGAAGGTCCCGGCGACGGATGATGAGCCCGTCTACTACTACCTGATTGGTCCGGATAAGGAGCCGTTTGTGCATGAGCCGTTGGTGCATCAGGGCCTTGACGGTATTATTATTATTTTTATTATTATTATTATTATTATTATTATTATTATTATTATTATTGTTACTTGGGAAACTTGTAGACAACTTGTGTTGTCTGGTTTGCACGAAAACAGGGGAAACTCTGTCCAATTTTTTTTATAAAATCCTAGATTATTATTATTATTTATTAATTATTTATTGTTATCCATTGCAGGTGGTGCTGTGGAGGTCGGGTTACGGTACGTTGCTGAGGAGCAGGGGGGCGGTCTGAGGGACGTCGAGATGCCTGAGCAGCAGCCTGAGGACGTGCAGATACCGGCGCGCGTTTATCACTCTCTCAGGTTGCCTCCTGATGTTAGGGCGGACGTACGTGCGGCTGCCGAGGAGGCTGCCGAGATGCGTGTGTGGCGTCAGCAGCAGGACATCTGGCGTGTGCAGCAGGACATCTGGCGTCAGCAGCAGGAGGTAGAGATGCGTGCGTGGCGTGGTCGGCAGGATGATGCGATGCGCTGGCTGATTGCTGGCCAGCAGGATATGTACCGCCACATGGGCATGCCGACTCGTCCCCCACCGGATATGTACACCCAGCATGAGTCCGGTACCTCCTCGCAGCAGCCCGGGACCTCGCAGCAGCCCGGGACCTCGCAGCCGCAGACGCAGCCGACGCCTGATGACAGTTATTTTGATATGTGATTTTCTGATGAAATGTTCGTACGAAACAATTTTTATTTTGCTACGCTTGTTTGAATGTTTTAACTTTTAGTTTTATCGTTTGGTTATATAAACGTTTGTGTTTATATTGGTTTATCGTTTATATCGAGACGACTTTGTGTTTATATTGGTTTATGGTTTATATCGAGACGACTTGTGTGTTTGTGTGATAATGTCCGCAAGATCGAACCTTGTGCAGCTACTGTTAAGTAGTTTTAGTCTTCTACGGCCCGTAAAGGCCTATACGGGCCGTATGTCACACAAATCAAACTTATCCTTCCCTGCATTCTGCTAAAATAAGTTTTGAGCCTTATACGGGCCGTAGAGGCCTCTACGGCCCGTAGGCAATCATTACCAATGATTGACAAGCATTCAATCATTGTGATGATTGCCTACGGCCCGTATAGGGCTCTACGGGCCGTAGAGAGCTCAAAAATGTTGTATACGGGCCGTAAAGCCCTATACGGCCCGTAGAGGGTTGTGTAGATAAAAATTTCTCTTGTGCAAATAGTGGGAGCCCTCGAAAAATATCTAAAAAGTTGAATGTTGACAAGATAAAAGTAGGTGGGTTCAAAATTCAAATCGAGTTAAATTGACATGCACGATTGGAGGAATATGATTGAAGTCTTTATTTCATTTGAAATTATGTTTTCACCTAAACATACTTTATACAACATAAAGGAAGAGGGTAACATAATTATATAGGGATGATATTGGATTAAATAAAAAACTATAACTTCAAGGTATTGTTTGTTGACAGGTGCCAATTGTTGTATACTTCTTAGGTAATATGTGACAGAATAAAACGTTACAAAATGTCAAAAAAATGTGTAAAACTATAAATTTCTAACTCTTGTGTCTAAAATCCAATCATACTGCCATTTGTGCAAACTTAAAATTGTAATTGTGTATATCTTTTCAAAGGGCCGGTCAAAAAAACATAGAGATATTTCCTAATTTGTGTTGGCTCTTGGTGTGAAAACATAGAGACTAAAGTTTTGCAAACAGAAGTTGGAACTACGGATGCTTTGGAAGTTTCAGACCGAAGTGGATTTTTTCAATAAGACACCGACTTGACTAAGGTGTCAATTGTTAATGTTTGTTACTTGTGGATTTGTAATAGTAACCATAAGTCTAACATTAGTTGGGTCGAGTGGTTAAAAAACCAACTAATGTTATTGTCATGTTTAGTTGTTCGCACATCTAGTTGTTCGCACTAGTCGGTTATGGTTTTTTATGGCCAGTCTTTTCTTTAAAAAAATTCCTTTGTAGTTTCTTCCTAAAAAAAAAAGGTAAGGTTCTTGTAAGTTGTAACTACTTTTCAATTATAGACACTTTAAGTGGGTTTTAAACGTAGGTAATAAATTTGGGGAAGCTAAAGTGTTTGAAGAAACCATAATGTCATAAGGTTGTCTACTAAGGCTCTAGAGATGCCCTCAATTTCTCGAGGACCAACATTCCACCGTAATTAAAAATATGGATCGTTGGTTTCGTCATATCATGGGCTTATCAGAGGAATGACCCAACTTAGCCAACAGTACAGGAAGTGCAAGCACTACACTTCCACTATCGAACTTTTCTTAATCATTAAGGCTCACTCCAAAGGATAAGTAAAAAAAGCCAGTAAACCTAAATGGTTCAAACATTTGGCATGTCACATTTTCTCACCAACAAAACAAAACATGCGTGTTCTATTGCATTGCTTCACATCCACAACAACATCCCAAAATGTAATGCTCCATTTTAGGTAGCTTATTGGCTTAAGTGACACTCACTAATGTTCATCCCAGCCTACAGTATGCAACGACCTTTTACCACCACAAATTGCTTCTCTTCAATCTTCCCTTCGGTAGGTCCATTACTCACTTAGAGGATCCATCGGCCAACATTTACAGCAACCAATTGTCCCCATATTGGTTTCTTTGGCATCCCATCTAACGAGGAAATTCTCGACTTCTACGAAAGATTTATCATATCCAGCTTTACCTTCGTCTTTTGCAATCTTCAAATTTTTGGCATGTCGCAATAAACTTAGAATCATATAATATGATGATTAGAACGTGTCGGTTAAGGTTGATTTTAACTATATAGCATAACTAAGAATTTGGGTATATAATTAAGTTCATGGTTAGGTTTGACCAAATTTGGTGTAGAATGGGTTGTGCATAAAATTGTGTTATGAAAACTAAAATCAAGTTTTATTAATTCAATAAAAACTTGCCCAAGTTACATCAAAATAGAAGGCAGACGGACAATAAGTTGCGCCGTCACCCCTTTCTGAATTGCGAACCCTAATCTACCAAATACAAATCCCTCCTCCAGACATGTTGGTTATGAAAATATATCAAAATTGATTATATTCAGCATTTACTTTAAGTTGAATAATAATCCAAGGTTAAATTCTATAATTAATGGTTTTATATAAAAATATGTTGATTGTGGCTAAATATGACTCAAGAAGAAAATATGTTGAATTGATTAGTCAAATTAATCAAATATGGTTCTAGATGATCAATTACATTTCTATAAGTCTTATTAAACTTAAAAAGATGACATGGAAGGTAATCAAGTTAATTTTGAACCAAAAGAGTCACGTCCGATTAGATTTGAGTAATAACTTAATGTCAATGCAACTTAGACGGATAAAAATGAACAAACAACAACAATGAGAAAATGGATAATTACAGTGAAATTGAACATTAAAGTTAGATGGCCACAACAATATGTTAATTGGTTATGGATTGTGAAAGGAAAAACACATAAATGGGGTTGAATTCCTTGGTTATCAACTAGTTTGAATTATGACATGTTCGTAGGTGAAAAGAAACCATCGCATTGGCATGGTGAATGGTTATTGGCTTATTGGGGACATCCCTCTAATAATATAAGTAAAAAAAGGTTATAATCAAGGTTTTCAAATTTTGACTGTTATTTTAGGTGGATAAAATGAGTATTTCAAATTTAATATGATAATTTGGTGTTTTTATAAGATATTATGTGATCAAGATTATGTCAAGTAATTGGGTAATTAGATTAGTATATTTTGGGTGGACAATGTTGGTGATGAAATTTTAGGAATTTAATATGTGTTAGTTTGTGCTTGGTTTTGTTCATTAATGCATGTTTGTGTTTGTTTACGTTCATTGGTGTTTTTTCCCGCTTTTGTCCGATACCTAAATTTAACAAATAAAGACAAATGAACACGAACACGTTCATTTCCTTAAACAAGCGAACACAAACAAAAATCTCATTCGGTAATTGTTCATGAACAGTTCGTGAACACATTATTTGCTTAACAAACAAACACGAACACAAAATATCGTTCGGTAAATGTTCATGAACACGTTATTTCCTTAACAAACGAACACGAACAAGGCTCTGTTTGTGTTCGTTTACATCGTTTATAACCCTAAGTCCATCCCCAAAAGACAACCCGGTTAAAGCCAAAATGGGAGTTTACGACTCCTGGCCTATAGCCAAACTAAAACTCAAACAACCAACTAAACTATGTTTGTGACCACAAATGGTCCAAACCTAACAAAAACAGAAAGCCCAAGAATTAATTCCAAACTAACACTGAATACAAAACCATACAAAAACAAACACAAACAAGAAAGCAAATACATGAATAAAATAATATTGCGATTAAAGTATTCACTAGTAATAGCAGGAAATCACATTTTTTTGCAAGCAAAGTACCCTTTCGAGTATCAACTGCAATCAGCACAATAACGGTTCACTGCAAGCATGAAATCGCTGAAGATTGCATTTATGGTTTCGAGATATGGAAGCATGCATATCAACAAAAACATAATAAAAAATTGATGTTGCACTTCCAACTTTTAATATGGATAGATTCATTGAACTTTGGTTAAGGCAATCATGTAGCAAGTATCAATTTCCTTAACAAAAAATAATGTACAAGTACTTTAACCAACAATAATCTAAAGAAAATATCGTCCATAACTGTTTCATGTTGGTTGGAATGTCGGTCATCTCTTATACAACTTACAAATATGGTCTCCTTTGTGTAACAATTAGTAATGTGTTTGGTCCTTCACTCATCTACTCTTAAGAATTTTTCAACTCAACAACAAATAACTATTTTACCATGACATATCAACAAAGTATCTCACAGAGTTTGTGTGGTGGTACATGTTACGGTTTTTGGTCCTTATGTTAAACTTTTGGCCTCCACAATAATGCCCAACCGTAACACGTTTAGTTTTTGGAATGGATGTACGTTGAAATTTCTATTAAACTTTTTATTATATCACTATCACTACTAGAAAATTGGCTATTTGCAACAAAAGTTTTCTTATGGAAAAAAATGTGTCATAATTTTTTTATAAAGTTGCTACGCATTTGTGACAACAAAAAAACTTTATTTTTTCTAACAAATTTGCTACACAATAGAGACAAATACGTAGGAAATTGCATAGGAAATAGCATAAGAAATGTGTCGCAAATTTCCTACACCATATATTCGTAGAAAATGCGTTGAAAATTGCATAGTAAATGTATAGTAAATGGTTTCCGACGAGGGTTTTTCCAACATCAAGATTTCATTTTAAATGCGTAGCAAATTAACGAAATATTGATTTTCTATGTATTTACAACGAAATCTTGATGTTGAAAAAAACTTCGTCGGAGACCATTTACTACACATATACTACGCAATTTTCAACGCATTTCCTACGAATATATAGTGTAGGAAATTTGTGATTCATTTCCTACGCCATTTCCTATGAAATTTCCAAAGTATTTGCTTCTATTGTGTAACAAATTTGTTAAAAAAAATTAGGGTTTTCTTTTCGTCACAAATGCGTAGCAACTTTGTCAAAATTTGTGACGTATTTTTTTCCGTAGGAAAACTTTTGTAGCAAATGACTAATTTTCTAGTAGTGATTATACCCTTTCCACCCACCATATGCCTTAATGCATCTGTTGCCCTTGCTTCCACCTCCTATCAATCCTTCTTCAAGATCATTGTAGTTGATCAAGAATCTAAAGAATTAAGTTTGGGAGCGAATGTATCGTTGTTGCTTCTAACTTCTCGTCGTTAGTTAAGAGTGGCATGAGAGTTTTATACCATGACTTGGAAGTTATTACAATGAATATGTTGAGACATAGAGTGTCGCTAGTGTGAATAAGTAGAAAAATGGGGTTAGAATTTGGGGGGTAAGCCGTGAAGAGGGAAAAGTTTTGGAGTTGGGGATGGGGATAGGGATGGGGTGGGGATAATATGCGTTGTGTTCGCTAGAAATATGCAACGGGGTTTGGAGGAGGGTTTCGCTGGCAAAGGATGATTAAGGTAATCCATTGGTGATAAAAACATTTGTTGGTAATCCATTGCAGGAATGAGCAGATGGTAGCGGCCAGCGGGAATCGGTACCGAATTTCCCGTAATGAATGATTTTCGGTACCTGCGTTTTGGCATTTTCGGGATATGTACAATATCAGTATTTCACCAATTTTTAGTTTTTTACCTACAAATACTGGTACTGGTACTCAATTTTGACAATTTTCAGGATTGGTACGTCCGGTATCGGTACCGAGCTCATCCCTTATCCATCATTGGTTATCAATTAATACCATAACATCGAAAAAGACAACTATCACTTACGAGCTATCGACAAACACCAGACATGGCCACACGGTTAAGGCGTGATCTCCCAATTTTTGCCAACGGAAAATTGTCGCTAATTTGATGACAAGATTTAAGATAAGATCCCACTTAGGGTTTTCCTTCATTTGCTTGTAAATATGGCCCATTTGCGATGGGTACTTTCTTTGGTGATTTGCACTAATTTGATGCTAACAATGTCAGATAAGATTGTTTCCCAAACTTTTTAGTCGTTTGCCATTAAGGGCCCATATGCACAACGAGTAATTCCGATGGTAATTCGTCGCCAATGTGATCTATATCTAGCAACGACAACCGACCATTAATGGCATGAACCCTTTCAGAACCTTAAATAGTAACCAAAAAACCGGTCTTTGGTTTTTATCTTATACCTATAGCTACAATTGGTTTCCTTGTCCCCCGCTTGACCTTATTTTGTTCCATATTTCTTTATTTGTGGTCTTGGAATCATCGTCTTTGCATCTAATGACGCCATTGATGATGAGTATACATCTATGTTAAATATTTATGGTGGTCTACGACTTGAATCTGCTGAAAGTTAGAGCGTTGGTGCGTAGACTTCTAATTACATAGTATTAAACCAGTGTTCTTGGATTAATAGAGGCTTAATCCAAGAAAATAGTTTAAATACCACATCCATGAAATTGTTTTGGATGTATAATTTAGTGTAATTATTTTGTAATGTAATTTCATGCCTTTAATATCATTACTTGTTGTGAGCTAATGTAGTTTTCTTTAACATAAACTTACCCAAAAAGGTCCATTCAGGCCTAAAAATGCACCATTAATCACTTACATGTCTTTGACACTCACTGATTTCTAACGAATTTATCCATGGTAAAAGTCGTTCATGTGTAGTGTCTACAACAAATAGAAACCAAAGCAAAACTTAGATCATTTTTACCCATTTCAAGTTTCAACTACTAATACTAATTTATAAAAAAAGAACTAAATGTTTCTCTCGTTTTGATTAATTTTTTACTAATATATTGTTGGTAGTTGAGAGCAATAACAATAACATAACAATGACTCAAATGCTTGGTTCTCTTATTGAATGAAAAAAAGTGAATACAGAATACAAAGCAAAGCCTACTACTTATACTAAACTATCAAACGGCTATAACCAGAAAAAAAGGAAGACTCAACAACTTAATATAACAACTTATTCAAAAACTAATTCAAATGATAACAAAAGACCATTCTTCTTTTGGGGAGAACCAGCAACGACTGCATGCAGCCAGGCACACGTTTGAATCACTTTCCAATACCTCCCCTTGATTCAAACTCCATAACACTTAACATATGTCTTAGCCATACAAACTTTTTGTGAATCCCGAATTAACAATGATATCAAGTAATATAATCAGTAGGCGGAATCTAGTGATTATATGATTCAAGAACACAACAAACGATTGATTAACAGCCTCAATAGCATACGATCTCTAAAGGATTCGTCTGATACTAGAGAGTGTTTTTATTAGAAAACGTAAACCGCTCGTTACAAATGAACCAATAAAACACCTTTTATATGTAGGACTTGGGCTCACATAGCCTTAACAGTCCCACAGCCCAACCCACAAGAATAAAGCCCAACATACTAACTGAGAACTAAGAACTGAGAACTAATTAGTTCTCGACCTAAACACCTTTAATAACTGAGAACCCAAGTGTTCTCGGTCCTAAATAGTAAAACACCAATATGGATCACCAATATTTATTCAGGTTTAACAAACTTTGCGATGGGAACAGAAGTAAGAGGAGCAACATACTTAAATTGTTTCATATGACCTTCAGCTTTAGTAATCTTAGTTGGCACAGACTTAACCGGCTCTACCACTAACCCCTTTGGTTCCGTTATCTTTATGGGAACACTTTTTGCAGGTTCAACCACCAACCCCTTCCCATATTCCATATTTCTCTCATTTTCTATTTCCTCATCCGAAAGAGGCAATCCGGTGTAGCTGTGATTGTAGGGAGGTGCAATTTCTACAAAACCTATACCAGCTCCTTTGTTTTCCCTAAACTTTAGTTTTGAACTTATCATTTTCTCAACACGCTCACTAGAACAATAAAATTTTTTAAAATGGAAATCGGCATTTTGAAATTTTGATTTTAAAGAATCTAGTTCAGCACTAAGTTCATCAATAACTTTCTTCTGATGCATTACAAGGCAAGTTTTATTGCTTAAATCATTATTGTATTGAATGACATCTTTTTCTAAGGCTTCTACTCTAAGTTTGTAGGCAGAGGTTCGGCTATTAAGACAAGAAATCTTCCCTTTTAGCTCATCGTTCTCTCTTACTAATTCAGAGTTATAACCTTTGTAATATTTAGCCTTTTCAACACAAGAATTAGAGCATAGATCAGAAAATACCTCATGTGAAGCATGTTTAATATATCGTACCAGCACTGGAACCTGATACTCAATAGGTACCGGAACAACGGGAGCGGGTGCAGAAGTTGTAGCAGACATGTAACTTGGCCGACTAGCAGCAACATTTTCAACTTTCTGCTTGTCATCCTGATCATACTTGTTTATTATTGAGATTAACTCTTCAAGCTTTGTTGTATGTAAATTCTTCGTGTTCTTGATTTTAAACACACTTGTATCCCAATGACGTGAACGTGGAAGAGCATTCAGAAGTGTTTTGTTAACTTCACTATTTGACACCTCAATTCCGGCAGACTTCATTTTAGACATGAGTTTCGTAAATCTGTTGATTTGTGCTTCAACAGTTTCATTTAAGAGATGTCTAAATCCGTTGAATTCATTTTTGAGTAGATCAAGTTGAGCAGACATTTTAAATCGATAAATGACGATCCACAAACCCTTTAAATCCGAGAACCAATCCGGAAACACAAATGAACTTCGAGAACTCTAATCCGAGAACAAGAACAAACTGAGAACAAGTCTTGAAACCCGAATACCAAAAATCCCAGCACTTCTTTTATGAATGAGTCGAGAACATATTTAGGACTTTATCCAAAACTTAGCAGTCCGAGGACCGTGTGAAATCGCAATAGAATTCCGAGAATAGAAACAAATCTCCGGGAACCAAGATAAATTCGTTAACGTAAGCAAAAACTCGAGAACCACTTGTAAATCCGAGAACAAATCTTGAAACCTGAGAACACTTTAAATTTTCGGGAACCTGTGTAACACGAGAAAAACAATAACTCCAATAACAAGAAACCCGAGAACCAACTCCTTTTTGAGAACACAAGTAAAATCCTGAGAACCTCAAACGTAGCAAACTGTGAATCCGAGAACAAACTTAACCGAGAACTTGAATTCGAGAACACCAAATCTGAGAACAATTCAAATCGAGAACCAAAATGTTTGAATATTAAATTCTGAGAACACTTAATTTAGAACTAAACTTTGGAAACCCTAAATCCGAAAACAAAAAATATCGAGAACATGTTTGGAGCTTTATCCACAAGCCAAGCAGTCTGATAACTATAACTCTGAGAACTTGTACCTGAAACAAAAATCAAGAACACAAAACTTCGAGAACCATAAATCAAAATTTAAAATTTAGTAGATAATTAGTTCCTGAAATCTTGGACTTCAAATATTTTTCAAAACTTAATTGATATTATCAAATTCTTTTGAAAATAACAACTTTCCAAAAATAATGCAAACACTTTTCTATACTCGAAGTAAAGATCAAACATTAATTTTTGAACCAAAATAAAAATTTCTTGACAAATTTTTTTTTTTTTAAATTTGGAACAATAATGATAAATCTCTTGTAACTAAAAATCCTACAAACACTCCAAGAGATCGAAATCAAAATTTCTTTTGGATCAAACACTAAAAAATCATCAATGAAAGTGTTCTTTATGAAGATTACCAAACCGAAAAATTTTCAATTCAAAGATTCAGAAACCTTTTAAAAACATAAAAACAACCCAATATAAACCAATGTGAATCAATTTACTTGTTAGAAAATAAGTCCAACAAAAAACACTTTTGAAATTTACGTTTAATAATATCTCGAGATTAATATTTTTGAAAGCCACCAAACGTATTATTATTTTAATTCCCAATAAAAACAAGATCACTAACAACCCAAGACTTAGAGTTCGAATGGAAACACAACAGAAATATTTTTTTTTCCGGAGACTACCCTTTAGATCCGAACACCAAGAACAAACCAAAAAAAACTTACCCGAATTAAAAATGATTCAAACAACCAAAAAAAAATTCTTTCAATCAAAATACCCCTTGAATCCCTTGATATCAAAACCGAGCCTTGAACAAGCTTCAATGGCTCTGATACCAATTGTGAATCCTGAATTAAAAATGATATCAAGTAATATAATCAGTAGGCGGAATCTAGTGATTATATGATTCAAGAACACAACAAACGATTGATTAACAGCCTCAATAGCATACGATCTCTAAAGGATTCGTCTGATACTAGAGAGTGTTTTTATTAGAAAACGTAAACCGATCGTTACAAATGAACCAATAAAACACCTTTTATATGTAGGACTTGGGCTCACATAGCCTTAACAGTCCCACAGCCCAACCCACAAGAATAAAGCCCAACATACTAACTGAGAACTAAGAACTGAGAACTAATTAGTTCTCGACCTAAACACCTTTAATAACTGAGAACCCAAGTGTTATTGGTCCTAAATAGTAAAACACCAATATGGATCACCAATATTTATTTGATAGCGTCAGTCTCATTATTATAGACCCAACACTTTTCCCTGCTTAATGCCTTAGTCAAAAGGTCAGCCAGCTGCACATTGGTACCACAGTATTTTAGTAACACCTTCTCTTGTGTGACCATTTCTCTAATAAAATGATACTTTAGCTCTATGTGCTTGGTCTCTCCATTCAGCACTGGATTTTTACTTAAGTCAATTGTATACTTGTTATCACAAAACAACTCAGTAGCTTCCAATTGACTGAAATTTAGATCTTCAAGAATCCTTCTAATCCACACAGCCTGACATGTTGCAGCAGTGGCTGCAATATATTCTGCTTCTGTACTTGACAATGCAACAGTGCATTGTTTCTTTGAACTCCATGTTACTGCTCCACTACCAAAGAAAAATACACTGGCTGAGATACTTTTTTGGTCATCTACACATGTCCCCCAATCACTATTAGTGTAGCCTGTTAACTTAACCTTAACACCTTTGTCATACCAGATCCCAAGATTGCTTGTACCTGCCACATACCTTAGGATTCTCTTGGCAGCTCCCTAATGTATCTTTGAAGGAGCTTGCATAAACCTTGATACCATACCAACTGCATAGGCAAGATCAGGCCTTGAGTGTGTGAGATAAATCAGACCTCCAACTAAGCTTCTATATGTAGGTTTATTAGTTTTATCAGCAAGGTCATCAACCTGCAACTTCTCATTAACAACCATAGGCACACTTTCTGAATTACAACATTCCATTCCAAATTTCTTCAACAAATTAACTGCATACTTATCTTGTGACAGAAAGGTACCCCCATTTGGTTTGTCTGACTCCCAACCCCAAGAAAAATTTTAACAAGCCCACATCTGACATTTCTAATTCATTCTTCATATCTTCTTTGAATTCAGCAATTAACTCTGGACTGGAACAGCTTGTGCATATAATGTCATCAACATATAAACACACATATATCATGTGTTTGTCTTCTACTTTCTTGACATATAACGTTGGTTCATTGTTACTTCTTTGAAAGCCATGACTCAGAAAATGATTGTCTATCCTGGAGTACCAAGCTCCAGGAGCTTGCTTAAGACCATACAAAGCCTTCCTCAACTTGTACACCTTGTTCTCTTGACCAACAACTTCAAAACCATCATGTTGTTGCACATAAATTTCTTCAGTTAAGTCACCATTTAAAAAGGCAGACTTAACATCAAGTTGATGCACTTTCCACCCAAACTGAGCTGCAACAGAAATAAGAATTCTTATAGTTTCAAACCTGGCAACAGGGTCAAAGGTCTCTTGATAATCCAGTCCTTGTTGTTGAGAGAAGCCTTTAGCCACTAGTCTGGCTTTGTGCCTCATAACTTCACATTTAGGCCCAAATTTGGTTTTGTATAACCACTTTAAACCAACTAGATTCTTTCCAGGAGGGAGATCAGTCAATTCCCAAGTCATGTTCTTCTCAATAGCTTGCATCTCTTCTTTCATGGCAAGTTGTCATTCCTTCTTATTAACTGCCTCATTGAAATTCATAAAGTCTGCTACATTAAGAGCAAACCGGCAAACAGTAAGATCATCTTAAATTGTATTTGTATCATAGTTTACTCTTACAGGCTTTGTAGTTTGATAGACTTCTCTCAAGGACTTGAGCCTGGGTGACACAGACTGAGACTGACTTGAATCATCTTGTTCTTATGAACTGCTTCCTCCATTGTGATTCTCAGCAGCAGAAGAACTACCATCACCATTTGACCCATCATGTGTAGACTGAGTAGGTGTTGAGCAGCTTTCTTCATCATTAAAGAGCATTTCTAGAAAAGGATCTACATAACTTGCTTCATATGACTTCTTGTCTTTTGAATTTTCCCACTACCAACTTGCTTGTTCCCTTACTATTACATCCCTTCTTATAAAGAATCTCTTTGTTGTAGGATTGTATAGCCTATAACCATCTGTCTCATTAATGAATCCAATGAGAATAGATGATTCTGCCCTATCATCCAACTTCCTTCTGCTATGTGAGGGAGTGACTGGATAGGCTAAGCTACCAAACACTTTTAGATGATCAACTCTTGGTTTTTGATGAAACCAGGCTTGATAGGGTGTCTGATTCTTCACAGCATTAGTTGTTACTCTATTGATCAAATAAATTACAGTAGACACAGCTTCTACCTAGAATTGATTTGGTAGCTGTTTTTGCTTTATCATACTTCTAGCCAAGCCCATCACAGTTTTATTTTTTCTTTCAACCACACCATTGTGTTGTGGTGTGTAGGGGGTGTTAATTCATGTTTAATGCCATTAGTTTCACAAAAGTGATTAAATTCATGTGAACAGAATTCACCTCCCCTATCAGTTTTAAGACATTTAATAGGAACATCAACTTCTTTTTCAACCATTGCTTTAAACAGTTTGAACTTCCCAAATACTTCTGATTTGCTTTTGATAAAGTACACCCAGCACATTCTAGTGTAATCATCCATAAATAAGAGATAAAACATACTCCCTCCCAAACTAGGAACTTGCATAGGGCCATATAGATCAGCATACACAAGTTCTAGTTTTCTTTTGGCTCTCCATAGTTTTGAATTAAAGGGAGCCAAACTTTGTTTACCAAACACACACCCATCAAATTCACTAAACACTTTTATCTTAGGTAACCCAACTACCAATCTTTGATCATGCAAGGTTTTTAGAGTATGAATGTTATAATGGCCATACCTTTGATGCCATAGCTTAAACACATCATCAGTAGCAAAACAATCCTTTTGATCAGTTGTTGAATCTGAGTTAGAGGCATCAAGGAGAAACATGTTGTTGTTGGTAACCATAACAGTCATAAGGACTGCATTTGAGGACATGCTCTTTATTACACACTTGCCATCATCAAATCGAAGAAAGTATCCCTTCTTCATTAATTGACCAACAATAAGTAAGTTGTACTCTAAACTAGGTGCATAATAGACATCATCCAGAAGTCTATAGCCACCAGTTTTGAGATTAATCTTTACAGTCCCTTTACCTTCAACCAATAATCTTTTCTTATCACCCAACCTTACTGTTAAATTGAAAGATGTATCAAATTGAGTAAACATGTCCCTATTTCCTGTCATATGGTTTGAGGAACAAGAATCAAGGAACCAGAGACAATTACTCTTCCCTTCATGCTCATTGTCAGCCATGAGGACATATTGGTCATTAGGAACATACATCATAAACAAATAAGGTTCTTCATTAGAGTTTACCTCATCCTGAGTATCATTTTCTACAACATATGCATGGCCCTCATCATTGTACCAGCAATGTCTTTTAACATGGCCAAAACGATTACAATGATAATAATGTGGTCCTCTATTCTTTTCTTGAGTCCTTCCTCCCCCTCTGCCTCTGCCTCTTCCATATCCTCAGCCTCTTCCTCTAGAGTTGCTTTGAGGGCTTCTGTTTGTGTCCTGAAACACTTGAATGGCTTGTTCATCTTGTCTTTAAATCTTGTCATGACTTCTGCTGTTTATTCTCTCCTCTTGAGACTGCAAGGAGCCCATAAGTTTGACAGGAGTCAATGTTGCCAAATCTAATGTAAACTCAATTGATGGGACAACATAGTCAAACTTTGATGTTAGGATCCTTAGGATCTTCTCCATAATAGTTTGATCTGTAATCTTCTCACCATATGATCTCTATTGGCTGACTATACTCATAACTCTAGAGAAATAGTCCCCAACAGATTCAATTTCTTTCATTCAAAGGTTTTCAAGGTCCCTTCCTATACCTTGAAGTTTCACAGACTTAACCTGTGTGTCACCCTGAAACTCCATTCTCAGAATTTCCCATGTTTTCTGAGCTGAACTGCAACAGCAATTCTGGAGAACAACTGTTCATGCACAGCTTGTTGGATAAAAGCCATGGCATGAGCATCTTTCTTCCTGCTTGACTTCAGCTTCCCTTGATCTATCTCAGCTTCATCACCCCATTCTCAACCATCTCCCACAGATCCCTTGACCTTAGAATTGTTTTCAATCGAATACTCCAATGCTCATACCCTCTCCCTTAAACACAAGAATTGGAGTAGGAGCCATTGGAAGTGCATTGACCTGTTCAGCCATTGAAGAATGGAACTCTCACCCTGTCACACTCGTAAGCTTTGAGGCTAGCTCTATTACCACTGTTGGTATTTGAGACCAATAACAATAACAAAACAATGACTCAAATGCTTGGTTCTCTTATTGAATGAAACTGAAAAGTGAATACAGAATACAAAGCAAAGCCTACTACTTATACTAAACTATCAAATGGCTATAACCAGAAAAACAGGAAGACTCAACAACTTAACATAACAGCTTATTCAAAAACTAATTCAAATGATAACAAAAGACCAGCCTTCTTTTGTGGAGAACCAGCAACGATTGCATGCAGCCATGCACACGTTTGAATCACTTTCCAATATATATTATATGATTCTAATAGTTCACGACATAATAATAATATTACGATAGTTATCAACATAATATTGGTTTCAAGAATAAGGTTTCCTATATAAATAAAATCCTACAATTAATTGTTTACTAAGACCAAACGTACTACTGTACTAGTCTCATGAGGAGCCGGTGTGACTCACTCACGAGCTACACCATCCCCCACCAAGTGACATGGGTGCGTGAGTGCGTAGCAACTAGCAAGTGACTAGGGTCGTGTTCAAAAAAGAGGGGCCCACTTGAGATTTATTATTTTATTAATAATTTGACCAATAAATACACCCACTTTATTTAAAAAAAAACCCTAACTCTCACACTTAGGTGGTGTTTGTTTTTCTCCCTGACCTCTTTTGTCTGCGCCGCGCAAACGCGGGCAGACGTTTGGGGCGGGCAGACTGTTTGTTTTTCGAACGACATTTCACTCCAAAAGCTCTTCCTGACCTCTTCTTGGTGCAGACTTGGACCAAAGTATTCTAAGGTCTTCTCCTCTTCTCTTCTCCTCACCCACCACCACCACCACCCACTACCACCACCACCACCACCGTCACCCACCCACCACCACCACCTAGCATCGTCCAATATATATTATATGATTCTAATAGTTCCCGACATAATAATAATATTACGATAGTTATCAACATAATATTGGTTTCAAGAATAAGGTTTCCTATATAAATAAAATCCTACAATTAATTGTTTACTAAGACCAAACGTACTACTGTACTAGTCTCATGAGGAGCCGGTGTGACTCACTCACGAGCTACACCATCCCCCACCAAGTGACATGGGTGCGTGAGTGCGTAGCAACTAGCAAGTGACTAGGGTCGTGTTCAAAAAAGAGGGGCCCACTTGAGATTTATTATTTTATTAATAATTTGACCAATAAATACACCCACTTTATTTAAAAAAAAAAACCCTAACTCTCACACTTAGGTGGCGTTTGTTTTTCTCCCAGAAGCACTTCTTACCTCTTTTGTCTGCGCCGCGCAAACGCGGGCAGACGTTTGGGGCGGGCAGACTGTTTGTTTTTCGGACGACATTTCACTTCAAAAGCTCTTCCTGACCTCTTCTTGGTGCAGACTTGGACCAAAGTATTCTAAGGTCTTCTCCTCTTCTCTTCTCCTCACCCACCACCACCACCACCCACTACCACCACCACCACCACCGTCACCCACCCACCACCACCACCTAGCATCGTCCACCACCACCGTTCACCACCACCACCGTCCATCACCACCACGGTCCACCACCACCACCACTACCACCACCCACCACCACCACCACCATCACCCACCACCACCACGGTCCACCACCACCACCACCGTCCACCGCCACTACCACCACCACCCACCACCCACCACCACCACCACCGTCCACCACCACCTACCACCGTCCACCCACCACCACCACTACCACCACCCACCACCGTCCACCACCACCACCCACTACCACCACCACCACCGTCACCCACCCACCACCTCCACCTAGCATCGTCCACCACCACCGTTCACCACCACCACCGTCCATCACCACCACCGTCCACCACAACCACACACCACCGTCCACCACCACCCACCACCACCCACCATCACCACGGTCCACCACCACCACCCACCACCACCACGGTCCACCACCACCACCGTCCACCACCACTACCACCACCACCATGGTCTACCACCACCACCTACCATCGTCCACCCACCACCACTACCACCACCCATCACCGTCCATCACCACACACCACCACCACCCACCACCACCACGGTCCACCACCACCACCACCTCCATCGTCTACCACCAGACTGCTGTAAAAACTCAGTTTATTTAAATTTAAGTTTATTTCAGCAGCATGCAGACATTAACAAACAAACAGTCTTCTTCTTGCAAACTGCAGACCTTTGGTCCACCTCTTCTCTTGCAGATGTGATCCGCAGACTGCATACCTTTTCCTACAGAAAAAACAAACAGCACCTTATTCTCACCCTACGCCATTTCTCCATTTTTACCACTCACATGAATCACACCACGTTGCATCCACTTGTAAAAAAAAATGGGTGTAACCATGATCACATACTCCCACCACTACAAATGGTCTAATGAGTAACGAACACGTGAAGTGTATGAATTATGAATTATCCTTTTTTGTTTGGAGATGTATTAAAAAGACTACTTTTAAACCAGCTGGGCTAGCCCAGTTGGCCACCTCAATGAGGATTAGGAAACATAACCTAATGGTTGTGGGTTCGAATCTAAGGGGGGGAGGGTTTACCCACATTTGTGGGGTTCCCGCCCGGGTGTTCCCGGTTCGATCCACGGAGCATGTCAAAACATGCGAAGCCTTCGGGCGAAGGGTTGAAAAGCCTGCTTGCACGGGGGGTCGAACCAGGGTGGGTAAGGTCGTTAGCATGCGTCTTACCCGGGTGATCTAGCCGTCCAAAAAAAAAAAAGACTACTTTTAACATACCAAAACATATATTTTCTAACACGCGTCGTAATTTAATCAAGCTGACGGCGACACGTTGCACATCAGACGGTCCAACACGACTTGGCAGTGTATTCATGAACGAATCACATGAGATTTTGATAACAAAAGAAACGCGTGGGAACCACTAAAATCTAGTGGAAAGTAAAAGCCACAATATAATGAATGGACCAACAATGTTGTAACACGTATAATATGACCCCTTGCATGGAATGTCAATGCACCTGATTTTTTTGGTAAACCTTAAATTCAAGTCGCCGACTCTTCTAAAATTGACAAATTCATGAATTATGCCAAATTTTGAATAGACATTAGACAACGTCAACTAATAAGGTTAAAAGGTCTATTATAATGACAAGAATAAAACTTTGTAGTATGGGTATTATGTAAAAATATACAAAATCTGTAACTAGTTTAGATATATATGTTACGTTAAAAGTTTTATTCCATATATTTATAAGGGGAGTATTGAGAACAAGAAGTTGCTTTCAATGGTTAATCTTAGGGGCGTCAGTCGTGTCGGGTTGATGGGTTGGCGGGTTTACGGGTTGCGGGTTAGCGGGTTGATGGGTTGAAATGTGCAACCCGAACCCGACCCATATTATTATTCGTGTCAAATATTTCAACCCTAACCCAACCCACATAAAATCCGGGTCAACCCGAAGACGACCCGTTTAACCCATATTTTTAAATGAGTTATACATGTTCATGAGTTATAAGCAGGTTGTTGGGTTGTAAGCGGGTTATCAATAAAATGTTTAATGGTAAGTATATAAGTGTGACAAATAAATAATATAATGTGAAAAAAATAGTACAATTTATAACTAACCACGTAGATAGAAATGAAAAAAGAAAAACAAAAATATAATAGATTTTTTTTCTAAATATTTAAACGGGTCAACCCATTTTATATATGCGTCAAACCGAACCTGACCCATTTTTAATACGTTCGACCCGAACCCGACCCGTTTTTTTAAACGGGTCGTGTTACTTGACCCAAATCTGCTTTATTTCGTGTCGGGTTCGGGTCGGTTTTCGGGTCGTGTCAATAATTGCCGCCCATCTCACTTACGTTGTGTTTCAAAGGTCGGAAGGATGAACTTTGCCTTAAAAAACTTTTCATTTTCTTCCAAGCAAATAACTCTTAAACACAAACAAGATTCTCTTTCCTTTCCTTTCATGTCATTTCTTTTCTTTTGTTAAGTGAACTCATGAACAAAATATTAATCTACGAATATGGATGGATAAAACACGTTGGCAATTAACAAACAACATGGAAATAAAGAGGCTTATTAGGGGAAGACGGTGATATTCGTTGTTAATTGCTTTATATATGTAGTGTGGCAATCAACAAACAACGTGGATATACTCCAAGAAGAATACCAATCCTAAAAGATAAACCGGTTAAGGCCCAACAAAATGGATGTTTACGGCTCCTGGCCTATAGCCAAACTAAAACTCAAACAACCAACTAAAATATGTTAGTGAGCACAAACGGTCCAAACAAAACATAAACCAGGAGCCCAACAATTAATTCCAAACCAACTTGCAAAACAAAACCACACAAAACACAAAGTAGGAAACAAATAAATGAATGAAATGTTATTGCGATTAATGTAACTTTTCGCGATTACGTAGCAACAACACAAAACAAATAAAAATTTTAATTTATTCACCAATAGCAGGAAATTGCAACTCCTATAAATACATGAATGGAAAATGTTAAAATAAGAAAGGAGCTAATCTAAAGGCACAAGTCAATGTGCTAGTCTTTGGGCATAAATCTTGGAGGCACAAGTCAAGGAAGACTTTGACTAGAATTATTACTTTGACTAGTCAAATGGTCATGATCTCCAATAGATCTTCAATCTGCAGCCCGTACATTATGCTTGCATGCAAAGTACCCTTTCGAGCATCAAATGCAATCAACATCGTAAAAACAATTAGATTATACATTTTTAAATCCAACAACCGCAACTCAGCTTTGGTTTTCATTTGCTTCCTTTGGAATTCTGTTTGGACGCAGTCACCTGGTCCTAGCCCATGGCTGGGCTGTGCCTGGTTTAGATTTAGGTAGCATGTCTGCATGATTATGTACATGATTGTTTTACTGTAAGAACGTTTAGCACATCCACCCAAGTGATTCCTTCTGGCCCATCGGTCATGGTCTTAGGGTTTTGTACTTAAAGGGGGGTCACTTCTTCTCCTAAAGAGATTTTGTAAGCCTTTCCGCAAGATGACATGTGTTAGAGTGTACATAAATAATGATATATTCTATGTCGGTTTTTACACTGGTTCAAGTCTTAAATTTAAGAAGCACGATATGATACTATCACTCTTTACTCCACTTGAGGAAAAGTGCACCCATCGTTTGCGTAATATAGTGAGGGTAAGATATCGAGATCGCTAAGTATACATGAGTCTTTTAATACCGAGTTGTTGTTGACGTGTAGTCAAATGAAAAGGATAAGTTTTGTACTGTTGATTAAATAAACGAAACTAAAAATAAAAATAAGTTTTGTAATCAATTTTAAAAGAAAGGGTGTTTGGACTTTTTACTAACCTTTAATGCTTCGTTAACAAAACTCCACTCTAAATAACAAGATCTTACTTTATTTTGGTAAGAAGTTATGTATGTTAATGTGTGCACTACTGAACTCCTTTTCAAAGGCCGTTTCACACTCAACCATATTAAAGCAGAATCAACAGCGAATCCTTCCGCAAGGTTGGACTATGTACAACTCATTAATGGAATCAGCAAGGAAACTATTCAACCTTTGGAGATTTTCAAATTTAAGTTGAAAAATAATCATAAGAGATTTATCTCACCCAACTTGTTAACATAATCAACAGGGCATTCAACACCAAATTTTTGTATTAAAATATTAGTTAATTTTAATCCTCAATAAACTAAGTCCTTTAGTGTTTTAATCCTATCTCCACACCAAGGCAAGAGTTACCAAACCCGAAATCCCGAACTAATAACCTCTAACCCTTTGTTAAAACAATTAACATGTTGTCCTTACATAGACATAGGCAACATGAATGTTTTGAACTAACAAACAGAAGGTTGATGATAAGATTTTAAGGATTTGAAAAACTCACTCAATATGGTATTTACTACTTAAATTCATTCAACATACACACAAACTCGTTGTTAACCCATAGCTTAGTTTGACTCCCCATTTAAGGGGTTGAATTCCCCAAACACCCACAAGAACTTTAGCCGCTAATAGCTTTAAAGATAGATTTTAGCCGGTTGAAATGTAGGTAGAGCTGCCCTTTTATAAAATAAGGCATGTCCCGTGCTTGGATTGGTTCCAGGCACAGGGCGTGATACTTAAGGCACGACCCATAGTCTACCTTGTGCAGCCTATTTGATTTTGAATCTAAAAAATATCTTATTTTGTCATTTAGTGGACGAGGCATGGGGAGTGTCTCGACTTCAGATCAGCAAGATCTTTGTTTTTCATCCATAATTGCTTCGTTTGTCTGCTTTGGGACCGATTTGTCTTGAAAACCCAAAATAAACTAAATTTAGCTTATGTTAAATAAAGTCTAAGAAAATCTTTAAAAAGTGGGTTCGTTTTGAGATAAATATTATGAATGTTTGTATGCATATCACAAGAGTTGTTCTGTAGAAAGAATGTTAATATGGAACTCCCTATTAAGGGGCTCCTTATTCAAGAAGGATATGTTAAAGTATGTAGTTTCATAAAGGGGTATTTTTCCTTATTCTAGGAAGAGCGTCTCAAATACGTAATCTCATAGAGAGAGATTTTTTCCTATTTACGGAAGTAGCTTTTCAGATACACGAAAGATCATGGAAGGGATTCGCTCTCCTCTTAAAGAGAAAATATTAGTATGGAGGTTTCTTCTATGAGAAGTCTTTGTGTATACAAGCTCATGGATTGAAACCCTTCCTTTTTTCCTTGTAGAGTTCTTCAAACATGAGAACTCATGGAAGGGGCTTGCTCCCATCTTAAATAGAAAATATAGTAATGAAGATCTCGTCTTAGGAAAAGAGTATTCTTGTCGTAGTGGTGCTATACCACACTAGTCTCCCAGTTCATTGTTGCAAAACGTAGTTTGTAGCATTGAACTTCAATAAATTGTGTGAACATCCTCATTCACGTCCTGATCATTCAATTTAGCCTGACCGTCCGGACGCTTAGTTGTGAATGATGAAAATAGTTACTTCCAATGAATATAGGAAGTCTTCAAGATCATAATTACTGCTTAAGTATGATGAACTCGTCATTTGATCATGTCCAGCATAAATAAGTAGTTGACTGTTATTTATAAATGATCAATATATAGTTGTAACATCTTTAGCTTTGCGGAGACCTCATATAAGTATATTATGCCTATTGAATAACAATAACAATAATAATAATGTAGCTTGATACTAGTGAAACTGAATATGCAACCCACAGAAGGGGGTTTTTCATTCTTCAGGGAACAAACAAAATGTGCAGCTTTCAGAAGAAGATTTTTCCTTCTTCAGGTTAGGAACTAGATAAGCAGTTCACAATAGAGAAGGAATTAAACGTGCAGCCCCTAGTAAGAGACTTTTCCTGCTTCAAGGAAGGAACTGAATAAGCAGCTCACAAAAGGAATTTGTCCTTCTTTAGGTAAGGAATTAAATAAGCAGCTCACAAAAGGGGGTTCTTCCTTCTTCATAAAAGGAATTAAATGTTTAGCACAAAATTTTTATTTCTTAAGGGATGGAACTTTTCAGATAAGTGATTAAGTGGTTTTCTTTTTTAATACACAATCCCACGAAGAGGAATTTTTTCTTCTTAAGGGATAATGTTTTTCAGAGAGAAAATGTAAGTATGAGGATTTTTCATAAGACAAGTCTTCATGTACACAAGCTCATGGAAGAAAACCATCTTACGTTTTCTTTTCTTACCCTATAACCCCTTCTAAATGGAGGGAAGCTTTTCAAAGAGAAAATATAATTACGAGGATTTCATCATAAGAAGGATCTTCATGTAGAAAAACTTATGGAAATAAATCATCTTTCTTTTCTTTTCTTTTCTTCTCCTTAAACCCCTCCTCAAGGGAGGATGCTTTTCAAAGAGAAAATATAAGTATGAGGATCTCATTTTGGGAAGGTCCGAGAGAGTATAAGAAAGTTGTTTAACATTCAAAGCATTTGTCTCTCTACCTTTGTCAAGACTATTCTCGAATCCAGTCCTAGATTTTGTTATGATTACATCTTCCTTAAAGGGTTAAAATTAGTGTTTTGGACATTTATTAATGTATCTATATTTGAGAGACATAACAAAACATGAAGAGTAAGTCGATGCATAGTATAATTATGCCATCAACCGTCTGACCTCTGATAAGTTTTTGCAATCTATCTCCTCTTTGCTATTTATGCATGCAAACCATGTTTAAACATATTTAATCACCACTTCTAAATCATAATTCTTAGAATATATAAAAGTCTAAATAATATCTTAGATATGGTGTAGTCTAGCTATAACAAAACACCACCTGTAACCTAAACATATTGGTGATCTCTTCCAAATTGAACATACACACTATCCGTGTTAGCAAGACATTTGCAACAGTGACACATATCAGGCTTAGAGAGAAGTTTGATAATGAAAAAAAAAAACACTTGATCGAGGATGAAGAAGTGCGTGTATGGTGATATCTTTATATCCATTGTCATTTGCTTGATATACTTGCATTTATCTTTTGTTCTAAAAAATCACTCTATACTCTTAAGAAATAGAAACGAACATATTCATGAGCTCCATGATCAATGGCATGATGCGACCGTGGAATGTCCGCCATTCCTAGCTAAGATCAACATATCCCGTAAAATATAGAAGACTTACGGTCAAACCTATGGCTGAACTGGATCGATCGTATCTTCTCTGTATAAATCACAACTATAGACAAATTGGTCAACAATAGCAGATCAATGATGTTGCTATATCTAGTGTCAAAACTGAAATATGACTTGATCTTATGTGTATGTTTACACCAAAACGAGATTTCATGATTTGCTCAGTCTATTTATGGAAGTGGATCGCCTCAGTGAAACCAAATTCCACAGAAATCAAGTAATCAATCACTATTGGATAAAAAACGCTTAAACTACGAAGCAGAATTAAACCTTGTGTACTGAAATCCTAGAAAAACACTAAACACGAACAAGGAACTTACCTCGCCCCAACGATTACCAACTGCCAAACAATGCGTTGTTAATTAACCTAGCAATCCCGAATTATATTCCTAACCTCCGGGAAAGGATTGCGCATCTTAGTTAGTTGATATACAAAGTTCGTCAACTTGAATTAGATTCCTCACCTTCAAGGTCTAGACTGAAAACTACAGATCATAGCCTAGACTGAGTCCCGGATCTAGAGTATATTTCTAGTTAACTAGACATCTAGACCCTATGGAATCACCAAACAAACAATCAAAATAACCACACCAATACACAAATATTCAAAATCAACATCGAAACTAAATCATATAATTCAACACATTCAGATAAAAAAAAGTCATTCAATAACGCATAAGCGTGTCTAGTTCATTATCTAGGCAACCAAATGAAGTTTAGTTACTTATAATTATCAGAAACAAAATCCCAATATCTCGGAAAAACAAAGTTCATCATGTCTCTAAAGAATAAAAGATATATAAAAAACCAATCAAACCAAAGGTATTTAAATCTTAATCTTTAACACGCCTCGGGACCTTTTCGGTCTCCAAAATCACTCTAAATAGTCCTTATTTTCGAAAGTCAGCAGCCTCTCTTTTTACGATTTATTGTTTTTGGTCGATAACATGGTGGCTGATCACGGTATATAATATGATTCTTGAAAATTATCATTCTTCCCTTTTTAATAAAGCTGCATAACCAAAATTTAGGGATTAAATATAGGAGTTTGGGCTTATTCTCGTTCTGGGCTAAAGGAGGAACAGGCCTGGCATTCTTGGGCTGAACGGGTTGCGTAGAAGCTCGTCCTTTTGTACTTGGGCCGCTACTGTGTTGGCTGTCTCTTTTATTTCTCCTTTTGCGGTTTTGGTCTTAGGCCGAGATCAACCTTGTATTGTTTTTTTTTCTTTCTTCCTTTTATGTTATTACTAGATTATACCCCGGGAACGTCCCGGGGTTGAGAAATCTAATATGACATATTAATTTTACATATGAAATAGAATGATTCGCTTTACAGTTACATGCAAGAAAGTTTCGGGTAGCACCTAACTAAAACAATTAAAAATGTATCTCCAATGTTAACACCTAAACTTAAACAATGTATAACTCTAATATTAATATCTAACATAAAACAATGTATAACTCCAATGCTAACGCACGTTGAAAATAGAATTCATATTTACTGATTTAAACATAATTAATGACTTGCCTATATATGATTAATGATTTACCTGAACACTTTGTGTGTTTTTTTCCTGTATGAATAAAACCCCACAAAAAATAGTCGTTTTTTTCTCCATTTTTTATATAACACTATGGTATTCGTTGGAAAGATAATAAAACGCTCGTTAATTTGGTGTAATTTTTTTCTTTAAAAAATCTGGTATATAAAATATATTAACGTTTAAAAATTATGGAAGAAAACATAAGAGAGAAAAATCCAATTTTATTTTTAATTTTTTTTCCCTAAAATATCTCAATGCCATATGGGATGACACATGGCACACTCAAGGAGAAGAATGTCTCTTTGAGTGCCATGTCATTAAAATGCTTTGGTTTATTATATGTATAGATTATTATTATTAAAATAATTATTATTAAAGATCTTGTACAAAGTGTTTTTTTGGTAAGAACTGTGAGAATCAAAGAAAGGTATTTTTTTTAATTTTTTTTTCAAATTTTTTCTCCATATTGTTAAACATGTATTATAGTATTGAAAACTAAAAAAAATAAAAAAAAATTGGTGTAGAGTAATTACGTGTAGAGTAATTACATAATTACTCTAATGTAAACTAATGTATTTACTTTAATGACGTAATTACACTAAAAACATTTTTTAATTTTTTTTTGTATTTTTCATCTAGAATATATGTTTAAGCAAATGGGAAAAAAAAATTCTAAAAAAAAAATAAAATTTTTTACCCCCTTTGATTCTCACAGTTCTTACCAAAAAAATACTTTGTATTTTATTTTTACTCATCATTATTTATTTATTTATTTATGTATTTTTTAAAATCCACTAGGTATTTTTTTGGATTACATAGCTTGAAAATACATATATTACTTAGCCTAATTTTTTCAAAACAAATAAAAAATAGTTTATCATAGAGTTTTCATAGTTTACTCGGCTAAATAGAGTTTTCAAACCCACTTATATTGTAAACACCCGAGAAAACCTTATGACCTTTTTATTTTATTTTTAAAAAGTAAGGGTATGTAATTAATATACACATTTTCAACACTAAAATAAAGGTAACTTAGTATTTCTTGCACTTTTACACCTTAACCCCCATCATAGCTACACTTTAAGACGGTGTTTAGGATTGAGTTTGGAAATGCAAAAGTGTTTTTGTCAGAAGTGTTTATTGGCTTATGACTTTTTGAAAAAGAATTTTGAAAAAGTGTTTGGATTAGCTTTTGTGATCAGAAACGTCAAAAAGTCAATAGATTGTTTTTTTAAGTGTTTCGCTTAACTTACTGTGAATATTGGTTGCATGGGTGCTAGATTTGTAATTTTTTTCCAAAAGTCAAAAGCCAAAAGCAAGTATTTCTAACTTCTTAAAAACACTTTTTCCACCCTTAAAAGCCAAAAGTCAAAATAGAAAGTGTTTTTGGGTTAGAAAAACATCTTATTGACTTATTGGCTTCTTAGAAAAGCCAATAAGTCAATAAGTTGTTTTAAAACTCAATCCCAAACGCCCTCTAAATATCCTTAACTTTACTAAACTTTTATTCATTTAAAAATTAATAGTCACATTTTTTTATCGTTATTTATTTTAAGTCAGTTACCCCACAATTTTTAGACATGCATAATTTTTTCAAAGATTAATACTATTAAAAATATATCTTAAAAAAAACATTTTGTTGTCATGATTTGAGTATACTATTGCTGTTATTTGTTGGTTTAAAAAAGTGATGTGTTAAGTGATTAATAATATCTAGAGATGAACAATAACTGAAAACGTGCAAAACCAAAAAAGACGCAACCAAACAAAATCAACTGAAAACAAAATTACCCAAAAATTAAATTAACTTAAAATCGGCTCTCGATTTTTTGTACCCTTAATTAACCGAAATTAACCAAACTGAAACTAAACAATTCATAGATTCTTAGTTTCTATACCTTGATTTCATGTAGTTATTGTTGGATTTAATGTGACCATCAATTATATTTGACTTCTGGTCCAAGAGTTACGCTTTGGACGACATCCAACAAAAATATTAATTAATTGTTAAATGTTATCTTGAACAGAAAACGGTATTCAATTGCAGTTATAAAACCAATGATCTCCAGCCCAATTGGTTTGAGGTATGGTTGATTTTCCCTAAGGGGTTCTCATCCTGGGATAGGTCACATGTTCGATCCATGCACACCACAAAAAAAATTCCCCATGACGGTTTAAGCTTAGGCAATGAGAACACCAGTGTGTGGGTAAGGATTCGAACTTGGGACCGCTATGTTAGGGTGTACAAGAATCTCCACTGAACTAAACATTTCAAAAAAAAATTACAGTTATAAATATTTAGAGAAATATTAATAAATTAATTATTTAGGAAATAATTAAATTCGATTGAGCTTTAAAGAGTTAGACAAGAATATTACCAGAGAATAAACGAGAGTAGTTATTTGGCTTGATCGTTTAAGAGTTAGACGATGTTTTGGTGTATTGGATAATAATAATATATTTAGGTATAGATAAAGAAACAACGAATCAACGGGTGTATATGGTGGGGTGGCTACTCGTGTTTGGTACATGATATAATCCTTTGCTTACACTGAGACTAGATTCATGGCCCGTAAGATAAAGAGAGAATGAAGGTGTGGTAAGCAAATACACAAGATACAAGTGGTTCGGTCTCGTTGACCTACGTCCACTATAAAAGTATGATCTTTATTACTCGAAATATTACAAGTATAAAGAAAGAGATACAAGTGTATACAAGTGTATGTGTTTAAGTGGTGTATTAATCGACCTCATCAAAGGAGGTGAAGTCTCTTTTTTATAGAGGATGCAAGAGGCAGGCGTTGTGGCCCATAACAGGAGTGACGGACAGGCGCAATAGGCCTAAGGTGCGTCTTGCCGTTATCTACCGCGGGAGACCATCGCCAGGACTGGCACATGGTGTGACGTGGGTGGATTTCACTCCACATGTGATGTATATGAAGACTGGCCTTCGCCAAGGCAGATGCTCCGCAAAGGTGTCACCGCAGAGAAGTGTTATGCTCTTGTAGTTAACTATTTCGAATGGTAGGTTCTCCGCAGGTGTATCATGATGATGACGTTGTGGGGTAGGGTGCGTCCGCACGCCAGAATTGATACCCTACCCCTTTAATAGATAATTAACTTATTTCTTAATTGTTAAATGATAATTAGTTATTTATAAAAGTCAAAGGGGGCAGAAATCTATTAAAGTTAATTAGGTAGGCTGGGGCACCATCGATTACGGGAAATCGGGTTAGGTAGCCAATCGGCTACACAGTTTCTCCCCCCTTGGCTAGGCAAAATGGCTTGGTGGGTCGGCTTGTGATTGCCGATTTGGTTATGCTTCCAACGGTCAGGTGACCGGATCTCCCTTAAAAAATATTACTAAATCCTTTAAATACTAATTCAAACATATTCCATCCAAACCATTTCAAACCAAATCCATCTATCCATTCTTTTTTAACTTTTCCCCATGGAGAAGCAAAAAAAAAAATTGTTGGGTCAAGCAAGAAAAATCTAATATAACTTAATAAAAAATGATAAAAGTAGAAAACACACCAATCGTAAACTCAGTCATACGCATCATTAATTCCCATTTGCACTCACTGACCTGGACCTTGAAGCAAATGTGGCGATTCATAGCTCACTTAAGCAGTAGCTTCTGCTTTCTCTTCATACTCCTGTAGTAGTTAAAGATTACAAATGAGGTTTTGACATTTTTGAAGTTTTCATTGTTTCGGTCTCACTTTAAAGTACTTGGTTATATGATTTTATTAATACATATATTGAATTACAAACATTACATATTTAATTAAAGTAAAAATCCAAACTAATAAATCTATCAGTGTACACGCAATTATCTATTATTAAGGGTATATATGATAATTGTTAAAGTAATTAGTGCTTTGTTTTAAATCTATCAGTGACATCGTTTGTTTTATTTGTCGAAGCAAAAGTTATAATATTTGTGCATTTGATTATTGGTATAAACCTTACCTCCTGATCAAAGGTAGAAGCTAACAGAATGTTCACCTCTATTTATAATATTCATTTAATAAATGCTTGTTAGATAAATTGGAATATAAATATTTTTATTTAAATTTGAAGATATCCGTATCTTCTTTGATTTATTTTTAAAAACAATAATTTAAAAAAAATTCTAAACATATATATATTAATACAATATGGAAGGTAAATATATTTATTTTATTTTGAAGATAGTCATATCTTAATAAAATATTTGAATTTATAATAATAGTATATTTAAAATATAAGTAGATTTGGTTTGTGAGAGAATTATGGAAGAGATAAAGAATGTAGAGAATAGAATGACAAAAGGATTAGGGTTTAAAAAAATTCAGAAACACTAAAATCTTTCAATTATGATGCCACGTGGCAGTTTCATGGAGAGGTTGAAGCCACCATTGCACGCCACGTCAGCAACGTTCAATTCTTTTATATATACTAATAGATTTTTTTTATAGGAGCGGATTCAGAAATCGGTTGCACCATGGTAGATGTCATGATAAAGGCGCTAGATGATTATCTTGAAAAAACAAAGAGCGCTTTCAAACATTTAGCTACGTGAAAGATTGTTAAAGAAAGTGAGAAGTTGTCAAAAGTCTTGGTGATGAATGAGGAGTCGGAAGGTAGTTCAGATAAGCGAAGAAGGTTGTCAAAATCTGAATCACGCTTTTCTACAAAGAACGAGGAGTCTGAGGCGCCATCCGGTGCGTCGATGTCGGAATTAAACAAAGACACTCGCCCGACACAACCTAGGAGACGAGAAAGGAAACAAGTTGAGTCATCTTGCAAATGTGGATTAGGCGAAACAGTCTCGGAGTACATAGAGAATAAAGAAGCGATACTTAAGGAGATAGCTGAAACGAAAAAGAAAGTCGCAGACGAGTATATGTCGTTACTCGCAACATAAATAGAGAGTATCAAGAAAATAGATTTTAACACCGACTTTGAGTCCTTTAACAAACCGCATGACAATCTAGCCACACGATGAAGAAAGTGACCATTGCGCGTAAACAGGAAATTGCGTTAGCATATAATTGGCCAATGGATGGGCTTGAGTCGGACGATGATTAGTTTTATTTTTTATGTTATGTTTCATATTCTTGTTATTGTATTTACGTTTATTTTATTTAATTAATGTTTGTTTAGTTTTATTTTGTTTAATTAATTAATATTAAAAAAGAAAAAATGTTCTAGGCTACGTTAGGCTAGGCAGTTCTAGTGCTTAGGCTACTCGAGGAGTAAAATGACATTGCAGTCTGTGATTGGAGCACTTTAGGCTACCTAAGGCTTGTGTCCCTTCCTCCCTTAGAGGGTGAGTCCTTGTATGAAAGGACTCAACTCTATTAATGTGTAATTAATGTAATAACCTTAACACCAAAACTCAGGAGACACCCAAGACACAAAAGGATTAGAGTTTTGATTAGAACCAAAACCCCAACAACACCACCACCATCGAGCTCCACCTCCGGCCTGACCATCGCCGTGACCCGACGGGCACATGCCACCATGCGCCGACCTTTCTTTTCCACAAGCCAACTTCTCAAGCCACCCAGACCGGCCCCACGCACCACAAGATTTGCAGCCACTTGTTGTTGTGTCATCGTTGTTAACCCTATGTTATGGATCATACCTTTTCACACCCTCAAATTTTCACCTGCAAGGTTTTACCGTGAGGCGTGTGACACACCAGGATTCAATCAATGGTCGCGTTGAATGACCTCTATATGATTGAAAAATACGTATCTCATTACTCATGATAAAAATGTTTTAAGTTTGGAAATCAGTTCAATGAAGCAAAAGTTTAAGTAAATGTTAATTAACGTGTGCAGAATAGGTGCAAAACCCCAAAAACCTTAAGAAATGTAAATAACACAAATGTCTAAAAAATGATAAATAGTTTGATATGCATGTGTGCGACTCCATGTGCATCCTATCAGCAATACCTTAGCGACTTGAGAAAATCATGCTAATATGTGTCAACAATTAAACTGACGAGTTTACAAAAAAAAATATTGTAATTAAAACTGTTTGTTTACTAGATCAACATAAGTTTACTATTTATATCAATTGTTAGCCAAACAATATAAACAAGTTACCAAGCATTTGAAATCAAAGCTGGCTGTTTGATGTTTGTTTTCTTCCGCCCATATTCATCACAATGATGGAAATGTTAGGACAATTGTGCACCTTGCTGACCTCCAGCCAAGATAGGTGAGGCTTGTCAAATCCAATAGATCTATCCAAATTTCCTCACTTTGTATCCCACATAATAACGTTCATAATGTAAGGAATTTCGTGATGTGTTTGCGCTAAAGTAAACATGTGATATAATAGTAATATGTGATCTAAAAGTGTTTATGTTTGTAGCATGTTTATCCCCAAATAATAAAACAAGTAAAAGGGGTCCTAGAAACTCACCTTAGTTTGCGTAGTAGTGTATAGTAAAAAGAGTGTATGAGAAGGATGACCCGCTAATGGCTATCTATCAAACAAAAGTCTATAAGTGTGTGTTCTTGATTGTGTTTGTCCATCTGACCCATTGTATCCATCCATACAATGACAAGGTTTGTGTTTTCGAAAGTTGTTTGATATGTTTGACCAAGTTTGAGCTGACGACCCGTTGGTGACACGTTTAATGAATTATGTTAGTTAAGTCCATGAAAGGGAAGTAAACACTTAGCAATCATTCCTAATGTTCCAGCATGTCAGGTAGTCACACTATATACAGTTTGTTACACATACCACATGTTCATGTTTTAAGCTATAACTACCACAAGCATGTTACAACAACAAATTCCCATACTGAACTCTATGTGTATCCTAGAACACATACGTGCATGCAAGATTCACTTTTAGTAGTATAAGAACACTTAGCACAATTTCAGGCAAAAAGTTTCCATATAAGGTAAGGTATGATCCTAACCTCAACTTCAACAAATCAAGGATTCTAACATGTTAATTTTCCCATCCCTATGCATGTTCAATCATTACATTGACAATACCATGTCTATATATCAAGATCAAAATCTTAAAAACCACAAAGTTTCTACTAATGGCAAGTTATGAATATCTACGTGTTTTCAATCCAAACAATCATCCAAAACATGCTGTTTTACCTAGACTAGCATAAACTCAGCTTATAACATCATCATGCAAGACTAGAACTCAGAACTTAAAGATCTAAATCATCAAAATTTTCCCATAAAGCAAGTATAAGATCTATCATAGATCCTACTGTTTTACCATCAAAATCACAATCAAAACATATATTAATCATCATCAAATCAGTATAGCATGCTAAACACGTTTTTAGCCAGATCTGGACACTTAGAGTTTGCATGGACAACAAGATTAAAGCAGAAAACTATGATTAATAAGTGAAGATTTACGAATACACACATGGAGCACTTCAAATACTCAATTCTAGGTCTTCTTAAGCTCAAAGGATGCTCAAAGATGGTTGTTACATGGGGTGGGGGCTGTGGAATTCATAAATATCGTGTTTGTAATAAATTAGGTTAAGAATGTGTGTTTGAGGTAAGAAAACGTGTCTAGGAGGTTAAAACAAGATTGGATTGACCTAGGAGAGGGTCATGTACCGCGGTGAACTTGGACCATCCACCCGCAGTACGCAATGTGCTATCCAAGCTCGCCAGGTTGGACCTCGGTTTGGGTTTGGGTATCTGCTTGGGTTTGGTTTGGTTTGGGCTTCTGTATCTCATTTGTTTTATAAATTAATTAAAACGTACTTTCTTACAACTAAATGCTTTAATCCAAATCGATTAATCGATGACATTAGTTTCACTGAGACTAATAACCGACATGAATCGAACCATGCACACCCTTATAAGTGTGCTAGTATGTATGTGTGTGTGTGTGTGTGTTAGTGGATAAGTTATTATTTGGGGACTAAGAAACCATGAGTAAAACAAGTAGAAAACCCCATAAAATAAGATTTTTTTAATGTAAAAGAATCATTTTTCCCAAATATTATTCAGAGCTTTTGCATACAAACACACGTTGAAGCCGTTTTAGTAAAAAAAAAATCAAAAAACAAAAGAAATAGTTAAAAATATAACTAAAAAGGTAAAAAAAAAAAGAATAATTTATTCAAACGACATTTACATGTATTTATATGCAATTTTACGCCCCTATACGTTTTAACAAAAAATTAACCTAAGTCTCTACCTTTTTAAACTTGCTGGATGAGTACTTGTGGTTCAAATCTTTAATACCTTGTATCCCTCTAGCTTAAAATTGTTTAAACTCCATTAAATTTAAAATGATATTTTTGTCTTCTAATATTTTTTTATCTAAATTAAACAATAAAATCCATGAAATAAAAATCTATATATATATATATATATATATAAAAGAAAGCCCTTTTGCTGACGTGGCGTCCATTGGTTCCTTCAATCCCCCCTTGAAATCGCCACGTGGCATCCTTAATGAATGTTTTTGGTGTTTTTTAATTATTTCGTTTTTTTAATTAAAAAAAAAGAAAAAGATAAAACCCTAAAGTTATTAAATCCTAACCTCCTCATTCACTCTCCCAAACCCTAAAAACCTTACACCACCTCTCAAATAATGCTTCCGAAACACTCATATTCATAACCCCTTATTCATGTTTCAAGGGATTCTCCGTTAATTTCAGAGGCTTCTCCAAACATCCATCCATCCATCGGAACAAAGATGACGACTTCAAGATTAGCAGCAGCGGCGGCGAGATGACAAGCCGTAAACCTAACGGAGGCGGCGGCGGACAGGATACGCCACCTCTTGAACTTTTCTTGGAACCCATCCCTCACCACGAACTTATTGTACCAGGTAACTCATACTACGTCCTTCCACTTGATAAAACAAGAGCCACAAAACTAGGACATGTACGATCCAACGGCCTACCCGTAACAGCTCCTGTTTTATATATCAATTACCAGATAATTACTTATGTTAAATTGGGTTAGAACATAGAATATACCGATAGTTTAAAGTAATCACCAATAATTGTTTGCAATGAGTTATAATATTTTACCTTTTCTGGTAAAAAAAAATTCATGTGTTTTTTTTTATTGTGTATTTAGAATTGTATATATGTGACCATAAAAGCAAACCCATTTAGGTATAATTCTTTACTTAAAGGTGAGTTTAGGTACCTTGAGTTCAGTTGAATTTATGTGATTGTAGTGTAATTTGTTAACAGAATTGATAGGCTTCATCTTCCAATTTTGTAGTGGTTATGTAAGTTTCATTATTTATTTCAAGGTGAGTTTTGTTAGGTTGAGTTAAGTTTAATTTATATCAGTTTAGTTTAATTTGTTAAGAGAATTGATACATGTATTGAAAGATTGTTTACATCTATTACTCATAGGTCTGTTCAATGTCAGTTGAGTTGTATATTATAATAGATTTATGTTTCATTAGGTAGTTAAAGCTGAGTTGAGTTACATGTTTCATTAGTTACTTTAAGTTGAGTTTACTTACATTTAGTTAAGCTTAATTTATGTCACTTAAGTTTACTCCTAACAGATTTGATAGAGGTATTGATGGTTATATAAGTTCCATTATTTATTTCAAGGTGAGTTTTGTTAGGTTGAGTTAAGTTTAATTTATATCAGTTTAGTTTAATTTGTTAAGAGAATTGATACATGTATTGAAAGATTGTTTACATTCTTGTCTGAATTTCCACCGTAGCCACCGTAGTTGGTTGCGCTAGCTGCAGTACCGTAGTATGTGGCGTAGGATTCCGCTGCTAAGGATGGAGGGATGGTGCTAGTGGCTATGATGGTGGCTGCAGCTAAAGTTATTGCTGTGGTGGTTAAGTTTGGTAATTGTAGCTTGGTGGTGGATTGGATTGGGAGGTGAGGTTTGTTCAAAGGTGGTGTTGTAGTGGAGGTGGCCGCATCGACCGCGGTTGTGGTGATGGTGAAGAGGGCTGATGGTGAGAAACTGATGGCCATGGAATTCAAATGTTGGTTTGGATTTTGGTTAAGTTGTTTGTGGGTGTGTTTGTTTGTCAAGTGAAATGGTGTGTGATCTGTGATGAGAGTTTAGGATTTTTCCTATTAACCCCGGGACCTTCTCGGGGTAATTAGCTAGTAGTTTGTTATATACACACGGATGCGTTTTTTCTAGAAAACATGAATATGTGATGCATTCCCAATATGGTTGTTAAATGGACCGGTTTATATTTTTTTCGGAAAAGCGATGTTATATTATAACAAGGATTAGTTATTAGTTATTTACTTTTGATGGAATTAGAATTTAAAAATATTACGGTAACAACGAACGCCTCAAGATGTATGGATTTTATTTTAATCTAGCTAATGGATTTTATTGTTTAATCTAGTTAAAGGATTTTACTGTTTAATTTAGATTTAAAAAAAAAAAAAAAACTTTAAAGGTCAATGAAATTACTTAGATTGATTTTTTCTTAAAACCAAAGAGATCAATTTGCAGTTTACTCTAAGGGGTTGTTTGGTTGATTAAGTGCTGAATCCAGTAAGAGGTGTGAATGGTTAAGCACTGAATTATTAAGTTGAACCTCAGTTTTCTTGTCCCACGTTGGTAGGGGAGCCTCTTTAAGGTTCAGTGCTTAATGGTTCAGCAACATCCCAAATCTTAATGATTCAGACTTAACCATTCCATTCAGAAGCTGAAACAAACGCGCTGAATGCTAAATCATTCAGCGCTAAATGGTTAAGAGCCTCATTAAGAAACTACCAAACAACCCCTGATAGTTTTTTTCTGTTTAAAAATGATTCCTTAGTTTCTCACTTTCTTTTAAGGTTCCACACTAACTTCACAATATATATTCGGTTACTATCATATGAAATATAATAATTTTGGTTCAATGGTACGTAGGGCATGATCGAGCATCTATTTGTGGCCACCACCAATAAAAATTCATCAATTGACTATAAGAATAAATTCGATGAATATGTTTTAATAGGTTCGCCATCTTAATGTTTCTGATACTTAAACTTACAATCTCTGTAGGAATATTGTAGATTCTGTGAAATTGTTATTATATATATATATATATATTTATAGTTATAATAACATAGGGTTATATCTCTATTTTACCTTATTAAGAACCAAAGATGTCTAATAAGCAGGGCTGACAAATCGTGTCTTAACAGGTTTAACATGTCTCTGACGACGCGAACAAATCAAGTTCTAAACATGAATATGACTCGTTTAACTACTTTATATCTCATATTTATAACACAGTATGTACCAAAAAAGAAAGATGAAGGATCTTTGACTCTTAATTCTAATTATTTAAAAAAAAGGAAAAAAATCACATAGTGTACTTTTCAGTTAACAGGTCTTATCGTGTTTTATACAGGTTACCCATTGTCAGCCCTACTAATATGGTAATTTTACATAATTTTTAATATGGGAGTTGAAGAGTTCCTTCACAAGTCTTCAAGCTTTGGTCATTTTCTTCCATTTATACCCTTCATGTACAACTTATAACGCAAATTGTATAATTGTCTCATGTACACTTTATACCCTTCTAGCATGTAACTCTCACTCATAAACACCCATCACATCTAATTCAATTCAACCCTGCTTGTTCAATCCCTCAAGTTTGCACACTCAATTCACAATTCATTTGCCTTCAATGAATTCCATCAGTTTTCCTATTAATCGACAATTCCCCTCAGGTTGGTCATTTAATCCCCCATTCAATAGCCATTACAAAAGGAGGGCTGTCTCTCAAGTTTCAACGGACATGCCATACTCCTTTGATTCCAAATTATGAGTTATTCTCTACTTTGCTCTAACTCCGCCGCTCGCGCCAACGTGAACCAGGTACGAGCCCGCTTATGTGTTTTGATATTCTACCCGATATGTTCTCTAAAATTATAATCAATATAATCACACACCCAAACACATACGATTGTGTATTGCAATTATATTTACTGCCATTGAAGTGTTCACATGTGAAGTAATGGACTCTGCATAAACAATGCTTTCATTGAGTTTGCTATCAGACGTTTTATATTACAAGAAGTATTAACAAACATCTCTATTTAGTCTCCCATTATTTATTGTTGTCTTATTATTGTACTATTACTTTTTGTTATACAACACGTAATTACATAAGTGAAGAGGCTACTTAGAAATCTCTGGCAGAGTTATGCATGCCTCTTTAACCTTTGCATAGTGGTGCTTGTTGCTGTAAATAGTAGTCTTATCATTGAGAATCCAATGAAGGTAACCCTTATGTTGTTTTTATAATTGGATATGTGTATTAGCTTATATGTATTCCAGGCTATTTATATGTGTTTTAAGGGTTGTTCATGTTGTTTAGACTTGTTTTAGGTTGGTTCAGACCATTTTGAGCGGTTACGGGCTGATTTAAAGTAGTTGCAGTCTGGATTAGAACAACTTTAAACCGGTTGACTTCGCCTAGGCATAACTCAAGGCGTTTTAGCTGAGTATCGCCTTGCCTCACCTAGGCGCGCACCTTTTAGGGACTAAATCAAAGAAACATTACTAACGCCATATATTTTGAAGGTATGAGTTCTTTTAGCCTTTCAGGGACTTAATTAAATAAACATTATTATGCCAGGTAGTTCCGAAGGTATGAGTTCTTTTAGTGTTTTAGGTGATTTTTGCATATCTTGTAGTTTTATTGTTCATAGAATCATGCGTGTTGGTAGTTGTAGCTTGTACTGTTAATGCTATCATTCCCAAGAAGTATATAAGTAAAGTTTCGTATGGTTTTTTTTTTGCTCCGTATATACAATTAAACAACATTTACAAATCAATATGACGAAACAAAGCAAAAATGTTATCTGGTTTAGTGTGAAAAAATCTCTTAAGACTAATGATGCGGCCACAGTCCAATCGTACAACTATCTTATAAGATTATTTGACATTGAGGTGACGTATTGACCCCTTTAGTTACGAATGCAACGCTATGGGTTGTGTATTTTGAGTTTATCTAGCTAAAAGGCTAACATGACAAACATATTGTAAGTTGCCCAAAGTCTATGTTGTTTTAGTCAAAGATTTAGATTATTGTTCAATTGATACTATTTTTCTGATCATAGTTAACTATTAAAAAAAACGATGAAATGTGTCAGGTGTCAACCCAACCTAGCAACCTGATCCGGACTATTTTGGCCCACCCTTAAGATCAACCTGTTTAAATGTAAACATGAAACATGCGAAATCCAAAACAAAACTTGTATCATGTTATTAAACTATTAATTTTGACCTCAAATGTCAAATTGTGAATTTATACGAGGATACATTTTGTGAGCGTGAACTAAGATTTGCCACCATGGTTTTAGTTGATTTGTACCTTCGTAGTTGGGTTGGGTGCTGTCAATCTGTCGTAAACAACCAAAAAATCCATTTTTTGCAGCTTTACAAGGGAATGTTAGAAAATAAAAGTTGTATCATTATTCGGTCTCTTTCATTATTTAAAAAATATTCAATCTGAAACCTAAAAGGTCCGTTGGATCTTCTGAAAACTAAACATGAAAATTAAGAAAATTGCATTGCCTGATTAGAAATTTTGCAATTAAATGGAAAGAGTACAACATTTTAAATTTATCTATATAACTCGCAATATCAAAGTTTAAGGGCCTATGTAATTAAATAAGATACCACTCTGAACCAATAACCTGGGACCTACATTGATCATAAACTTACAACAAGCAAGATGAATAGAAATGAAGTTTTTCTTCTTCTTAATTTAGTGGTAAATTCTAAATTAGACGTAAATTAGAGGTGTATTGCTACAAATACAAGATACCCAATGAACTGATTAAAGAAAGACTAGCAACATTCCAACCTTTAATGATATTTCTCCATATAGAGAATTTTCTTTTTTTGTATATTCTGGTGCCAACTATATATGTGGCTCATCTTGTTATATGAAGTGAACCAGCTGCAGGACCACCTATGTTCACTATAAAGCTGGTAGGGAAGAAGTACAACAATTGTGTTTTTACTATTTGGTTACATTTATTCTTTTTACATAGATAAACCTTTTACAATAATATTAGTAAGATTGATCACTGCAACCTTCACTGATATACTTAAGGGGTAGTAATTTTGATTGGCTTATGTTTCATGTTTAATGTTTAATGGGTCAAATGAGTAAAAAAAAGAAGTTTTTGCTTAGTCTATGTGTTGTGAGGCTTTAAGGAGATGATCTAGAGGGTCTTTAAGTTTAAAAGGATTAATAAAGTGGATTTGGTAGGAGGGGCTTTAAAGGAGATGTTGTTGGGCTTTATTGGGGCTTTATAGAAGTGTGGTATTAGGGTTGAGGTGGCTATGTATGATTGGTAGGAAAGTAAAAAAAATCAATCCTGGCGCACGTCCCATGCCTTATCCCTGCGCTCCCTCCAAGCCCACCTATAATGATCTTATAAATTAACACAAATGCCAAACCAAATAGGCCACACCAACTGGCCTTACTAACATATAAATTTACCCATTTGACCTGAACTCTTATTTGACTTGCCACCTTTATGATGGCTGTAGGTGTTACTTCGTTTAGAGTGGTTTGGTGGTTTTGTTAGTTGATGTTCCTCTGTAAGTTGAATCCAGCCAACACCTTTGCAGGCTGTTACAGTTGTATTTGGTTTCGTATTAATGTAGTTCGTTTTTGTTGGTAAAACAACTTGCGCGCATTTGGGATATACCAGGTTGATTCTTAAATCTTTTGTTGTTGGCAATGCGGAAAACTGTCAGGTTGGATTATGGGTTTTCTTTGAAAGTGTATGGAATCATAATTATATATACCGCTAATATATAATTTTTTTATATCATTTTTACGTTTCAGGTTGGATTATGGGTTTCTCGGTGTCACAAGGATGTTGAAGGGTCACTCTTTGTGGTTAAGGGGTTGTAGTTAGTGCAAACTATGATATCTTTTTAATTTCTATTTTTTTGCCACTTGTAACTTCCAAGGGTCTAAAGTCACTAGGCTAATAATGTTCGATTATGCATTATATGTCTATGGCATCGGGTATTAAACTCTTTTTGGTCAACTTAAAATAAAGAAACATGAACACGTTTTTTGATTGATTGCTTTTATGTGGAGTATGAGAACAAATCAATCAAAAACATGGAACTAGGTTCCATTTTATCTATTCATGAATTGTTGAGATCTTGATGGTTCTGCTATGCATTTTTAGGTGAACCAAAATGTTGGAACACAATTTTGTAGCTATGTTATTTGCAAATCTTCACGAGAGATTTTGTGGTTTTCTCCATTTGCTCATATATTAATTAAAAAAAATTATAGTGTTTTAAAATAAATGCAGATTATTTTATTCATATGATTTTGTAAATTTGGAAGAAAAAGAGTTTTCTCGAAACTCGTTTTTGTTCACTTAAAATCATATATGATATACGAAGTGTATGTATTATTAAGAAAATATAGATTACTTGCAAATAATAATGTAGTTTCAGAAAGAGTTCTTGAAGTATTTGATAACTAGTGGTGTGAAGCTAACACCATTTGATTCACCAATAGAGGGAAGCACCTGGTTCTTTGTTACCTATTTCATCAAGTCGTCGAGAGCACGCTACAAAGCATAGTTGTTTTGAGTTAGCTTCCTTACAAGATCCTTGGTGCGAGGTTTCCAAAATGACTTTATAAAAAACGTATACAGATTCTAACACATTATATACAAGCTTACAAGACATTTAGTGTCTATTAATTACAGTGATCATGTTTATACATTATCTTGGCTTAGGCTATTTTTTAATTTTAGGTCGGGTTAAATTGCATCGTCCAAAAGAGTCTTGGTAATTGTTGTGTTTCATGTCAATTCTTTTGTTTATACTCAATTGCATTTTGTGAATTGATATGTTAGTTGCAATAGCAAATTGGTTATAAAACTAACTACGTGAAACCCGCCACGCAACGTACGACAAAAAAACGTACCCGCAGCAACGTGCGGGCATTCCCACTAGTTATTATTATTAATAACTTAATTGTTTACACATAGAGGCTATGGTTATCAAATATCATGATATTTATTAGGTTTCAAAATAATACAGCATTTATTAAATAACAAATATTTGTAATGCTGGAATACAAGACTGAGGATTTGCTATATTTTCTAATTCATTTCTACAACGATCTCAAACTGGATATATGCCTCTAATATCACTATCTTGTTATCAACTATCATACAATTATCATTACTAGAAAACTGGATGATTTCCTACACAAATCATGAACAGAATTTCGTAGGGAAGGTTTTCTTGGACCAAAACTTTTCCTTTGAAATAGGTCAACGATCATTTGCGACATACTACCTCCAAGATTGAAAATCCAGCTCTACCATCTTAATGATTAAGATGTGGCAATGAATAATAATGGAAGGACTGGAAGCGGGTTTTTGTCGCATCAAGGACGAATGTCATGACAACTCTTAGTTCGTTCACATGTCAGTTTTATAAATTTCCTAACCATTTGTTTCCTCCTACCCTTCCAAACACGTCTTACAACATACTCCCTCTATCATCAATACTACTCATAACTCATAAGGGTGAACTCGACACTCCTATAACTCAACCGACAAATACTAACACCACCATATAATAATATTGTGTCACCTCATTTCAACTTTCAACCCAAAAAGGAGGGGGTACTCTCTTATGTTGTAGAACTCACGAACTAGCCCACATAACAAATTCACCTTCTTAATGCGCCGTTGAACCCACAAGTACCTAACCCAACTTGCCTCCACCCAAGTACCACCATCCCACATACACACACGACACCACACCTAAATTAATGCATTGATTATTAGTTGATCTTATTTTCGCGTATTTAATATGATGTTACATAATGAAAAATAATGTTTAACGATTTGTTTAAGCTTAAAACTAATATATTGTGTAAACTTATAATTAACCATTCTTTAATGACAATAACTATAGATAACGATTTATTTGTCATAAGAATGGGTTGGCAAACATTTCAAGGAGAACAAATGGACCACCACTTAAATGCAGTATGATCACCATCAACATGAATTTCCACCAAACGCTCTCTTTTTAAGGCTGAACAATAACGCTAGTTAATCCATGTACTTTCACCGCCCTGCAAATATGGTAAATTTATGCATATTTATACATTTTTAAAGCATAATAATTAATAATGAATCAATAATTAAAACTCAATCATTTTGTTTACTTAACAAAAAATTTCATATAGTTTTTGTTTTGTTATTATTATTATTATTATTTTTGAACGACATTATTTAATTAACATTGTTTTAGGTTTGAGTAAACTCTCATTTTTGTTCGTATGGTTTGATACAATTATTAATCAGTCCAAAAGATATTCTTAGGCTTTTTTTAGCCCAAAGGTTTGATTTTTCAAATGAATTTCATTCCACTAACGATTTAAAGAATTTTTACTCATCACCACCGACCACCGCCAACGACGATTACATTTGAAAACCACTATCACCGCAGTCGCAACATCTTCATCTTTACCACATGATCTGTTCAGGTTCATGACAATCGTCAACTATTTTGAGAAGAAACTTTAGTCGATCTATCTCTTCGTCATCTTTTATGTTCATTGGCCCCTCTCTTCGTCATCTATTAATTTGGTCAGAATCAGAACCATCACACCACCATGTTGATTGTAAAAAAAAATGATTTGTTGCCCACACTAACAACGTCATGTCGCGGCCTAATGCCGCAACCAAAACCATTGATTATCGCTCCCATAATCGGAGTAAATTGTAGTGATTGTTCCGGTGTAGTGATGAGGAGATTATTAGATGTGGTATGTTCATGAAAAATAGTGTTTGTGGTGTTTAATGAGGGTTTCGGACAGAGGTGGCTGGCCAAAATTTTAGGAAGATAGAGGGTGGTTACATATGGGTTCCTTTTTTCAATGATCAAATATCTCGCAACCGAAACTTCAAATTTTCGGTTCGGTTCGGGTCAAACTTCTTACAACCAAACGCTACATTTTTTTCATTTAACATTGTTTTTGAACGACAAAACGTTAATATTCAACTAGCACAACTATCTACTAAATCACTAACAAGCAAAAATCTAAACACATAAAATTGATGCGAATAGGTTGTGTCCTAGCTTAAGTCATTCCATTCTCGTATCATAATCATTATAATCTTTAGTGTCCACTAAAATCGATATTAGTGCCCAAAGCAATTGAAATAATTAATACCAATATGAAATTTTCATTTCCATTTGCAAACTAATGATATATTTTTCCAGCATTTCCATATGAAAATTAACTAGTAGGAAACCCGCGCGATGCGGCGGGGCCGACAATTTACGAAACTCATTTTTAATGTGTTTATCAATCATCTCATAAATATATTGTATGGTATTCATATTAGTCGGAATTGCCTTCTTCGCGTTGTGGCGTACATTTGGTCAGTCGATTTTGGTGTTGCCCGGTATTAACAATAATTTAACCCTATAACGTATTTATTGTTTTAAGTATTAGTACAAAGTAAATTTATGGTACATACCATGCATTATAGCAACTTGCCGTCATTTATATACTTTATATTGTTAATTCATAGAAAAATAGGTAACTTCTATAAAAATTGGTGTTAAAAGTAACCTATTTGCAAAGAAGAAGAAAAAAAATAAGAATTGGGTGTCCCACATCGTTGCTCGAATGTTAACTGAATCGTAATTGAATTACCCTGCCTCAAATAACCGATCGATGGCTGCGGTGGTAGACAATTTACAATGTGGTACTCGTTTTCTTTCAATTTATCAATCGTCTCATGATACATTTTACATTACTTAAGTTAGACTAATAAAAGAGTTTTGGTTCATAAGTTCCTTTGAACTCGGTTGTCTAATGACATTTTGCCTGCTTTTTTCTATTCTAAAGATGACGACGTTGAATGAAGATGGAAAGTGGTGAGAATGTAATAACGAATTAACCTTGCTCTCTATGCTAAAGAATTGTCCGATTAAGGTATTGGGAATTGTTTTTATTTTTAAACATATCCTGGTATCAAGTACCAAACCTTTTCGCCAATGACCCCCAGCTCAGTTGGGGAGAGGTAGGAGGGTTTACTTCTTAGTAAGGTTCCCGCCCGGGGGAGGTACGCGGTTCGAATCCCAGGGCCAGCAAAAATACACCCCTTGACGTTGAAAGGGCTTATGCCCTCAGGGACGATGCGGAAGGGGATTCGAAACGGGGTACCGAGGTGATGTCCTTAGCCGATCTAAAAAAAAGTAACAAACCTTTTCGCTTAAAAGGTGTTCAACTAAAATTTTTGTTGTTCAACTAAAATTTTTTGTACCAAATTGTTGGTAGACTTTTGTGCTATTTGCAAATAGTGAAATGCTACAGCAAATCATGGTATCAAGAACCAAACATTTTTGCTTGGAAGATACAATCTTGCTACGGTTTTTATGACTTAATATACTTTTATTATGACTTTATATAATTAATTTTATTATCATATACAACCACTACAATGACAACAAATGTTTGTGAATATAGTAATTTTGTTGGAGTATCAATATTTTGACGGACCTTTAAAAAGGCTAACAGAACAAAAAAACGGAAAAAAGAAAATAAGCGTGCAAATGACTAATGACAATAAAAACCAAAATATAAAAATCATGGAGTTTAGGGTAAACATATTGACCCAAACTTGAGTTAATGATATTGGCGGTATTGTTCTACTCAAACTTGAAAAATAAACGACAATTATACAATAAACGATAGCATTTCAAAAGAAGGTGAGTAGAGCATTTCAGCAACCCTTTCTCTTGTTTGACTCTTTCCCACTAACCATATAAGGAACTCTTGCATGTTGAGGCCTATGAAAGGGACAAAAGTAAAATGCAAATTAAAGGTAAAGAAAATTACAAATTCAAAGCAAAAAATGGGTCTGAAGGATTTGGTGCTTTATCGATTTGATTTCCAGTTGGTTTATCTTGAAAGTTGAAAGTGACTGGTCATTTGAAGTGAAAAAGACAAAAAGAAATACAGGTTAGAAGCCTCAAATGGGTTTGAAGAATTTAGGTAAAGCAAAAGTTTGAACACAAAAACCTTAAACACATTCAAATTTTTATCTTTAACCGGTTGGAAGAAAATAACATAGAAACCATAAATTAAAATCATTAGAAAAATAAAAGATGGAGCAAATCTCAGTTTTAACATAAAGTGAACTGCATTAACGATTTCCCCATCTACCGAAGTTGTGAATTGTATGGTTAGAACTTGTGGCCTTCAATATATTTTGCGCTTAGTTGTTGCCTTCAATATATCTTGCGCTTAGTTGTGGCCTTCTAAACCACCATTTGCCCAAATATTATTAGTCAGTGGCTACTAAAACAATTGGGAAATGGTTAATCAAGCATGTGATGAAGGTTTAAAAGCAAAAAAAAAAAAAAAATACATAATCAACCTTATAAATCACCATAAACCACTTTTCTTTTAGATGTTAAATACCTAAATCAGTAGCAAACCAGAAGATTTTGAAAAAGAATATCAAAAGTATTTTAAACTGTGCTAATATGCCACCTTGATCAATGGACTGAGAAAACGGTCTAATCATGATAACAATACATGGTACAAATGTGGAATTCCAGCCAAAACAAATATACATAATACATAAATTATTTTGCTAAGCATGGCCCAAATAAAAAAAATGTGGAACAAATCAGATCACATATCACAGATACATAACCATTAGATTTATATAAAAATAATCATATTTGAAGAAACAAGCCTATGAAGTGAAATAATCCATAACTTTAACAAGCCTTAATATATCTAAACACACACTATATATAAAAATAAGATAGTAGAATCAGTAACATTTTAGCACATGAAATATCATTGCATATTGTCAGGACACATTCATATGAGGTGCTTTCATGAAAAATGGCAGCTTTATCCAACCTTAATAATATTTGAACATACAATATCTGAAATTTTAACAAAGAGACAACGACATACATATGACACATGCAGCATCCTCAGGGTTATTTTTTAGGTCCTGATATCACCATCAAGAACAAGAAGTTATAATAGATACCATCCATAAAAAAAAACTCATCCTCAAGCTTTTTCAAACTATTTATTAACCTAAGTGACTCGTCACTTGTTTTCATAAAGAAAAAAAAGGTGAGATCAAAATTCTATACTGAAAACATAGAATTGAATCATTAACTTTAGTTGTTTACCTTGAAGTATGAAAGACAGAGATGCTTCAAGTTGGGTTATTTTTTATAAGAACTTCCCATGGCCTCAAGGTAGTATGCTTACTGCAAATATACACAAAGCCGATAAAAACCCAATGGAATCATTGGATAAAATATGTAGTAAGGGTAAAAAAGAAAAGTGTTTAGGCGTAATTTGCTTCGATTGCGTGATCACCCCTAATCCCCCTTGTGACCAAATCACATGCTCCCGTTAACCACCTCTAATCTAAGTTGACCTCAGTGACCAACTTTGACCCGTCGTCCGGATGTTAACTAAGTTGACCGTTGTCACGGGGTAACACCTGAACCACCAAACACCATCACAGTTTCACTACCGGTGGCCTATTCCACAGTTAGCACTCGCCAACACCACCGTAGTACCTTTGTGTTTGGAATCTCAATAGGACATGCCTGTAACAACAAGATTGAAACAAATGAAACACCGATATTTTTACTCTCACTACAACAGAGCAGGGTTTTAGCGGCGATCTTTGGTCGCCGCTAAAGGTGCACCGTTAGCGGCGACAGTCGCTGCTAATGGTCTCGTTTGAAAAAATTGAAGCTGAATGAGGTGGTTGGGGATCAAGCTTTTAGCGGCGACACCAAGGATGGTTGCCGCTAAAGGTCGGTTTTTTTGTAGTGTCTTATCAGAAGCAGAAACCTATAAATTTATCAGCATGAAGTCATTACTCATTAAAAAACAGAAGGAGAAGAAGCCTTTAACTTTAACAAAAGAAACTTTCTAAAACATAGATTCAACGTGAAACCCATCCCACTCCTAAATTTCAAACAAAAAAAACATTGTTATGTCCGAAAATCATGGGATGTTATAAGTAATTAAATTAAATATCTAACTGCTTAAATAACCAAAAAGTTTGACTACTGCATTTAAAACGTAGTATTTGTCATACGGGTCATATAGGTTGAAATTAATAGTGGTAACACAATATTGTTAAATTGTTAATTAAACCAAAATTCTAATAAAGAGCATCATTACTAACTTAATCACAATTAAAATCTCAACAATTCCACTAATTGCATTTTAAGTGATTTTTTTATTCAGCCCGCTCGACCCAAATTGACTTGATCATAAGTGATTATAATTGTACGATACAACCGGATGGTGTAAAGCCGACGATCTGACAATTTTCAGCAGTATAGAAGCGCTACGGATGGCTGAAAAAAAACAGTTATGCAAATTACTAACATAAAAATCAGCCTTGATTAGCAGTCGACCTTGGTGAAGGCATTAACGAACAATATTTGTCTGATAAACTTACAAATTGGGCAATCTTCAACCAGCGTGGCTCCTTCCCTTTAAGCATTGACCTTTAAAGACAAAATACAACCTGAATGGACTCCTGTAAAACAAATACATGACAGTATGAGAAACATAAAATAGAACTTTGGGAACTTTGGGCTCTACATACGTACCATGAAACACGTTACGCCTTGAATCCTTACACTTTCACTGTTGGGCTTAGTGTTCGATGCTTGAGATCAAAATTTCTACCCCTACGCCTAAGTGGCACATACTTTATTTATTCTTGGAGCTATATCTGTCCTGGTCAACATTTGGAACACATTCTTGCTACTAAAAAACTAACCAGTTAGACCCAAATAACTAACACTAAAAAAATCCATGTGTCCCAAAGTGACAACATATAGTAGGAGAAAATATAACAGAACCTATAAAAACAACAATTTAACACTATCAGATCTAAACCATTAAAATTATTGTGACATATAGACAAACCTTCGATTGTAACTTACCAAGGTATCTTAGTAGTAGCTCATGCTCCGTAAGATGCCTAAATCAAAAGATTAAATAAAAATTAGGGTAAAATCCTTATATCTATATTGAATTTCAGTCATAAAGATGATTATTGCTCATTATCAGTCTAATTAATATAACTTACCATCATTGTAGACAACATGCCAATACACTGCTAGTTGTGGCTTTTAAAGCTTGAAAGAGGATTCAATATCAAACAATGTTTTTATTCCTTCACATCGCATATTTTATTCATCTATATGCTTGTCTGACACTGAGCTTAATTGACCAGATAGGGGCCAATAGTTTATCCACAATTTTCAAAAACATTTATTAGGTTTTCGGATTTACCTCTGCTGTAACAGAACCCCTACCGGGTCCCCCATTGCAGGAAAACATCACTATGGATCTACATCAACGTCAGCATGTTAGTCTTCGTTAGGGTCTTGAATAAAGAAACAGTGTTCAAAATCTAAACAAAGTGTCACTTACCCTTGACTAAGGTCGGAATATTCGTCGATCTGATGAAATATTCATCGATCTGGTGATGAAATCACCTATATTCTTAAATTGCCACAGAGAGAAAGAGATAGGGAGGGTGCAGGCGGCGGATAACGTTATGAAATGTGAGATCTAATGAAAAAAAACCCTAGTTTGATGAATACATCCCGTGTCTTTTTCTTTTTTTGGCATTAGAGGCTTGTACATGATGCATCACAACTTGCATCTTTAAAAGATTAAGAGTTTTTATGCATTGAATCATTGTACAATATGCTTTTAAGGTTTGTACCTTGGCAAATGACCAAAGTTGATCCTCTCCAACTATTTAGGCTTTATCTAACCTCTTCTTGGCTTTGTAACTACAAGCAATTTTTTAGTATAGGTTGTTAGAAACTAACTAAAAGACATATTTGCCCTTAAAATTTTTTTATCATGTGCATTAAGTGTTGTACCTTAAGCAATTATATTTGTATTACTTAAGTTTTAAGAAGTCCCTGCCTCATGCATTATAATATAGTATAGATATACGGGGCTGTTTGGTAATCCTCTTAATGAGGCTCTGAACCATTCACTGCTGAATGATTTAACATTCATCGCGTTTGTTTCTGCTTCTTCTGAATGGAATGGTTAAGGTTGAACCATTAAGACTTGGGATGTAGCTGAAATATTAAGCACTGAGCTAGTCTGAACCTTAACGAGACTCTTCTGCCAATGTGGGACATAAAAACTAACCATTAAGAGGTCTAACTTAATGATTCAACACTTAACCATTTAGACCTCTTAACCATTCAGACATCTTGATGATTCAGCAGTTAATCAATCAAACAACCCCTACATCTCTCTTGTATTGGTTACAATTTGTTTTACTATGTTAAAAGAATTCAAATTAAAGACTCCAAGAATTACAAAAAAATATCCGGTCATTTTTCTTAAGCACTATGACTTCCATTAATAAAACCATATTTCCTCTCTATTTCCAAATAATAAATAAATAATCTGAATTGACTCAGAAAACTCATAAACTCAAATAATTAGTGATAGGTGGGAAACGTGATATTAAACCAAATAAATGACAAGTGGGAAATCAAAAGAAGAAACCCAATAACAAATCAATAAGGTAAAAATATTGATGTTAACCAAGATTGTTGACGACAGTACAAAGACACTATAACCATTCTATTAGCAAATTCATAGAATTCATGTTATAAGAGAATAAAACACAAATTCTACATAGAAAGACAACATGCTAGAAATTAACATCATTAATCATAGTTCAAGTAGATTAAAACATAAAAAAATGAAAATTAAAATCAACAGTCAAACTTATATGTTTAAAAACACACCTGAGAGTGGACAACGCTGAGTAAGTGGAGGCGGCCGAAGTTGGAGGGGGCCGGAGAGGGTGGACTGTGGAGCAACAGCTAAGGAAGGCGGAGGCAAGAGAGGGTGACAACCAATGCACCACATCATATATATTTAGTTATGGGTTCCTTTTAATTTTATTTACTAGGTGAAATCCCGTGTTAAAACAGGGGAAGGCTATATTATTTTTTAAGACAATTAGTCCATAATTATAGATAATATACACAGGCTTTACTAAGGTCTGTTTACTAAACACCAAATCAGAAGTCAATCATCTGTTGCAAACAAAGTCTGTTTACATGTTTAGTTATTAACATTTGACATTAATTATATATATATATATATATCAGTTGTTCGGTTTGCGATATAACTATGTTGATTATGTGATTTTTAATTTGTTATATAAGCAGCTTGCTGATGACGTGTGGGTTCCCGGAAATCCATTACCAATAAGTAAATCCGGTCCTGGGTGGTTAGCTGTTTGTTTTATCCGGAGAGAATTGAGAATTTTTTTTTGTTTAATAAATGGAGGTTTGATATTATAATAAAATGGTTCAATAGAAAACTCATTTTATTGAGAGAACTCGAGAACTTTATATTACATATGTGCAATATATCATATATTGCATATGTGTAACATATGATATATTGCATATGTGCAACACACGATATATTGTGTATATTACATATGTGTAATATATATTACACATGTGTAATATACAACATATGATATATTACATATGTGTAATATAGAGTTCTTGAGTTCTCTCCCTAAAAATGAGTTTTCTATTGAACCTTCCTCTCTCTCTCTCTCTATATATATATATATAGAGAGAGAGAGAGAGGTTATGTATCATGTGAAAACCCTCTTGAGTTGAGAAAACCCGTGAAAACTCTATGTAACAACATTGTTGTTTTCTAATTTTTTTAGAATAGCTTGTATACTTAATTTTACGAGTTTCGGCCCAAAAAAATCAAAAAAAGCGCCGAATAGATTTTTTTTTAAAATTACGTAACAAATATGTTACATATGTAACAATGCTGACGTATGATAAAACCCGAGTTTGTGTAACATATATGTAACAAAATAATCTACTCGACGCTTTTTTGATTTTTTTTTGCCAAAACTAATAAAATTGAATGTGTTACGTGGCATCATGTGGTGCAATTATTTTTTTTTAATTTTTTATTTTTTAATCAAATTAATAAATCATATATAAACCTCAACTCTTTATCTTTATTCTAAAACCCTAAAAAACCATCTCCTCCTTCTCCCCACCTCTCTTTCCCTCAAGAAACCCTAAGCCACCTCCACCGCCTCTCTCACTCTAGGCGGCAACCACACTGAATCCACATCCATCAAAACAACCACATAAATTGATTGGATATTTTGTTTGATTAATTAAAACAATATGTATATTTTAACAATATCACCAATCTCCGATTTCACCTTCCTCCGACATTTGTTTGTCTCTGTCCGGTTTAAGGTATGTTTTTTATTTATTTTTTTACTTTACTCCATCATCGCCTTTAGCGGCACTGTTGTTGGTAGTTTTTGTTCTTTGTTGCTCTATGCAGATTAGTGTTTCCATGTTTTCCAAGAACACTGTTGAATCTTTTGAAAATGATGACCCTATGGTGAGTAGCAGATGTGGTATAATCTTTAAGCCTATGAACATAATTTTTTATACACTGGATGCATATTATGCCTAGGTTATAGTTTATATTGCACAAGTTTGTTGTTTTTTTTATGTTATTTTTGTTCATAAAACTCATACTTTGTTGAATGTAACTTATCAAAGTCAGGACCTTTAAAAGACTTTGAGCTTCTTCGTATAATATGTTATGTATATTTTACCGATTCGTCAAGTTTTTTAGTGATTCTTCATGTTAAAGTATTAGGTGTTAGCATTGGATTTATAGATTGTTTTAGGTTAGGTCATGAATATTGATATTAGAGTTACGTATTTTTTTAACCCTTTGTGACATGAATTCTTATTATAGTTATACATTGTTTTAGGTTATGTATTGAATATTGATATTAGAGTTATGCATTTTTTTTAGCATTTATGATGGGTGTTAATATTAGAGTTATACATTCTTTTAGGTTAGGTATCAATATTAGTATTGTGAGACTTGTTACATATATGTGATAAGTTTTTTAATGGTTACAACTTCTAATTTAACTGATTTTTTAGTTGATTAGGTTAGGAATTATATGAGTCATTAGAATGTCAGAGATTGGAGAGATGTGATAAGTTTTTGAATAGTTGCAGCTTACAAGTGATCGTTAACTGATTACTGATTAGGCTAGGGAATATAAGTTATTACTGATTAAAATACTATGGACATGCAGTGATTGAGAGATTTTGTAGTTAGTTAACTTGAACCATTTGCAATAGGTTATCACGTCATATTAGATTTTTCAACCCCGGGACCCTCCCAGGATAATCATCTAGTGTGTGTGTATATATATATATATATATATATATATAGGGTAGGGTTCAAATAGGAACCAACCCTTAGTTAGGAACTTTAGGAACCAATCTCATCCATCCATCTTCAATGGCATGATGGTAAATATTTAAATATTAATTAACTTTTTAATTAAATCAAGGGGTAATATTGTCTTTTGGTATTTGAGTTTTAATAGGTTATTTAGTATACATTGTAACTGACAAAACACAACTAATATCATTTGTGCGTTTCTTGTGTACATCATTGCTATAAAAACATTATACTGTACGATAACATTAAACAACTATACGTCAGTGTATATTCATATTCCAACAATTATAAATCAGTGTATAGTCCAATCATTGCTACAAAAACATTATACTGTACGATAACATTAAACAACTATGCGTCAGTGTATATTCATATTCCATGCACTCACACGAAACTGATAGGTTGGTCTTATCAAGAGTAACCTGAAACAAAGAAAAAGGTTGTTTAGCATATACATCAGTGTATACATACAATATACATCAGACCCTAATAAAATTGATGCTATAGAACAGTGTTTAGTATCGTCATATTCAAACAATTATACATCGGTGTATAGTCCAATCATTGCTACAAAAACATTATACTGTACGATAACATTAAACAACTATACGTCAGAATATATTCATATTCCAACAATTATACATCAGTGTATAGTCCAATTAGTACTACAAAAACATTGTACTGTACCATAATATTCAACAAATATATGTCAGTGTATATTCATATTTCAACAATTATACATCAGTGTATAATCCGACAACTCCTTCTCGATCTTAGATCTGTAATCCTTGATGACAGACACGTGGTCCTGGTTGCCACGTGACTCCTCCTTCTATTCAATTGAGGATATTATTCGCCACGAAGCACGACGAGCACCGATGACGTTCTTGTATGCGACGGATAAGAGGTTGCGTTCCTCGATGGTGAGTTCTTTGGAGTCGGTGAGGGAGTTGGAGACGTTTTCCATGTATTGGACCATCTCTTCGTAACGTTCGGCTTGCTCTGAGAGCTTTGCCATGTACACGTTCTCTTCACGCGCCATGTGTTATGTGATCGAAGGAAGGAGACGGTGGTTAGGGTTTGGAATTGGGGTTTTTTTTAGAGAGAGAAAGTATAGGAGAGAAGAGTGGTGTGAGAATGGCGGAGAGAAATAGATGGGGGATTTTATAACTTTTTTTTTAAATTAAAATATAAAACATAATTGTTCAATTACCATCCTACCCTTAGATCAAGATTAAAAGATGAATGGCTCAGATTGGTTCCTAAGTTCCTAAGTAGTACCTTGGTTCCTAATTGATCTTTTTCCTATATATATATATATATATATATATATATATAGGGAAAGTATAACTAGAAAACCCCTCCCAGTTAAAGAAACTTTGAAAACCCAATACAAGGTCATGGTTTCTCCACGTCACTCAATTTTGCAACCCTTTGAAGGGCATTTTCGTCACTTTCATCCCCATTTTTCCTGCTTTTTCTGTAACGTGCAGGCCTCTTCAGTCTTCAGACTTTTATTACATATAACAAGGAAAGTGAGAGTAAAATTCCAACATCTCCACTCTCTCTCTCTAATAAAACAAGAACATCTTCATCTTCAGACTTTTTATTTCTCTCTCTCTCTCTCAAGGCTAACAACCCACATTCATCATCTAACAATTATGACCCAATGTCTCTAAAGGTTCGAATCAAGAGTGGGGTTTGAGGGTGGTGGTGTACGGCGGCGGTGGTTTGGGGGGGAGTGATGTACGATGATGTTGGTTGTTAATTTTGCTCATCCTACCCTTCAGATCTGTGTTTTTGAGTTGAACAAAAACGTCGCGGTGAGTCTGGCCATCGTCACAAGATTAGTTCCAGATCTCGAACTCGTTTTTGTTCATAGGTATTTGTTTAGTTCCAGATCTCGAACTCGTTTTTGTTCACAAGATTGGTTCGGTTTTTTATTCATAGGTCACGGTGCTCAGGCGTCGTTCGAACTGATGACCAACCATTCGTCACCGTACCAGATCTGTAACACAACAGATCGTCACTGGCGAAGCTTGAAGATGTGTGACCCAACAGATCGTCACCGTACCAGATCTGTAACACAACAAACATCACCACCGTTGGTTTGCCCTTTCAAGTTTCAACCTTCTGTGTATGGATATTGGAAGATACCTATTTCAAAAGTTTTTTGCTTTGAAATTTGGAGTACAGGTTGTACAGGAATGCAAGATTAAAGGGGAGGGATTTTCGATTTTTATTAATATAAAGTCAAATGTAGATACAACAGTGGTTTTTACTTTTCGATACCTTTTTCCACTATGTTTTTGTTTTTGTGTTCTTTTTTTTTCACATAAATTTCGTTATTTTTCACTTAAAAATTTTAAGTTATATTTTTTGTTTTTATTTTTGAACTTTAACAATTTTTTTTGATTTTTAGTTAGAATGTCAACGATTTTGTTTATATAAATTGATAGTTTTATATTTTTTTTATTTGGGTGTGTTTTTATGGTCTAATTTTGTAATTTGGGGCAATGTACTCAAGGGGTCCCATGTACTCAATACCATATCGTAAATTTTTTATTTCTTTGAATCCAGTAAAATGTGTTTTTTTTAACTTCGGATCATGTTACCTAAATCCAACATTGAAAGTATAAGTTGTAACACAATAACGTAGGTAAATTGACACTTGTATTTTATTTTTATTTTTTTGTAATCTTGTTACAATTTATCAAACATTGTAATGTCGTATGTAACTTTTAGTTGTTTTTGTAATCTTGTTACAATTTATCAAACTTTTGTTGTGACAGAGTAACAAAAGCTGTAATATTGAATATATAAGTTGTAACATAGTAAAATACTAAAGTACAAAATGTAATATAGTAACAAAAGTTGTAAAATAATAATAAACATTCTAACATTTAAAGAAGTTGTAATACAATGAAGATTTTTATACTTTCAAAGAAGTTACATTTTATCTTACATATAATAAACATTGTAAAATAATAATAAACATTCTAACATTTAAAGAAGTTACATTTTATCTTACATATAATAAACCCAGGTATGTTACAGATTATACATCCATGTGTTTTTTTGTTAAATAGGAAGTAACATTGTAATTTGTGTAGCATTGTAATTTTGTTTGTAACTTTTTCATTCTCCTTGTAATCTTGTTACAGTTTAGGTCTCCTTGTAATCTTGTTATAAATTAATTCTTGTGTAGTTATAGAAAATAAAGTATTTTTTTAGTTATCATGTTTTTTTTAAAGTGAATTTGCTTGTTACATAAAATAAAATTTGTTATGACAGAGTAACAAAAGCTGTAATATTGAATATATAAGTTGTAACATAGTAAAATACTAAAGTACAAAATGTAATATAGTAACAAAAGTTGTAAAATGAAGATGTTTTGTTAACGGAAGTTTTATGATCTGGGTAATATGTTAATATGTTACTGGTTTATATCGTGGGTTAATTTTGTAAGTTCTATTTTTTTATAAGATTTTGTGTTAATTAAATTTTTTATAAGATTTTGTGTTAATAAATGTTTATTTACAAATGTTCCCATTTATAAAGGTAACAATGTAGATAAATACAAATGATGCATAAAATATGTTACAAGGTAAGACAAAAATTGTGTACAGACAAATCTGTTACCATTTAAAAGTAAAAAAAAGAATTGAAATGTAAAAGAGAAGAGAGAGGAGAGAGACTCAAGTGTAATGAGTGTTATTGGAAAAGATGATTGTGTCAGATGTTTTACTTTTGCCAATTACAAGAATGCCCTCTTTTGCCCTTTTAGTGCTTTATGTCCTCCTTTTCACATATTAATATAAATGAAAATTAACAGAAAAAACATGGGCCCTAGATCTAAGCAAATCAATGGTCAAGATGAGGTTTTTAGAGTTTCTTTAACTCGGGTGGGTTTTCAGATTATCCTCCCCTATATATATATATATATTCTTCTCTATTTTTATATTTTATATACAGGGGCATTTTGGTATTTAGTTAACCAAAAAGTTTGATGGAGTTTGTGGATTATATCGTAACTGATATGAAAATCACACTTTTGAACTAAAAAAAACTTCTAGATTGAAATGAATATTTATGTGTCACACTAAAGTAGGAATTTACATTTTAGCTTTTAGCCCTGCTTTCTTTTTTTCATAATGATGCCACCCTCTTTCATCTAGTTTCATCTTTATATGTTTGGGTGGATTCTTTATATTCTTTATTAACTAGTTCTTTTACATGTCATGTGGCGGTATCGTATGCGACATGACAATATATAGATTACAATCAACCAGACTTGTTTATAAACTAAATTTACAGTGAAATGTATGATAACTCAAATTTATACCATCGAATCAAAATGTATTACATTTGACCTGATATGTTTTCAAACAAATTTATGTTAAAACGTAGTCCAACTCAAAACATACATAAAAAAAGATTTTAAAATTGACCAAACACAGTTTAAATAAAAAAATATGTTAAAGCGTAGATGAACGCAAAATTATACCGACACGACAAATAAAGATGTAAGAAAATACCTTTATGTAGGCTCGAAACTTTAGAACTTGAGGGGGTCAAAGTGACATTACAAAGTTAGGGAGTTACTATTTTAGTGTGCATCAGGTCTACCTACTAAACGGACTACGATGAGTACATTGGTGGCGGTGGTTGTCCTGCATCGTCTGTATTTGTCTTCGGTTTCAGGTTCTTAAACCACGCTCCGCTGATGCTTCTCTCTCTCTACAACGTATCTCTGTTTCTCACCGGTGTTTCTCTTTCTACGACATATCTCTTGCGACAACGATGGATGGTTGTCGACCTGTGTGTCAAGGTCGTCGACACCGCCTTCTTCTGCCGTTATGGTGGTCGAGGATCTGTGTGATGGCTTTGTAGATGTAGGTCTAGGTTGTTCACCAAAAGCCTTCATCGCTTGTGCATGGTAGCGGTCAAATCTTTATCACCGGTGCACCGGGATTCATGAAATTTTTTTATGGATTTGGTTAGCCTGGGTTTGTTGTGTGTATCACTTTAGATATGTCGTAGTGTTGTGATGGATTCATATGTGTGACTGTAAATTGAATGTTGATGTTACCTTAGCGTGGAAGGGTTATAAAAGGTGAAAATAAGGGTAAGTTTAGCCTAAAAAAATGTGACAACGAAATCAAAATAAATGGTAATCTAATCATATAAACCGAAATAGTTAACCGATTGGTTAATAAGATTATTTAACTGATCAAAACAAATTTACATCAAATACAAACATCAAATCACCGAGAGATCAAACAAATTAACATCGAATTTGTACCACCTATATAAATAATGATAATAACTTTCAACCCACTCTAATCTTTAGACAAAAGTAAGTATAGTCTTTAAATTGAACTGAACCATTAATATTCGTAGAAGTGGTTGTGTTCCCCGCCGACACTCTGGTAATCTTTTTAAAAAGCAATGAAGTTAAAATTATATTTCATTAAAGAAATTATTTAATGTCATAGGAAAGGGTGCCTAAACAATAAACGTTTATATGAAGAAAAAAAACCAATTAAGTTAAAATTGGTGGTAAGTTAAGATTTAGGGACTATAAGGTTTTGAGTTCGAATCTAACAAGGGGGTTTTTTCTCATAATTGTGAGTTTCCTCATTAATTGGTGACTTGATGATGGAATATGATCGCGTGTTAACACTGGTGGCACGATAATACTCCAGTGGTTCGTGAGTGATTCCAATTTAGCCGTTAAAAAAAAAGTTAAAATTGTGTTTCATTAAAGGAAATTATTTAATGTCATAGGAGAGAGGTGCCTAAACAATAAACATTGTTATGAAAAGTGGAATATTAAATATTAATATTAAGTTTAACCAAAGAGAGGCAGTTATGAATGACATATTGATTGTTACATAAAGTTGTTCCAAAATAGGGTTTTACCTTCCCAATTCTAAAGTTCTTCACTTGAATACACCTTCACCTTCATCTCTCTCATAGCACCACCACATTTGCATATTTTTGTCATACACATTCACTGTTTCATACACATTCATCCTACCTGTTTTTCCCTAGACAAACCCATCATCAATATTATTATTATCATCTTCTGATCAAACTGCTCATAAACCCTACCCCTGCAACAACTCAATTATCAATCTTTTCACATTTTTATTATTATTCTGCAAATGGGTCTTTCTTTATAGCCTTTTAAAGAGAGAATCCACCTTTTTAGATATAATTAGGTGATCATCAATATCTAAAAAAAAAAATATATATTTAAAAAGAAAAGAAAAAAGAAATCTTGGGTTTGCTTCATTTATCAGCAATTATTTTTCTTCCATTTCTTGATATCGAGATTTAATCTTTTTCCTATTTTTCATTGATTTTGATCTTTATTTCATCTGGGTATCATTTTTCTTGAATAAATTTTGAATCTTTCTTTGTTTTCTTGAGGTTTTGGGTTTAATGGCTGCTGGTCTTGAAATTTCATGTGAATCTGCAGCAGCTTCTGTTGAAGCTGCTGTTGTTACTAAAGAGAGTGAGAGTGAGAATATTAATGTTGCGAATCCCAATGATAATAATAATGGTTCAGTTGTTGAATCTAAACAAGGGTCTGAGTCTGATTCAAATTCAGCAATGGAAATGCAAGGAATTGTTGATATTTTGTCCAATTTGAAGCTGAATCCATTGGCTAAAGAATTTTTTCCCTCATCCTATTCACCGATTGCTCGAAATGGCGATAAGCTTAATTACTTTGCTCCTGCTTTTTATCTCAAGCCTCCTGTGGCTATGGATGCCATTGAAGGACACCCTCCTAACCGCAGGGTATATTATTGTTAATCCTATAAATTTTGGTTCTTGAGGTCTTTGTTATCTGTAGATTAATGTTTTGATCATAATTTGATAATTTTCTTGAATATTTTGTGTTCTTCATTGTTGTAATGGATTTTGATTTATTAGATCTGTTAGATTTTCATTGATCAGTTTTCAATTTTTCATGTTCTGTTTTATAAAAAAAAAAATTAGATTGAAAAATATAATAATAATATGATTTGTTATGTCAGAGGAGAAATAGCTACAATCAGGGAAGAAGATGGTTGAATGGGAGGGCTTTTAGAGCTCAAAGAGAAGATAGCATTAAGAGAACCGTTTATGTTTCGGACATTGATCATAATGTGAGTGAGAATACTCATTTGTTTCTTTAGATATTGAAATTATGTTATCCAAGTTTAGTTACTTGATACATTTTTAACTGTTTGTAGGTCACCGAAGAGCGACTTGCTGCTTTGTTTAGCGCCTATGGACATGTAACTTCTTAAAATTAATTTAATCGGTTTTAACTTTATGATAGATTGATTATTTTAGTTTTAATGTTTTATGTTATTGGTAAGGTTGTGGACTGTCGAGTTTGTGGCGATCCAAATTCCCGTCTCCGTTTTGCATTCGTGGAGTTTGCTGATGAGAGTACGTTGCACGCTTGGACTTACTGTCTTTAAATTTGGAATTTCTATAGCCGAGTAACCATTATAGTTTTAGAAAGTTTTTTAAGTTCAATGCAACCAACATTTCCGAAATTCGTTTCCAGAAAATATAACCGAGTAACCTGTTTAAATGATGGCTGAAATTCGGATGTGACACTAACATTGTTGGCTGAAATTCGGTTGCAGATTCTGCAAGAGCAGCTCTTAATCTGTGTGGCATAATGTTGGGGTTCTCTCAAGTTAAGGTTTTGCCTTCGAAAACCGCAATTCTTCCTGTGAATCCAACTTTCCTTCCCAGGGTATAATCGCTGTAATGATATCTAGTTACAAGTAGGGGTGTTCAACTGTTCATAAACCGATGAAATTGATCAAATATCGCAAACCGTAGCCAGTCGGCCAGCTTGAGATTCAAACAGTTCGGTTTTGGTGGTTTGTTGGTTCAGTCATGTTAGAACTTGGAACCGGCCATTCAGCATTTATTATTTATATTTTTTTTCATATTTGGAATATGTAGTTATCTATAGGTATTAAAATCATGAACCGCGTTTATTATTTTAATACACACCGATGCTTTTGCAAAAAAAGAAAAAAAAATCAGTCCAAATCGGGCAATCGGCCAAACCACCAGAACTGAACCGTTAAGCACCAACCAAACTGGTTTGTTTGTCATTCCCAAAAACCATAGTTAGCGGTTCGGCCTGTCATTTGTCAAAATTGGCGATACCAAACAGTGAGCACCCCTAGACTTTGTAGTCTATAAAGATGTCATTATATATCAATAATAATTTATCTACCTTAATTCAGTCAGAAGATGAGAAGGAGATGTGTGCAAGGACAGTCTACTGTACAAATATTGACAAGAAGGTTGAAACTTTTTGCATTCTTTCCATTTCCTATGTTAAATGAGCTTTGCCTTACATAAAAAAATGATGAATAAGCCTTTTTCTGCAAATAAAATGAAATAATCGGAATTGTTGTATTGCAGGTTTCTCAAGCTGAGGTCAAGAACTTTTTTGAAGAAAGATGTGGCGAGGTCAGGACGTCTTAAATTATTTCTTATTTTTTATTTATTTTATTTTAAAAAAGATATTAAACATGTTGAACATGTTGTGAAGGTTTCTCGCATTAGGCTATTGGGGGACCATGTCCATTCAACGCGCATTGCTTTTGTTGAATTTGTGATGGTAAGTTTTGATATTCTTGCATCAGGATTGAATGTTAATTTAACTCTAGATATAGGTTGATTTTAGGTTGTAAACTTGTAAATTTATCTCTAATGGATAAAAAATTACTAAATGGAGAACCGATCGAACATGGACTGTACATGTCCACCAAGTTGATAAATACAACTAGATGTGGCGTTTTTTACCTGTCAACTTATAAATGGGTCGATTGGGTATTGTCATATCTCTAACGAACAAGTGGAATAAGGTGAAATTTTAACTATGGTGGAAACAGGCCAAATGGGCCGAAATCCATCTAAAGTGTATTCGTATGCATAATGTACTAAATTGCTTGTTTATAAAAAAATGTCAAAAGAAACGTCTAAACGACCTGACCCGTATTGTTCACACATAACTGACATATAATTGACATATAACTTGTTATTATTATTAATATAACAGTATTGTTCACACACAAATGAAAAAATTGAATTATTATTATAACAGTATTGTTCACACATAATTGACATATAACTTGTTTATAAAAAAAAATGTCAAAACGACCTGACCCGTTTCAACCTGTAGTAAAATATGACCCGCTTCAACCTGAACCTAGCCTATTCTCCCATGTTGCAACCAGTGCTTTACGGCTTTACTCATTTGACCCTCTAACTTCACCATCTCATGGTTTGTGTACACCTGTTTGAGATATGGCTTATGAGCAACCAAACGACAAAAATGAATTTAAATACAAAACAGAATCTTGATATTTAATGTTTATCACTAGGGATTTCTTGATGATTTTCCTAACATTTTTTACAATTTGCAGGCAGAGAGCGCAATTGTAGCATTGGACTGCTGTGGCCAGACACTCGGAACCCAACCGATCAGGTAAAGTTTCATAATATATTTTGAAGCATAAAAAATATTGATAAGCAAGGAGTTGACTAAAAAAATCGCAATTTCTTAATTCTTGCAGGGTGAGTCCTTCCAAGACACCTGTGAGGCCTCGAGTGGCTCGCTCTCTTCCAACCAACTGACCAGACATCCTTAACCTATGCACCCATGCATCTGTGAGGTGGTGATGGAACTTTATGTTCGGTAATTTTAACTTTTTGTTTTTTTTCCCTGGCATTACGGCCATGGCCACAGTAGTTATATGAACCAGCGGGGAGGGAGATGCTCCCTAAGTTGAGAACTTGTTTTTTGTTTCGTTTTGTTTCCTTCCATCATGTTCGATTGCAGAATGCAATCTACAGACAATGCGCAAACTAATGTTGCTCATCAAGATTATTATGGTGACTCTAAGATGACTTCTGTGGTGGTAACACCTCAATTTCAGAACATAAATTGATACTTTCTTTAAGACGGCTCATGTGGGCAGGACCAGTTTTGACCCGCGAACAAAATTTTTACTTTTTAAAACGACCTGTTTTGACCCGAATCCATTTTGGTCAGAACCTGTTTCAACACAAATCTAATTTGACTTGACCCAACCCGAGCAGTCTTTTTTTCAGGCTTACCAAGGGCCGTATTCTTACAATCAAAAGTTATTGGTAACAACCGATTTGTTCATCAAATGGCTGATGAATTGATCTTTCTGATTCTCTACATCCCTAATTTAGATTTTCGGGAGCCAATATGAACTTCAATTTCATGGCTTCTTTACGGCTGTTTAATAAGCCGAGTCAAGTTAAACTCGGCTTGAATTTTGTAATGGCAATTCGCCTCGGCTCATAGTTTTTCAGCTAGATTTTTTTGAGTTAGTTTGAAGTGAGTTTCGAGCCATAGACTATAGAGATGCAAATTATGACGATTTAGTTGATACAAAAGTATTAGACAATCTGCGATATAGAATTATAGATTAGAGTTGTAAAAAAAAAAAATAGGTTTGGGCCGTCAAACTTATTCTTGACCCACCCATGAGTTTGGCCCAAAGTTCTTAGTCTCATTCTTTGAAACCGATATATATCTTGAACCGGTTTGAAAACAAGTAAAAAAAAAAACTTGTTTAAAACCTTTTATTATTATTTTTTTTCCAAACCGCTCCAATTGATTTGATAGATTTGAGCATTTTCCCTTCTAAACCGGTTTATAACCTGAACCAGTTTAGCCCAAACTGGTTTGACTTCATGATTAAAAAAAAAAAAAAAACCTGATTCAGTTTAGGAATCGTACGAGTTTGTGAAAACACTAATTTTGTACACCTCTAAACATAGATGGAAATGGTTCTAGTAACGCCTAAGTGTCATTCTTCTCACAAAGTCATATTGCAACAATCTGTTTATTTGCAGTTTCGAAAGATACATTCTTGGTGATGGATGCTTACAAATAGGGCGTCCGTGTGTGGGTTTTTTTTGTACTCATAAACTATCTTGAATTGAAATACATTTATAGTCTAAAATAAATTGTAATATACATATCACATATAGTTTGAGGTTCAAATCTCAAAAAAAAGTAAAAAACAGGAAAACCATGAATTTAACATGTTAAATAAATCATATATAATCAATTTAACATGTAAAATTTATTTTATTTCCAAAAAATTTCGGGGCTTTTACATGTAAAGACATTCCAATAAAAAATAATTTTTGTAAAAAGTTATAAAAAAATGTTTTTTTTTTTACCTTTTGTTAGTTCATTTCAAGCATTTTTCAATTTTTTTATTAGAAAGCTTCTACATACATTTATATGCAAAAGCTCCAATAACGTTTTAAAAAAATAATTTTTATATGTTAAATTGATTTTTTGTGATATATTTAACACACTAAGAGGTTGTTTGGTAGCCTCTTAATGACCAATTAGAGGCTACTTCTTAATTGTCCATAACATCTAAATGGTTAAAAGGTAACCTTAAGTCTGAACAGTTAAGAAGCAATCATTAAGATGTTACATCTTAACCATTCATACTTAAGATTACATCTTAACCATTAAGAGACTATGAACCATTCAGATGTAGCCTCTCAATGATCATTCAGAGGCTACCAAACAGCCCCTAAATGCATGGTTCCCCACTTTTTTTAAGGTTCCACATTAAACCCATCTCTCTCTCTCTCTCTATCTATCTATATATATATATATATATATACACACACACATACATATAGGGAGGATCAAATGATAAGAAAATTATTATGAGAACAAAAAGAAGAAATGAAACATTAATACTTTAACTCTTATTACATTAATTATTATCTCTTTAATTAATTAGTCATTAATATTTTATCCTACACATTATCAAATTTTGTCCTACACATATCAAAATTCATCCTACATATACCAAAATTATAATGCGTTTATCCTACACATTTCGAGATTATCATACGTTAATCATACAAATATAGAAATTCAACTTACATTTGTCCTACACATATTGAAATCATCCTTCACTGTAAATTAGGATTGATATGAAAAAATATATATTTTGAAATTAAATTACGAGTTTCATTAATTTAACTAGTTTAGGGGGGTTACAAAATAATTCCTCATGATGTCATGATACACATAAAACACAAAACACACTAAGTTAGCCTTCATCCTTCATGATCATAAAACACACTAACAGTTGCAGCTAAAACACACATTTTCTGTATCTTGTTGGCAAATGCAATCCGGTTTTCCAAATCTTGTAGCAGGTTTGACGCATCACCAACAATTCCGAATCGTGTTAGCTAAAACACACATTTTCTGCAGTAGTATGTTTGATATTCACTAAAACACACCAACAGTTCCAAATCTTGTTCGAGGTTTTTATGATTTACAGGTATGATTGTAGAGTTTGATGAGAGAGAAAGAGAATCATAAATATAAGAGAGAGATGGAAAGTCTCCTTAAATGAAAGAGGTGTTTAATGGTTTCTTTTTTGTGTTTTGACAATATGACTGGCTGTGTTTTATGTTCAGGAAGTTTATCATGATGTGTTCTATGTTTAGCAAGTTATATGGCCTGTTGTGTTTTATGTTTTGCAAGTTCATCATGTTGTGTTTTATTTTCAGCAAATTATATAACCTGTTGCGTTTTATGTTAAGCAAGATCATCATGCTGTGTTTTCTTTCTTTCTTTCTTTTTTTTTCTTCTTCAGAATTTGCATTCGTTAATATGAAAAGAATTGAAAGCAATTCCTTAAATCTCTCATATTGATTATGAAATTGAGATTTAAAAAAATGAATATATATATATATATATATATATATACACACTTTATTACCCTTTTTATTAAAATAAAACCATATCGCATGTCACTCTCACAAGCCTTCTTAACCTTTTCACAAAAGGGGCCTTTATACCCGAACCTCTACCTATGTATATATGTATATGTATGTATAGGGGAAGGTTATAGAGAAAACCACAAAAATTTGAGAAAACCTTGTAAACTTCATCTAAACCATCCATTCTACTTGATCAATGGTCATGATTAAAAGTTAATATTATATATGTATAAGATGACAAAAAAGGCTACAAAGGTAATTTACACCTTCTTCTCTCTCCATCAAATCAATCATACCTCTCACTCTCTCTTTCTCTCACCAATCTTCTCTTTCCAACATTCCCTCTCACACTTTTTTCTTGACAAAAATCAGAATTTTAGTTTATTAAAAAACTATTTTATTCATCAATAAGATTCACATATTCATAAAAATTGTTCCAGCACCATGTTGTTACGTACGTAAAATCCGTCACGATATTTTTATATTAATTTAGAAAAATCCTAACCTGTTAATTTTTTTTATTACACAATGTTTGTTTTGGTTTTACTGTACCAGCACCAAAGTTGTTGCATACGTAACGAAAGGTCCATATGGTTCTTTTTTGATATTCAGTACTTTTTAGATTCATATGAATTTAAGATTCAGCCTGTCACATGAAAATTAAATAACTATGAAACTGTTCTGGGTTGGTAACATATGTTAAGATTCAACAGCCGATATCATTTTTGTTAAAGTAGTACTACATTGCATTACATTACAAAAAACTTGCAGAAAACATACTAATAAAAAAAGCGATACATCATATTGTTCATCCGCCTAAAAGATACTAGTCAAGAAATATATTACAGTGAAACTGTATCAACAACAAAACATACAATTAAATATTCATACCCCGCCCATGCATGCAATAACCCCGACATCTCACACTGCAACCAACAGTAGCTGACGGCATCCGATAACCATACTTTGCATAAAAAGCCCACTGTTCCTCAGTATAACCTACACCCTCCCATTCAGCCCTAATACGCTCACCTCCCGGATACGTGAACGGCAGCACGGGTTTGTTAAGTTTAGGTTCATATGGTTCTTCATATTCAGCCCCTAGGTCTGATTCGTAACCAACCGCCCATTCAGGTGTGTGATTTACATCATCCACATCATCCTCCGGTGTCATATAGTCTTCTGGTGGCGGATATTCTTCGGGGAAGACGTAATCAAAGGCCGCATTCCAATCAAAATCTTCGTCACTTTCAAACCCATCGTCGGCCTGCACTACGGGTATAACCGGTTCTAATGGCGGAATGTCCGGTGCAACGGGGGGGGGGGGTTCATCTACGGCTGCGACAGGAGGGATGACCAAATCAACCGGTGGGGGTGGTTCAGGTACAAATGCAATGTCGGGTTCATTTTCAGGTGGCTCGTGTACAATTGGGATGAGATGGTGACGAGCCTCAAAAACCTCCCAAGGCGGAGTGCCGGGGTTGGAATCCATGCTTTGACTAAAAACAGGACCTGTAACGTATGTTATAGCAGAGTAAGTGTTGACATTGGAAATATGAAACAGGGAAAAAAAACTATTCCCAAAAAAAGTAATACATGCAACAAACAAAAAAAAATCTATAACTAAAATTGGAAAAAACACGATTGTTACATGTGTAACAGGGTGGTAGAAACACGATTGAAACAGGAAAAAAAAACTATTCTCTGTTAAAAACATATAGGTAACAGAAAAAACCTAATGCATGCAAAAACCAAAAAAAAAAAAACTATAAGTAAAGATGGTAAAAACACGATTGTTACATGTGTAACAGGGGGTTTTCTGGAAACACAGACAAAGATTCTGTAGTCTGAACTCATCATACATTTTATGCTATTGCAAAACAGATTCGCTACACACGTAACACCCCCGACCTTAACACAGAAAAAAACACCCTAAAATCTAAAAAGACACAGAGAAAAACACAATGTACAAACGTTCTGAAAATAAAACATAATTTGGCTGCCAAAAAAAGATACGCTACACACGTAACAGTCTAACTAAACACAAAATTATACGAAAATATAGAAAATAAAAACTCCTTAACTTATCAAAAACAGGGGGCTTTAAACAACATATCAGACATTTTCTGTAAATAAAAACATAGGTAACATAAAAAAAAGCCTCATACATGGGAAAAGAAAACAAAAAGACAGACATGGTGCAAGAAGACACTCGTATTACATGTGTAACAGGAAAACACAGACAACACTTATATAGTCTGCAGTGGACCGATAAAAGAGTTTGATATGCAATAAAACATAAAACATAATTTGGCTTCTCCAAAAAGATATGCTACACACGTAACAGTCTAACTAAACACAAAATTATACGAAAATATAGAAAATAAAAACTCCTTAACTTATCAAAAACAGAGGGCATTAAACAAAAAAAAAATATAGATATCAGTTGGGAAAAAGAAAAAGGGAGCAAAGTGGGTTTATGGAGACTAGAATTACTTGAACATAGTATTGATTCCAACTCAAAAAATTCACATTTGTGTTTTTATCAAAAACAAGAGTCATTAAACCAAAAAAATATATATATATAGATATCAGTTGGGAAACATAATTTGGCTGCCAAAAAAAGATATGCTACACACGTAACATTCTAACTAAACACAAAATTATATGAAAATATAGAAAATAAAAACTCCCTAACTTATCAAAAACAGGGGGCATTAAACAAAAAAAAATATAGATATCAGTTGGGAAAAAGAAAAAGGGAACAAAGTGGGTTTATGGAGACTAGTATTACTTGAACTTAAATTTGATTCCAACTCAAAAAATTCACAGTTGTGTTTTTATCAAAAACAGGGGTCATTAAACAAAAAAAAAATATAGATATCAGTACATAACATGGCTCCTGTATTACAAAATACAAATAAGTAATCAAAACGAATAATAAAAATATAGATATCAGAGCCTCAGGGTCCATAAAACAAATAATCAAAACGAAAAATAAAAGAAAACAGACCTGGTCGTCTTCTCCGGTTTCTCTCCGGTCGTCTTCTCCGGGTGTCTCTCCGGTCGTCTTCTCCGGTTGTCTCTCCGGTCGTCTTCTCCGACTAGGCTTCTCCGACGGAGGTTGGAGATGACGATGATGGTAATGGTGGTTCAAAGGTTAAGGGTGTTTTGGGTTAAAAAAAAAACAGAGAAAGAGATGAAGAGGAGAAAGTGTAATGGGGAGGGAGGGAATTCTGAATTTTTGAAATGGGAGAGAGGGGAGAGAGAAACAAAGCCTTATATATGTGGTGAAGGGTGGTAATTTACTAAAATAACCTTGGCTTAATAAAAAAACATTAAAGTTTAGGGACTATGTGGAAGAATGTGGTCCACTCATTGGGTTTGCAAGAGTTTTCTCAAATTTTTGGTTTTCTCTATACCTTTAGCCTGTATGTATATACATATATATATATATATATATATATATATATTAAATTTAAACTTCAAAATTTCATTATATCAAAACTTTTAGGTAAGTTGGATTTTAATAATCATTGGCTGATAATTATTTTTGATTAGGATTATTATCTGCTAATAAGTAATAGCTTGTATTAATATAAAATCGAATTTACCAAACCTTTATAATATTAAATTTCATAGAATTTAAGTGATATTGATTTCATTTTTATTTTCAGCTATGCATTTTATTAATTTAATAATACAATACTAAAAAATAAACTATTTATTGGGCTAATTGTTATTTCTCTCCCTATGGTTTGGGCTAAATTGCCTACATATTACAAAATCTTTTTTTCTCTTTTAGATCCTCTACGGTTTTTATTCATTACCATTCTCGTCCTGATGCTGTCCATTCCCCTATGCTAAGTCAGTGACATTTTTGTTCTTTCAGTTTTAAAACCATTTCTCGCCATTTTCGGCTATCCCTAATTTCACCCTTTATTATTATTCCCCTATTATTAACTGTCGTACTATTTAAGCAATTTGACTCAAATCACATGGATAAAATTAGCAATTAACTCTAATAAAAATGTGAAATGACGAGGAACAAAAATGGTGAGAAAATGTTTAAAACTGAAAGGACAAAAATGCCCCTGACTTAAAAGCAGGGGAATGGACGACGTCAGGGGGGAGGGGGGACCGTAATGGCAAGGAATGAAAACTAGGGGTCTAGATGAGAATTTTTTTTTATTTTATTTAAGAAAATTGACACAAACCATAGAGATGAAAATAACAACTAGCCCAAGTTTATTATAATTATCATACGGAGTATGAATATTTATATATATAAAGGTGGTGATTACCTAGAAATGAAGGTACAATTGTGAAGAATGGTGTATAAAGGAAATAGTTGTTTTTAAAGAATGAGTGTTTTGGTGATAGGCGTGCTTATAAACCTTCGATGGAATCTGCTAAGAGATGCATTTATTTGTAGGATGAATGATATCTACCATTAAAGTGCATGAAATGAAAACGGGATGGGCTGAGGTGGCACACGATACTAGTCTGAACAACATCCGCCCTCGTTAACAACGATAATTTCAATCCGATGTTTCCATCCCGCTCGGGATGAAAACAATGTTAAATGCCATTGGCGTGGCTTACAAATAGTAGAAATAAGAAAGATGTATCCCCTTTGTCTTTACGATGTGCAACATATAGCAAAAGTTTACCATTATTTTATTGGATGAGTGGTGCTAAAGCAAAAATGCTACACGTTAAAGTCAATTCAACTCAACCTTTAGATACATTACAACCGTACATAACTAAAATTAATATAATTCAAGGAACATAAGAAAGTAAAGATGGTATTACAACAAAGTTTTCATAGTATTAAATATGGTCCCCTTTGGGTTTTGAGTCAATGTTATGTGATTGAAAGAAAGAGATCGGGTGCAAGTTGGAATTAAATTTGGCGTGCCTACCGCCTTAGAATATCACCAAATAAGTCAGATGTGTACAATTGATGTAACATTTTTGTGTGTGTGTGTGTTCAAAATAATGTTATATAGTTTTATAAAATTGTTGAAAATAGATGTCATAAAGTGTATATATGTTATAAACACCGTAAGTTGTATTAATGTTTGTGTTAGTAAATTGCAATATTTAAGAAACAAGAAAATTTAAGAAAAAATAAAAGTTTCTTTAAAAAAATTGCAATATTTGTCATGTAGTTATCTTTTATGCAACTATAGTTTTTCATTTTGCAAACAATCAAATAGTTTATTTGACCGATGTATTGAGTCAAACAATGGGTTATAACACAAGATCTAGTCTTTTTTTTTCTCGTTTTTCTTTCAATCAAAGGCAGTACGACCAAAATGTTATAAATAACCAAATGTATTACAAACACAACTTGCTTCTCCTTAGACCAAAAACCGTTTCATAAATCGTGTTGTATCAGTATCATAAACCGCGTGAAAGATAAACAAGTGATCGCTCATTAGATCATAAACCGTGTTGCATCAATATCATCTGTAAAAACCTCCTTCTAAGAAGGAATTTAGGGTTTTAGGAATGTCAAGTTTTCATTTCAACCTAGTTAAATTTTAAATATAATTAGGCATTAATACTTCGTCATTCTAGAACCATAACCGTTTGACTCAAGCACATGATGAATTCATAAATTTCATGGAAGGTTCTCAATGAGAGTCTCTTTATGCTCTAAAGTGTAAATAAAATAATATGTACATCTTTGTTAATAAATACTTATTTGAATATAAAATCATGGTTTCACACTACTTTGGAGCTGATTCTAAAGGGACTTATTCGTCACTGAAAGCTATAAAAGTCAATTATTATTAAAGAAAAGTGCAACCCTAGGCACCTTATTGTAATAAAAAATAGAATAATACACAGAAAATTTAACAAATCATTCCAAAATGGAAGTAAACAACTTGTTATTTATATATGTTTTTAGGATTCACATAAAATTTCTTCTTCCACACGCAATTTATTTCAATATATTATCTTTGCTAGATTAGAAAGTCGTACATACTATAAATTTTAATTAACTTTAAATAAATAAGAAATAGAATATGACATGTGTGTATAAAACATGAATAGGGTTACCTCAATAAATAAAATTAGAGCTTTAGACACTCACTTCTTTAGTTTAGGACTTCAAATCCAAATAAATTATATCTACGTGATTTTGGCTTTAAAATTTATGATCTATATAATTATGCATACACAGAAATGATATACAAAATTACAAATCATAGGATCCAAAACCTGCCTCGATTTTATTATGCGCTCTAGGCCTAAACTTTTTTAAGCCGACCTAGACATAGAGCTCACACTATGGAAATATTTTGCAATCCAATCTGACATCTTAAAAAAATCAATTCCACAATAACTTATAAGTCTTAATTACCAACGACATACATCGCATTACTCATGCACCTCTATACAAACACTTATTCGGTATTAGTGATTGCATTATCCTAAACGTTAATAAAAAAATATTTAATTATAAAAAAATAAAACTAGGATGACATTGTTGATACATCTAAACATCAACATTAACATGTTAATCAAACAAAATTTATTTAAAACCATTATGTATTACATACGTCATGCCTTCAAGTGACGGGTTTTGTCATATGTACGTGGTTAAGCTAGATATTTGGACATTGAAAGTGATTGAAACCTTACCCGATTTCATTCATTGAGCAAACATATATAATACAAGATGTTATCTCCTAATTTTGAGGAGAGATTGTTACAATCAATTACAATATCTATTTACCAAATATAAATATATACTATTACACCCCCGCAGTCGAAACGTCTGGCGGACCAATGTTGAGACTGGAACGAAAATCTTCGAACAATACGCGAGGGAGTCCTTTAGTAAATATGTCTGCTATCTGATGACGTGAGGGGACATGTACAACCCGAATGTGTCCTCGCTGCACCTGTTCTCGAACAAAATGTATATCAAGCTCGATGTGTTTGGTGCGTTGGTGTTGAACCGGGTTGCCAGAGAGATAAACAGCACTAACATTATCACAGTACACCAATGTAGCACGCGTGAGAGGGAGACGCAGCTCGAGTAAAAGGTTGCGTATCCAGCAAATGTCAGCAACAACATTCGCAACACCCCGATATTCGGCTTCAGCACTGGACCTGGAAATAGTAGACTGTCGTTTGGAGGACCAAGAGATTAGATTATCCCCAAAGTAGACACAATACCCTGACGTGGAGCGACGAGTGTCAGGACAGCCAGCCCAATCGGCATCCGTGTAGGCAACAAGCGACGGCTGTGAAGCAGGACCAAGATGTAACCCGTGAGCAGAAGTACCCTGGAGATACCGAATAATCCGCTTCAATGCATTCCAATGTTCCTGTCTAGGGTCATGCATGAACATACAAACCTGCTGAACAGCATAAGATATGTCAGGACGAGTAAACGTCAGGTACTGTAGCGCACCAGCAAGGCTACGATAGGTAGATGGATCATCATGAGGAGGACCAGCAGTAGATGATAATTTCGACTGAGTGTCAACCGGAGTAGCCACTGGTTTACAAGAGTCCATGGCAGCCCGATGAATGATATCATTAACATATGCTTGTTGAGAAAGAAACATGTGATCACCATCTCGAGTAACCTGTATGCCCAAAAAATAAGACAAAGGACCCAAATCCTTCATCGCAAATTCACCCGACAACAGTTTCAACAGCTGTATACGAAGAGCCTCTGTGGAAGTGGTCAAAATAATGTCATCTACATAAATCAGCAAATAAGCAATGTCGGAGCCATTATGATAAATAAATAAAGAGTTGTCCGATTTGCTCTGTTGAAACCCATGCCTGACAACAAAATCTGTGAAACGCTGGTACCAGGCTCTTGGTGCCTGCTTAAGTCCGTACAGGGACTTGCGAAGCCTGCATACATGATCTGGAAAGTCACGGTGGCGAAACCCCATGGGCTGGTGCATATAGACGGTCTCTTCCAAGTGACCATGAAGGAACGCATTAGTAACGTCCAACTGATGAATGGGCCAAGACTTGGAAAGAGCCAAAGAGAGAACAAGTCGAACAGTGGAAGGTTTAACCACCGGACTAAATGTTTCGCCACAATCAATACCTGTCTGCTGTTTGCGGCCATCACAAACCAAACGCGCTTTATAGCGCTCCAAACTCCCATCTGACCTGAATTTATGTTTAAACAACCACAAGCATCTAATAATATTCATATCAGGGGTCCTAGGTACAAGATCCCAGGTCTTATTTTTAATAAGGGCACTAAATTCATCAGTCATGGCATTCGACCACTCGGGAGAAGACAAGGCAACCTGGGGGTTCTTGGGAATAGGAGCAACGGTGGAAGTGTGAAGGTTAAAGTGTTGTTTGGGTTTGTGGATGCCGCTCATAGAGCGGGTATGAATGGTGCGGGAAGGGGGGGGAGGTGGCGGAGGAGGCACCCCCGGAGCCGGCTCAGGAGCAACCGGCCCAAGAGGAGGAACGGGCACCGAGGCCGTGGCTGGTTGGGCCGAATTGGGTGAGGACAGAGAAGTGGCAGGCCCACTAGTGGAAGGATTGCTGGGCTCGAGAGGTGTGGAGGGAATGTTTGGGTCGGAAGTAGATTGTGGGCCTGGAGATGTAGTTGGGCCGGTGGGATTATTAGGAGTAGGACGTGTAGGCTGAACAGTGGGTGAGGAGTTGGGTGGATTATTTTGAAGGTATTCCCACACTAGGGGGTTTATTGTGGGGTTGAGGAAGTCATAGGATGGTGAGGTGGTTGGAGATTGAATGGCATAAGGGAATATGGATTCCTCAAAGTATACATGACGAGAGATGAGGATTTGGTGAGTGGTGAGGTCAAGGCACTTGTAACCCCGATGATTGGGGGGGTATCCAAGAAAGACACACGGGTGAGAACGAAAATTGAGTTTGTGAATTTTGGTGGATGAGGTAAGGGGATAACAAAGACACCCGAAAACACGAAGATGTTCGTATTCAGGAGTGCAGTTGTAGAGGAGGGAGGTTGGGGATTTAAAGTGGTGAAGTTTATTGGGGAGAATGTTGAGAAGATAGGTGGCGGTTTCAAGAGCATGGTGCCACATGTTGGGGGGTAGGGAGGCTTGGGCAAGGAGTGTGCGGACCATGTTATTGATGGTGCGGATTTTGCGTTCCGCTTTACCATTCTGAGATGATGTGTAGGGGCAGGAAAACCGAAATTGCATGCCATTATGATTACAGAAATTGTAAAAGTGTTGATTTGCATATTCTTTACCATTATCACATTGAAATTGTTTGATTTTACGTTCGAATTGAGTATTAATGAGGTTGTGAAAGGTGGCGAAGGTTTGAAACACTTGAGATTTATTGGACAGCGGGAAAGTCCAAAGAAAATTAGTAAAATCATCCAAAAACAATATGTAATATTTGTGACCGCCCGTGCTAAGTACGGGGGAGGTCCAGAGATCACTATGAATAATGTCAAATGCAACACGAGTAATATTAATAGAGTCATAAAACGGCAAGCGTACACTTTTGCCAAAAACACACGATTGACAAAGAGTTTTATCATGTTTTCCATAATCAACAAAAGAAGAAAGTTTTAAAGACTGTAATAAATTGGTTCCTGGATGACCCAAACGTTGATGCCAGCGATCTTGGGAAACAGCAACAAAAGTGGATGGTTGGGTGGTCTTGAGTGGGAGAGGTGCGGTCAGAGGATATAGATCGCCGGTACTATTGCATCGTAGGATAGGAGCCCGAGTTTTGAGATCCTTCACAAGAAAGCCAAATGGGTCAAATTCAATAGAAACCAAATTGTCCGTTGTAAGGCGACGGACGGAAATAAGATTTTTAATAATGTTGGGGGCAAAAAGGACATTATTAAGTTTGAGAGGTGGGTATGGTGGCGGTAGGACCTGGTTGCCTTGGGCTACTACAGGAATGGACGTGCCATTACCGACAATAATAAATTTATTAGTGCACGAATTAAAATTAGACGGGGAATATATACCTTGGGCATTAGCGGAATGAGAAGATGCACCAGTGTCCATTAAGCCATGATCCGGTTGATTCAGAGCCAACGAGTAGAGAGCCTGTTCAATGTCAGTGGGCGAGTACTGTGTGTGATGAGCCTGGTCAGGTCGCGGGCCCAAAATACCTTGCGAGTTCTGGTCAGTGGGTCTGGACGGGTAGGGGCAGGGGGGTTGGGCTGTTTTATTACTATTCAGCACTGAAGCCCATTGGGCCGCTGTCCAGTTACTAGGGAATATGATATAGGGGTGGGCTGGGCTATTGGAGGTTGTATTGGTGGTGCGAGGTTGGGAATTGTTATTGGGCCGGCCCCTGTTACGTGATCTGTTGTTTTTGGGCTGGGTAGTAGGGAACCGGTTGGAGGGAGGGTTAGCCTGAGATGGGGATTGGTTGGAGGGTGTTAATTTAGGCTGGGTGTAGGTTTGGGCGGCGAGTGCAGTAGCAGCGGCTTGGGACCCACGAGCGACCTAACGCTTCTTTTTGCTCTCTTCAAGGTTTAGACGGGACCGGACCTCACTGAATGGGGGAAGCGGATCACGATTCTGTAGCACCGTGGAGATGCTATCATATTGTTCGGTGAGGCCGGTTAAAACCTTAAGAACAAGCATCCTATTATCAACAGGCGACCCGACACTTTGTAACTGGTCCGCAATATGTTTAGCATGATCACAATATTCGGACATGGATGAAAAATTTTCAAGGTGAAGGTTAGCGAATTCCTGACCAAGGAAGATGGCACGAGTATTCTGGTTATCATTGAATTCGCTCTCTACTGCCGTCCAAGCGGCATAAGCAGACTGGCCGGGTTGAAGAATGACGCGGAGTAACGGCTGGGACACAGTGGCATATATCCATTGCTTGACCAAGGCATCGAGACGAGACCATAAGTGTTCGGCGGCAACAAAGGCAGCCTCTGCCCTGGCCACGTCCGCTGGGTCAGAAGAAGAAGTAGGGAAGGGGGTGGCTGCGGTTCTTGGGGAGAGGTGTTCAGAGACTTCGTAGGCTTCACAGTGTGTCTGGAACAATGTTTTCCAGGTGGTATAATATGTTGAGTCTTTTTCGAGAATGATGGGTATGTGAGTTTTGATGTTGGTGACTGCGAGAGCCGGGTGAAGAGATTTAGAGTCCATAGGGAAAAGGTAGGTGACGAAGGGGAAGGAGAGCAAGAACACAGCAGCCGAAATCGAAGAAGAAGAAGAATAGGGCGGCGGAAGCTAGGGATCTAGGTTTGATACCATGAAAGTGATTGAAACCTTACCCGATTTCATTCATTGAGCAAACATATATAATACAAGATGTTATCTCCTAATTTTGAGGAGAGATTGTTACAATCAATTACAATATCTATTTACCAAATATAAATATATACTATTAGACATCAATAGCAATTGTGGCTAATAATGCAAGGAGCTGGTACTTCGATGGTGAAGTATCACACGAAGGTTCGGCGGATGATGACATTTGGTATCATGTGGCTTGACCAGATCGATATTTTATTAGTCATTCTAGACTGCTATATTAACGGTCAACTTCTCCTAACCATGCATACATACTTCACATAAGAAGTCCTTCAATTATGCTCATTGTGCACTATTTGGCTTTTGAAAATTAATTTTTGCATTTTGGACCAAAAATTTACTTAGTTTTCCTTTTCATACTTTTCTGTTTGATTTTTATGAATGATTTTAATACAAAAAATAATAGTTATATTGTAGTTAAAGAACATCGTCAAGTTGTGAGGTTGTGCGCTGTGTCAAAACCAAACCGGCCGAGGACATAAACTAAACAATCTGAAAAACGAAACCACATGACCTGACTACTTAAGGGTTGGCATTCTCCTCGGGTAGGAATGAATTGCAATTTGAGCATGCATCTATATTGGATCGACATTAACTATGTAAAAAACTTCAAATTCATATGCATTTTGCATAAAATATCTATTTCCTAGTTTACCATCTTCTTTTTTATTCTTGTATTTTTGGCGCAATTATTGTCTGGCCCGAACAAGCGGCTAAACCTGTGATATGAGGGTTTTTGCCGGCCCTATACGAGTAGGATTTAGGGTTGATGATTTATTGTTTGCCATATCGGGTAGCATTATACAGGGGCGAACTTCATAGGGGTGGGAGGAGGCGCCTGACCCCCTGAAATTTTGGCTCAGAATTTCGATTATATAGTATCCGTATATAAATTTTTTGGTATATACGGTTTCGACTCCCCCGTAACCGGTGACTTTCGACCCCTCAAGATTTCGCTCAAGCTTTGCCACTGGAAGTATAAGTAGATTTTGATGTTAAAAAAATTACGAGTAGATTTTACGTAATTAGGGTTTCATTAGAGAGATTGTATTAATTTTTTAGTTATATATTATCTAATAATACAAGTTGTGGAACTTATCCAAATTAACATGTGTTTAAATTGTTAAGAATCCATCCACAAATAAAAAAGAACTCATAAAAACTTAAAGGATTCTAACAAAATCATTTATACATCCATAGTAAGAAGCAAATGAATTATTTAACGAATCAAAGAGTACCATAGGTGATAGGTCCACAGGAATTATTTAACGAATCAAAGAGTACCATAGGTGATAGGTCCACAGCCTCACTTCACTACTAGAAAAGTGGCATTTTGCTACAAAATTTTCTTACAGAAAAAAATGCGTCACAAATCTTAACAAATTTGCTACTCATTTGTGACGAGAAAAAATCTATAATTTTTTTAGAAAATTTGTGACACAATATATCTACAAATTCTTAGGAAATTGCGTAGGAAATGCGTCACAAATTTCCTACACCATGTTTTTGTCACAAATGCGTTGAAAATTGTGTTACAAATGTGTAGTAATTGGTTGAGGGTTTTTCTAACATCAAGGTTTTGTTGAAAATGCGTCACAAATCAAGAAAATGCAAGATTTGTGACGCATTTTCAACAAAACCTTGATGTTAGAAAAACCCTTGTCGCAAACCAATTGCTACACATTTGTAACACATTTTTCAACGCATTTGTGACAAAAACATGGTGTAGGAAATTTGTGACGCATTTCCTACGCAATTTCCTAAGAATTTATAGATATATTGTGTCACAAATTTGCTAAAAAATTTGTAGATTTTTTTTCGTCACAAATGAGTAGCAACTTTGTTAAAATTTGTGACGGATTTTTTTCCGTAAGAAAATTTTGTAGCAAAATGCCACTTTTCTAGTAGTGCTTTCCGCCTCGAAGATGAAAAACATAAACAATTCCTCTAATGATTCACAACCTCAGTTTGAAGATTTGCCATTCACCTAGACTTCACTGCATTGGATGGGATGGAGATCGAATTGAAGACTGATGAAGAAAGAACGATTGTCTTAATGCGATGACCGTATTAAAAAGAACGATAATATTTGAGTTGAAAGACCTAATACCCTTTCCGGTTTCTTAGCATGAGCCCAACTGAAAAGTCGTGATACTGAATATGCCTAGCTAGTAGCTAGCTTGGGTGGTCTCGATTTGGGCTCTTGGTTTTATCGCTTTGGACGCAAGACTTGCTCATTTGTAGAAGGTTGTATGTAAACTTGAATATGTTTTTGATGAATGATGACTTTACAACCGTTCAGTACATTATAACATCTTATATTTTGTTAAAATTAAACCACCTATTACAAATAAAATATAGTTTGAAATGATCTTATTTATGTTTTTTATGAATTACAACTTTCATATTTTACAACTCACTTGTATTTAATTAGAGTTTAAGAAAATAAATTTTGAAACACTTTACAATAAAAACATAGTAAACTGAGACCATATTAGGAGTGTAAATGAGTCTAGACATCAAGTAGACACTACAAGAGAGGCGACACTATTAGTGGCGACCCAATAGCGACGACACATCGTCGCTATTACCTTTAGAGGCGACATTATTGAGCAATAGAGACGACTTAAATCGCCTCTATTGCTCAGTTTTCTTATAGTGAGATTAGGGTGTAAATGACTTAAGACGCTGGTGAACCATTCAAGGTTCTCTATAAAAGCTCAAATTAAGCAAAACTTGAGATATATATGTGATTATGATAAAATATAACTACATAATACAAATCCATTATGATATATACTTATAAATAAATATATCATTATAAGTATAAACCGGCATAAAAATAATAATGTATATATAGAAAAAAAAAAGAAATTAATAAGAAAAAAACGAGTCGAACACGAGCTTTAGAAATAAATAACTCTAAATAAGCTGAGCTCAAGTTGTCTTGAGTAAATGACCTAAGCTCTCTCATCATGGCTCTTTTACAACCCTAGGCAAAATAAATAATATAATAATGGACCAAAATTTGAAAATGAAAAGCAAAAGGATGAAAGTTGAATATCCAAAGTTGTTGAAGGAAAATATTGGCAATTGAGTGTACTTACCTCGACCCCTACACCTTCATTCCAAAAGTCTTCTTGTATGTAGTCCTCTATATAAACCAACCAACAAACACAATTTTATATTCATTTCTCTCATCGTCTTCTACTTGGCTTCATACAAAGGTTCATTCCGATCATACTTGGCCTCTTTTTTTTTTCATCTAAATTACGTTTCTTTAATCCCCATAACTTGATCAGGTCATATAACACGATAAGTTAGTCGTTTGTTTACGCTTACAAATCAAGAACCGCGATTATGTCAAGAACTAGAAGAGGAGAGCCCGTGAAGGTTGTGATTATCAACACCGAGTATGTTGAGACCGATGCCATGAGCTTTAAATCCGTGGTTCAACGCCTCACGGGAAAAGATGCACCCTCTCCCGCCCCCTCTCCTAGAAAGAAGTCATCATATGGTGGGGGTATTGGTGGTCGAGGTGATGGTAATGGTGTTGGTGTTGGTAGTGATTGTGGTGGTGTGAATACTCCTGTGTTGAAGAAAGGGATGTCATTTAGAGACCTTGATAACATGATACTTGAGCTGCCTAACATGGATGATATCTACCAATTTTTGTTAACTAATTAAATGTCTCTCTTCTTATAGAAAAATATAAATAGTGTATACATAAATAAGCTTCCATTTTTGTATATCCTTGTATTTCTATTCCTATTTAATACATATCTTCATTATTTGTAATTTTTGATGAGTCGTGTATATATGTGATGTATATCAAGTTATCAATACACATATGCATAACGCAAAACTTTTAAGAAATTCATGAAACGTAAATGGATGTAACATGAACTCATAATCCACCTGGCGTCTACCAGCATATATAATTATATCTTCACTCATACATCCATTTACGATTCCTGAGTTTCTTAATGGTGTTACTCAAACTCATCTACCAATCATATCTTGTTGGTATTTTGATGTTAATCTAACATATAAAAAACAATTAAAAACAGATTAAGGCTGTGGCTTTGTGTTGCAAACCACATATGATTATCGTAATCACAATTATATAATATTATCCACTCATAATTAGTCAACTTGTAACATTTGATTTAGTATTTTTTGTTAGTAATGTCAATATTGTCGGTAGCTAAGTTGAAAAGGTTGTAAAAAACTGCTTTATTGGTGATGGGACCCGACTGTTTTGTCATGTTCGTTCGGCCATTAAGACCTGCAACACTTGGTTCATGCAGAATTCAGGGTGGACCTAGCCCGTTAGCATCAATGTCATGTGATAACATTTTCCTATAACCGCATACTAACCTACTTCTTCTATGATTTGAATCCTCCACGTTGTAGGACTTGAATTCTTCACCTCTTGAATAGAAGGAATACACCTTGCCACTACACCATGGCCCTTAGGAAATAATATATATGATATAATATGATATCCGTAAAAAAATATATGTAAATTTTACGACCGAAAATCAGTGACATGTGTGTATCTTCGAATGATGACACAAAGGTTGTCTAACGCAATTTAACACAAACAACGCCATTGGCCTACTCGTTAGTTGCGTACTTATATTACTAGGGTTATTCTGTTTAAATCGTACTCTATAATTCATTTACACCATACTTTACCATATTAATTATGTTTAACTAGTAACAAACCAATAAGAGTTCAGATCATATTTTTTGCTTCGTAGTTATATATGATAAAACTTAATTCTTTGGAGCTTTAATATAAAAAGAATAAAAAAAATACTAAAACAACAAGAAATATTTGGTAGAATATGATAACTATAAATTGTATAATAACTAAACAGATTGTGTATTTAAATATGCGTCATTATAAATGCATTTTTAACGGACAAAATTTGTTAAAAAACGGACAAAATTTGTATGAATGATTTGTTATTTCTAAAATGTGAGATTTTGATGATTTCTTATGCTAATAACGATTATAATAAAGCTATTGCAATCAACAAACCACCAAAGCAAAAAATATAGTCTCACTTCAATGGATTTAATAAACATGTTGGCTTGTAGATAAGGATATTCGTTATTTCTTCTTAAGATGAGCACAAATATTATACTCTCATATCGCGTCATCTGAACGCTGATGTGGCAATGGATAAAGTTTCAACTCAATTACTTGATCATGTTGTTGCTTAAGGTGAGCAATGGTTTTATCCAAAAAAAAAAAAAAAAATTATGACGTTAGATTAAATAAAATAAAAAACATTACATTAAAAAAATGAAGAATATAACATTAAATAAAAATAAAAAACATTACATTAAATAAAAATAAAAAAACATTACGTTAAATAAAAAATAAAAAACATTAAATTAAATAAAAATAAAAAACATTACATTAAATAAAATAAAAACATTACACAGACATAAAATAATTAGAAAATATAAAACCTAACGTACTGTTCGGCGTACATTTGCCACACGAAACATGTGTAAAATCGTGCCCAGTCTCGGAAGCATACAACACGTGAGTAAATGCTATGACCACACCTTCTTTTTCGTTTGAAGGTTTACAGTTCGATTTGAGATCCCTGTACTTGTGGGAGATTGAATCACAACTATGTTGTGTTCTCCCGACAAGCTCACCAAACTTGGCTAGAACTTTAACCTATTGTGGAGCCCGACTTCGAACACCCCTACTAGTTGATGCGCCATCGTTGTGCACTTTGTTGTAGGAGAAGAAATTGAAGTTTTGAAGTGGTTGTAGAAGAAAATGATGTTTTGAATGTTGTAGAAGAAGATGTAAAATGATGAAATGGTTAAAATGAAAGGTAAATGTGTGTATTAAAAGTAAATTGTTTTTTTTTTCAATTTCAACGGTCAAATAGCCGTTAGCGGATGCAATCGCACTCGCTAGTGTTTGCGAGCCATGTGACTTGTGGGCTCGCTCCCACCCGATCACTTACCCTCCACAACGCATAGGCTAAGGTATGCGTCTGTTGGTTTCAACCTTTTGGGCTCAAACTAAACCACAAAATTGATATATCGGTTTTTTGGGTTTTTAAAAAGTGTTCAGTTTCGATATTTAGGTTTTGGTTTTGGTTTTGACAATAGGTTTGGTTTAGGGTTTTTTTTATGACAATAGGTTTTATTTTTCTAGTGAATGCATGTTTTTTATTACTATTACTATGTTTAAAAACGGTTATACGTAATCCAAAAAGATAAAAAAAAATAACATCATTCATAGATAAGAAACACTTCAATAATTTTATTTTATTTTTCTTCGGGTATATGTTGCATAGTCGTCTTTTTTTTTTGTGTGTGTGTGTAACTACTCAAATTGCTTTAGATCCCTCTTGTCACTATATCATATTATCTTTACCATATCAAAATAGTTGAACCCATCAAGTAGATTAACGAGAAAAAAATATAAAATTAAATTTTTTGTTTTAATAATTTGAAAACCTGTTTTGCTTTTTATAAAATAAACATATATTTCTAACATTTTAAAATTAATGAATAAATAGGTGTTTAAGGTTTTTTTAACCCATAAGTCATAATCTAAGTTTGCATAATCTTAGTGGTTTCGAAAGAAAAAAAAAGAGATTGTCTATCGATTAGTTTTAATGATTTCACTATAGATTAATATGTGAACGTATTTTTAGAATATAGTTTTAATAGATTAAGTACAAAAGAACTCGAATTAGTTCAAGTTTATATGGTGTTCAAAAAATAATATGAAGTTCATATATATTCTGCTATCAATAAATGCATAATCTCAATCTATTCAATTTTATTGGGTATTAATGGTCAAAAGTAATTAATACACAATTAATTTTGTTAAGTAGGGTGTAAATGGAAAATAGAGTGGGTGTATTTAGAATAATCCATTAAAAAACAAATCAGTTAACGTTAAAAAAATAAATACATTGAAGTAATAATCTGACAAGTCGTAAAATTCAGATTTCGGTTTGGTCCCTTTTTCGGATTTTTTAAAATACAAAATTGAAACCAAACCGTATAATCGGTTTTCAAAAAAACGCAAAACCAAATCGTCAGTTTTTTTGCATGATTCGGTTATTTTGGTTAATTTGATTTCGGTTAGGTTTTTATAGTTTTCTGTAGGGGTGAGCAGAAGATTTAAAAAACCGAACCAAAACCGTAAAAACTGATTTACCCGAACCAAAAAAAATGAACAAAAATTTACAGTTCGATTTAGTTTTTGCATTTTATGAAAACTAAAAAACGAATTGAACCCAATAAGCCAAAAAATTAATTTTTAATGTTTGATATATATCGATTTAGGAATAATTAATTTGATTCTTGATGTTAAGTATTTATAATAAGAACACTAACATGTTTTGATTATTTTTGCTATGATTTATCCATTGCCTACATAAAATTACAAAATTTAACATAAAAATTATAGATTTTCAAAGTATAAGAAAAAATGACTTAATAAAAACTTAACAGATACATAAAAACTTAGGTTTATTTGAACAATGTTAACAGATTTATTTGATGGAGTTAGTTAATTAGACTCAAAAGGTTAGAGATTTACCCACCAGGCACCAAGTACTCAATGAAAGTTTAGGATCATTGATCCCTTCTCATTGATAATAATCTCTTTATATAATAAAATGTTATATCCTAAATATGGTAACCGATACTTACAATTTAAATCAATATAATCACTTCTTAATATGTAGGCTATTACACCCCCGCAGTCAAAGCGGGAGGAGACCGGATGCTTAGACGAAGGGCAAGGTGATCATAGACTACGAAAGCTTTACAGTGAATAGTGAAGAGAGTCGATCAAGAACCATATTGCATGGAGTCGATCTCTAGGAGAATAGGTATGTAGTTTTTGATGTTAGAAATGGTTGTGGCGGGGTGGATTTTCGATTCAATGGTGAGGGGTTGCGAAGGAGTAGTAGTAGGAGGAGTTTGGTTTTTCATGGTGATGAAAAGAAGGGGGTTGCCGATTTAGAGAGGAAGTCGATAGGGAGGATATGAGCGGCCGATCATAGAAGAAGGATGGCGCTAGGGTTAGGATACTTTCTGGACTCCTGATACCATGAAAGTTTAGGATCATTGATCCTTTCTCATTGATAATAATCTCTTTATATAATACAATGTTATCTCCTAAATATGGTAACAAATAATTACAATTTAAATCAATACAATCACTTCCTAATATGTAGGCTATTACTCAAAGAGTTAAAAATTTTGATTTTGAATTCAAGTAGTTAAAAGCATCAAAACTTAAGGATGTAAATAGTAATTCTCTCTAAACTTTTTATGCAGGTGAACAAAAAGCTATGGGTCCACATTGGTTGAGATGTATTGTTGAAATTATATGTGTAATTCATATGTTTTGGATGATAAAAATAACACGTTGATATGTTGTTGTGACAATGAGTTCTGATGGGTCATTACTATTGGGTTATTTATATTGGTTTATTGATAATGGGCTCCTGGATGGTATTGGGCTCCTGGTGTTTAAGTTGGCCCATGGTTGGTTGTTTATGCAAGTTGTTGAGACTTTGTTTTAGGTTGATTTGTGGCCGTTGGATGATTTGTGATCTAAGGGCTGTGGTTTGTTCTCGAGGATATCTGGTGGAAAGTTCGAGACGTAGTATAAATAGATTGTTATTATTGTTATTGTTATTTCAATAATAACACACATATCGTCTCTCTCATTCTCTCTGTATAGTTTTTAGGGTTTTGTTCATCTGCCTCCTGATCTTTGTGTATTGATCAGCTGTTAGAGGCTTGTCTTGAGTTGTGGAAGGATTACTCACTGGTGTAATCCTGTTAGATCATCTGTTTGATCTTTGTCTGGTCTGTAAGTACTCTATATTGTTTCTGTACTTTGAGTTCAACTGATCTGATAAATCAGTTGAACAAATATCTTTAGAGTCTCACTGATTTGATGAGATTCAGGGTTTGGGGGGTGTTTTTATGGTTTGGGTTAAATAAGATTTTGACACCGCTTTTGTCGCCTAAACCTGTTGTTCTTGGTTTGAGTTTGTGTTGGCTCATTGTTGTTGATTGCATTGTGTTTGGATCTATAAAATTTTACATGTATGGGACTCAATTTTTATTGTTGCAAGAGCTTTCATTCATGGTTATGCATTCACTACATGACACACAAACAAACAATCATTGTAGCCCTTTAGGTAAATTTTGCATCATTTGGTTTTAGGTAAATCCCACATTCTTCTGTATAGCTTGTCCACAAACAAATACTAAGCCATAAGGAATGCTCTACCTCAAATAGTCTAATATCACCAACACATCTTGGTTGTAATGTTTGTGAACGAGATAGAACTCGACAGTTATTGTGATTGGCTGGGAATGGTATCAGGATGGGCAGAGGCGAAGTATACTTGGGGCCAGGGGTGGTCCTGGCCCCCTCTATTTTTTGGCGCAGTAGTGGAAATTTGCGATTTTCATAGGTAAATTGAGTCCGGCCCCCGTCGATTTTCCACTATCGATCGAAAAAAATTGAGTTCGGCCCCCGCCGATTCCGAAACCAAGCTTCGCCACTGAGGATGGGTGTCTAGTAAATTCTCCATTTGAGCAACAAAAAATAAAGCCATGAACTCATAGTGAGCAAAACGTAATGATTGTGGATGAGATAAGATGGATGAGATAAAGAACTTCACAATTAAATGTGTTCTTCTAAAATAGGATCAGTGACTTTATGGAACTTCTCCACCGGACAAGAAAAATAAATTTGTGACGTCCTATAACACTATTCAGCCACATTATGCGTATATGGGTCACTACTCACTAATTTGTGTCACTAAAATATATTGTTGTTTTTCAAGAATTGGAGTTGGGTCCAATTTGACTGGGCTTTCGTGCCTCACAAGTTTAAACCTTTGTATTTATAGGCCAATGCTACCCAACGTCAGGCCTTAAAAAAACATGGGCCCAGTCGATTGAACATTTCATTTTCCACACAAAAGATTGGAACACTATTAAAATCTTAATCTATATTACATTATAAAGAGGGAGAGATGGGTAAAAAGGTCCAAAATGTCAAAGTTAAGGTGGCAACTTAAAAGTCACAAGTGTAATTCTCTAAACTTGACCACTTTTCTTCCTTTTATGCCCTTGTCAATGCATTAAGATGTTTGTACCATGTGATACATTAAGATGCTTGTACCATGTGATGCATTAAGATGCTTATACCATGTGCTTTAACAATTTTGACATCAATAATATTGTGCATTTAACATTAGATTATTGTTTTGAAACTCTCCTCACCATTCATTGGACTTTTAATTGTAGTCATCAATTAAAGAATGATGGTATCCTTTCAATGTCCTCAATTCGGTTATCCCTCACATTTATTTAATGGTTGATTCAATCAACCTCATTGATGTTATCCCTGCTACCTCAATGTTCACTTTGATTTGTGCTACGATCTTACTTTCCTTGATTCCGGTATGTAATTAGATTATTACATTTGACTTTTACGCTTGTATATGTTATTTTATCAGTGTTGTCTTTGAGTAACAAGTGTTGAGCTGCTAATGCTATAATCTGTTCTTAATCATGTTGCTTTTACTCTGTAGACCCCTTATATTTTTCATTTAAATTCTCTTAAATTCTCCTTTTCCGCATGCAGGTCAACATTTTGGATGAGTTTCTCATACTAATTTCTTCTTGTTGTGTGAGTTTCTCATACCATTGAGTTTCTGTTTATTTATTTATTCATATTAATTCAATTAGTTGTAACAATCTTATAAATATAAAGTAATCGTATTTCCTACTTTCTTGCCTGTGCTCTTGTATCATCGAGTCTGATGGTGCCACAAAAGGCAACCTCATTCCCAGGCTCTTGTGCCACCGAATGAGCATATGCTTCTATAATTAAGTATTGTTAGTGTTAGGAGACTAAAAGAGGAGCTCTTACATTTGTTTTTATGCAGGTACACATCTGCTTCATTTTTCCTTCTATAATTAAGTATTGTTAGTGTTTGGACATTTATACATCCTATTTGTTTTTCTAATGAGCTCATTTAAGTTATCTTTTGGCGTTGGATTCATGATCTAAAAGAAAATTTGTGTTGCTGTTTCTGTGGTGCCCGGAGTGTGGAGATTATGCCAAACCAATTAAGCATTTATTTGTTAGGTGTGGGTTCACTCGGTTGTTTTTGGGCCGGAGTTTCGCTCTGGTGCAAGATTCCCATGGTGAATGCCTTCGGTTTTGGTGACTTATTTGATCTGTATGCCCATACGAGGGGGTCCCCAAAGTTTACAAAGGCCCTAAATGGGATGGTGTTGACAACGTTATGTTACGTTTGGAGGGCCCATAATGACGTGGTATTCAAAAGTGTGCCTTGTTTCATCTAGAAAAGCGTTGCGGAGATTAAATGTTTATGTTTTATATGGACCAAAACTCGGGCTAAGTAGGCGACTCTGGACTGGATTATTTGGAGTTCTTTTAACTTATAAGGTGGGTTGGTGGTTGTTATTGTTTTGGCTGGTTCTATTTGTTGGTGGTGTAATGTTTTATCCATGTTGGTTGCATATTCTTTGTTTAGTGTCCAGCTAACCTTGGTGGAGTAAAACTTTGTAAACGTGCTTTTGATTACTACAAGTCTTTACATTCTTATATTTGTTTTATTTCATGTACTTCTTGCTCTAAGTAGATTGATATTTGTTGTTTTTGATTGACAAAGGTTCTCTAAGACCAATGATTTGTACTCATCTTGCCATTAAAGGTATTCATCAACGGTTGTCCAAGTGAAATTTACCGTTATTAATTGACAACCGAACCAACCAATTGTTCATAACCAAATAACCGTAACCAAAATAATCAAGAGTTATTTTTTTTTTTCCAAATCGGTCCCATAAAATTTTTTTTTATGGAAGTTTTTGTAGCGTAACCAATTGTTCATAACCAAATAACCGTAACCAAATGTTTTTTTTATAGGATCAAGAGTTATTTAGTTATTGAAAGTTTTTTTTTATTTTTATTTTTTTTGTAGCGTAAGGTATATGGGTGTCGGTAATAAACAAAATATATGAAACCAAACATGGAACGTGCAACAAATAAGAAAAAATAACCCGCAGCAACGCGCGGGCATTCCTACTAGTATCAAATAGTAATGATTTCTATAATGATGATTTATGGTACTAATCAACTTTATACAAATAAAGAGTGGGGCATGCATTTGATATCATCAAAAATCGTTTTTAGGTAGTTAGACCAAAATGAGAATGCAAGATAATTTATAGAAAAAGGTAAGAATGTGCTTTAAAGGGTTTTCTCTGACAATTTAAGTGTTTTAGCCAAGTCATAAAATATGTGCCTGTTAGTTTTATATCTTAACGAAATAAATAACGTAAACTATATTTTTTAAACGACGAGTAAAGTAATATGAAATTGATGAATCAATTCTTCACAGTTTATTTTATCCAACAATATGTTGTCGATAACTATCATCCCCAAACCGTGAAGTTTTTATTAACTTAAATGTTTTGAGCCTATGGCAAGCAAAAGATCGGAACCAACATTAAAATAAGAGGACAAGGGATTACCTTTAAGTTATTGTTAATCTTAAAAAAAAATAGGATGACACTATTGTAGGCTTTTTTTTTCTTTATACATTGGCATTAGGACTGTTCAAATCACTCGCTGCTCGTGGATCGCTTGTCGCTCGTTTGGAAAATGCTCGAAAAATGCTTGAAAAATGCTCGCTCGATCATTCGCTCGGTTGTAAATGAGTCAATCGGCTCGGTTCGGTTTGTAAATGAGCCAAGTACAAGCAAAGGTCCACTCGGCTCGGTTCGGCTCAAATAAATTATTATTTATCTATTATACATATAATTATATATATATACCCACAAATCATAATAATATTTATAGCTTTATACATAACATTTAGACCAATATCTGCAAATAAAATATGACTAGCCCGTTTTATTAAATAAAAATTTACTACTAAGTTTAATAGTAAAACCCTAAGTCGTAACGTGACAACCTTGATTTCTTTATATTATTAGTCTCCCGTCCATAGTCGTCGCCTGATATCACCCTACGTCACAATGCGACAATTGTTCTCTGTAGTATGCTCGTTGCCTCAACCTAAGCCTCATTATTGTACACTCGAACTTTAATATTAGTGTCCTCATCGGACAATTCCACCTAATTAGTTGTCAGTCGACAACGAAAACATTGAAGATAAAATCCCCAATTTCATGGTTGTTCAAATTACTCTCCGCTTGTTTCTCGCTCGACACTCGCTAAAAAAAGGTCCGTTCAGTTCGGCTCGACTCGTGAACAGCCCTAATTGGCATATTCTAATGTCTATAATACCCTCCATCATTTTCTAGCATTTACACTATGACATCATCTTTCTCAAAACAACCCATTTTATACCATGTAACGCCAATACTATGCACAGATCATTTAGATTTTTTCCGTTGAATTCTATTCCATTGTTCATCACTGTCGCCGGTCACAGTGCCCTCCTAGAAATTGGGCCCGGGTCGAAAGTCTACCCCGCACCCCCTCAAAACCGGCCTTGGTGCTTTATATACAACTGCCATTTAGTTATTACACACAATCATAAATGTTTAGTAACATTTTCAATGAGAAAAGTCATAAAGCTGACTAATTTAATGAATTACGTACAAGTATAAATGGCACATACACGAGATTTGCCACACATTGATCCGGTTTTTACCTTTCAAGTTCGAGATTTGTTGATGCTGCACAAGAAGGCTCGAGGGGAAAAACAAGGTAAGACTGTGGTGCGTGGTATTGTGATGATTACAACGTGGCTTATATGAAAGACGAGAAATGACAAAGATTTTAATGATAGACAAGTGAAGTTTCAAGAATTAGTGGCAAATTTTAAGTCATTGTCGTTCTTGTGGTTACAATCGGTCTAGATTTAAAGATTTGGTTTGGAAGGACTGGGTTTTGAGTCCTTTGTATATGATGTATTTTGAGCGGCCTTCTTTTCGAAGTCTTGCTCGTTGTTTGAATGAAAGTAAATGTTCAAAAAAAATGGCACATATACACCTTTATAGTAAGAAGCCTGTCAAAAGTTTTATTGTTTGTCTAAGAGCATTCATAATAGATGCTCTATAATAGTGTGAGTGGAGCCTCTATATTATATAGAGTGGATATAAGTGGTTGTGAGTAGAGGAGAGATAAAATATATAGAGGAGACACTGTTCATCAGTAAATTTGGAGGAGACACTGTTCACCTTTCATAATTTTTTAATATTTTTAAAAGTGGTTGTGAGTAGATGAGAAAGAAAAAGCTAATGATAAAAGTATAGAATAAGTATTATTAAATAGAAAATGAGTGAAAAGTGTAATGATTTTTAATGTAATTATAGAGATGAAGATGAAGTGTTTATTGTGAATGCTCTAAAACTATAGTGAATTTTTCACTATTTTAATGATTATATATAAAGGTATATATATTTGTGCTTTTATAGTAAGTGCCTAATTACTAGTTTTGTTTTAAGTAAGTGCCTAATTACTAGTTAGTATGATTTGGAAATCGAGGATTAGGTGTTTCCTAGGCAGACAAGTTGGTGAACCAAACCCTAACCTTACTAACCAAACGCACCATTTCTAAGCGAATATGATTATTTTAACAAAATTCATTTGTTAACCAATAGTTACCTCAATTTAGAAGGTGTTTGGGATTGAGTTTCAAAACAACCAATAGTTACCTCAATTTAGAGGGTGTTTGGGATTGAGTTTCAAAAAGCCAATAAGTCAATAAGTTGTTTGTAAAATCTAAAAACACTTTATATTTTGACTTTTGGCTTTTGACTTTTAAGGGTGGAAAAACTTTTTTTGAGAAGTTAGAAATCCTGACTTTTGGCTTTTGGAAAAAATTACAAATCTACCACCCATACAACTAATATCACAATAAGTTAAGCGAAACACTTAAAAAAACAATCTATTGACTTTTTGACGTTTCTAATCCCAAAAGCTAACCAAACACTTTTTTTAAAACTCATTTTCAAAAAATCATAAGCCTATAAGCACTTCTGACCAAAAGCACTTTTGCATTTCCAAACTCAATCCCAAACACCCTCTTATAGAACTAGTGTCTTTACCCGCTAAATTTGACACTATCGTATAGCACCGACGACACATTAGCTTCCCTATCTTTATTCACCTTCATATGTTTATGATCCACGTTTAAAAATGTTTCAATTAAAATTAACATTTTTTTCAAGTTCATTTTGGTATTGTAAATTATACAACACTTTAATTTGGGTGTAGAGAAATAAAAAAATTGGGTCAAATGAGTTACTATCGTAATACGTAACTTAAAATGGGTTCAAATGAGTGAATACCATGCACCACCGGTGTGTCACCACCACCTACTAGTCATGTACCTACCAAATTATCACCGTCGCCATCTCGACGCCACTACCTTATCTACCACTATGTTGTCACCTCAACGACTATCGACACCTCAAACCGTACACTAATTGCCAGTCAAGAAAACATATAGTGGGGTGACATGGTAAACCCATGATACTTTTTTTCTGAGGAGACCCACAGGGGTCCATTTTAGTTTAAAACTCTTGTTCACCCGAACCAACCTGACCCAAGGTTGAGGTCCATTGAAACAATCTCTTTTTGATAATCTATTAGTTTTAGTTTCGAACATTTTTGGTATGAGTTGATAGGGGAAGGCGCTTGGTTCGCCAAATTGATTCAAATTCATTTTTGTTCATAAACTCAACCAAGTTTTGAGTTAACGTAAAACTTCGGTAATTACCCTTTAGTTAATAAAAGAGAAGGATGATGCAGATAGTATAAAACAAACTGGTACCCGACTATAATATTATTTCGGTTATTTCGATTATTTATACATGTATACTCAAAAAGAACTAAAAAACTTGGTTATTAAAATTTCATAACCATATTGCCTATTTTCCTCGATTGATTCGATATCGTAACTCAGGTAATTTTTATTATTATTTGATGTGCAAATTGTTAGTTTTTGGTAGGATCAACAAACGTTTTAAGTCTTGGCATTCCTCAACAAGATTAATTTAATAATCAATATTTATACATGTTGGTTAGAATTAAGCTCCGTGATGGGCTTGTGAGCCTACCTTGGTTAACAACATCTTGTTTGTTATATGATAATTGGTGATGATGCTTTGCTTTAACCAACCAATATTTGTCACATAAAAGAACATTATTATTACTCCTATAGAACATTATTATAAAGGAGTCATGATGAACTTGCATACTTCGTAAATTTTTAATAAGTTATATACACAAATATAAAGACTAGTAGGAATGTCCGTGCATTACCGCGGGTACGTATGCTTTATTGTCACACAACCTCCAAACCGATTATTAGTTTAAGTAACTTCCATTATATGTATGGTTGCGGTTAATTTCTATGTCGTTTTAAGCTGTTAATTTTCTTATGTACTCGCATACCATAATATACTTGTCTTTTCTATAGTGGAGAACCCGTGCGTTACGACGTAGTCAACCATAGGGTGTTCATGAGCTGAGCCAGGGAAAGCTCAGACTCGGCTCAGTTACAAACCGAGCCGGCTCGGCTCGTCTCAGATTTAAAAACCGACCTGAAAATCTAAGCTCGAACTCGGCTTGGTTTGGCTCGAATTGAAAAAGAAAAATTAAAGATGGCTTTCAAAATTTAATAGTTTAAAATATTATTCAATAGTTCAAAGTAACACATTTAAAATAAGTTCAAACTAATACATTACAAGCTAAAATCAAGTTTAACAAAATAAAAAATAAGTCTCAAATTTCAACGAAATACAATGTAAGCTAATAAGCATACGAATAAACCCAAGTATGTAACAAATGTTCGATTACACTCCTAAATACTGACCTCTTTGAAATGAAAAAGAACTATTAAGTTTGATAACTTGTGTACTTGAACAATTATCATTGTGCTACGGTTTATTATAATAACTTGATTAGTTGTAAATTCAATTTCTAAAACATAGTCACTACGCTACCATTAACAAATATTAAATATGTAACAAGTTTCCCCTCTTTATAACATTTTTATAGTATATGTATATAAAAATAATGTATATTAAAAATTAGAATTATCAGAGCCAAACCGAGCCAGCTCGGCTCATTACAAACCGAGCCGAGCTAGGCTCACTTTCTAACCGATTCGAGCCGGCTCGGCTCAATTTCAAATCGAGCCATATCGAGTGAGCTTTTTTCAAGCTGAATCCGAGCGAGCTCCGATGCACAAGCTTTTTGGACAGCCCTAGTCAACCACTTGCAGTGTTTGTTTGTGAGTCGTTCACTTTATGTTTGGTTATAAATGACTTAAAACAATAAGAAATTAACAATTTAGAATTACGATGACTAATACCTTTGATTAAGCCTACCATAAACCCTTATAAAATGAACATTAAAACCGCACAATCACTTTCTAATTTTATAGTTTACCAAATCAACTAAACAAGCCTACAAAAACACCACAGTTCATGAACAACATTATACACCCTATACGGACTTCAAGTTGCTATCTTTATGGCTCATATGTCATCAATGTTTGAGTTATTATGCTGCAAAGTATATTCAATCTATTAGGCTACACATCTATACTAATCTCAATTATTACACGTAAATGAGCAATAACAGATAAAGGCATCAACCGGTTCATGTGCCCAAACTACATTAAGTCGTTTACAACCTACAAATTTCACTTATCAAGGAACATGGTTCAACATGAAATAGGTTTATGTAATTATATTTAAAATCGTAATTGTTAAAGGGTAACATGATCATAGTCAACACTGATGAAGAGTACATAAACAAAATTGAACTTGTACAATTCTTTTTACTATGAAACATGCTGGTAAAAATATCCGTTAGCATAATTTGTTTTTATATATAATAATGTCAACTTACTTTAATGGATACCTGCACACATATTATGTGTCAGATTAAGATATTTCCTACTAATAAGTCTCCGCTTTAAAAGATTTTGAAAACCGGATATTGACTCAAATATGCAAGAGGTAATTTTCAATTGAAAATGGGGTTGAAACCATCTATATCAAAATCGAAATAGAAAATCTGACTTCCTAGTTATTAAGAGCAAGCAATTTTACACGCGTGTGTACAGTGTCATGTGACGACTGAGTTGTGCCAAAGCATTTTTTACCCATTAGACTGTTGAACAATATGGCGTGATTCTTTTCGACATATTATTATTGCCAACATGTTTTGACCCGTTTAGTTATATCAAGTTATCAACCAAAACGATGTTAGTTGTTGTTAGAACAATGTTTAGTAGAAACATTCCCTGTGAAGCTAAAAACCAACTTCAATTTATGACTGTTAGAAAATAACAATAAACAAATAAATAAACTAACAATCAACAACAAATAAAAGATACTACTCGTGCAAATGAAGTCGCAACTGTTATGTATACGCGAAGCTCTTGTTACCACCCAACTGTTATTTATCTTATTCATGCACATTAATATATAAAATCTTCCAAAAAAAATTTGATTAATTTATTTATTTTTCAGTCATCTAAATGCATTTATTTAGTAAACGTTGTCTCAATCTATCAACACAGTTATGGTATAACATTATAACATATGGAAATAAGAATATTAACATTAAAAAATGGATGTCAAAAGAAATGAAATGAAATCTTGATTTTCAACTCAGAACATAACTTTTAAAAGATATACATTTACCTTAAAAAAAATTAATATATGTGTGTCATGTGTATACTAAAATCATTTTATTGAATACGTTCCTATGCACATTTCACTTTCGATAACTTGTTTCTAGTTCGAAGATCCTTATTTTGTTGGAGCCCGTAATCTTTTAAAACCTTAAATATCCTTCATTGTAGTTTCTTGTTTGAAAGTTACTTGACCCAAAATACATTGCAACACTGCACAAAGTTGAGAAACAAACACAAAAGCCAATCGAAAGACCGAATAAACTTGAAATTAAAGCAATCAGTTCAGGAACAAAGAACAATAAACTCAACGATAAAGCCTATAACACAAATATAAACCAAATCAAAGTGATTAAACTCATAATTGTTTAAACCACAACTACAAATGCAAACACTTGATATCATCACAACCATGAAAGTATTAGAAAATCTACACAATCTTCATATCCGCATAAAAAGGTGAAAACATTAACCTGTGATACAGCTCCCAAACACTTCTTTCGGTTCACTGTTTGCGCAGATGAACAATAAAGATTGTATAATTCATAATATATATTGTAGGAGAGATAGGATTTGAAACTGAAATGAATCTAGGGTGGGCCAATTGAAATTCATAATTTTGGAATTTAATTGTTCGTTGGTTATAGTGAAGTCATAAGAACTGCCTTTTGCTTTTCATTGGGCCATGAAGAGTCGTTGGTTATAATGAAGTCATAAGAGCTACCTTTTGGAGACCCAAAATTCATTGAAACACTGCACAAAGCTGAGAAACAAACACAAAAGCCAATTGAAAAACCAAATAAACTTGAAATTAAAGCAATCAGTTCAAGAACAAAGAACAATAAACTCAATGATAAATCCTATAGCACAAATATAAACCAAATCAAAGTGATTAAACTCACAATTGTTTCAACCACAACTATAAATGCAAACACTTGATATCACCACAACCACAAAAGTATTAGAACATCTACACAATTATCGTATCCACATAAAAGGATGAAAACATTGACCTGTGACACAACTCCCATGCACTTATTTCGGTTCACCATTTGCGCAGATGAACAACAAAGATTGTATAATTCATAACATATATTGTAGGAGAGATAGGATTTGAAACTGAAATGAGTCTAGGGCGGGCCAATTGAAATTCATGATTTTGGAATTTAATTGTCTGTTGCTTATAATGAAGTCATAAGAGTTGCCTTTTGGTTTGCATTGGGTCATGAAGAGTCGTTGGTTATAATGAAGTCATAAGAGCTACCTTTTGGTTTTCATTGGATTTTGAAGAGTTGTCGTTCAATATGAAAGCATTGAATCCACAAAATTGGGGTTATGATAATAATGTACAAGTGGATTTTACAAGGAATGGTAACATTGGAAAGATTTCATGATATTTTGGGTGTGAAGCAAGAAACTCTTCACAAGCCATCTTAAAATATAGGTAAAATTACTTTTGTATCCATCGAGCTTCTTTAATATAGTATATAGAATATAGATATAGATAAAACCGAAATGGAAACCATTTCTAGTCGTGAACAAGTCTCTCCATCATCAAACAAACACCATATGCTTCCCAACTTCACCCTTACCTATCTCTAATTAAAGACATCAATAGGTTATGGACATATATCTCTTATCATTAGTTCTCAACATTGGCACAAAAAAGGGTCTTCACTGCCACAGACTGTCTATGTACATGAACAAGCAAATTTCTCTTACTTTCTTTCTTACACGTTAGCCGCCTCTCTGGCACTCTCTCTCTCTCTCTCTCTCTCTCTCTCTGAGAAAACGAATTACACCTTTTATTGTACACACATTTTGTCACTTCATATTATATTTGTTTATCCCGGAAAGCTCCTGGGGGATAAACTAGTCATAGTATGTACTAGAGCCTAATTAGTGTTTTCTATATTTTCTTTTATTAGACCTTCTTTTTGCATTACTCCCTCTGTAGAAAGATTTTTTTTTTCTTTCTAAATGTAAATGAACCGAATCTTTAGAGAACCGTTTGGAAGAAAATTCTCTTTTGTTCGTTTATATAATTAATGAGCGAACATGAACAATTTCTTTATGTTTATTTAATTGAATGAATGAACATAAGCACGTGTTTCGTTCGTTCATTTACGTTCATGAACGTCCTTTTATGTTCGTTTAAATATTAATGCAAAAGCTCTCTTTGTATCATTCTCTACGCGCGCACACACACATGCATACACACACACACCCACACCCCCCACATACACACACACACACACACACACATATATATATATATATATATATATATATATATATATATATATATATATATATAGAGAGAGAGAGAGAGAGAGAGTAAGGTTCTTGTACAATGATTTTTATCCTACAAATAGGCCTTAACGTGAGAAGTGAAAGATGCAAGTTCTATTTATTTATTTCTTTTTCTGAAATTGTTTTCCCATCTTATTAAACATGTATTTTAGTACTAAAATCTAAAAAACATTGTGTAATTAATCAAGTAGAGTATTACAGTAATTACTCTGGAAATTCTAGAGTATTTACTGTAATTACTTTAATAGCGTAATTACACTAAAAAAATATTTTTTTTATTTTATTCATCTAGAAAACATGCTTGAACAGATGAAAAAGAAAATTTTCAAAAAAAAAACTTCTCTTGTCACTTCTGATGTTTAGTAAGTTAAACCATTTGTATTTGATCTTTACACTATGTATGTATGTATGTATGTATGTATGTATGTATGTATGTATGTATGTATGTATGTATGTATGTATGTATGCGTGTATGTATGTATGTATGCGTGTGTGTGTGTGTTTGTGTATACGGGAGGATTATCTTGGACTCTTATGAGAATTCTAAGAACCATTTTGTAGATCATCCTAAATCAAGGGCTAAGGTTAAATGGGGTTTAAATGAGAAGGGGGCCATTAAACAAGACTAATAAAGGCGAGGTTGTAAAATCACATTCAATAACTCTTCACACCCTACATTCACCTTCTCCCTCACGTAATCAAATTTGCGTCTTCCATATCCACCATCTTCCTCATGAAATCAACATGCAAGTCACAAGTTATGGAAAGCATTTAGGAAGTAAAAGAAGGGTGAATGGCAATCGAACATGCGGTGAACGTAAAGAGGCCACTGAGAGTACTTTAAATGCTATTAAAGCAGCCCAGGTTTGGTTTTCACCTTTTTTAACGGAAAATGTACCTAAAATGTATGAATACCACATTAGCTATTCCAAATTAGGTCAAATGACATTAACAATTTTCAACTTGTTTTTACTTTTGCTTGGGTGAATTTTAGCTTTTGAGATTCTGTGAAAGTCTGCATAAGTTACTTTAAGATGATTTTGACTATAAGGAGCTTTAAAACTTGGTGCACAAATATTTTGCTTATCCTAGTGTTTTGGTAAAAACTTAGATATATATTTATGACATTAAAGTCTAATTTATCATTGAGTTGTTGACTTTTACACAAGCTACTGATACATGTCTGCAACATTATATTTTGAAATGGCAACATGTTATTTATCGAATTTTGAATCACTTGTCTGGGATTCTAATCACTATACAATTTTTTTGTTGAGAAAATGGATAGTATACGGGTAAATATTTGTTAAGTTTTATCTTTCTCTTTTTTTTTTTTTGCATTTGCATAGCTTTAATTAACGATGTTTCTTGGTTATAAAACATGATGCGTTGTGAGGCATTTAGGTCCCGAAGCTAAGGCTAGAGCTTCATTTGTGCAAGGAGATAGGTATTGGTGAAAACAATTAAAAAATTCATTTGCATTATTTATGGGAGACATGTAATTGTAATGTTTTAAAAAAAGCATCAAGGAATGGGAAACTAGAAAGGAAAGCAAAGATGATGAAGTTAGTGAGAGACATCCGGTCATAGAAACTTCATGGAAGGGCCAAACGTGAAGGTATGTATTAAAAATAAATTTATAATAAATCTCCATATGTTATTACATGTGTGTGAATAATATATATGTAGGTTTATACATGTGTGAACCATAATAGTTATTGAAATAAACATAAAGATAAAGGCTTACACCTGTGTAAATCATAATAGTTAAAAAAGAGTAAGTAAGGATATCAAGATTTACACATGTGTAAATCACAATATTGAAAATAAAACTAAACATAGATATAACAGTTTACACATGTGTATATCATAATAGTTTATTAAGATACAAAGTATGCTAAATCTCCATATGTTTTTACACATGTGTAATTCATATATATGGAGACTTACACATGTCTAAATCATAATAGTTCAACAATAAACATAAATATGGAATTTTACACATTTGTATATCATAAATATATGAAGGTTTACACATATTTTCTAATTAAAACACAGAAAGATGGTGATAGACATAGGATTTGGTAAGCTTTGAGGTATTTCTCATAATTGAGTTACAAACAATATGTGTATATTAGACACTTAAACGTGTGTAAGAAAGATGTGTATATATGTGTAAGTGAGCTATTTACACATGTGTAAGTAAGTAGCTTGACACATGAGTAAGTTAGTTATTTATATGTAAGTCAGTAGGTTTATTTGTTTGAATATCAATAAAAACAACGACTTAATGGTTTTGTACTTTTGTCACTTTGACCAGAAATATTTGAGAAAAAGTAGTACAGTGTGTTGTTGGATGGATGACAAGGAGAACTTTGATAGGTTAATTCAAGAAGCTCATAAACTGTTGCAAAGTTTGTACATTCAAAAGAGAATATTCAGTGAGAAGATATGATCAAGAAAACATTGAAGTTTGAGTGATACCAAAAAAAAAAAGTAGATTATATTGTGGATTGTAACTTTTGTCTATGTTACCGTGGTTAGGATATATAAGGATTACAAATTTTGTTTTTATGTTATCGTTGTTACCTTATGGCGAAGGTTATGATTTGTTGGGCAAATAAATGCTTTTGGTTCTTGGATAATACAATTTTGGTTTAAATCCTACTTACTAATCAATATAATATTTTTTTTTGCTTAATCTTAGTTTAATTCCCACTTTACACATGTGTAAATAAATTGCAAATGTGTAAAATTATCAATCATTGAATATATGCGATTAGTGTCGTATATTTCTAAAAATGTATTGTAGGTCCTTAATATAAATACGACACCACAACTCAAGTTTACGAAGGTTGTCTTTTATTTAAGGCAAAATGGAATTTATTAATCCCAACTTTTTGCAGTTGGCCGATAATAATCCCAACTGGGTTTATTCTTCCCACCAGTCCCAACTTTCACACATTTTACTCTCACTGCACCCACCGTTAACTCGCACTAACCCCGTTAGCTAAAATCCACGATTCTAGGCGATTACTCACCGGACTTAAAAGAGGGAATCGAGACAAAGATATTGGTATGTTCAATTGCAGAAATAAGCACGGTTCGATGGTTTAATCGTTGGTTCCGGTCATCCCATCCGAGGAGAACATCAACCTACGACCGATGAACCGTGCTTATTTCTGCAATTGAACATACCAATATCTTCGTCTCGATTCCCTCTTTCAAGTCCGGTGAGTAATCGCCTAGAATCGTGGATTTCAGCTAACGGGGTTAGTGTGAGTTAACGGTGGGTGCAGTGAGAGTAAAATATGTGAAAGTTGGGACTGGTGGGAAGAATAAACCCAGTTGGGATTATTATCGGCCAACTGCAAAAAGTTGGGATTAATAAATTCCATTTTGCCTTTATTTAATTGTTAATTATAAGATTTAAGTCAAACGGTTCCAACAAGAATAGTTTAAGCCGGTTCCAAACCAAACCGGTAAGTTTTTATACAGACGGTTCCAATTATTATTTTTAAGATTTAACGGTTTCAGTTTAAGTTAGTTCAGTTTGGTTCTAAACCGTTGAACACCTTACCTTTAGTGACCATTCTCTCACCCTAATATTTAGACCATGCGTAGTGGAAGGGCTTTATATATAAAGCCCCCCTTCCTGATTGGTCCACGTGGCTGCTGAGTCAGCATGGAGAGAGAAACTGAAAAAGGGGTGTAGTGGTGGGGCTTTATATATAAAGCCCCTGTTTCTGATTGGGCCACGTGGAATTTTTTTTATTCTTTTAACTCAAAATAATTAAAATAAAAGGCAAATAAATATAAAAAAATTACAAATAATATTAAAAACACACAACTAATATTAATTATATTAAAAAAATACAAATAATATTAAAAAACACACAACTAATATTAAAAAAAAGTTACAAATAATATTAAAAAAAATTACACACCTCCTAAATTACTTATTTAAAGATTACATATTCCTAAATTACTTATTACAACCTAAACCTCCCACTACGGAGAGTAGTTGTCCCAGTCCTCGAGTGTGTAGTACTCGGGGGATAGGGAACGTGAGTTGTCCCGTCCATTAGATCTCGCATCCGAGGGGAAATAGTAGTACTCATGAGGAGGGGTTGGCATGCTCCAGATGCGCTCCTGCTCCTCAATTTCCCTGAGGGCTTCCAAGTCCTCAGGAGTTGGGTCCCCATATTCACGGGGTGGGGTGGTCTGGTGGTGGTGGGTAAGGGTATTCTGGGGGTGGGGGTAGGTTGGTGGTAGGGGGTGGGGATAGGTTGGTGGTAGGGGTGGGGGTAGTCTAGTGGGTGGGGATAGGTTGGTGGTAGGGGGTAGGGGTAGGTTGGTGGTAGGGGGTAGGGGTAGGGTTAGGTTGGTGGTAGGGGGTGGTGGTAGTCTGGTGGTGGTGGGTGGGGGTATTCTGGGGGGTGGGGATAGCAGCAGCAGTTCGGGGGGTGGGGGCCGACAACATCAGTCGGTCCATTTGATGAATAGCCATGGTATAATCCATGGCCCAGACCCATTCTTCATCCGTGAAGTCATCATCGACTTCAGGATGAGGAAAGGTTGGTGGTGCCGCAGCAGGAGGAGGAGGAGGAGGGGTGAAGGTTGGTGGGGCCGCAGCAGGAGGAGGAGGGGTGAAGGTTGGTGGTGCCGCAGCAGGAGGAGGAGGGGGATATAACCAATGTTGTGAAAGAGGGGGAGGAGGAAGAGGAGGTTGTGCAGCAGCAGGAGGAGGAGAGGAGGTGAATGGTAGTCTCCGGGGACGGCCCCGTCCCCAGGCCCGACGAGTGTACTGCCGGACATTAGATGGTCCGGCAGCTCCTGGTTGAAAACCGCCCATGTTATTCATTGTGTTGAGGATTTGAGGGTGAGGAAAAGGTGTGACTGAGAATTGAGATGAAGTGTTGTATTTATAGGGTGAGAAATATGACCGTTTGGGGGGAAAACGTTTGAATTTCAAAATTTGAAATTTAAACGTTTGGGGGGAAAATTTGAATTTCAAACGGTTTGAACAGTAACCGTTTGAAATTCAAATGTTTGAATATAATTTTTTTATATAATCTATTTTTTATTATTAATTTTAATAAATATTTTTTTTTTATATAATTTATTTTTTTATTATTATTTTATTAAATCTAAATAATTTTCTTTTTAAATTATTATTATTAATATTGTTATGTTTATCATTATTATTAAAAAAAATATGTTTGACCGGATTGTTTTGACCCAGCCACGTTGCACCTTCTGATTGGCTAGTGCAATTTAAGTATGGCGTTATCTTCATAAAGCCCCCCCCCCCCCCCATTTTGACCTATAGCGCCTGGGTGTAGTGGTGTGGGGGCGCTATTTTTTAAAAAAATTGACAAATAGCGCCCACTACGGTGGGTCTTATGATTACAATGACCTTTTTAATTTTTTTATTATTTATAAATACTTCACTAGATTTAGGAAACGTAATGATTATTAGGGACAAATAGATGAGGTATAGTGGAGCACGCTCTCTTGCACGTGACCGGGTCTATCCATTATTTGAATAAAATAAAATCATATTGATTCTAATCTTCCATGCTACTCAATCAAATATTAGAAAATAAAAATATAAAACATGATGTACATTTGTAGTTTGGTGGGTATTTCACGTTTTAAAAAAAGTACATAACAATGAATGAGGTACGTTGTTTGGTATAGGCTAAAATGAAGAATATGTAAGTCCACATGTAGTGGTTGATACGTGAAATGAACGTTTTTCATTATGTGGCGTGAGCTTCTATGTCGTCTACTTTAATAGGTACATTTTAAAAAATAGTATAGTGGCTCATTTTATTTTACGTGCCTTCAATCATTCACAAAGGACTACATCACTTACCATTCCACAAAGAGTCCGTGAAAAATGGGCATTTCATGAGCACATTATGTTTGTCTAACAACTAGCAATACATAACGATGGATGTTGTTCGGCAGAACCATAAGAGGTTCAAGGGGGTTGCTGACCCTTTTGTTTGTTAACTTTTGTTTTTTTAATGATCAACAAAATATCACCTAAATTATCAGTAGGTTAGCACTAATAAATGTTTGCCCACTGGGCAGCCACAGTCCACAAAGCTACCAATTTGAGGAAAAACTCGTGGTCTGAAGGCCAACTGCAGTAAGACCCCTTTGAATCAGATTAGAACTTAAGACCAAATGGCTTTAAGCTGTTATCTTTATTTCCTCATGTCATTCCACCAAATGGTGTGGACAAGACACCTTTTTTTAACGGCAAATTGAGATCACTAACAGACCATTAGAGCATCATCGTACCACTGGTGGAGCCACCCGATTATATCCATCTCCACTAGGCAATAATGTATGTACACTAATTCAGGATGAATCTTAATAAATCCGGAAAAAACCCATTTATGGGAATCGAACCTAGGACCCAATAGTCCTTAAGCCTTATCCCACTCGTATAATGCCACTATGCTATAATTCCATGTGCGAGAACTAGATACCTAATGTGTTCTTAACCAGAATAGTAGTTGAGGACGTGGGTAGCTCAAGCCTAAAAATTGATTATAATACACAATAGCTTAAAAGGTTAAATGTTAAAAGGGTTCAAAAGCGAAGCAACTGTCATCAACATCAGAAGGAACTAAGAAGTGTCCTGTCATGTCACACTTTTTGGGTTGACTCTCTGGCTCAGGCCTCAGCCACCACGTGTGGAGAGCGCATATCATTACCCGCAGGTCCAAAGCCTTCCAAAGGAAAAATGAAAAAGTCCCTCACTACAGCCAAGGATCAAGTACGGTACACTTCCCTTTATAGAAGAACTTTCGTCTATAAAGGCTAACTCACTCCTTAAAATCCATCTCTTCTCTCTAGAAGATTATGCTTCATGTATAATATTTTCTTCACACATCACATCCCATAATAATAATAATAAAATTATAATAATAAAAATAACATTCTGGAATCTTTAAATCAGAATCTTAAACAAAAAATCAAAACAACAAGATCCTACCTACGTGCTACAAATATGGGGAGACTCCACGACCTACGTTAGGCTAACCGAAACCTTTTAGCCCTTTTACGTTCGAACAACTCACAACCATTGTTGTTCTCGTATTTATTGTAGCAATAGTAGTTAAACTGAATATAAAATCAAGACTGAATTACATGTTTTGTCATTTAGGTTTATACCAGATTGCAAAGAATGTCCTTTAACTTTAAAATTGATTGGTTTTGTCCTTTGTCTTTTAAAATCTTGCACGTTATGTCCTTTATGGCTAACTTGGTTAGTTTTCTCCGTTAAGTTTGGTCATGTGACCTGCACGTGAGGGCATAATAGTAAAATCACCCTCTTATCTTTTTCATCAATTTACAAAAAAGTATTAAAAGCAAAAAAAAATTACAGAAGAATAACTCTCTCTCTCTCTCTCCTGTTAATCATTCCTCCATTTCTTTCTGTTCCTAATAATTACAACAACCACATCAATTAAATCCCTGTAATTCTTAACTATATTTGGTTAATATAACTATGCACCACCTTGAGTTTCAAAGAAATGGTGTTTTTTTCCTTTCCGTAGATCCATTTGAGATCTCAACTTTATTTCGAGGTGTGCTTTTGATTTCAGATAAATATGCATGTCCTTATTTCTTGTTATGTGCATAATCTGAGTCTTCGTGGAGATGCCAAGTTTGGTATGAACATGAAACTTTAGCTCATCCAGATTGGTTTTTTTTTTCTGTATAATATGATCACATCACAACCATAGCCTCCACCGTAACCACCCCGACCACCATCATCTTCATCGAGAGCCATCATAGCAGCCACCTCTCTCACCAGCAGCCGCCGCTTGTCCTCCTCCCCTCCGTTTAATTCTTTCTCTCTCTCTGCTTCGATCGGAGGACGGGTGTGGGTGGTTGTTGTTGGTTGTCGCCGGAGGTCACAGGAGAACTAAAAGTATACTGGGAATCAATCCATTATCAATCCAACCCTTTTCTCAAGTTCACATTTTTCATCAGAATCTTTATTTGAGGAAGAGATAAATGAGGAGGGTTATGTGATGGATGATTTGGGGAAGTGGCTGCTTGTTATGTACACACACAGAGAGAGAGAGAGAGAGAGAGGTAGAGAGATGGATAGAGATGTTGATAAATTGGGTTAATTGAAATGGGTGTTAGGGTTTATGATCTATAAATTGGGGAAGAAGATAAGAGGATTTTACTGAAATACCCTCACGTGCAGGTCACATGACCAAACTTAACGGAGAAAACTAACCAAGTTAGCCATAAAGAACATAACGTGCAAGATTTTAAAAGATAAAGGACAAAACCAATCAATTTTAAAGTTAAAGGACATTCTTTGCAATCTGGTATAAACCTAAAGTACAAAATTTATAATTTAGTCTAAAATCAATGTCATGTATCAATACATGAGTGATTGACGACTTCTTTTAATTAAAAAATAATATTAAGAATGCTCCCACTACAATTAGAAGTCATTATTAATTATTGAAAAAACAACTTCAAACATTTATAGCTTCTAAATCTATAAACTATAACCTAGTGTTTGATATACTGAAGGAGAGCCGGAATGAAATCAAGTATTGTGATGAAGTGAAAACATGTGTTTGGTTAGTTAAGGTAATTGAATCATTAATTACTCCGTCCATTTCGTTAACTTTAAAATTCTAAAATTCGTTACATCCTACTGTTTTTTATTTTATTCTCTTTGTCACCTTTCATTACCACCATCGACCACCACCCAGCTCCACAACCTGACGCCACCACCACTGACCACCGTTGCCACTACCATCTACCAACCACCACCGACACTAACCACCGCGACATCTAGTCACCGACCACCCCCGTCACCGTCAACCACTGCTATCAAAGAAGATCATGGAATGTAATGATCCATTTCATTCTCTTGTCCATTTCATTACCCATACCAAACAGACTTCTAAAATTTTGTTTTTTTATGTTACAAGAAAAATCAAGCAAAAGATTCTTTTTACATTGCACTAACTTTGAGTTTTATCTCGTTGTATTAGACTATGGGGATTGGAGGGGTAGAAAGAGGAGCATGATGCGCTATGTGGCACATATAGGGTCCTGTTTCAAGGTTGAAAATTGTGGGGAGTGGAGGGGGAATGTGGGAAAGGAATATTATTATTAATATTATCATTAATTGTTTGTTAAAATTAAAAAAAAAAGCAACTAATCACCTTGCACCATCCCTTGACCCACGCCTTTGAAGAGCCCCTCCCCCACTCCCCACACTCTTATGGTTTAACTTTTTTTTTTTTTTGGACGGCAAAACACTTTTTATATATATAAAAAGAGCCAGCAAGCGGCTGGGAGAAAAACAAAAAACAAAACGAAAACAACAAGCCTGAAAAGGCGCCCCCAATTACAAACTAGACAAAACGTCAAAATTGACCCAATTCTCCCATGAAATTTTCTGCAGCTTCGAACGGTTGCTGATCCAGAGATACGAGTCTTCCTTGATTAGATCAAACACCTTTGCAGCCGAAATGAAGTTGCCCTTGAAAACTTTAACGTTCCTTGCGATCCACAGGTGCCATACGGTAGCATAACCAATGGATAGCACCATACGCTTCCACCTCTTAGACCCCGGACAATCTTTTAAATACTTCAAACACTCGTTTAAGCTGGTCGCACCAACAGGGAAAGGAATGCGAACCCAAGCTAAGACAAGCCACCAAATTCCTTTAGCTACAACACAGCTCCACAGAGCATGGTCCACATCCTCCATTCCGTAGCCACATCGGACACAAAGCGAACCATCTAGAGGAACCCCCCTTTTTATTAATTCCGATTTAACCGCTATTCTCCCCAAAGACGCCCTCCAAACGAAGACGTTGCATATCGGCGGAACCCAAGACTCCCAAGGAACAATCGGATCAGACCCATCTCCATTTCTGGCCGTGTCTAACAAACGACGAACACCCTTTACCGAATAATCGACACCATCTTCATTATTCCACTTCCATATGTCTTTGGCATTAGAAAAGGAAGCTGCAGTAATAAGGGATTTCAGGCTAGCGAACGACCTCCATTCCTCAACTGTATTAAATCTCCTCTTCCAATTACCAAGCCATTTTAACCAAGAGTTAATCTTGACAAACGAGGCAGCAACTGTGGCGTCTTTATCAGCAGCTAACGCGAACAGATCCGGGAACAGGGTGGACAAAGGATCCGAGGCCAACCAGCGATCCTTCCAGAAGCGGGTCAGCATACCATTTCCGACAGTGACCTTTAAATGGTCGAGAATATTAATACCCACTGCAGCAAGCATGACATCCGTATTGCTAAAGTTTATTTTTTAATGAATATTTTCTTTCTTTTTTGTTTTACAATAGGATCACACTAATCAAGTGTTATTTTATTATTAGTGTAAGTTCAGAAAGAGTTTAGACAAATTGCACAGATAGTCCCCGTGGTTTGATCAAATTTTATCTTTGGTTTCCATTTTTCTAAAAGTCCACGTATGTTCACAGTGGTTTACTTGGTTGTTACTCGGATGATACCTTGATTGGATGACCGATATACACATTGTACGATATCACAAATGATTTCGGGTTTGATGGTTTCAAAGGAAGGATGAAGTTAACAATAGTTTAGAGAAAAATGCACGAATAGTCCATGTGGTTTGTTCAAATTTTACCTTTAGTCCTTATCTTTCTATAAGTACACATATGTTCCCTGTGGTTTGCTTGGTTGTTCCTCGGATAGTCCCTTTATTGGATGACCAATATACACATTATATGATGTCACGAATGATTTCGGGTTGGATGGCTTCAAGGGAAGGCTGGAAGTTAACCGTAGTTTAGAGAAAAATGCACGGATAGTCACTGTGGTTTGCTTAAATTTTACATTTAGTCCCCATATTTCTAAGAGTACACGTATGTTCTCTGTGGTTTGCTTGGTTGTTATTCGAATAGCCCATTGACCGGATGACCGGATATACACATTGTACGGTGTCACAAATGATTTAGGGGTGGATGGTTTCAAGGGAAGGCAAGAAGTTAACAATATGTGACATATTCATCAAACATTTTCAATAAGTTTACAATTTCATTATTATCCTTATAATGAGTATTAATATTGCTATTATTAGTAAACATATATAATGTACTTTTTAAGGCATCCGACACTACTTTTCCAGTGTAGCCTTCAACCCATATTTATGTCAAATGTTAATAGCACAAGATAATTACAACTTTTTTTTGTTTTATTTTATTGTGATTAGTTATTTAATTAATTGTTATTCTTATTATTGGCATTCCATCCTTCCCATCTTAAAAAATCCCCAAAGCATCTACCATCATCAAGTATCAAGTCATCTCTTCCTTGCACCATCTTCTACTTCCCTCTGATCCGCTTCATTCCTCATCATTCATAACTCGGTACCATCTAGTCTTGATATAAAGCGACGAATAGTCCATGTGGTTTGTTCAAATTTTACCTTTAGTCCTTATCTTTCTATAAGTACACATATGTTCCCTGTGGTTTGCTTGGTTGTTCCTCGGATAGTCCCTTTATTGGATGACCAATATACACATTATATGATGTCACGAATGATTTCGGGTTGGATGGCTTCAAGGGAAGGCTGGAAGTTAACCGTAGTTTAGAGAAAAATGCACGGATAGTCACTGTGGTTTGCTTAAATTTTACATTTAGTCCCCATATTGATGGCATGATTCATGTATCACTAGTTTTGGAATACAATGTGCACACTTTGACATTATAGGAAATATTAGTGTGCACGCTTAGTTTAAAAGCAACGTCATATATTTCAATATACCAAGCTAAGCACATTAACAAGATAACCCCATTTTTTATTTGATACACATGTACATCATTCAACATCTAGTGATTATTAAACTAATTATCCTACCGACCAAATAAAATACTAAATGTGTAAAAGAACACAACTTGTGACACACTCTTAACACAAATGTTTACTTTTGAAATTCTAGTTTCTCACACCACCGTGCCAAATAAACGCTTACGAGCCATGCCATTGATACCCCCCCCCCCCCCCCCTCTATCGCGGTCATTGGCTAACTCCCCCTTCCCTCTCTTATATATCTTCCACACAAAGGAAAAGAGTAAACACACAAACAATAACGACACACGCTTTATATCAAGACTAGATGGTACCGAGTTATGAATGATGAGGAATGAAGCGGATCAGAGGGAAGTAGAAGATGGTGCAAGGAAGAGATGACTTGATACTTGATGATGGTAGATGCTTTGGGGATTTTTTAAGATGGGAAGGATGGAATGCCAATAATAAGAATAACAATTAATTAAATAACTAATCACAATAAAATAAAACAAAAAAAAGTTGTAATTATCTTGTGCTATTAACATTTGACATAAATATGGGTTGAAGGCTACAAACTGATATTTGAATGTAATTTCAAGCGGGTTTTATCGTAGTGCATCTTTGGGCGGTGGATTTTCTTCGTAACTGAATATGATAAACTCATGGTTGTAAACATCCCGCCCAGCCTCTGATTAAGCGCCGATTAATCGCTAGTCGAAGATTCACCGAGCAAACAACGATTAATCCATAGTCGGTGTCTGTCTAGCAATTCCAGCCAAATTCCGGCAAAAATCTATAAGTTGCAGCTAGATATTCGGACTAAAACTTGTAAATTCTATTGATTAATCCTATATTCTTAAATATATGAGTCGATGATGAGAGGTTAAAACATACCTAATTGGAAAAAGTACATATAAAATGTGTGTGTACATATATACAACTGAAAATTACATATAAAATCCCTATCCGATTAATCAGCTAATCACGATTAATCTTTACTAATCCCGGGTAATTGTTAGTCGATACCTCACTGACCGACTAGTGCTTAGCGATATAAACTTGAGCTATCTGACATTGTCTGGGACGTATAAAGTTGTCCTTCGGTATTAGACTGGAAGGAGTGGTGGGGCGGGAAAGAGGGGCGTGATGCGCCATGTGGCACTTGTGGGGACCGTGTTTAAAGGGTGAAAATTGTAGGGAGTGAAAGGGGGAAAGGGGGTGAAGGGAATAATATTATATTGTATTATTGTGTAAGATTTTAAAAAAATAAAATAAAAAATAAAACTGACCAATCATAAAGCACCACCTCATTCCACCCCCAGCTCCCCACCCCGGAAGATCCTCCCGCCCAAGGGGCTCCCGCCCTCTTCCACGCCATGTTGGGATGGTGTTCCCGCCTGTGAAGCATTCCCGCCCCTCCCTTCCCGCCCCACTCCCTCTACTCTTAGGTTACCCGGTATAGCTGGCCGTGAAAAAAATCAAAAACCAAAATTGATAGAAGAATAAAAAGGAAGTCGAAGAATGAAGCAAAGGTGCCGTACACGCATTCAAAAAGGGCGCGTGGACAATTAAAAACCCTTTTTATTCTTTACTTGGTCTCCGACTCATCTTTTCTCCATGCATATAATTACTTTTAAAAAACAAAAAACGTCAACATCAAATTAACTATTCATTTTCAACGCCTTTTAATTTATAGGCATAAAATGTTCTATAAACTTTAGTTACATTGCCTTAATCTGTTTAAAAAAAATTAAATTGCCTTAAAATGCATGGTAAAGATAGCCATTTATATGTTTTTTTTTCTTTGGGTCAAATGCCCAATGGACTCTTGATCTAATGATACCATGTGTATGTTCTCATTGTATTCGCGAGGTTAAAGTCCTACATGTTGGCAATAGATGAATGTAAGAGAAGATTTTTCCACACAAGAATATACCTTATTTAACAGGTTTTTATTGTTAATTTTAAAGTAAATTATATTTTAGATGATACTACAAAATAATATGATATTGATCACTAAAGCCTTCTAACGATTTTTTTTTTCTAAAGGGATTGTGTCACACGTAACATTATATATTATTCTCATTTTTTTCGTGTTCAAAATTTATACCTATTCCTAGTGAACAGAAAACCCCGAACTATCAAACCGGCTAATATGACCTCATGTAACACCCAGCTCGGACTCAAACCTATTTTAAGCATGTGTTCAGGTACTTAGACATTACCCAAAGTGTTTGTATTGGAGATTGTGCGATGTATAGAAATGTAACCAAATATTTATAAAAAAGACTAGTTATTTACATTGCTTCCGCTATGTGCTTGCATTTTGTGATGTTTGGTAACAATTTGGAATTCCGTTTAGGCCCACCTAGGTCAAGGTGTGACAGATTGGTATCAGATTAGAGCATTCACAATAGAGACCCTATTTTTTTTTGTGTGACAAAACTATAATTTTTTAGGGGTTGGAAGTGGTTGTGAGTGAAGAAAATGAGGAATCTACAGTGTGTTGATATATATTGGGTTCTTTGGGAATCTTTTATGGAAAACAGGAAAACTGTATTTATTTTTTAATATTTGTTGAAAGTGGTTGTGAGTGGAGGAGAGAGAATCTGTAATGATTTTTAATGTAATATGTGGTTGTGATTGGTTATGAATGGATGGGGGATGAGGATTCTATTGTGAATGCTCTTAAACAGGTGTAGCGAATAAGAACTCCATTAGGCTTCAACTGTGAACCTTAGGATCCTGACCTATGAAACAACAGAGTTTATTTCGGGTAGGAGAACCGAACATGGCGGATAAACTGGAGTTGCAACAAGGAGATACTGAACGAGTCGACCATGGGTACTGAACACATTAGGATGAGACTTTACCAGAAACACGCGAGTGAACTAGCGGAACAAACAACGAGAACGTGAGATGAACACTATGATTTTAATAGGAATATACTTGGATGCTTAAGTAAGGCGGGGAAGTTATTGTGGTCGCGAACATAATCACGAATCCGAAGGCACAATGGCATTTCGGGGATATCTTATTAAAGATCATAACCATGAGAGTCAAAATTAGCACCCTTAAACGCGAAACTTGCCTAAACAACATCAGCTTGCTATCGACGATTTAGGAATGCACCTTATTTTTTGTGCTCCTTGGTTTCCTAACCATGATGCATTATAGTCTCGAACCCAACGGGCGATTCTCCCTCGTTTCCTTAGAACGTCTTGATCTAGTTATCTGTGAGAAATTCCTTATTTGTGTAACAAACATCCCAAACGTCTATTCTTGAGAACCAAACTAGTGCTCAATGCCACGTGTATAGTTACAAAACCTTACTCGGGCATCCCTTTGGACTCGAAATCACTCACTTGAAACATTCAAAACTTTGTGCATAACCTTTCGGGTTGGAAACATCATGAAATAACGCCTCGATAAGTGTGTTGAACTCCATTCATCGCATTTCCCATGATTTCATTTCAAAAAATTCTTGAAACTTCATGGGTGTTTAAGCAAAACCTGTGAGCAAAGTCACCCAACTGCACTCAGAAACTCGGTGATTTTCCTTGTTTTGTCATAAATAAAAACCATGGTGTCCCAACTCTTCTATCACTACTTAAGTGCAGAAATTCCCACATTTGTTCCTGGCTATCTGAATGTTTAAGTCTTTTCGAGACGTAAAAACTTTGGAACCTTACGAGAACGCCAAGGAAATCCTAGTTTACTCAAAGATAAATCTGAATCCGTGTTAAAACTTTCTGACTGTCAACCAAAAATGTCGAAGTTCCTTTCAAACCATCGACAAAGGTGCATCTACCACCATGACTATCCGACCTGGAGATATTAAACAACTTCGGAGATATGAAACAACCTTGTACCATAGTCCACATGTGGCGCCTATACTCATTCGTACGAAGAACAACACCCGGTTCCTTCGGAAGAAATTCGACGAGACGCTAGTTAAAGATAGTAAATTTTCGTGTAGATTCCACGGTTAACCCGACCGTTCTGACGTAGAAACCTATGAACCTCTAGATGTCAAGCAAGAAACAAACCCAATAGCACATTCCTCCTCATTAGTAAACTTTTTCCATTTGTGATGAAGCCGTTAATCCCGACATAAGCATAACGTCTGTATGCTTCCTTATCGTTGGTAACACTAATCCTCGTGCCTTTAACCTTCCTTGTTATCTAAGTTAGTTTCGTAAAGAGACATAACACCCTAATGTAAGGTAAATTGACGATTGTGATTTAGAACGTAATCGTGAATCTACAGGTACGTTATGGTGGTGTGGAATTCCATGTGGGTTTTGGGAAAAATTTCCAGTTCGTTTCTGGAGTATCAAAGGTATGGTGGGTTTGCTACGGTACACCCTATATATAAACACCGATAGTACATCGGGAATGAGACCGGAGGTCTGATCTAGATAACCTTTTCCCGATATTTTGGACGAAACCATTAATTCCAATCGAATGTCGCATCCCTTGAGAACACGGTGCACTCGATGTGAAAACAAAGAAAAGATTCGATCTTTCCATTTTTTCAGTGAAACTCTCTGGCGAAAACTAGAAGATATCGTTCCGTTGACTAACACTGAGGTCTCTCAAAAATCTATTTCCGTAAACTCGTTCATTGGAAATGAGAATGCCAAAACCATTTTGGTCTTGTATTGTAAACGACAAGAAAAACACTCGATATAGAGAGTACCTCTTTACGAAAGCCCAAGTGACATGCAACTTGGCGAGTTCAAAGTTAGTTTTCCTTTGCTCTTCAATTCTTATGCCTTTCGTTCCTCTACATACCTTGTTTCGTTCAACTAACAAGGAAATAAAACAGGATCGTTCTCAAGAACCAATCGAATCAACAAACATAGAAGGAATTGCATATCCTATCTCCCTAATTTCCATGTCATAGCTCTCTTCTTCCCCATTTAAGCAGCTATCAATAACAGATCTGACAAAATCCTGTGTATTTGAGCAAACTGCATGTTGATTAAATTCCCATACCCTCACTTTGTAAGTGGAGTTGCATTGGTTTAGCGTGTCTGCATTTTCTTTTGTGATGCACCTTGATTTATTCCTCGTTTTGATGTGGATCGACCTGTCTGTATAATGATACAACTATAAGTTTGCAATCGTATAGACGACCAAGAATCTAAATACTCCTAACCATCCGTGAAACCAATGACCGAACTACAAAATATAACCACAACCAAAATTTCGAGGACGAAATTCTAATAACGGGGGAGAATGTAACACCCCAGCTCGGACCCCAAACCTATTTTAAGCATGTGTTCAGGTACCTGTTTGGTTTACAAGGAATGGGCAGCTACGACTTGGAGTTCCCGGATGGACGATGGACGGATCAGAAGACAAATAAGAACCTTAGACATTACCCGAAGTGTTTGTATTGGAGATTGTACGATGTATAGAAATGTAATCAAATATTTATAAAAAGACTAATTATTTACATTGCTTTCGTTGTTTGCTTGCATTATGTTATGTTTGGTAACAATCTCGAATTCCGTCTAGGCCCACCTAGGTCAGGGTGTGACACCTTAGCACAACATTGGTCAATGTCGGGCTGACGATGAGGGATTAACTTCATCATCGAGACAGAACACCTCAAATCACCATCTAAGGCTCCTAACTGATCGTTGATCAAGGAGGTAGGGTGCAAAGGCACCCAAAATGTTTGCATAAAAGCAACCGACATTTGAATGAGTGCGTAATAACTCTTTCGATCGCTATTTGCACTAAAGATAGGGGTTATCAAATAACTAGTTATAATAGATAATCGACATTCCACAGTTTAGGATGTATGGGATTGTGATGTGTTCATCAACTAGCAACGGAATTTAACGCAAGCATATTTTATTTGCTTGTTATATTCATTGTTAAGTCCTTTTTTTCGGTTGGTATGTTTTCACTTGTAATGTATTTGCATACATATCTACCTGCCCTATAGATTTGATTGATATCTTTATAATTAGATTTTAATTTGTAATCGTTAATATCTTATGAAGATGATAACTTACAACTCAATTCCACACCACCATGAAGCAATGCCCCATAATGTAAATAGACCATAGAGAAAATCACAAATGATACATACACACATAAAGTGAATGAGACCAAATTGGAAAGGACAACTTGTAAATCAATAGTCAATATCAACTTGGACAATCTACAACTCATGTGATTGACTACTCAGTGTACACGCTATAGCAACACATGAAAACAAAATCCTTGTATCTCTTAACATGTAAATAAAATTTAAATCATTATGTATGAGGCAAGATCGTAACACTATAAGAATATGTGTTGTGGTTCAAGGTGAGCACCAACTCTATAATCTTATATCGGGCCAACTGGACATTAACGTGACACTGGATAAAGCTGCTACTCAAGTCATCTGACCCTGTTGTGACTCAAGGTGAGCAATGGCTTGATCCGTTTTTTTAATTATTTTTATGTTTTCTAAATTTGTATTGTATTATTAATAGAAAATGTGACATTAAAATAAAAATACTACAAACCAACAAATATAACTAGTATAGTACAAGATCATCGGGACGTCTAGCTAATAAATGCTCGACCAATTCATTGCGAAGATTTTCGTGTATCTCATGGTTCTTGAGATTATTTATGTTGTCGAGTTTTTGAAGATTAGTTATTGTCGATTTAGCACATGAGACATCACTTTGGTAATTTTGACAAAAAACCATGCCTTGGTCCTCTAGTATCATATTATGTAGAATGAGACAAGTGTAAACGACATCTATTATTTTCGTTTGTGTCCAAAACCTTATTGGGTTGGCAATCAACTGAAATCTTTTCTTTGGAACTTCAAACGTTCCTTCCATATCTTTTATTGCCGATTCTTGCTTCTTTGTAAAGTACTTACGTTTGTCTTCAAGTTGGGACGAATAAGCTTGAACAAGTGTCGCCCACTCGTTATAAATACCATCAACCAGGTAGTAGCCGTACTTGAAATGTACGTTGTTAGCATAAAACGATTGTGCGGGATCAAGCCCGTCGATGATGTTATCAAATACAGGTGATTAGTCAATAACATTTAGGTCGTTATTTGACCCAACAACTCTAAAAAATGCATGCCAAAACCAGAGATCATACGAGGCCACCGCTTCAAGTATAATAGTCCGGTCGGGGTGATCACCTTGATGAAACTGACATCGCAAAGCCCTGGGACACATAGCTCATCCAATATGCGTACAATCAAGACTACCGAACATTCGGGAAAAATCATGTTTTTAACCGTGAACCTCGTATATGCGTTGGATATTAAATAATGTTGGTTTACGCATATATCCTCGTGAGTAAATGGATATGATCCCTATGTAAAGATACATAGTTTAAACAATGTTGACAATTTACAATAAAAGTTTAAAAAATACTTGAAATGTAAGTAAAAGATACATATACCTTGACAAAAAAAATGAAGTGAATCTCGCGCAAGTTTTTCAGACATTGCTATATATTCATCCCTTGCGTCTGACGAAAGCCCATATGCCAGTTTTCGAAGAGCGGCTGTACATTTTTGTATAGAGGTGAACCCTAGTCGACCTCTTGCATCTTCTTTTGGTGGAAAAAAAAGGAAATCGCTCCGACAAATCATTTGCTAAACGCATAAATAGTTGTCAGCTCATTCGAAAGTGTCGTCTATCATGTTCTTCATTGTAAAGAGGATTAAGGCTAAAATGGTGTCGTATAAAAGTTTCGTTTGCTCTCTCTCTCAATCAAGAGATCGTTGTCTCACTAGTATGAGTTGCCTTTGAGACCGCGCAATCAAGCAGTTAGCTGTTATCCTGCCCGCTTCAATAATCAAAGCGTCTTCCTCCGAAGAATTGGATGAATAAAAGTTATTTCATTCCATTTTTTATGTTGAGAGTGAAGGTGAAAGTGAGGATAAATGTTTTATGGAGTGAGTGAGGTACTTTTTTTTTCTTTTTTCCATCGGCTAAAACCCACCAACGGTCGAAAATTGCTCAACGGTCGAAAATTTCAGCACTAGCCCACGCAAACAACACACAACCTAACATTTCCTAAATCAAGATCATAAACCAAAAGAAACATCTAACAAGAAAACCATGACAAAAACCTATCTGAGCTAACACCCACAAGGCCACATGTCGCATTAGGGAGTTCGCCGACCCATGTTAGGAAAAAGATCATCTTATTTCAAAAATCGAATATAATTCGCATTCAAACTCTCAAATTGAGCTATGTTTAGAATCAGTTATATTGTCTTCAAGTTATAAATTTGGTCAAAAGTCCAAAGTGAATTGTAACTTTCCACCATTTAAAATACAAATTAAAGTTCAAAAGCCTAGCTTATCAAGTAGTTAAACAATGAATTTTTTTTTTATTTTTTTTATTTTTCAAGTTCAAAAAGCCTAGTTACCAAGTAGCCAAACACTGAATCATTACTTTTTTTTTGTTATTTCCAAAGTCCGAAAAAACGATCTTAATTACACATGTGAATTAAACTATATTCACAACGTGTCTTGTTTTAGGATTTTGAGTTCATCTAGTAAATCAACGAGCTACCAAAGGAAGGGAAGTAACCGAGTAAAACAACATATACCACAATATGTTTGCGTTTATGACTGTGTTCATATTCATGTATGTTTTGTTTTATTATTTTCTTAATCCCAAAAAAAGCAAACAATTCAATTCAATTTAATTTAGAAAATAAAAATAAAAATGCCACATCACCCTTTTATTAAAAAAACAAAAATAAAATAAAATAAAATAAAACACCAAATTAGTGTATACTTTTACCAATATGTAATCCTCTTCATCTTCTTTATTATAGTAACATCTTTATTATAGTAATAACAATAACAATAATAATATCCATTCCAATCATTATTTTAACATTAACATGATATTTTTTTTTTTTTTGAACGGCCAACAAATTGGAATCACTCACGGAACACTGGAGTATCATCGTGCCACCAGTGTTGCCACGCGATCATATTCCACCACCAAGTCACCAATTCAGGAGGAAACTCATAATTATGAGAAAACCCCCTATGTGAGATTCGAACCCAGGACCTCATGGCCCCTAAGTCTTATCTCACCACCAAGATACCACTAGGCTATAATGCCTTGGGTAACATTAACATGATATACACAAAGAAGCAATACCAATACCAATACGATTAGGCATACATACCCAGTCTCATCTTACACGCCTATATATTCACAGAATCTTCTGATCGTGTCCCCTCTTCTTCTCTACAAATCTCTCGATCTCAAACACAACCCATTTCACAGTACATCTTATTATTTATTATTCTTATTATCATTATTCCAACCAACGTCTTGTCTTCTTCTTATTGTTCTTGTTCTGTGAACTTATGTTGTAAAAATCCAATTTTGAGACTAGGGTTTTGTTCAAAACAGGTTTAAAATCAAGGGTTTTGTTTTTCTTTAATGGGGAATAAGCTAGGGAGAAGAAGACATGTTGTAGATGAAAAGTATACTAAACCTCAAGGACTGTATCAGCATAAAGATGTAGATCATAAAAAGCTTAGGAAACTTATTCTTGATTCAAAGCTTGCTCCTTGTTATCCTGGTGATGATGACTGTAGTTCTGATCTCGAAGAATGCCCTATTTGTTTCTTGGTTTGTTTTTTTATTTATTATTATTCTTGTTTCTTGGTTTCTTGTTGTGAAAGTTTTGTTTTTTTTTATTGTATAATTTGGGTAATTTTGGTGTTTTGGTTGTTTTTAGTATTATCCAAGTTTAAATAGATCAAGATGTTGTACAAAAGGGATTTGTACAGGTGAGTATTGTTTATTTTAATTTATTTGTGAATGTATTGGTTGTATGTTAATTGTTAAGGTTGTTTGACTTTTTTTGTGTGTTGTTCTGTTTAGAGTGTTTTTTGCAGATGAAGACGCCGAATTCTACGCGTCCTACGCAGTATCCTTATTATTGTATTGATAATGATAATGGTAATGATAATGATATGGTTAATGGTTATGATTTTGAATTTTTGATGTCATGTTATGTGTTAAATTGTTATGTTTTCTTGATAAAAGTAAGATGTTCGGTTTGTCCTTATCCGTGTATTGTATTGATACAGTTGTGATTTTGAATTTGTTGTATGTTATGTTTTCTTGACAAAAGTAAGATGTCCATTTTGTAAAACGTTGAACTATGCGGTCGAGTATAGAGGGGTGAAGACCAAAGAGGAAAAGGGACAGGAGCAAATTGTAAGCGTTGAACGCGCTGCTTGATGCTTGATTTAGGCTTGGTTTGTTGCTCGCATTTTTGACTCTTGTTTTTTTTTTTTAACAGGAAGAACAAAGAGTTATAGAAGCAAAAATAAGAATGAGGCAACAAGAAATTCTAGATGAAGAGGAAAGAATGATAAAGAGGCAAGAGACGGGTTCTTCGAACAGGGTCGTTGTACCGAGGGAGGCTGAATATTTCTCCAGGGGAGGTAAAGATCAAGCTAAATGCTAGTCTAAATCGGTAATTTGTTGGATTTTGCAATAAGTTTGGTAATATAAGTTTTATATATGCAGCAGCAGCATCTTCTTCTGAAGGTGAGGAAATAGTTTCCGCTTCAAATCCTGCAACGATCAGACATCCTGCACGCAATAGGGAGAACAGGTGGGTGATATTATTATGCCTCTTTATGTTGAAACAAGTTCTTGAATTCAAGGATCGGTTCATACTATTATGTTTCCCCTACCTAATGATAATTGTGTTGTCCGGACTTTAAAAATTGGTATCATGACAATATAGTTGGATGTTACGTTTGACGCTGACACGCTGTTAGTCAAAACATGACAATATAGTTGGAGGATGTTTTGTTTTTGATATTTATAAGCCTTAGTTTGGTCAACCAATGTTCTTGATGAGATTAACGCTTGAAGCGGCCTATATCATGAATGGCTTATTGCTGTCTAATTTCTTTTTAGCACTCACCAAAAGGTCCAAACTTTCAACAACTTCTCATTTATGGCAATCTTGTAAGTAAACCAGTTTTTAGACGTAGGAATAAGGTCAACATGGTCAATGTCGCAACACCTAATCTAAGGTCTCTTGTTAAAGTTTTCAAATGTTGGTTACCTTTAAATGGCTTCAAATGTTGGTTACCTTTAAATGGACCATAATGATCTTAAAGCTAGAGAGTATGTTGGATAACCATTATAGTAGTGCGACACTGCGACGTTGGCTAGGTTTTCTTGCTTTACCAAGTTAGCATATTGCAGGCTTTAGGTAAATTTCTGACATCAAGTATACTTAAAATCTCACCATATTAGTGTATCTAGCTCAAAATGAATAGTTATACAATCACATCTTAATGTTATATTTACGTTATGCGTGATGTGAATGCAGAGATGATGAGTTTGATCTTGATCCCGAAAACATAATGCTCATGGAAGCTATCTGGTTATCTTTTCAGGTACTTAAAACTTTAAAAGAGTATATGGTTTACACGTAAATTCGTTATATATGACTAGAGGTTGCAAAACGGGTTGGTGGGCGGAGTAATGGGTCAGAAGAGTCAGGTTGGGTTTAAAATCTCTTATGAAAAAAGTATAATTTCTTCAGTAGATAGTTAAGTCTGCTAGATATAATTACAAGTTTAGGCATAAAATTAGTAAAGTGCACTTTAGCGTGACTTTTAACCATTTTGACCCGTTTGACAGTTTCATTTAATCTATTGTTTTATTCTTAAACATAACCGACCCATTCATAAGTAGAATGGATCTAAATTGCCCGCTCGTATTCATAATAAGATCTTTGAATTGTTCAACTGTTTATATCTGCAGGAGGATAACAAGCACAAACATGATAACCCTAATTACGGTGATGCCACCCAATTAGCAAAATACGCAACAGAAGTTCGTCTTTTAGCATCCATGGCTCCACAAGCCGAATACTCAGCATCATCCTCATCACCTTCTGGTGGACTCGCATGCGCCATAGCCGCCCTCGCTGAACGCCAGCAAACGGGAGGTGAATCGTCAACTAATTACAACAATTATGGTGGGAATGTATCAACATACAACGTGCATGCCAACCATAGCCAAACAGGGTTATTATCACTTGATAACCATATGCAAATTAATCATGATAATTCAGAAGAATTGCGAGAAACTGGATTTGGGTACAACGGTAATTTGAGGACGACAGTAGATGACGATGATGTAAGCAGAGGGCAGTATGGTCAACTTGATGAGGCTGAAAACGGTGGTTATGGTGGGAGTATAGTTCCTGAGAGCTTTGAAGAGCAGATGATGCTAGCCATGGCGGTTTCATTGGCTGAAGCTCGGGCTAGAAGTAGCGGTACACAAGAGGTCGCGTGGAGTTAGTGTGTGTTTTGTGGTGTATTATTTGTGTGTTGGTATACAGTAATGTAAAACAGAAAAGAAATGAAAGTGTAGATTTGTGGGGAGAGGTTTGAATCATGAATGCATACAGACAATCATCCCCTCTTTAGATTTTAAAGTCTTGTATCATTATTGTTTATGGGGGAATTCAGATTTGTTGTTTGGAATCATCTTTGGCCATAAAAGCACATGCTTTGTTTATTAAGATTAGATTTTTTGTTTGTTTATTTTTGGTTCTTTTAGGCCATGTTGAGCCCAAATGCTGAATATTGGTCCAACTATATGGTAAAAAAGCCTGGCTAAGCAGAGGCTAGAGGCGAATCCTAGCGACGCAAAGCTTCCTTAAGATAAAATCGTTTTACCTTGGGGTGCTCTTTATTCGATTAGGAACCGATCAAAACGAAAACCAAAAAAGCTCATTATTCCGTTAGGAAATGATCATAACGAAAACTAAAAATACGAAACCGAATTCTTATTTGGTATTTAACCGTAACGGAAAAACCAATCCAGTCATTTGACTCGGTCTTTGTTATGCATTTTACTAAATTCGGCTTAACAGAATAACCGTTTACCATTTCTATGGCTTTTAAGTTTTAAGTCATATAATTTGCTCTAGCCCATTAATTTTACTTTGGTCTATAAAGTATAGACTATAGTCCACACAAGACTACAAGATTCCAAGCCCATTTCAATTAATTAGTTGTTATGTGATAACTATTCGGATGGTGGGGTGGTGAGGAGAGGTTGGGAGTTCAAGCTTCATAAGAAGCAAAAATAAATGTATTTAAAGAGGGGATAAATTAGTCGTTAAAAAAAAACGCATTATTTGGATTTTACAATTGAAAAATAATCCTTTATGACAATAAGTAAACAAGTGAATCAGAAAAATAACCAATAACATAGTACATGGACTTGGTAATAACATCCAAATCAATATATATTATGAGTATATATCTACATAATTTTACAAGTAGCATTGGTATTTTCATCGCTAAACGCAGCACCAGTCTGGTGTCCAATCAAACCTGAGGACTGGACCGGATTATAAACATAATGGTCATCATAGCCGTGTTTATAGTAGTTATACGATGATGCAGAAGACGGTTGTCGGGTGTAGAATGTAGCGGATGGGGCTGGGCCCGAAGCACCATTTTGTTGTTGCTGTTGTTGTTGAGCGTGTTGATTAATGTTGTAGTTATGTGTTCGGATATCAGGGTTGTAAGGTATGTTCCATATCTCAGCTCGCCGACCGGTTTTTCTAACCGTTTTCAACACTTTCTTCTCATCGGCAATTCCTGTGACTGTCACCTTTTGCAAACCTATGTCTATATCAACGTTCTCAACCCCTGCGTATATTTACTTGTTATAAATACGAGTCTAGTAACAGGAAAGAGGAGGTTTATTACAGACTAATAATATAGTGTGAGAAGAGCGAGTACAAATCCAAATCATTATATTTTTTTTACAAATAGTTCACATATTTTCAAAATATTTTCATTTTATATACAGGGTAGGGATCCTAAGAGAACCAACCCCTATTTGAGAACTGAGAGAACCATTCTGGGCCACACATTTCATATAAAGGCAAAATTTTTTTTTTTTTTTTTTTTTTTTTTTTTTTTGCTTTAATCGCACATTTTTATGCAAGGAAATTTTTTTTTTTATTTTTTTTGAATTTTTTTTTCATTTATACATATGTGTATATGTCAATTATACATATGTGTATATAGCAATTATACATATGTGTATATAGCATTTTTCAGCTATACATATGTGTATATTTCAGTTATACATATGTGTATATTGCATTATACATATGTGTATAATGCAATTATACACATGTGTATACTGAAAAAAAAAATTCAAAAAAAAAAAAAATTTCTTACATATAAAGCAGCGATTTTTGCAAAAAAAAAAAAAAAAAAAATAGAGAAATGTGTGGCCCAGAATGGTTCTCTCAGTTCTCAATTTGGGGAAAGGTTCTGATTTGAACCAAATCCTTATATACAAATATGTATGTTATATACATAAAAACTCACAAAATTAATTTTTTCAAATGTTTTGATGTTTAAACTTTCCCTACATATATAGTAAATAAACAAATTTTTTTGATACATGTATTTCTTTTTTAATTTCAAGATAGTTAAATAAACTTTACATATTGAGATTCTTATGTTAAATTTTAAGATTGAAAGAATGAATCATATATCTTTTTCTCACAGTTTTCACATTAATTTGTATTCTAAATTAAACCTTCCCCTACCACAGAATATGTCATTTATTCAAATTGTTTGTCCTAGCTTTTAACAAAAATTTGTTAAAATAAATGATTTTTCATCATTCTATACAATAGATACCTTTTTCTTTATTATTACTTATGTGTTGAAATATTGATCAGGTAATTCTTTCCAACTCTTTTAGGCTTTTGTTTAAAGATTATTGTATACTACTTATAAATGTGTTTGTTATTGAGTGAAAGGTATGCATTGTGAATTGCATGGATATTGATCGTGGGCTAAGCATCTGGAGTCAGTGTGGGCTGGTAGATAGTCATTGTGGGCTGGTAGATAGCAGACAGAAGTTGGGCTTCAGAAGATCAGAAGATTGTGTTGGCCTTCGGCCCACAAGTGATACTTATTAAGTTCATCTTATGGTTGAACCAGTTCATCTTGCAAGTCTTTATAAGCCGTTAGATCACAATCCGTGTGATCATATCCAACGATCCAGAATGGTTGTTTTGTGCTTTCTCTCTGGAATGTTCCAAAGCCCTTATAAATAGATTATTGATTCTCTGAGCTAGGGTTAGCTCACTTATCGTTCTCATATTATTGTTATCTCTCTCTCGTCTAAAGCAGATTAGGGTTTCTGTTGTATAACCATATACATCTTGTATTTGGTTTAGGTATTCTCTTTGTAAGTCTGTTTGATTGGTATTGAGAGATTGTTGAGTGAGTCCAGTTTATGAGAGATTTGATTAGATCTGTTGAGAGGGTTTGATTGTTTGTAAAGTGTTTTGATTCTTTTGATTAATAAAGTAATATGAGTTGTCTGGTATCATGTTTAAGTTTGTAACATGGTATCAGAGCTCTAGGCTTTGTTGATTGGTCTTGGTTGTTGACTTCCGCTGATTCTAGGGTTTATCTGATCTGTTTGAAGGTGATTGATCATCTTCTTGTTGGTTGCATAAGTCTGGTGATTAGTTCTTGGAGGTGTCACTGGATTTGGGGAATCAGATCTACTCTCAAGATCTGTGTGTTGATCTGGAAGGCATATTTTCTTTTGCTCTATGATATTACAGCCCTAAGTGAAGGCTGTAATATTACGAGTTGACTGGTATACCCTAACTTGGGTACGTCTTGGTAAGATCTTTCCTGGATTCTCATAGAGTTTGTCCTAAGGAGTCTGTGCCAGGGTTTGTATCCCTGTTTAGATTTAGGGTTGGTCTAGAGTTAATTAGGAGGCTCCTGTACTAGGACCTGCGCTGGCACCTTGAGTGATGAACCAGTGATCTGGAACACCAGTACAGCTTCGCCAAAGTGTCTTTGATCTGTTTTTTACCTGTTGGTTCTTGTCTCTCTGTGATTGGTTGTTTCTTGTGTGATTAGTTGTGGTGTTTCTCTGTGGTTCTGATTTGTGTGATCTGCTGTTGTGTTTCTTTTGTGTGATTTACAATGGTTAATGAAAATGATGGTCAAGGTGGAGGGGGTCAAGGGCCTATTGTTGACTCATCTATAACTTTGGTCAATAAAATAGATGCTGGAGACCCTCTTTATCTCCATCCTAGTGATTCAACAAATTTAACTATTGTCAGTATAAAATTAAAAGGAACTGATAACTACAGTGTATGGTCTAATGCAATGATTCTTGGTTTGCAAGTTAAAAACAAACTAGGATTTGTAACTGGAGAATGTGAGAAACCTGTTGATGATCCTGTTCTTGCTAGACAATGGGATAGGTGTAATTCTATTGTGTTAACATGGATTTTGAACTCTATGTCTGAAGAGTTATACTTAGGTCAAGTATTCTCTAAACTTGCTAGTGATGTATGGAAAGAGTTGAAAGAAACTTATGATAAAATAGATGGTTCTGTGGTTTTTGATTTATATCAAAAAATAAATTGTTTTAGTCAAGATGGTACTACTGTTTCTGAGTATTATCAAAAACTAAATGTTATGTGGAAGCAATTGGATCAAATACTCCAATTACCTCCATGTACCTGTGATGCTTCAAAAGACTTTAACAATTTTAGCCAAATGATCAAACTTATGCAGTTTTTAATGGGTTTAGACAGTAGTTATCAAGCTGTTAGAACTAACTTGTTGACTAGGGATACTTTGCCATCTGTAAAGGAGGCATATTCTGTAGTTTCTAGAGAAGAGTCACATAGAAATTCAAGTGGTGCTAACAAGAAAACTCAAACTGTTAGTTTCTTAACTAAAACTGATCAGTTTACTGAGTTTAATAAAAGGTTTGGTAATAAAAATACTAGTCAGTCTACTTTAAAATGTACACACTGCAATAAGAGTGGTCACTTGGCTGAAAAGTGTTTTGAATTGATTGGTTATCCCCCTTGGATGAGATCAAGGGGTAATCAGTCAAAGAAGGGTAAAAATAATAGTAATAGTAACAATGTTAGTACTGATACTAATGCTTCTATTCCTTCTTTGACAACTGAGCAAATGGCTAAATTGATGAGTCTTCTAAATGAAAAGTCTAAGGAAAATCCACAGAGCTATAATGTGTCAGGTAGTTTCTTTTGTGCTAACATATGTGGTAAACCAATATTTGGTTTTGCAAGTAAAGTAGGGAATAAGATTAAACTTGGCTGGATTGTTGATTCAGGAGCTAGTCAACATATGGTGTCTAATGATGTTGAACTAACTGATTATGTTGAAGTGTCTGATTTAAATATACATGTTAATCATCCTAATGGCACTAAAGCCTTGGTAACTAAAATAGGAAATGTTTGTTTAGCAAATGGTGTTGTTTTAAAAGATGTATTAGTTGTTCCTGAATACAAGGTTAATCTTATTTCAGTACATAAACTTGCTAGGGATAATAAGTTGTATGTTGGTTTTGATGAAAGTACCTGTTACATACAGGACCGGTTAACCAAGAAGGTCCTGGTGACTGGTAGACAGTTTGAAGGATTGTATATGTGTGGAAATGCATGTTTGAATACTAAGGTCTGTTTTAATACTGAACTGTATGATATTTGGCATGCTAGATTAGGACATCCTTCTGAACAAGCTGTAAATGTTCTTAAAACCAAACTTAACTTAGGAGAACATGATAAAACTCAACCTTGTGAAATTTGTCATAGAGCCAAACAACATAGGGAACCTTTTCCCTTAAGTGAACATAAATCAACTCAAGTTGGTGAACTTGTTCACTTGGATGTTTGGGGTCCTTATAAAGTTGTTAGTAGAGATGGCTTTAGATATTTTCTCACAATTGTTGATGATTATTCCCGGGCTGTTTGGGTGTGTTTGCTAAAAGGAAAAACTGATGTGTTTGAACATATTAAAGATTTTTTTAATATTATTCAAACTCAATTTGGTAAACATATTAAGTGCTTTAGAAGTGATAATGGTCTTGAATTTGTTAATAATCAAATGTCAAGGTTTTGTAAGGAAAAGGGAATAATACATCAAACAACTTGTGCCTATACTCCTCAACAAAATGGAATTGTTGAAAGGAAGCATAGGCATCTTTTAAATGTTGCTAGAGCTCTGTTGTTTCAGAGTAATATTCCTATTAGGTTTTGGACTGAATGTGTTTTGACTGCTGCCTATTTGATTAATAGGACTCCTTCTGGTGTGCTTAAAGGAAAGACCCCTTATGAGTTGTTATATGGTTTTGAACCCTTTCTTGAACATTTAAAAATGTTTGGTTGTCTGTGTTTCTGTACAATTTTAAATGATTCTGATAAATTTAATAGCAAAGCTGAAAAATGTGTTCTTATAGGATATTCAAATGAAAAAAAGGGATACAAAGTGTTTAGCCTAGATAGTAAAACTATTGGTTATTCTAGGGATGTTAAATTTTTTGAAAATTGTTTTCCTTTTAAAGAACAAAATATTTTTGATAGCTTTGATTCAAGTTCTGAAAAACAAATAAACAGCTTAATTTTTTTTGACAACTATGAAAACACAGACTCTCAAAATGTTTTTGAAGTAAATGAGCCCAATGATGATGGAAAGGGGCAAGGTAGGTTAGATGTAGGAACACATGGACATCAGCAATCAGAAAGTCAGACCTTTGTTGATGACTTGGCTGGAACTCAGCAGTCAAACAAAGGTGTTAGTGACTCTGATAAGGCAGATCATGTGACTACTACACATGATAACCAAAACAGCTCTGAGGGTGATACTTCTGAGTCTGTTGGTGTCAGTAGTGTTAGAAAGTCTGCTAGGAGTGTTGTTTTTCCTTCAAGGTTTAATGAATATGTTGTTGAAGGAAAGGTCAAATATGGCATTGAAAAATCTGTTAATTTTGCTAACTTACCTGTTGAATCAAAGTGTTTTGCCTCTACATTGTCCAAAAGTTATGAACCTAGAAACTATTTTGAGGCTTCAAAAAGTCCTGAATGGGTTCAGGCTATGAATAATGAACTTGAAGCCTTAAATAGAAATGACACATGGACAATTGTAGATACACCCAAAAATAAAAATATTGTAGGGTGTAAATGGATTTATAAAATTAAGTATAAGTCTAATGGTGAAATAGAAAGATTTAAGGCTAGGTTAGTAGCTAAAGGTTATAGTCAAAAGGAAGGGATTGATTTTGATGAGACATTTGCTCCTGTGGTCAAAATTGTTACTGTAAGGTGTGTTATCTCTTTAGCAGTTTATAATAATTGGGAATTGTATCAGTTAGATATAAACAATGCTTTTTTGTATGGAGATTTAAATGAGGAAGTTTACATGAAACTTCCTGAGGGTTATTGTAACAATGAAGACAATAAAGTTTGTAGGTTAAAAAAATCACTGTATGGCCTAAAACAGGCACCTAGAATGTGGAATGAAAAACTTGTGAATGTTTTATTTGAATTTGGTTTTCAAAGAAGCAAATGTGATCATTCTATGTTTTTCAAGAATTCTAATTCTGTGTTTATTGTTCTTTTAGTGTATGTGGATGACATTGTTGTTACTGGTAATTCTATTGATGAAATTGAGAAACTTAAGTTGAGTCTTAAGTCTAAATTCATGATAAAAGATTTAGGAAAACTTCAATATTTTTTAGGAATTGAAGTTATTAGAAACAAAGATAATCTTGTTTTAACTCAAAGGAAGTATTGCACAGATTTATTGTCAGAATATGGAATGTTAGGGTGTAAACCTGTAAATGTTCCTATTGAACAAAATCATGTGTTAACTTCATTTTCTGAAAATGAGTCTAAACAAGTTGAAAATATTACTGCTTATCAGCAGTTAGTTGGGAAACTAATTTATCTTGCTCATACAAGACCTGATATTTCGTATGCTGTACATTACTTGAGTCAGTTCATGCACTGTCCTTTAAATGGTCATGTCAAAATAGCTTTTAAACTGTTGAGGTACTTGAAACTATCCCCAGGAAGAGGAATTGAGTTTAGGAAAAATGATCAGTTTGATCTGAAAGCTTTTTCAGACTCTGATTGGGGAAAGTGTACCAAAACCAGGAAATCTGTTACTGGGTTTTGTGTTTTCCTGGGAGACAATTTAGTCTCATGGAAAAGCAAAAAACAGTCAACAGTTTCAAGGTCATCAGCAGAGGCTGAATATCGTGCTATGTGTTCTGTTGCTTGTGAAGTAATGTGGCTTAAAAATTTACTTGAAGAGTTGAATGTATGGGTTAAAACACCTGTGGAAATACACTGTGATAACAATGCAGCTATTTCAATAGCTGCTAATCCGGTATTTTATGACAAAACTAAGCACTTTGAACTAGATCTCTATTTTCTTAGAGATCAGATTGTAAAAGGTATTGTTAAAACTGTTACTATTGATACAAAGGATCAAATTGCAGACTTGTTTACAAAAGGCTTGTTTGCTACTGCACATGAAGAAATGTGTAAACATCTTTGTTTGTATGACCCATTTGGGTAACACCTGAAAAAAGTTTCTTATTGTTTGATCCATTGACATAAAAGAGTTGAGGGGGGGTGTTGAAATATTGATCAGGTAATTCTTTCCAACTCTTTTAGGCTTTTGTTTAAAGATTATTGTATACTACTTATAAATGTGTTTGTTATTGAGTGAAAGGTATGCATTGTGAATTGCATGGATATTGATCGTGGGCTAAGCATCTGGAGTCAGTGTGGGCTGGTAGATAGTCATTGTGGGCTGGTAGATAGCAGACAGAAGTTGGGCTTCAGAAGATCAGAAGATTGTGTTGGCCTTCGGCCCACAAGTGATACTTATTAAGTTCATCTTATGGTTGAACCAGTTCATCTTGCAAGTCTTTATAAGCCGTTAGATCACAATCCGTGTGATCATATCCAACGATCCAGAATGGTTGTTTTGTGCTTTCTCTCTGGAATGTTCCAAAGCCCTTATAAATAGATTATTGATTCTCTGAGCTAGGGTTAGCTCACTTATCGTTCTCATATTATTGTTATCTCTCTCTCGTCTAAAGCAGATTAGGGTTTCTGTTGTATAACCATATACATCTTGTATTTGGTTTAGGTATTCTCTTTGTAAGTCTGTTTGATTGGTATTGAGAGATTGTTGAGTGAGTCCAGTTTATGAGAGATTTGATTAGATCTGTTGAGAGGGTTTGATTGTTTGTAAAGTGTTTTGATTCTTTTGATTAATAAAGTAATATGAGTTGTCTGGTATCATGTTTAAGTTTGTAACATTATGTAATCTTGTATAACAAGTAAAATTCCAATGGACACACGGTCACGTCATACTTAACCTTGTCTCATTATATCATTTTAGTTCCTGTAAAAAGTCATTTACATATGTGAAAAATAATTGTAACTACAATGAGAAAACATATTATTTTTCTTACACAGGGTGAAAGTAAGTCATATTTGGGTGTGTATATTATGTATACATGTATGTACCTTTGAGCCTTTGAAGTGCTTTTCGGATCTTGTTCTCGCATCCTGGGCAATCAACATGAACTCGCATTTCTATGATCTGTATATGCACGAAACAAAAAATTATTAGTGTCATGTCGATCGATATTACCACTTTGTGAAGGTGGAAAGAAAACGTACCGCCATCGTGGATTATGCTAAGTTTGATCGGTTATATGAGCGGATTTGTAGTTAGACTTTGAGCTTGAATTGATCTTGATTATATGCTTACATATATAATAACTAAGTGCATGTGTGACTCTTGATGCGTGGTACACCGACTTGTTCCTTGTCTTTCGTTTGCAGAAACCTTAATATTGGTTAAAGTGGATTGAAACTTGATATTCAAGGAATCTACACCTTTTTTTGTTGTAACTTTTAAGTTTATTTAAAGAATATGATATAATACCATGCTACGTATTTGAATCTTTCTTTTTATAAGATGGTTCATGCATTAAAGCTGCTTAATATGCTATGTAAGTGTGTATAAGTATAATTTCATTGTATAACACCACTTTTTAAACAAAAGTTGAAATTTTTTAACGTTCAATTGTCGGATAAAACTAATTAAGCAACTAAAAAGAAGATAAACAAGAAAAAAACATTACACGACTTACGGGCTGTTTGGTTGATTAAGTGCTGAATCATTAAGATGTCTGAATGGTTAAGAGGCTCTGAATGATTAAGTGCTGAATAATTCAGCTATGCACCAAGACTGAATGATTCAGCTCTTAATCATTTTATTCAGAGCTTTTTTTTTTATGTTGAAACAAACAGTCTGAATGCTGAAACATTCAAAACTGAATGGTTCAAAGCCTCATTAAGAGGCTACGTACCAAACAGACCCTTAGTCCATCAAATTTAACTTAATGTTACAACACCTACTAGGAATCTAAATGGATTAAGAAAGGTTAACATTGTTGCTAAGAGTGTCACTCCTTAAATTGTTGGGCGAATGTCATTCCACCTAGGGGTGGGCATGGGTCAGTTTGTTTCGGTTTTTACCATTAACAATAACCATAACCTCTATTTCGGTTATGGGATTTCCTTAACCATAACTAAACTTCGGTTATGAATTCAATTATAGTTATTTCGGTTATTAACCATAAACTTCAACTAAAACTTACTTTTGACTAAAGTGTAAAAATTAAAATCTACAAAATAAAAAATGGAACCTACGATGGTGGACTTAGCTTAAGCTTTTTTTATAAGACTAACAAGATTGCATTTTTTTGTTAAACTATCAATGGAGGATCCTTGTTAATAAGATATTTCTAGACAATAAAAAAATTTACCTAAGCCTAAGTTTAATTGTTTATTACTTTATTAAAATAAAGGTCACCTACATCAAGATCGTTTGCATACTTTTTATCTTAGTAGAAAACCTCTACATGGTTAGTCTAAAACATAAACCTATTACATAGACTTAAAACTAGAAGTTCGGTTCGGTACGGTTTTGGTTATATCAGTTAACCAAAGTTTCATAACCATGACCATAACCGCTCGGTCGGTAAAAGAAATTTCATAACCATAACCATTAGTTATGTCGGTTCGGTACGGTGTATTTATTTCTTTACAAAATAATGGTTTAGTGATGTGTGAGGTAGTTTTTAAATACATTTTATATATTTGACCTTGATGCAAAAGATGTTATGTAAATGTATAATCAAACAGAAGTGTTACTGGATGGAGAACTTTTGTGGAGCTAACTGTTGATTCTATGGCATCTTATCTTGAGAGGATAAAGTTGAGGTATAATTAAAGTTAATGCATTTTTTCCTCTTAATTGCTTAGTTTATCAGATCTTTTTGCTTTAAGTGTATTCAGGGCATCATAAATTAACACCCAAAAAACGAGGGTTTCTATACAGACACTATTGGTTCTCATAAATTTGGTTTTCTTTGGTAGCCTGATGGAGCTTTGTAGCAAAGTCCACAACATAGTAGATGAAAGCGTGGTTGCAAATTTCAAGTGATGTGTTTGGTTTAAAACTAATTTGGAAGTTTTCTTTATGTCATACGCGACTTGGATAACGGGTCAAAACAGATTCGGATGAAAAAAATTGGTAAGCCTTTCGCCACTACGCATATCTGCACTATGCTTGGCTACGCCCCATTTCTCTTTTTATTGGACACTAATCACACAAGGAATTAGGAGAGATGAGACTAGACAAACCGCATTAAGGATAGTCACTGGTGTCCGCCTAACCAGTGTGAAAACTTGCCTGAAATTGCTTAAAATGGTCTAAAACAACTTTATTTGGCATGGAATATACCTATGTCTTGCTTCCCTTGCGCCTTTTCATTTAAAAGCGCCTTCCGCCTAGGTACGTGACATAAAGTTGCCATGTGGAGTGCATTTGTTTCTTTGTGTGGTGTGATTTGTGTTTCTTCTTGGTTTTTTTATTTGTGTTTCTTTGTCTTTGGATATTGTTAGTGTTATTCGCCTTATGGTTCGTTTTTATTTCCTTTTCTTTTGTCGTTGTTGATGGCATTCAATGTTGTTTTTGTTTTTATGTGTTTGCTGTAGATTTTTTACACTGTCGTCGATGCTGCCTCCTTTCAGTTACTCTTTGATGTTGTATGTTAGTAGGCTGGCAGTTACCTTAACTCTTAGTTGTACAAATGTTGTAGGTAAAAGTCAAGTAGCACAAGAAGTAAGCAGTAACGAGCATGGCAAAATAAGGACAGGAACTGGATGACTACTTTTGACCAAGGTTATATCAACAAAAAATGTCAGCAGCCATAAACAATAAGATTTTAGTCAGAATTATGTGTGCCTAATTGGCGATGTTGCTTTACGAACATGTAACGTGCTATCCAGGCTTATGTCACTGCTGTGTTACTAGCTTCTTGAAAAATACCACTGCTTCCTTCGCGCAACGCGCGTACGGCAATACACCTAGTTATTATATATTTATAGCATAGCACTTTGAACAGTACCCTCTTATTCTCCATTCTCACTTATTATGTGTATATATGGATGCTTCTTCGTCTTTTCTATAATCTGCTTGTCTGGCATACTGGTTTGTATTTTGTTTTGTTATTTGCTTGTGTACCTGTTCGATACCCGGCATATTAGTTATCTTTTTGCCTCCTTTTCTCATTTGCCACGTGCCTTGTAAGTAATGACGTGGCCTATTTACCTACCTTGTTTTACATTTCCCCTGCATCTTCGCCTTCCTTCTCTTCTGCATCTTCGCCTTTTCTTCTGTCAGTTTTTTTTTCATCTCTTCTTAGTTGCTTTCTGATCTTTCATCGGTGGCTGCGGTATTTATAGTCCCTTAATTGACAGTCTTTGGCTGGTGTTTGAGGTCTTCTGCCATCGTCTCTTTCTTTTAGTTTTGTTGCGTCTTCTAATTTTGCTTCTTTTTTTTCCCAGACGGCCATGCGGCGGAGCAGAGGAGGTCTTTTTAGTGGTTTCCGAACCGGTCTGTTTACGACACATGCACCACGGTCACCGCCATCCCCGTTACGATCCCGCCGACAACCATCACCGTCTTTAGAGTCAGTATCTCATGGAGGTAGATAGTGGTGGTATGCGGTGGTGGTGGAGGTAGATGGTGGTAGTATGAAGGTTAACTAGGGCTTTTTCCCCCGTTTCAATTTTAGCAGTTTTGCTGCTTGGTTTTTTTATGTTTTTTTCTTTAATTTTGGGGTTTTTGTTGTTAATGGTGATTCAATGAGTGGGTTTGGGAGGAAAGTAGAAAGGAAGTGGATAGATTGAATTTTCTTAAAAATAAAGACCTGAGGCAAAAGGCTCGTGAGAATTAGGCGTCTATGGGGGATGAAAACTCCGCGTTCTTTCATCGGCGTATCAATGGGAGGAAAGCGGCAAATCTTATTCCGGGGGTTTTGATAGATGGGGAGTGGCCGAGTGGGTTTCGCAACCGTCTTTGGTCAAAAGAGAAATCCTTCGTTTTTATAGAGACTTGTTTAGGGAGAAATATGAAGTTCGACCGGTTTTTGTTTGTAACGAGTTGAAACAAGTCCCCTTGGATAAAAAAGAAGATCTGATTGCCCCTTTCACCAAGGAGGAAATAAAGGAAGCGGTTTTCGAGTGTGGCTCGGACAAGGCTCCGGGTCCGGATGGTTTTAATTTCCAATTCATTAAGCACTTTTGGGATGGTTTGGAGGAAGATTTTCTTAAATTATTTGAAGACTTCCATGGTTCCGGTCACATACGTAGGGAGAGTAGCTTGTCGTATATCGCGTTAATCGCTAAATCCAAAACGCCTATGGGGTTAAAGGATTATCGTCCTATTAATCTTGTGGGTGTCGTAAATAAAGCGATTTCAAAAGTTATTGCTAGTAGAATTAAGAAGGTTATGGGTGACGTGATTTCTAATTCTCAGTTGGCTTTTCTTAAAGAGAGGTTGATTTTAGACGGGCCGCTTGTGCTTAACGAGATTATTAGTTGGGCTAAGAAGAATAGTGAGAAGATGTTTATGTTTAAAATATATTTTGAGAAAGCATACGATAACGTGAATTGGGAATTTTTAATTTCTATTATGAATCAGATGGGATTTCCTTGGAGATGGTGTTTATGGATTAGAGGTATTATTCAATCCGCTCGGTCCGCGGTGTTAGTTATTGGTTCTCCTACGTTTGAGTTCGACTGTCAGAAAGGGCTCATGCAATGTGACCCGTTATCGCCTTTTTTGTTTTTGATTGTTATGGAAGCCTTGGCTTCCATGATTACTAAAGCCGCCGAATGGGGGATTTAGAAGGGGTTCAACTTCCGAATGACGGGCCTATCATTTCTCATATGTTATACGCGGATGACGCGTTAATTATGGGGAAATGGGATAGAAGCAATATTGGGAAGCTTATGAGGCTGTTACGTATTTTCTACATATGCTCTGGTATGAAGATTAATGTCCAAAAGTCTCACTTGTTTGGATTGGGGATTGACGATACAGAAGTGTGTACTATGGCCGAGTTTTTGGGGAGTAATAAAGGTGAGTTTCCTTTTAAATACCTTGATATTAAAGTCGGAGCGAACATGAACCGGGTTAGCCATTGGGATCCAGTTGTGGATACTATTCGGACTAGATTACAATCTTGGAAAGCTAAGATGTTATCCATTAGGGTCGGCTCACTTTGATAAAATCGGTCTTATCAAGCTTACCAGTTTATTATCTTTCTATGTTTAAAGCGCAGTGTCAGGTGATTGATAATATTGGGAAGATTATGAGAAAATTTCTTTGGATGGGTTGTAAAGAAGGGAAAGGGATACATTGGGTTTCTTGGGAGAATGTTACGAGACCTAAACAGTATGGGGGGTTGGGTATATCTAAGCTTTCAGAAGTCAATGCGGCTCTTCTTGTTAAATGGGTGTGGAGATTTAAAACTGATTATGAAGGTCTGTGGAGGAGGATAATTCTTAGTATTCATGGGGGTAGAAATAAATGGGTTTTTCTTCCAGTTAAAAAAGCGATCCCAGGTGTTTGGAAGGCTATAGTCTCGGGGACAGCGTCTATCCGGTTTGACGGTAAAATTATAGACAATATGTTTTCTTGTCAGCTCGGGGATGGTAAACGCATAAGTTTTTGGAAGGATACGTGGATTGGTACGACATCTCTTAGTGTTAGATGGCCGACGTTGTTTTCTATGGAAAGGAACAAAGGGCTGCACAGTTAGTGATCGATTAAAACAAGTTGGGGGGCAGACTCTGCTTACAGATGATTGGTACCTGGGAGCATCGACTGTTGAAGGGATTTCGCAGATCCAAGATTTGTTCTTCTTGTTGTCTAATGTCAGCATTACTGGTAGCCAGGATCGTTGGTATTGGGATAATAATTCTGGTAAAGGTTTTTCAGTTGCTGCAGTGAAGCAATCGTTGAGAAAAGATAAATACGGGTTGACTGGTCAGCGAATGAGATGGGTGAGTTGGGTTCCGATAAAGGTTAACATCCTTCTTTGGCGTATTGAAAGGGGCAGGATTCCCACCTGTGTTGAACTAGTGAAAAGGGGGGTGAATTTGCCTAATACTAGATGTGCTCTTTGTGGAGGTGACGAGGAGACTGTTACTCACATTTTCGTCTCCTTCGGTTTTGTTTTTGGCGTTTGGAGCAATATCTGGAGGTGGTGTCATTTTGTTCCTGCTCGGTTTAATCTGCTTGAGGACCTTCTGTCTTGGTATGACTCGGCTAGTGGTTCAGCGAAGGGTAAGAAGATCCTTAGAGGTATAAGTATGGTTGTTTGCTGGGCGATTTGGTTGGAAAGAAATAAGGCAATTTTTCAGAAGTCCGACCCTAAGGTACCTGAAGTGGTGGCTTCGGCTAAGTCTTTGGCGTTTTTATGGTTGAAGTATAGATCGAATTGTAAAAGGTTAGAGTGGAATGATTGGGTTAAATACCCGTTGTATATGTTGTAATCTATTTTTCGGAGCGGTCCTTGTTTTGAGGTCTAGCTCGGTGTTTAATGAAGTTTATTTTTCAAAAAAAAAAATATTATATATTTATATTATACCTTTGTTGGAGAAAGAGACTTGGGTTTCTGTTAAGTCAAATATCACACTTCTGTTCCTGCTTCAAAGTAAGTATCTTTGTGTATAAATTTGGTTTTTTAAGGTTTTGGGTATGTTTCATGTGCTATAGATGTTGGATAGTTGTTACTTTGACTTTGGAAAGTTAACTTTCACATTTTTTGTTCCAAGAATCTCAGCATGTCATTTTTTTTGGTTAATACTAGTACATCTTTTTGTATAGAATTCATAGTTATGGTGTTGACGAAGTTATTTCAAAACAAACCAAAGTTAAAAGAGGGCCTCAGCAAACACCATTTCATATCTGTATTTACCAAATTCAAATATACCACTGGACCATTAATGCTTATGCTTATCTTCTGTTACGAAATTACAACAGCATGCAAACCTCATCACTTCAATATACTTATAAAAGATCACTGCTTATGGGACAAATTTTAATAAAATTTTGATACAAATGATGGCTGGCCACATAGTCATTCATCAGTCATCCACATCTTAAAGAGACATGAGTTGACTTGAAGTACTTGAAAGTTTCCATTAGTTGTTAAAGTAGAAACAAATTCATTTGACTTCCAAAAGTGAAACCTACCAAATTTGCTTTTTTTAACTTTTTTTAATTAAAATTTGTTTATTTATTTGATGGGTTGTAACTTGTGTAATGCAGTTAATTGTTCATGTGTTGATGCTAATGTGGATTTGCTAAAAGACGTGTTTAAATGATTCATATCCTGAGAACATGATGGCGGTTAGCAATACAAAGACTAAATATGTAGTTTTGCTTCTTGATGTTTATGGTGTAAATGAAATCGCCATTATAGATTTAGAAAGATCAGAGTGTGGATCAGTAGTTTTGAGTTTTGAGTGCTTTGCCACGAAGGTCCTTGTATGAAGAGGTTATTTGGGTGATGTTAAACAATAAATTGAAGAATCAAGTTAAAAAAAGGGGGGAATGGAAACGAAAAGGAATGGCTATGCTTTTTTTGGTTTTTTTTACTCTGCAGACGCGCAACGCGCGCTCTTGATTCACCCTAGTTGAGTTCTAATCTTTTAAATAAAGGTTTACGGTATCTTTTCATCTCTATTTCTCATCATCTCCGACCATATTTCTTTCTTTTTTTACAGCTTTCGATCGGACTCTAAAAGAAAAACTATGATAGTTCTTATACATATTTCACTTTCTCTTTCACTTTAACTACTTTAGAAGAGACATTGTTAAAGGGTCAAACTACTACAAAGATTTTGTGTGAGATACTCCGGTGAACTAAAATTTGGCTGACCGGGGGGGTCAATGGACCCTCCTGACCGCCTTGTGGTTCCGCCACTGCCATCAATCATGTAAAACGTTATTATGTTAAAAAAAATATAAAACGTTATTAGTAGTTGCACCAGTCTTAAAAAAGAGTGCTAATATTACGACACTTCAAAAAAATATTTTGACCTACAAATACGCCTTGCATTGATCAATACGAGGCGTATTACCTTGATAATCTCCCATGTGGGCAAGAAATGACAAGAACTTAACCCTATACTTCTCGTAGTGACTAATACGAGGCGTATAGGGTTTCACGTGACCCCCAAAGTCTGACTACCCTGACTGAAAGGGACAATGATTGACTCAATACGTCTCGTATTGGTCTATACAAGGTTGTAAGACCCGTCCCAATTTGTCTGATCTTACCCGAGACTAATCCATTTAATATGTTAAAACCACACATGAGACTTGAAAATTTTATACTTCTATCAAAACTTTATAGATTCAAACATTTGCCAAATCACATAATCGAAATCACAAGGCGATTTCAATCTACAAGCTTGAAATCACAAAGTGATTACAAAATACGAGTAGTCGTGCGTTTAGGAAACGAGTTGAGATTTCATCTTAGGATTTCTACAAAAACCATTACAAGATTCAAGACTAACTAAACTACTCCGGATGAGGGTTGAAATATTCCGCCTTCCTTCAAGTATACGCGCTTTCTCACTAAATGAAAATTAGGGAAGTTAAGGATTTAATACCCCCACCCAGAAAGACGTGTTTTCCATTTTTGAAATAAGGCATGTAAGCCTCTTTGTCCCTCCCGGTTCGGCAGTAGAAGCATTCTTAGCTTTGATGGTTGGAAATTGCATTCGATTATTCAAAATTGTGTGTTTCATCAACTCCCGAGCCATTAACAATGATACCTAGGTTCCACATAAGGTTAACACAAGTTAGCAAGGTTTAACACATGTAAAAATGTTAAAAAAAACAAGCAACACATGAACCAAAAGGCTCGTTGTAGCCTACAGCTCTCCAGCTGTTGGCTACGGCTGATACTGTTGTTTTTTGTGTGCTGGTCGCCGTCCGTAACCTATGGCCAGCTGGCCAGGGGTTACGGCCAGCAATGTCTGGTTGATTTTGGGCTTCTGGTTGTAACCTATGACCTCTGGCCATGGGGTTACGGCAAGGAGGCTCTGATAGGGACTTCTTGCCATCCATTTGCTGCATAAAATGGCTATATTTGGGGCCTTAAAGGAGTTAAATTCCAAGGGCATTGGCGACTCATATTCATGTCCAAACGGGGCACTTATACAACATCAAATACCCGAGCTCCCATAATTATGATTTGGCCCCAAAATGACAAGATTCAAATCCACCCAAATTAACCCGTTATGGGTTTTGGTTAGAACTTACCTTAGTCGCGACCATTGCATTCCTTATGATAATTTTATCTATACCCAATTTAATCATCAAGTTTCAAGAAAACATTTTAACTATTATCATTAAGTTTAAGTCCGGGAGTAACTTACCTTTACACTACATAATCTCACGTTTCACATTCTACCTTCGGTTTTAAGCTATCACCATCTTACAACGAAATCGTCCAGCCTCCAAAACATCAATGGTTCCATATGTTTCGTATGTCCTCGGTTAACCCACATGGAGACAGAATATACCAAATATGGGCAATCTATAGGTAAGATACATGTACAGCTAATATATAGGTAAGATACATGTACAAAGTCATAGTTATATCGTACCTTATGGGCAATCTTTTCACCGAGAGCCCTTCTCGCCTTGATTTGAAGATGACTCGTGATCCTTGCCTATTGGATAATGACCCATGTAGATGTTAGAGACCCCAATAGTTCCTTATGGACTCAAAGCCCCACATACAAGGTCAATCACGGTTTGCTAGCTTATCGCCCAAATTCTAATTTAGGCGTTTGATCACATGTATCATTTTATCCAAAAATATTACATTACTTTGTTTCATACGTAATGTTATTCGAGCTAGTAGCTACTAACAACCATCACAGATTCTTTTACACAAGATATAAATAATCTTGTCATGTTTATTTCTTTTAGGTAATTTATTGATCACCTTATACGCGCAACATCATATTAGTCTATTTCATGGCCATGCATCAAGTGTTCTTTTCCAATCAACAACTTGTCAATCAAGCATACTAACTACGATCTAGATTATCAATTTAAAGCTAATTTACAGAAAACAGCCCAGTTTACCAAGTTTTGTGATTCCTTAGAGTAGCTACTAAGAAACCATCAATCATAGCATGATTATATTACAAGTATCCCTACCATTCAGATTTATGGTGATCTTTCACAATTATAATGTCCCTATCATCAAATATAACACACACTAAACATCAATTTTCGTTTATGAATAATTACCCTAAATTTCACCCATCAATTTACACCTCAACATATGAAAAATCAGAGATTAAAAGTTATCTTGAGGTTAAGATATCCCTAGATGGTAGTTTTTCTCAATTGCATGCAAGATTCCCTTGATTTTTAGCTTGATTGTGCTTGTGTATGTGATTCAAGGTGTGGTGTGTGTTTTCTCCTGATGTGGGTCGATATCCAGAGAAGAGAGGAAGAGGATTTCCTCTTTTCCTCATTTTTAACTAATAACTAGTGAGTTACCCGCGCTTCGTAGCGGGAGTTCAGTTCATATTGATTTGGTTTGTTACGGTACCGACACTCGAATAGCAATCGAAAGAAATACACCAAAGATGACATATATTAACACACTTTTAACCATAAAAACGAACATCAGTAACACTACCAATGTTATTTGACCAATACCGCTTTAGCTCGACTTAGTAAGTTAAATTGATTTTAACAATAACACATAGTAAGAAAATAAAGTATTATAAATAAAATCAAAGGCTCAAACAACTATATGTAATAATAAAATATATAATAATCCAATTAATGAAAGCCACATGACCTATTACTGTTAACAAATTGAATTGTTAATATATAGAATAATAAGATTAATTTTAGGGGTGCTTAACGGGTCGGGTTTGCGGGTTGGCAGGTACAACACGACCCGAACCCGAAAATTTTACATGAAACCGAACCCGAAAATTGTGACATACATATGAACCCGAACCCGACCTGAATACGCTCTGGTTGACCTGAACCCGACCCTTTCAACCTGATTTTTTTTTTAGTTTTTTTTCGCAAACTAGTTTATTAAAATTAAAATTTTACTACAAAAAATACTAACATATATAAAACAGTTAGTTTTATTTAGAAAATCTCATACCAATATCTATTTTAAGTTCTAAGTGTAGCATAAAATACCTAACCAATTTAATTTATAACATAAAACATATTGTAAAATTGTAAAAAACAATATATAGTATAAATAGGTTAAACGGGTCAACCCGCCAACCCGCCCGGGTTGACCCGAACCCAACCAGTTTAGTTAAACGGGTTCGCGGGTTCAATCTGAACCTGGCCCGAACCTATTTAGACTAAACCCAAACCCGCTAATTTCGTGTTAGGTTCGGGTCGTGTTAGGAATTCTCACCCTAATTAGTTTGGCCTAAGGCCAGATTTGGCCCCTCAAGTCTGATTTAATAATCTAATGAGCTATTAATAGCTACACTAGGCATTAGCAAGGCATTTAATCTAATAAGTTCTAGACCCGATTGAAATACGTAATTTAACTCGACTAACCAAGTATTATAATGAAGAAATTTTTTGGGGTGTTACAAAGGCGTATTAGTTCGATGTTACATAAAGCATCTACCACATGGTACTCTATACGCCTCGTATAGACCAATACGAGTTGTATTTAGCTGTAGTTGTAATATTGGTGGCCCTTCTCTTCTTCTTTATCTTCCTTCTCTTCATAATTTTCGTAGACGATCATTTCTTCTACTGCGTTTTCTTTCATTCGTTTGTTTTTTCATTTTTCTAAAAAATGCCATCTTGGTATAATAATTTCAATCAATCAGGTATTCCTTATTTGCAAGAGGAAGAGGTTTTCTATGGTTACAAAAAACCATTTTTTCTAGACCTGAACGAGTCGTACTACGAACTCGATTTTGAACCTTCGCATGTACCGGAAAACAACAAGTACTACGAGCATGGTGGTGAATATGCATACGTACGTACCGCAATACTCTTCTTATGAGCAACTACACAACCCGCAAGTTTCAGAATAGCAATCGTACTACTCGCATGTTTTAGACGAGCAACAACGTAACAGCCTAGTTTTGTATGACACTGACCAATATTATATGTCGCAAAAATATTTGGTTACGTGGGTTAAGAAAAGAGAAAAAGATAACGATTACGTCATTTTTACCTGATGATCCAAATAAGTTAATGATTTGGACATGAAGGTTAGGCTAGTATGGCACCGCAGTGGCAAACACAAGAGTATAGCCACATAGAGGAGAACATGGAGACAAAACGTTGGTTGACCTTTTCAAGTGCTCTTCTATGACGGGAAGCATGACGCTTGGAGGATAGATGTGGGGAACGCCGAACATATCCACGGTCCTGTTGAATATCTAGAAGGCCACGCGTATGCAAGAAGACTTTCTGCCAACAAATTTAAATTGGTGGAGGAGCTGTTAGGCACGTAAAATCTAAATAACTGTAAAGAGACAGTACTTGGAGTGCATGTGTGTTTTGAAAGCCATACACAATGTTATTCAAAAGATTAAAATGGAGAAGAGAATGAAGGGGAATGGTGGTTGTTTGTCTAGAAGTAGACATAATCGGATTTGAGAATGGATCGAAAAAGTTGTTGAGAACTGAAAGAGACGATGGACGACGAGGTAAAGAAGAAGAAAAAGGGAGGATCGCCAAGTGAGGCTGACATCATGTGAGGATCCAAATCAATTTCTTTCATATTAAGAATTACAACATTGTGAAATACAATGCACCCTATATTAGGAAATAGAATATAAACAATTATACGAAGATATACACAATCAATTAATTATAATCTATCAAGGATAGTTTGATCCTTGATTTAGGTCATGTTACATACTTTGATCATATGAAGGAGAAACTTTAGTTTTCAAACGATAAAGGATACTGAGAATAAGAATAGTAAGTTCTCTCATAAAAAAAATTAACAAGTGCTTTAGCTATAGAAACTCATTCTTTGATTTTATTTTCACCGTTGGTTCCTTTGGGAACTCATTCTTTGATTTTATTTTCACCGTTGGTTCCTTAGAAACTAATAAAAAGGTATGTTTATCCAAAAGTGTCAAGAGTTTTAAGAATGAAAAAGAGGTTTTGTCATTTTGTTTGTTAACATGACTTAACCTACGACTGTAAAAAAATAATATTACGAGCTGAATTTGGGTGGCACACTAACCAAACAAAAGTGGCGCCATAAACATAACGCCAAACACACATTTTCTCAATTTTGAATGAATATAGCGCCCCATAAAGCCCCCGTGTAGCGGTGTTTGGGCGCTATTTTTCAATTTCAAGCCCCAATAACGCCCCACTACACATGGTCTAATATAGTAAAGGATAAAAAAAATAGTAAAGGATAATATTACAGGTTGAAGATGGTTAACTTCTTGGTAGCTTGCATCGTTCCTTGTTAATCTTCAACTACTTATTCAGTATCGTGAAGTCTGAAGTTTGATGTGTTTCTGAACGACGAAGACGATGGCCATTATGCTAAATGAGTGTTTAAACAAAGGAATCTACTTTTTTATTGTTTAGCAAAACTAATATTACTTTTTTATTGCAACAGGAGAATTTTTTGTCATAATTTGTTATAAAAATAGATATATAATTACAAAATATCTTAAAAACTATAAAAAAACAACAATAACCACGTCACAAAAAAATGTTGGGGGACTTCTATGAGAAAGACAAGAAGTATAATGTTTTTTAGGTACAAAAAAATGTTGAGTGACTTTTGTTAGAAAAAACTGAAAGTGTTGTGATTTTTATGTGCAAAAAAATTGTTAACAAACTTTAGTGAGAAAAAACAAAAAAAATTAGTTTTTTTTCATGATATTTCACCTTAGGCGGGGACGGGGTGCTTACCGTGAATCATTCGTGAAGCACCGGCAACGAACCAATCTCAGCCTATTAATTGGACCACCACTCATGAACCCTACCACCCGTGAAGCATCCGTGGAGCACCTGGTTCCCTCTCTTTCTCCTCTGCAACCGCAACCGTAACTGCACCTGTGAGATATACCACGAAAACCTTCCACAGGACTACCAGAATCTCACTACTCGTGATCACGGTGACCGTAAACCCGTGCTGGTAATATGGTACCGGTGCAATTCACTGATTGCGCCCCATCCCCTAGTTTTATCAATAAGAATTAATGACACAAATTTCAACCAATAAAAACTTTCTTGATCGCTACCATAATTGGTGATTTAGTTTGTAGAGGTTGGTGACTAACATTCTAATAATCTAAGTTTTTGGTAAGGAATTAGCCTGTAAAAAAAGTGATTTTGTTCGATAATTATGAATCAAAAAGTAAAAAAAATATATTTTTAATGAGAATATTATTTCAGTAGGGCAAGCGGTGCGGAAAACAGATGCGAAGAAGGTAAAAAAACATGTTAAAGTCTATGAGGAGAACCAACACATTTTCGTGTCTCTGGCTTTTAATAGCTTTGGCTCATTGGCACTGCAGGTTATCCGTTTCCTGATCAGGGCCCGACGAGTTATTCAAAGTAGTGTCTCGGCTCTGAGCGGGTAAGGTTACGTTTTTAGTAAACTAGAGTTTGCCATTCAGAAAGGGGTGGCGACGCAGCTTGTTGCCCGCCTACCAGCTATCTTAATAAAAATTATACAAATTTTAGTTAAAAAAAATTATTCTTTCATCTGAAGGCATGATTTCATATAAACTTTTTAAATACCATATATGTAATGTAATAAATAAATTAATAAAATATCATATTTATCAAATTATTACTATAGGTTTCCACCCATTTCATCTAAAGTTTTTTTACTGGTTTTTTAACTGCAATTTTACTGTTGTATTTTACTATTTTACTCATACTGGTTATTGTAGTTATTTAATACATTTTACTGCAGTATTTTAGTTTGATTTTTCTACAGTAAAAATACAAAGAAAACTGTAGCTAAAAATGAGAAAAAAAATGCAATAATAACAATAAAATTTTCCAAAACAATTACACATTTTCAAGGTATTTTTATATCTAAATAAACAATGTAAACCTGTATCTAAAAATGAGTAATTTTTCTTAGACCACTCCCCCAAGATATCGCCAAATCAAACCTTTTCGGAGTTGGTACAGTCGATAAAGAAGTGGATGAGATGATGGACGTTTTAGGGTGTCGGAGGGGAGGTCTCCCGTTCGTCTACCTTGGTATTAAAGTAGGCGCTAATATGTCTCGGGTTAGTAATTGGAACCCGGTAGTTGAGATCATTAAAAATAGACTCGCCTCTTGGAAAGCGAGATGTTTGTCTATGGGAGGTCGCCTAATTCTCATCAAGTCGGTGCTTGAAAGCTTGCCATTATATTATCTTTTGTTGTACAAAGCTCCTATTTCGGTGGTGGATACTATCGAAGCAATTATGAGGCGCTTTCTATGGTCGGGTTTGAGTACCGATAGAAAAATTCCGTGGATAGCGTGGGACGTTATTACTAGTTCTAAAAAGGCTGGCGGGTTGGGGGTTTCAAAAATCCAGGTGGTTAATGAAGCCCTCCTTCTCAAGTGGACTTGGCGTTTCAAAGAGGAAGGGAACAGTTTGTGGAAAAGGATTATCAGGGGCTGCCATGGTTCCTCCCGGTCCTGGTTGCATTTGCCTTGCTTATCTTCGTCCAATGGGGCTGGAAAGCGATTGTTAAGGTTGGAGATAAACGCCTGTCTAATGGCATATCATTGCAGCGCCATTTTGTGGCTTCTGTTGGAAATGGAGCTCCAACTTCCTTTTGGTGTGATGTATGGCTTTGAGACAGTCCTCTTCGAGTGGTTTATCCAAATTTGTTCAGGTTGGAGTCAAATAAGTGGGTTTCAGTTCAAGGCAGAGTGACGATGGTGAACAACTTGAAGACCCTTAGATGGAATTGGAGACAGGATCCTTCGTCGCATGAAGAAATATCCGAGTTATTTCTGCTGTTACAAGATATTTTCGACTTTCAAGTGAAGGAGGGTAGGGACGAGTGGACCTGGAAAGCGGATAAAGACGGTATATTCTCTGTGCGATCTGCAAAACAGCTTTTATATGACGATTTTACCTCTATTCCCGTGCCTACTGTTGATTGGAAAAACTGGACTCCCCTCAAATGCAAGTTATTGGTATGGAGAGCCGCTAGAAATCGCCTTCCCACGCGTTTGGAGCTGTCAAGAAGGGGGCTGCAGCTGCAGACTTTGGACTGTGTTTTCTGCCAGTCAGATACGGAAACGGCGCTGCACTTATTTACGGGATGCATCTTTTCGGTAGAGATATGGAGCAGGGTCGCATCTTGTGTAGATGCGTTTTGCGACTAGTGATTGGATATTAACATATGTTAGAGATGCTGATGGATAGAAGGTGGAAACTGACTGGTCGAATGTGAGTATAAAGGGGCGAAGGTAGAAAGAAGTGGACGAAGGTGCTATGGAGCTTGACTGAAGTTGTAGGTTCGTACCCTTAACTGGGCGAATGTGGAAGAAGTCCACATTCGACCACAGCTAATGGGCGAACGTGCAGGTGTTATAAATAGATTTTGTGTTTATGCAATGTAGAGAGAGTTTTAGAAAGTGTGTGTTTAGAGGTCAGGTTCCTGGTTTGTTTGAAAGAGTCTGTGTTTGATCTAGATTAACCGTATTGTCATTGTAAACAAGTTTATGCAAAAGTTAATCTATGAAAACCTTTGAAAATGATATTGATTGTGTTTTGATTTGAGTTTTTATCAGTTTGTTCAAAGCTAGGGTTTCCGCACCTGGTTTTGTAACTTGTATGATCAAATAATCCTGTTTTAGTCAAAATCTTTCGCTCACAAAGTGGTATCAGAGCTATACGGATCATACAACAACAAATTTGATAAACTCAGAGCTGATTTGGACCTATTTTTGATCAAATCACATCTGTTTTTGAATGAAAATGGTTTATGAGTGTTTTTGATTGATTTGAAGTTGATTTTGTGGTTAAAATTCAAAATTCCAAGAATTAAAGTTGTTCCAAATCAATTTCGAATCAAAACCTGATTAAGATCATTCAAATCCACAAACTTTTGAAAATCAGAGATCAAAATAACCGTTTTTCAAAGTGTAACCGTTTTTCAAACCTGAAATGGGCGAACCTGGAACCTAAGTGGTCGAACCTGAGTGTTTTTGGTCGAACCTGAGTGGTTTTTGGTCGAATCTGGGTACTTTTGGGCGAACCTGGAAAGTTTGTGTTTTAAGTTTTCACTTTCGGGTCACATTTTCCACATCAGATTGATCGGGCGGGCGAACGTAGAAACAAAACGGTCGAACCTAGGATCTTTTTGGGCGAAAGTGGACAGTGTGTTTGAGGATTTTACTTTCTGGCCATTTTTACATTCGGGTGTACTTTTTGTGGTCGAAGGTAAACAGAAAGGGACGAAAGTGAGTATAACTGGGCGAACCTAGGATTAGTTTTTGGAAAATTTTTTAAGTGTTGAATTTTTAGAAGTTCGTGATCATGTGGAATTTTCCGACTACTCCGAGACCAGCTACGACACAACCACAACAGCAAGTGATGGACCCATGGACGGTGGCAGCACAAAAGACGAGCACACAGTCTTCGCAACCGATTAACTACATGGCGATGACGAGCTCGATGCCTCAAAATGTGGCACCTCCGGCACCACAAACTGACTACTGGGGAGTAGCAGCAGCGGTGGTAAACACTCAAACTACAAATGCTATTTCCACACTGATTAATGATTTGTCTTCAGGTAGCGGGAATCGGCCACCGAAGCTCATGGAGATACAAGAATACAATCAGTGGCAGAACAAGTTCAAGATTCACTTGGAAGGCATGATCATTATTACATCGTATTGATCATCTGATGCAAATCAGTGGTTAATATCAGCCTCAACCTAGTGTATACGCACATGTTACTCTGCTGCATTCGTTTGCTGACCTGTACACCTCTGTGCTATATACTTTGTAACTTTTACGGATAACTCTGGCATAATCACGCGTTACGATGAAGCTTTGTGCAATTACTTGATACGGGAGTATGTCGTGTGTGTGGGCACCACATTGTGTTAGTCTAATACACCTTGATCAATTAAAACATAAAGTTCCTCAATTCGGTAACTTTCGGTTTTGGCATTTAAGCTCTTTTTAGCAAAATATTCTGATAAAACTAGGTCCGTAAATCAATACGACAAAAGTTTATCAGAATATCCCGGATAACCATAACATAACGACCCGAAACCTCAGATTTTGGCAATCCTATCAAAGAGCAGAAGAAACAGCTCAGAATTAAGTTGTTGAACAAAGCCATGGACGAAGACAGAAGACGATCCAATCAATAGTCGAGGGGGAGTTTGTAGATGCGTTTTGTGACTAGTGATTGGATATTAACATATGTTAGAGATGCTGATGGATAGAAGGTGGAAACTGACATAGCTTGGTTGAAGAAGCTGTTATCAGATTACTTTACGAATGTGAAAATGCAACGACTTCACCGTTGGTGCGTCCGATCACTGTGAACCCCATACCAGCTTCTAATGATACCAATGCTCCTATACAAGAGGAAGAAGTGTTTCAAGAGGCTTCAACTTCATTAGACTTTTCTGAATCTGAAGATGAACAATTTGAAGAAGTCATTCTTGAACATGCAGAAGAACCAGAGGCACCGCCAGTGAACCCAACTCCAACTCCAGATGTTGCTTCATCATCAAACACGGGTCATGATCTGGATGCTGTAGAGAATTTGACTGCTCAGACGGGAGTTACTGTACCTGAACATCCGGAATCTCGGATTCATCGTATTCACCCGCTGGAGCAAGTTATCGGTGATCCTGGAAGCAGTGTTATGACCAGAGGGCAGCTGAGAAGTGTTAACTCGCAAGAAAGTTTTGGTGCTTTAGCGTTATATGCTAAAATTCAACAATCTGGTAGTCAAAATGATTGGTCGTTTGCGTGTTATGTGTCGCAGGTAGAGCCAAGGACATACAAGGACGCTTTGAAGGATGATGCCTGGGTTGAAGCTATGCAGGAGGAGTTATTACAATTCCAGAAATTGGGAGTTTGGACGCTCACGGATTTGCCGCCGGAAAGGAAGAAAATAGGCACTAAATGGGTGTTTAAGTGCAAGAAGGATGATCGTGGGGTTATTGTTCGTAACAAAGCCAGATTGGTCGTGCAGGGTTTCCATCAAATCGAAGGGATTGATTATAACGAAATCTATGCACTGGTAGCACGAATTGAAGCTATTCGGATGTTCCTTGCGTTTGCTTCATACAAGAAATTCAAAGTTTATCAAATGGACGTTAAGAGTGCATTTCTGTACGGGAAAGTCAAGGAAGAGGTTTATGTCGGGCAGCCACCAGGCTTTGAGGACCCAATCCACCGGGATAAGGTCTACGTGCTGATCAAAGCTCTATATGGTTTGCACCAGGCTCCGAGACAGTGGTACGAGGAGCTAAGTACATACCTCATCTCCAAAGGATTTAAGCGCGGACTCGTCGACTGCACCCTCTTCACGAAGAAGACTGGGGATGATTTGCTTCTAGTGCAGATTTACGTTGATGATATAATATTTGGTACGAGGAGCTAAGTACATACCTCAAACTACAAATGCTCTTTCCACACCGATTAATGATTTGTCTTCAGGTAGCGGGAATCGGCCACCGAAGCTCATGGAGATACAAGAATACAATCAGTGGCAGAACAAGTTCAAGATTCACTTGGAAGGCATGATCATTATTACATCGTATTGATCATCTGATGCAAATCAGTGGTTAATATCAGCCTCAACCTAGTGTATACGCACATGTTACTCTGCTGCATTCGTTTGCTGACCTGTACACCTCTGTGCTATATACTTTGTAACTTTTACGGATAACTCTGGCATAATCACGCGTTACGACGAAGCTTTGTGCAATTACTTGATACGGGAGTATGTCGTGTGTGTGGGCACCACATTGTGTTAGTCTAATACACCTAACTCGTATCATTTTAAAGCATTGCGTAATTGTCTGCATGTGAGCTTACGTGGACCACAATATCAGCAATTGCCGTGTCACATATTGTTTCTAATGATAATATTAAACAAATAGATCAACACTGTGATCAGATTTCTCAGAAAACTGATATGATCCTCTTACCGGACATCACAAATTGTTTACTGCTTTCATTTTATTTTGATGCATTTTACTTTGTTGCAATTTATTTTTATTGTCAAAAAGATACAAAATCCAAAAAGATTTTAGGTGTGTTTTGATAAAATTTCAGAAAAAAAACCCAAAATTTTTGCGTTTCTGCTTTATTTTTGATAACCGGGGATGCTTGATGGTCAATTTCTGAGATTTGATAACACCATCTGGGCTTTGTATCATTCAAAATGTGAAAATATGAGTTTTGGAAGATTAACAGATTGAAAAATGTTGAACGGGATTCGAATTCGTGATTTGGCAAAATTTTTCAGATTTTTCCATTTCACATTCGCCCCTTAAATGGGTCAAATGTGGAAAAATTTCTACCATCGGGCTGTTCAAAACGGACGAATGTGGGTTTTAATACCAAATTTCCACCTTCGGGTGAATTCTTTCACATTCGGGTCATTTATTTGGACCGAACGTGGAATATCCCACATTCGACCACACAAACGGGCGAAGGTGGCCCTTATATATAAGTCCTTTTCACATTCGAACCTCATTCAGTGTTCTTCAAAATTTTTCTTTCGATCTGTCACCTTGTTGCTTTGATTTCTCTTGATTGTGCGTTTGATTACTAGTGATTTTCTGATCCTTTTCATATAAAAATCACAGGTATTGGAGCTATATTCAAGCCGGAATCGTTGTTTTAATAACCGGAACTAGGGTTTTAAATTTTAGGGACTTAGGGTGTTTGTTCGTGCTTATTTTTTATAACATTTCAATATACATCAGTTTTAGGGGGAGAAGAATTAAAGAATTAGGTTTTTAACATCAATTAGTGGGTTAAATGATTGTTTGAAAGAATAAAACCCTAATTCTAATTGAAAACTGATGTAGATTGAATTTTAAAGAGCAATTGGTTATTCACGAGTTTTAATCGGCATTATTAGGATGCTTTTCAATCAAAATCATCTGTTAAAAACACAGTTAGAAAATTTTTGAATTTTTAAGATGAACAGGTTTTACCTTCGGTCCAGAAAACGGGCGAAGGTGAAGAGTTTTGGGCGAAGATGGCTGATCAGACTGAGAACGTTGAGATTCCAGTAGAGACTATTGTCACAGAACCAGTCCCAGAAAATGTTCAGGAAGGAGAATCGTCAAACAAAAGCAAATGGCCGTTCGAGAAAACCCATAATTGCTGTGCTTATCTGGGAGACGTGGAAAAGAACGTTGAGTTTGCTGATATCATCAAGTTCTTGAAAAGAAGCAGAGTTGTGTATGCTTTGGCAACTCCGACTATTATCTACAAGGATATAGTTGAAGACTTCTACAATAACGCGAAGTATGATTTTTGGGATAATCAGACTATCATTAAAAGCAAGATACAAGACATGGAGATGTTTATTACAGAGTCTGATATCAGAGAAGCGCTCCAGATAAAGTTTGAAGTGAGTGAAGATCCAAGAGAACTATCATGGACTGAACAGAAGGCATGTTTCCTCAGAATGAAGTATAAAGGAGCTATTACTGATGGTTCGATGCACAAAGGGAAGTTGAGTGTGCAATTCAAATATTTTGCACACGTCATAATCCATGTGTTTGGATGTGTAAGTGGAGGATATGACGTGATGAGGAGAAGTCTAAGCTCGTTGTTGGTTGCGTTGACTCTCAACAAACCATTCAACGTGTCTGGGATGATTCTAGATCACATGTTGGAGATGTTAAAGGGATTGAAGAAGAAGTATTTCATGTTATACCCTAGATTCCTGATGATGATTTTTTATCACAAGTATCCTACTTTGAGGAAGGATCCGACACAGATACTTGGTCAAGATCACATGAACATTCGAACGTTGGTTAGAATGAAAGGTTACAAGGGTGTGCCAGACAATAAAAGGCCACCATACAGAAGGTTATTTGGAGCTTTAGCCAAAGAGGATTACTCTGATCCTGGAAAGAACACGGCTAGGCATCCTGAAAGTGATTCTGATAATGACGATCCCTTAGTATATGCTGATGCTAATACTAAGAGGAAGAGACAGGTAGTTAATCCCGGAGCCAAAGGGAAGGGTAAGGGAAAAACTGACCAAGGAAGTTCTAAGCAACAGGTGGTTAGGAAGAAAACAACAGCTAAGAAAGGAACAGGTTTGGTGGATGAAGAATCAGTGGATTCAGAAGAAACTGAGGAAGAGGAACAGTGGGATTCTGATGCTGAGAATGTTAGGACCACCAAACGTAAGGCCACTATGGTTGGTGAGTCTGAATCTTTAAACAAATCAATTGAGGAAGCTGAGAAAAGTAAGAAATCGTTGAATGTTGAAGATGAAGGTTTAGGCGTTGACATGGATGAGTTGAATGCTGGAGAGACTGTGGTAGTAAACTTGCCCAAGCCTAAGCACAAGACCATGGCTAAGAAGACAAGTACTAAGCAGTTGAGAGAGAAAGAGTTAGCCCAACTCTTGAAAGGTAAAAGAGTACCCGATGCTGGTACGTCATCAAAGCTATCTTCACCAGTCACTAAGAAACAAAAGAAGTCTAAAGAGGCAGAGACATTACCAGTTGATCAATTCAATGTTGCACTGGATAATGTGCTTGATATGTTTAGAAAGCCTCAGAAAGAAAAGGAAGCTGAAGTTGAGCCATCTAGATCCAAATCTAAGAAAGTCACTGTTGATGATGATGTGATGAAACAAGTGAACAAGAAAATGGATGATATGATGAAGATGATAGTGGCTCAACAAGCTGAAATAGCCAAGTTCAAGCAGAATGAAGAGAAAATGCTTCAGATTGTGGTAGCTTCTAAGTCGAATCAAGATGAGATTGACGAGAAAGTTAAGAAGCTTGAAGCGAAGAATAAAAAGCTTGAGGGTAAATGTTCAAGAAACAAGAACAGGCTAAAGTTGATTAAAGAAGACAACAAAGAACTAAAGGCTGAAAACAAACGCCTTAGTGATTTGATTGATAATTTGTACAATGTTGCACCCAAGTTGAAAGAGGGTGAAGAAGATAAAGAAGAAGAAGAAGAGCAAGTTGACTTTGAACCATCTGAATCGGATAAAGAAAAAGGTGATGATGAGGACGATGAAGAGTCAGAGAAAAGTGATGATGAGGATGATAAGAATGATGATGATGATGATGCAGAAGGGTCTGGGAGTCAGAAAGAGGATAGTAGTGATGAGAGTGATGATAATGATGGAGGAGATGATACTTCAAAGTTTACATTTGAAAAGAGAACACCGAAAAAGAAAGATGCTGGAGAATCAAGTTCGAAGAAAAAGAAAGGTGAGAACGTTGATTCAGATGAAAGTGTCTTCTGGAATGAAAAGGTGAGATCTTTGACAGATGATGCTAAGCAAGTGTATAAAGATATGTTGGAAAGAAGAGAATGGACTATAGAGTTTACAGGACGCTTTGCTGAAATATTCCAGACAGACGATATGAGATATGAACTGGAATACAACGATCCTGATCTTGAAGAAGGAGAAGTACCTGCTTCTGTGGCAAAGGAAATTCTGGATGGACTTACACAGAGAGTAGGGAAAACATTTGAGGAGTTTATAGTAGATGAGTCGATTCCAGGTATTCCTGAAAAGGATATTGGAAGTCACTCAGATGATAAGAATACTCCCGAGTTTGATGAAGTGGAGATTGAAGACATAACGCATGAGGAATATCCACAGTACTTCAGACAAACTGATGAAGATGTGATATTTCCTGATTTTACTGAAATACCAAACACTTCAGCGAAGAAAAAGGCAAAGCAGAGAAGTGCAGAGTTTGTAGAGAAGGTGTTTGGTGCTGATAAGCAAGAATCTTCAAATCAATCTGATGAATTAAAGAGTTATTTGAAGAAGTTAAGAGAAATGGATGAAAACCGACCGAAGCCTGAAGCTCAAGGAAATTTCTATAGATTTCATAATGCTAAGTTTAAAGGTAGAGCTCTCGGGTGGACATATTTGGGCAGATTGAAGTGTCTAGCAGCCAAATGGGAATCGGGAATTCTATACTTTTATACATTCATTGATTTGCTAACTCTACCGTACTGGGCGGTCAGAGATTTATGCAGATTCCAATGTCTGGTGCTTCAGTGAATAATACTCATGTCGGTTGGTGTGCAGACAAGCTGGTTTGGGAAAGTAGAACGAGATGGAATAGATTCAAGCCTCAATATCCCCGAAGAAATGTTCATAGGGATATTGATCCTAAAACCAAGCTGAAGCGGGTTACTTTGATATACAAGGCACCTGAAGTGATGAGGAAAATACCTTTGATGCCCATGCCACAACATTTCAGTGCTGACTTTATTTTCTGGTATTATGATTGGAGGAAGGCTGAAGCGGTGATAGTGTTGAGAGACGGGAAGGACAAATACAAGCATGTTCACGTATTTGATCCGATGTGGTTGATAAAATGTACTTTCGAAGACATCATCATGCTTTTCTATAATCCGATTCATCATGAGCCGAATGACGCTGATCAAGCAAAGAAATATACTCAAGTGGTTGGTGTTTGCTTTGCATATGATATAAATGCGGGGAGTAATTTGGATGGCAAACTTGGCAAAATGGTGAAGATGGCAAATGTGTCGAAACCGGTGAAGAGAAAGTTGGAGCCTGAAATGACCAAAGAGCAGAAGAAACAACTCAGAATTAAGTTGTTGAACAAAGCCATGGACGAAGACAGAAGACGATCCAATCAATAGTCGAGGGGGAGTTTGTAGATGCGTTTTGCGACTAGTGATTGGATATTAACATATGTTAGAGATGCTGATGGATAGAAGGTGGAAACTGACTGGTCGAATGTGAGTATAAAGGGGCGAAGGTAGAAAGAAGTGGACGAAGGTGCTATGGAGCTTGACTGAAGTTGTAGGTTCGTACCCTTAACTGGGCGAATGTGGAAGAAGTCCACATTCGACCATAGCTAATGGGCGAACGTGCAGGTGTTATAAATAGATTTTGTGTTTATGCAATGTAGAGAGAGTTTTAGAAAGTGTGTGTTTAGAGGTCAGGTTCCTGGTTTGTTTGAAAGAGTCTGTGTTTGATCTAGATTAACCGTATTGTCATTGTAAACAAGTTTATGCAAAAGTTAATCTATGAAAACCTTTGAAAATGATATTGATTGTGTTTTGATTTGAGTTTTTATCAGTTTGTTCAAAGCTAGGGTTTCCGCACCTGGTTTTGTAACTTGTATGATCAAATAATCCTGTTTTAGTCAAAATCTTTCGCTCACATCTTGGTGCCGGTTAAGTCCGTTTTTTGCCTTTGATGTTCAGGATTTGATGCAATACATTGAAGCGCAAAGGCTGTCCAAATCCAGCAACCGAATTCTTAAAGGGATCGTTTTCACCACGCTGTGGCTTATTTGGCTGGAAAGAAATGATCGAATCTTTACCAATAAACGCAGGAGACCGGCCGAGCTTTTAGAGAATATTAAGGCGACTTCATTTTTTTGGTTCCGTCATAGAACTAGAATTAAAGATATAGATTGGACTTCTTGGTGTAATAATCCGATGGATTCGATGTAATCGTTTTTTGTTGCCCGTCGGTCCTAATGAAGTTCTTTCTTACAAAAAAAAAAAAATCTAAAAATGAGTAAAACCCGAAACAATTTTCAGATTCTTTTCATTGAATTCTACCAAAATATTAATATAGTGTATTTATGTTATAATTAATAGATACAAAATTAAATTGCTTTCATTATTTTGAGGGGAAAAAGTAAATTTCAAACAAAAACTAACCATAAACACTAAACAGGAGGCCGTTATCTTCGTCGTTCAAGAAACACCTCAAACTTGATTCGCAATTCCTCTGTGATCACTTATCTATGGAAGACTAAGAAAATAATCTCCTAATATATGTTGGAATGTTGTACTTGGTGTTTTGTACTTTGTACTACATATGTACTCCAATCTCAGTGAGATACTAAATGAATCGTACTTAGTAAAACAATGTACGCTATTAATCGTACCGAGTAAAACATTATATATACGAAAACCTATTGTTATAAACCTCAAAACTTATTGGGTTATTGGGCTGTGACAAGTGGGCCAAGACTAACGAAATGTCCAAGTAACTAATTTTTGTTCTGTGTAACATGAACATCCACCCATCCAACTTTAATTACTTCTTCACTAAATATCATTATATATGAATATAAAGAGCCAGCCAGAGGCTGGGAACAGTTTTTGTTCCCAAGTAAAATTCGTTCCTATTTAACAGTTTTTGTTCTTTTTAACAGCAATCACTTTATATATGAATATAAAGAGCCAGCCAGAGGCTGGGAACAGTTACAAACACCATAATAAAAGACGATTACAAATGGCTCGAAACATCGAAATCGGACCAACATTCCCAAGAAAGATCCGAGCCCTATTAAATGGCAATAACTTTTAACAGTTTTTGTTAACGGCTAATTTTCTCTCTTATTTTTCTTTCATAAAATATCATTAAAGTTCATCATGTTACTTAAAAAATATTATCGAAATTCAAACATTATTCGGGTTTGAGTTTTTTGGGTATTCTCTGATTTGAGTTCGGTTGGCTTTAGATTTGGGTCATGTTTTAGATTTTGGATAAAAATGAACGGCCCTAATCTACAAACATAAAATAATAAAAGTAATATACTTTACAATAACCTAAAAACAGATAAATAAGTAACTTGTAAATAAGTATAAACGATGAACCGATCGAGAGGTGCCTATACATGATCAGATGAATAATATTAATGCAAATAATGAATTAAATTAAACTATATTATTGAACAGGCTTTGACAGGTGCCTTACGAAAGGTGGTGGCCTCTCCAAGGTCTGTAGAAAGTTGGGTCAAATTGTCAAGAGCATTCAAACTGTCCCTCCTTGAAAAGGTTTTCTCTCTGTCCATTCAAACTGTCAAGAGCATTCCCCCGAGTTGTCGATTGGCGTTCGCCCAGGCTTGGACAGGTGCCTTACGAAAGGTGGTGGCCTCTCCAGGGTCTGTAGAAAGTTGGGTCAAATTACTTTTATTGTCGAGGTGTACTCTGCGGTTGGTCAAACCGTCCACTAGACAGGAGCGGAGGTCTGGGAATAGGAAATCCTTGCAGTGTAGTAGCATCCTGCAAGCGCTTTCCTTGTGGAAAGACGGTTCTGGGTTTGCAGATTTGGTTTCTTCCCTTTTTGATAGTGTGGGGGAAGGTGTTTTCTTTACACATGATGTAAGGGGGATTGAACCTTCTGAAGAGAGCCCCAATGTCAAACAATGCCTAAGGAAAGTTAGGGACGGTCACTTCACAGCTGCCGTCTAGGTGTTGTGTTCCAGCGGGGTTGCTCCTTTTGGGGAATCTACCATGAAAGCCCTTATTGACAAACATCCGGTGATGCCCCCTCCGTCCTTGCCCGCCAACTCTGACGTCATGCCCGCCCTTATTGTGGATATGGATTGTGTGCTTGGATGTCTCCGATCTTTCCCTAAAGGGACTTCTTGTGGGAGGGACGGCCTGAGGGCCCAACATTTGTTAGACGCTCTTACTGGAGAAGGGACTGTGACTTCCATGGGGTTGCTCTCAGCTATTACTGAAGTCGTCAACCTTTGGCTAGGTGGTTTGTGCCCAAGGGTTCTAGCTGAATTCATTTCTTCGGCCCCCCTTACCCCTTTATTGAAACCTGATAACGGGATTCGGCCCATTGAAGTAGGGGCCATTTGGCGCAGATTAGTTTCTAAAGTGGCTATGAGGAAGGTTGGGAAGGAAATGGCTAAGTACCTTGGGGACTTTCAATTTGGGGTGGGAACTCCTAATGGGGCGGAGGCGGTGCTTCACAGCGCGAATAGGTTCTTAAGCTCTTTCCATGCTGACGGGTCTTTGGCTATGCTCACGGTGGATTTTTCAAACGCGTTTAATATGATTGACCGCACTGCCTTTCTTCGAGAGGTCCATCAACATTGCCCGTTTATCTATCCATGGGTCCAGTTCTTATATGCCCAGCCAGCTAGGTTGTATGTTGGTAATGATTGTATAGGGGCCACTACGGGGGTTCAGTAGGGGGATCCTTTAGGTCCCCTCCTTTTCACCCTTACTTTACACCCTATGGTTCTCCGGGTACAAAAAAATTGTAAACTCCCATTTCATGCGTGGTATCTGGATGATGGGACGATTATAGGTGATGCCACCGAAGTTGCTAAAGCCTTAGATATTATCCAGCTGGAGGGGCCATCCCTGGGGCTTCAGTTTAATATTAAGAAAACAGAGGTTTTTTGGCCGTCTTGTAATGGGGTGAAACTTCGGGACGGGCTTTTTCCTAGTGGGATTGGTAGGCCAGAAAAGGGGGTGAAGCTCCTCGGAGGGGCCGTTAGCCGTGACTCTTATTTTATCCGTGAATTGGCAAGGCGAAGGGCATCGCGCACGGTTGAACTTATGAAACTCTTGCCCTGCCTTAGAGATCCCCAGATAGAACTCCTCTTGCTCAGGTCCTGTATGGGGGTTGCTAAGTTGCTTTTTGGGTTACGGACCTGCCAACCCCCCATGATGGATGAAGCAGTGTCATGTTTTGACAAGGGTCTAAAGGAAGCCATTGAAGACATAGTGGTATGTGGGGGGCCTTTTTTTGGTGACCTACAGTGGCGGATGGCGTCTTTGCCGATGCGTATGGGAGGATTAGGGCTCCTCTTTGCGAAGGATGTCGGCATGTATGCGTTTGTGGCGTCGCGAGCTTAGTCCTGGAACATTCAAGACCACATCCTACGAAATAGCGGGGTTCTCGGCGCAGACTTGGACTACGTGCAGGCCCTCGAAAAGCTAAATGACTATCTCCCCGGTTTTGATATTGGCGGTTTTTCTAACAAGGACACCGCCCCTCCAAAGCCTCAGAAAACTTTGGCGAATGCCCTTTTTGGCAAAATCGCTCAGAGCCTGGGTGAAGTTTTTGGTTTGTCCCCCCGTCAGAGGGCAGTTATTGAATGCTTGCAAAGCCCTCACGCCCAAGATTTCCTAACTGTTATCCCGATCGAAGGTCTAGGCCAAAGCATGTCCGCTATTGAATACAGGGCCATTCTTAAATATCGTCTGATGATCCCCATGTACCAGGAGGATGAAATTTGTCCGATTTGCCGTAAGGCCTGCCTAGATGAATACGGGGAACATGCGGTTCATTGTAAGGAGTTACCCGGTTTCAAATATCGGCATGATTGGGTTAGAGACATTCTGTGGGACATTTTAAGACGTGCTGGGATCTCAGCCAAAAAGGAGGCCCCTGTGAACTTCCTATCGGATCCAGCAGAAGGGAGATCCACCCTACGACCAGCAGATCTCATTGTCTTTGGGTGGGCCGGGGGGAAGCATGCTTGTGTTGACCTGACGGGTGTATCTCCCCTAGTTGGGTTAAGGGATAGTGGCTTCGTAGCAGGGCAAGCGGTGCGGAAAGCAGAGGCAAAGAAGGTAGAAAAACATGCTAAAGCCTGCGAGGAGAACCAACACGTTTTTGTACCATTGGCTTTTGATACCTTTGGTTTATTGGCACCAGAGGCTACTCGTTTCCTGACCAGGGTACAGCGGGTTATTCATAGTAGTGTCTCGGCTTCGGGTGGGCAGGGTTACGTTTTTAGTAGATTAGAATTTGCTATTCAGAAAGGGTTAGCGGCGCAACTTGTTGCCCGTCTGCCTGTTATCTTAATGTAATTTTCTTTGTAAAAAAAAAAAATTATTGAACTGCTCATGTAAATGATAAAATTTCTTGTTGGGCTATTTTTAGTTTTAAATTGTGGTATAAGAAACTACTAATTAGATTTTAGTTGAGTTTTATGCAATTATGCGGTCAATAGTTTTGGGTAAGGAATATCTAATGGTGTGTTTAAATTGCCATGGTGAGTATATAAAATTTTCTAATAGAAAGTTCACACCAATATTTAGGTGCTGTTTGTTTTTTCTGCAGGAAAAGGTCTGCAGTCTGCGGACCACATCTGCAGACATCTGCAGGACAAGAGGTGTACCAAAAGTCTGCAGTCTGCAGGAAGAAGACTGTTTGTTTATTAACGTCTGCAGGCTGCTGAAATAAACTTAAATTTAAAAAAACTGAGTTTTTACAGCAGTCTGGTGGTAGACGGTGGTGGTGGGTGGACCGTGGTGGTGGTGGGTGGTGGTGGACGGTGGTGGGTGGTGGTAGTGGTGGTAGTGGTGGTGGGTGGACGGTGGTAGGTGGTGGTGGACCGAGGTTGTGGAGGTGGTGGGTGGTGGTGGTGGTGGTAGTGGTGGTGGTGGACCGTGGTGGTGGTGGGTGGTGGTGGTGGACGGTGGTCGTGGTGGGTGATGGTGGTGGTGGGTGGTGGGTTGTGGTAGTGGTGGTGGACGGTGGTGGTGGACCGTGGTGGTGATGGACGGTGGTGGTGGACGATGCTAGGTGGTGGTAGTGGGTGGGTGACGGTGGGTGACGGTGGTGGTGGTGGTGAACGGTGGTGGTGGTGAACGGTGGTGGTGGACGATGCTAGGTGGTGGTGGTGGGTGGGTGACGGTGGTGGACGGTGGTGGTGGTGGTGGTGGTAGTGGGTGGTGGTGGACGATGGTGGGTGGTGGTGGGTGGACGGTGGTAGGTGGTGGTGGACCGTGGTGGTGGTGGTGGGTGGTGGTGATAGTGGTGGTGGACGGTGGTGGTGGGGGACCGTGGTGATGGTGGGTGGTGGGTGGTGGTGGACCGTGGTGGTGGTGGTGGTGGACCGTGGTGGTGGTGGGTGATTGTGGTGGTGGGTGGTGGTAGTGGTGGTGGACGGTGGTGGGTGGTGGTGGTGATGGACGGTGGTGGTGAACGGTGGTGGTGGACGATGCTAGGTTGTGGTGGTAGGTGGGTGACGGTGGTGGTGGTGGTGGTAGTGGGTGGTGGTGGACGGTGGTGGGTGGTGGGTGATGGTGGTGGTGGGTGGTGGTAGTGTTGGTGGACGGTGGTGGGTGGTGGTGATGGACCGTGGTGGTGGTGAACGGTGGTGGTGGACGATGCTAGGTGGTGGTGCTGGGTGGGTGACGGTGGTGGACGGTGGTGGTGGTAGGTGAGGAGAAGAGAAGAGAAGAAGACCTTAGAAGACTTTGGTCCAAGTCTGCACCAAGAAGAGGTCAGAAAGAGCTTTTGGAGTGAAATGTCTTCCGAAAAACAAACAGTCTGCCCGCCCCAAACGTCTGCCCGCGTCTGCGCGGCGCAGACAAAAGAGGTCAGAAGTGCTTTTGGAAGAAAAACAAACACCACCTTAATCATCATATAATATGTATAATGTGGTATTTAAAATTATTTATTACTTATTTATCTTATGAGTTATCAATATTAATATTAATTAGGATATAGGATACGGTGTTTGATATTTAAAGACACCAGGTGTTGAATTTTGAAGAATTGTAGTCTACTTTAATTTCAGGCTTCTTGGAACAACGGACTTTGGCTGAAACCATTCGTTAACTACTTGACTGCGAAAGGTATTTGGTGGGAGATCTGCGTCTGGATGAAGATCCCTTACCCGAACACTGCTGATATCCTGGTTGATTTGGTGCGAAAATTAGGAGACAATCCAGGCTCTAAGACCTGGAAGCAGCTGCTGTCCACGGTCGTTTGCGCCACTGTTTGGCGTTTATGGCTCACTAGGAATGCCATGGTCTTCGAAGGCAAGTTCATTTACCAACGCAAAGTAGTGGAACTTATAAAGGAGGATAGCTTTGATTCGGTCTCTAACAGGGCTAAGGTTCCAAGTCCGAGTTGGGACAAGTGGCACTACTAGAAAATTGGCCATTTGCTACAAAAGTTTTCCTACAGAAAAAAATGCGTCACAATTTTTAACAAAGTTACTACGCATTTGTGACGACAAAAAAATTCTAATTTTTTTAACAAATCTTCTCTCCCTTTATTTTTCCTTGGTCTCGTTATTACATTATATAACGTCCTATTAGCGGTTTTAATGTTGCGTATATTTCTTTTCGGTTCAAAAACAACTAATAATCAAGACACTTCCTATCTGCGTCTCATTATTCCTCAAACATGTTATTTGTAGCCTATTATTACAATTTTACTTTATTTCTAAATATGAATATTTAGCTCATAATTTTCTACTAGCGAGACTAGCTATTCAAAACACTACACTCTGTTTCAGAGTTTCATTAATAGATGGAAGAGAAAGGATTAGAAAGAAAGTGAGGGAAAAATGTGTTCCAGAGTTTTTTGTAAGAGGGAAAGGGAGAGAATGAGAGTGATAATAAAGAGGATTTTTAGGGTGATTTTCAATCTTTCCAATTTGAAAGAAATTGGAGAGAAAGGAAGAGGATGGTGATCCTTTCTCTTCCATCCTTTAATGAAACTCTGAAACAGAGTGTAAGTTGTCGCAAATCAGTCGCTGAAGAACTTTTCTGAGTTGCAACCAGTTTTAGTGACCAAAAGATATCGGTATGCATTTTCTACCGGTCCCATTCTAAAAGTAAACTAGTTAATAGTAAGATAAATTGGTAACTTAATTTTTTATGTAATTAGATGAAACTTAATTTTTTTTTTCTAAATAAATAGATAACTGCTCGTGGCCTAGTAGTCTATGTTAACCAATAATTATGCAACATAATTATTCTCACAATTACTACCTAGTCAATCTTAATTATTTGGTAGTCAATGTATATTATTGTGTAGTCAATGTATAGCTTGATTGTCTCCGGATTTCACTCCCATTGTATGTATATATCTACCATCTTTGTTTATGAAATGCATCATGGAATTCAAGTAGTTTACATGGTATCACCCATTTGGGTTGATCTTGATCACCCTCTGCTGTCCACATTCTGATTTAAATCAGAATTGTTTTTCCTTTTTCCTTTACCTTCACAGTCATCTTGTTCATTTATCAAATCTATCTCTCCATTTTTTTTTTCTTTTTACCGACCATATCCTTTTGCATCAAACCTACCAACTAGACTTGCTTTATCATCAATTCATCACTGTTGCTTTCAAACCACCTTATTACTTTTATTTTATATGGCGGACAAGACTGACTCTCCTTCTGCCGGGTTGTCCTCAGATCCCGCAAGCCACAAACCATTAAATTCGGTTTATAAGTTTAGTAACATTCAACATTAAGTTCGTGTTTCAGATGGTGTCAAGGTATCTTATGTCTCGTGGGTAAAACTTTTTACACTCCACGCCAAAGGGTATCATGTGCTTTGTGCTCTGTCACATTGACGGTACGCCGCCACCTGCCAAAGATACCCCCAAATATGCTTCGTGGGAGAACATGGATTCCATTGTTTTACAATGAATCTATGGCACTCTCTCGGACTCTCTTCTTCTAAAAATACTTGTTGATGATTCCACGGCACATGAAGCTTGGCTTCGTGTTAAACGCCATTTTTGTAGCTGTAGAGGTCCCCGGCCACAAGCCCTTCAACGTGAACTAGCCAATACCACCCTTGCATCCATGCCTAGCGTAGAAGCATATTGTTAAAAATACAAGATTTAACCGACCAACTCAATGCCCTTGACTTTCCAATGAATGCTCAACAACGTGTCCTTCACCTTGTCAAAAGGCCTACCCAAAGAATACGACACAATCGCATCAATCCTAAACAATACCTTACCAACAACAACCTCGTGCCCCGCCCCATAGATATAACCCATGAAACCATCACTCTAGGCCCAACAGGAGAAACCGAACACCCTCTGGCCCACCCCAATATTCCTATAACCGGTCTTTTAACTCTCCACCCCTACCCAAACAACATGCAACAACAACAACAATCATATTATCCACTTTTTTGGGCCCATCCTTATTGGACACCACCACCTTGTCCCTACCCCACTGTAACACCCCGAAAACCCACTTCGTTTAAAGACATTAATAAGCGGGATTAATATATATGATGTTGAGTTAAGAGATTATAAGGGTGGAATATGTCAATTACCCAAAGTCCATAATTAAATTGTGAAATATAATAAAAGCACCAAAAACACACATCTAGTGTGTGTTTTGGTTGACATCAGGGAAGAGGAGAAGGGCTCCAACCTTAATCCAACTACCAAGCTCAATCTAACAAGAATACAAAGGGGAAATCGATGCATTAACCAGAAATGGACGATTTAAGATCGATTGAACGCAAAGGTACCTTTTGTTTGGTAGAATTTGATGTATAATTCGTGTAGGGTTCGAACCCCACATGTGGGTTTTGAGCAAAACAAGTTAAATTCGTATTATTTGCTTGATTGTAGATGATATTGATCATCTCCAATGGTTAAGAGATGAGCTAATCACTAGAAGTTGCTTGTTTGCAAAAGATGATGATATTGGGTTTTTATTTTAGCTTTGATTGTTGCTAAATTAGTTGTAAATCAATGTAATTGTAGGAATAATGTGTAGTTGATGATATGCATGTGGAAATTGGTTATGATTCAAGGTGATTATGCGTTTTGGTTGAGTGCATGTATTGGGAGCTTGTACAATGTGCTTAGAATATTGTACGCACACCAAGTGTTTGTTGAAATGTCTAGGAGATGATAATGTGTGAAAATTGTATACATGAACTTAACAAATGAGAATGTAATGTGAGAGTTGATGTAATTGTTAGTAAACTAACATAAAGAATGTGTTTTGATGAAATCCATGAAGGAATGTAGTTTGATGGTATATTTGGTAGTAGGGCCGGCAATTTTGTATACGAACACGATTACCTGACACGAACCTGAACGATCTTAACAGGTACAGGTATGGCTTTAACAGGTTTCGTGTCCTAAACAGGTAGACACGAATTTACCTGTTAATTTTCGTGTCGTGTACAGGTAGCCAGGTTTCGTGTATCGTGTCTTAACAGGTTCGTGTATAAACAAGTCAGATATACATGATTTACCAGTCCTATGTATAATGTTCACAAACAGGTACGCAAACATGTATTAACAGGTATGCAAACAGGTATTAACAGGTACGCAAACAGGTATTATCTAGGTCTTTGGTGAACTTTTAGAAATTTTGTCTCACTAAATAGGTTCATAGACATGCGATTAGTATAATGGTCACAAACAGGTATTAACAAGTACTTTTCGTGTATACCTGTTAAAAAAATTAACAGGTTCGTGTATGAAAAAATAGACACGAAAAATTTTCGTGTCGTGTACAGGTAGTCAGGTTTCAAGTATCGTGTCTTAACAGGTTCGTGTCTTAACAGGTCAGATATACACGATTTGCCAGCCCTATTTGGTAGAAGTGCGCATTAGGAGTTTGTACCGTATGCTTAAATACGTGTGATGCACACCATGTATTCTATTGATTTCTTAGTTGGGATCCAGAAGTAAATGTGTTGCTAATTGTAGATCACGAAGGCACTAATATGAATGAGATGAATTATATGTTTGTATGTGTCGACCTAAGTGATCATATAGTTGTATGTATCCTACAACATGTGAATGTGATGTTTATGGTGGTCTAGTACATTAATATGGATATATGTTTATAACTAGAAAGTTTGTATGGTTGACAGTTGACTTTCCGACAAGTCAATAATGTAGAATAACATAGTTAGGCTCCCAAACATGATTGTGCGATTAGAAAGACTATGCGATGAATCTTACGTTGGTCTATGTGGCATATATGATGGTAAGTTGAAAATTACAAACAAATGTGGTTATGAATCTATGTCTTATGTATAATGGAAATTGACTAATAAAAGTCAATGTGATATTTGGTTGAGAATGGTTGTTTGTATGAATGATCATGTATGCTAATGATGTTGTAAACATTATGACATGAAAGGATGTGAATCATGTCAAGATAGGCTCAAGCATGGAAGGTTAATGGATTATGAAGAGGAAAAGAAACAAACAAGAACATGAGGACTTGAGGTAAGTGACTTATGAACTAAACTCTTAGTTTAGTAAATGCATGTTTATGTATTAATTTAGAATGGGAAACAAGAATGAAATGGTAATTTATAGTAAGACAAGTGAATGGATGTTGTTAGTGAACAAGCATAGTTCACCATGCGATAATGAAGGTAGTTGGGATAAATGAGTAGAGGATATTTGTCCAGACCAGAGGAAGAATGAGAAGAGGATATTTGCTCAGACCAGAGGATAGCCCAGACCAGAGGAAGAATGAGCAGAGGATATTTGCTTAGACCAGAGGATAGTTTAGACCAGAGGAAGAATGAACAGAAGATATTTGATCAGACTAGAGGATAGTTTGGACCAGAGGATGAATGAGCAGAGGATGTTTCCTCAGACTTGCAAGGCTTGTTAGAATTCAGTTTTCTTTTATTCAACTTGTTTAATCGTGTAAAGGGTTTGTTGATGTTCAACCCTAGGTGTGCGCTACTTTGGAGCCGGATGGAGGATCAAGCTATTCTGAAGAACCGAACACGCTTGACCCTTTTTGTGATGAGGATGGTAATATAGATTAAGGTATGTACGTAAGAAGGCATGGTAGTTAGAGGTGAGGATCCATAATTCAGATTCGAACTTGCAAAAGGCATTTGGTCATCATCATCGAGTGTTGTTGAATGTTATTTCCACATTTTGAATATTTGCATAAAGTCACTTAATGAACTAATGAATCGGGTATGTGGTGGTTGCAGGTTGTCTAGTCTACCTCACAAAGAAAGGAATGGTAGGAGATCGAGTAAGGAAACGGATTGTACGGGATCGTGATCACGTAACCTAATAAAGATGAGTCGTGTTGAATATAATAAGAAACAATAAACGATGTTACACCTATAATATTTTGGAGACGTGCTTTCCAAACATTTGAGAATGTTTTTATAAAGCTAGAAATTATTTGGTTCGTATTTTCCGCTGCGTATTTTCTGATAGAACAATTTATGGGTCTTACACCCACCCCAAATTGGTCACAACCATGGTTTCCACAAACTCCATCCAATTCCCAAAATACCCGTGGTAAACAATGGTTGGCACGGGCTAATCTTGTTGAGGTAGATCATCTCGAACCCACTCAACTTGCTAATGCGGTTTATGCTCTCTCTATGGATTCAGGTGAAAGTGATGATCAGTGGAATTTTGACACAGGTGCTTCTTCTCTTTAGAAAAAAATAACATTCACATTTTTTCTACGTTTGCACCAATAGCGTCAAAAATCGTTGGTAATGGCAATAAACTTCCGGTTTTGGGATCGGGACACTCAACCCTTAACTTTGCCTCCAAGCCACTATACCTTAAAAATATCCTTTTTAATCCCACTATTGTCAAAAACCTTATCTCAGTTCGCCAATTCAATATTGACAATTACACCTCCATTGAATTTGACCCATATGGTTTTTTTTGTGAAGGATTTCAAGGATGGCATGATTCTGAGTCGTCACAACAGTTCGAGTGACTTGTACCCGCTCACACCCAATGCTTCCGCCACTGCTTGTTTTGCATCCACCCAAGACTCTCCATTTTAGCACAATCGAAACGGTCACCCTGGTCAAACCGTTATGGATTTTCTTCATTTTAATAAATTTATTTCTTGTAATAAACACAAGAGTTCGTCTCTTTGCCATGCTTGTCAGTTGTCGAAACATAAACGACTTCCTTTTTCCGATTCCAGTACTAATACTTTATGTCCATTTTCATTATTGCATTGTGATTTATGGACATCTCCTCTTTTAAGTCATGCAGGATATAAATACTATTTGGTAATCATTGATGATTTCACTTAATACACACGGGTTTATCCTCTTCGTTTAAATCTGAAATGTTTTCTAAAATAACACATTTTCACAAATTTGTAACCACTTAATTTCGTCTTCCCATCCAGTCCATACAATGCGACATGGGAGACGAATTCGACAACACCGACTTCCACAATTTCACCTCTCAAAATGGCATCCAACTTCGTTTCTCAAGTCCTCATACCTCCCAACAAAATGGTAAAGCGGAACACATGATTCGTCGTCTAAACGAAATCATGTTTACCCTTCTCACCCATGCATCTCTCCCCTCAAACTTTTGGGTCGAAGCACTTCATACCGCCTCTTACCTCCACAATATCCTTCCCACTAAACTCCACCAAAATCGCACACCTCTATCTCTTCTCTACCTTCGTGAACCCTCATATGACCACCTTCGTGTCTTCAGGTGCATATGTTACCCAAACACATCTGCCACACGACCCAACAAACATACTCATCAGTCCACCCCATGTCTCTTTCTCGGATACCCGGCTAATTACCGCGGTTATCGGTGCCTTAACCTTGCAAAGGGCAAAACCATTTTTTTCCCGACACACGTCACTTTTGACGAAGAGATGTTTCCAATGAACAATCCTACCACCCCTAAACCCTCACATGAGTTTCTCGACCCCAACCCTCTTCTTTTTTATCCAACCTACTTCTCACCCTCACCTCAACACATGACCCATTCCACTTAACCAAACCCACCCACTTCCCACCCCACCACTGGACCGGCCCATTCTCCTGGCCCACCCACCAGACCATCTTCTCCTGCACCGATACCTTTCAGCCCACCTTGCAACCATCCATCCAACACAACAACATCGGATCATACCTCCCCTCACCACGATAACCCAAACGTATAACATAACTCACCCATTGACCAACCGGCACTCCAACTCGCACCTACTCACCATATGCAAACTCGTTCACGATTGGGCATTTTCAAACCTAAACTATCATACTCCCTCAATACCCGCACCACTCCTACCATGTCCCCTCTACCAAAATCCCATTTAACCGCCCTGTCCGACCCAAACTGGAAAATTGCCATGACTAATGAATAGGAAGCTCTATTGGCCAACAACACGTGGGAACTTGTCCCTCGACCACCTGATGTTCCAGTTATCCGATGCATGTGGCTATTCAAACATAAGTGTAACACCCCAACCGATGGCGGAAACATCGAGGTGTCACGTAGTGACGATTGTTCAATAGCTCATGGACTAAAAGTGTAAATATTGATACATTGATTAAATAATTTATTACATTGAAATGAAATACAATGATTCTAAATGTCACCTAAACTGAAATACAATGAATCAAAAACTAAACATGAACCCGAAGCTTAAAGAATGCATCTCAAAACAACCTGAAACATGTACGAAAATAATTTGGTCAATACGAAAATGTATTGGTGAGCATACCCTGTTTTGAATACATAAAGTAAGAAAAGTATTTAGCAATTCATGTGCGGTACCATTTGCAATTATGTAATAAGTAATATCCGTTCAAAATCAACCCTAGAAATGAAAGGAAATATATATAGTATGCGCTAGTAGTAATGAAATACATAGCAATGACAAGGACTCTCAACAGAGTCACAAGGGTATATACCATAGTACTGTTCATTGAAATGCCAGGCCCTCAAAGGTTAATAATTTTGACAAGTCATAGACACACAAATTAACATAAAGCAAACACACATGAGAATTGCTATTAGTAAAAGCAAATAGAAACTTGATAATAGGTACATGAGTCACCCCAAAATAGTAAAACAGTAAAAAGGGGAAAAGATATACTCACAGTTTGCGAAAGCGATCAAAATCCAACTTAAGTGGTCGTGAGCTAAGTAATGGGAATTCCGATAAATTCAACCTATAACGTAAGTGAATACTAATAAGGAAATGTCTAAAAAGTCTAAGGTCCCTAGGGTTCTAAGGCATTAGGGTTTGCTAAGTCGATTTGGGGAATTTAGAGTTATTATGATAAATCGCATTAATGTAAAAGTTGTATGTCAAAATAATATATCAAAGTTTGTAAATATGGTTTAGGTAATATAATTATTACCAATTGAATATTTGAGTAAAAATGTGTTTTGAATAGTTACAACAAATTAATTTAGTTAACTACTTTAACTAAATTATTGTAAATAAATACAATAATCATAATTGTTTAAATAAATAATTATGGGTTACACAATGATCCATACAAATGATAAATCTAGATTTTGAAACATAGAATATCTCTACTTTGAAAGAAAAATATTCATAAAATAGATGTTAAATGGTATAAATAAATATATGATTAATTATGTCGAATTAAACATAATTAAATCTAAAAATTCAAGGCATGATCCAAAAATGTTATTTTTATAAATAATGGATACTTTCTGATGTAAATTAATGAAATAAATTTTCTCATAATTTTTTTAAACTTATTTATATTTAAAACTAATTTAATGAGATTAAATCATGTTTAAATGATTAAAAATAGGGATATTAATAAAAATGAATGTTTTCAGAGCCAATAATTTTTATTTAAGTTCATGACATTTAGAAATAATTTTCCAGAAAATTTGGGATTTAAATCATTAAAATGAATTTTTAATTAATTATTTATGATTAAATTTATTTAAATTAATAAAAATATGAAAATAATTTATTTTCCAGAAAATTTCAATGTGATAATTTTATTTATGGTGTCAAGATGTTACTCCTAAATTTTTATAATTTTTGGAGTAAAAATGGATTTAATATGAATATTCTAAGTTTATATGTATTATATATAATAAATAATCAAATAAATGGAAATAAAGAAAAAAAAAGAATGGAAAAATGGTAGTGCTTGGGTTCGAACCCGAGTACCTTCAGTAACAATCATCAGACCCAACCATTAGACCAACCCAACAACTTGGTTATAAATTGAAACAACTATAGTTTTAATTATTATGATAAATGTCATCTTCTTCCCCAAATCTTACCAAAACCCTAACCCTAACTCAAAAACAATTGAAACCGATACAATACAATTACGACCTGGAATCATGGGGTTTTTTGATCGGAATCAGATAGGGATCAAGACGGCACAAAGAACAAGATCTTACATTAGCGTTTTGATGCTCGAAAAAGGTGAACAAGGCCGAAACTTGGAACCCGATTTTAGTAACCTCCTGGGCCTGATTTGATACGTTTCTTCGTGGGTTTGAAATGTGGAAAAGTGCAGCAATCTAATGGTGGGTTCAATTTATATGTTTGTTAAATAAAATGTGCGTTATGGAAGCTTCTTAAAACTCGGTTGGTTACTACATTAATTCGCGATTACAACATGTTTAAAGCGGGTAAGATCAATTGAAACCGATGAAGGACGATGGAGAAACGTAAACCAAACGACTCGGGATGTTAATGACGCATTAATAATGAAGTTTTAAGGTTGGCCGGAAACGAATTCCGGTGGCCAGAATTATAACCGAAAAAAAAAGGCGTGAGGCACAAGGAAGAGGGATTTTCTTTTTGAAACTTTGATAATTGGCATATTTAGTCCCTCCTTTATAACTAAGTTTTTTAAGTTTAACTTGGTTAGTTTTTCCTTTATAAAACTTAACCAAACTAACTTGGTTTTAACTTAACTTTTTATACTAAATTAAAATAAATGGAACTTGTATAAGATACCATTATATTACGATCATGGTACGTTTCATATATCAACACGTGCGTTTACAGACGGTATACAAACACCATTCTGAAAAGAAAACTTAGATTAAAGTAAATGATAATCGGCGAGGACTAGAGGTGAAACTTCAAAATAAACGAAGGGCTAAAATTGACATCTTGCTAAGAGATGAGGGTGACGGTTATCACAATAAGCTCCACACTGATGGCTCCTTAGAACACCATAAGGCACGTTTGGTCGTTAATGGAAAAAGCCAAACTGTAGGTGTTGACTGTGATGAAACATTCAGCCCAGTAGTCAAACCTACCACCATTCACACGGTCCTTAGCCTTGCTTTATCACGCGATTGGTCGACTTTAGGATCAGATTTATCCAAATCAACACATGATCAACACGAGTACTGATATAGTAGGTGCGAACACCCTAATAATCATGAAAAATGATATAAATCGTAATCAGAACACAATAATATCCATTTTCATTAACTTTAATGATGATATAACAATTATAGACTCAAAGTTACGAAAACAACAACTTCTAGAACACACACTGAAAACACACACAAACTACCAGACCATAGACAGACCAACTGTTACAATCAAAACAAACTTCCAACTATATATAGACTTCTGGATCGACCTTAAGTGGGTTCGAACCAGTTGATTCGACCCATCGTTTACATGAATAAAAAATATAAACAATAGCTAAACTGGTTCGACCCTTTGTAGTTTTGGTTCGCCCTCTCGTTTACCCGAACGAAATACACAATCTACCAAAACTTCAAAACTTCGACTTTAGTCGCCGCCAATCCGAATGCAACAGACACATATATGAAATATGCGGCTACATCGACCCACCAACTAGGCTTGAAAAATGCGTTTTTACTTGGCCACATGAAGGAAACCGTGTACATGTTTCAACCACCTTGTTTCACCTCTACAGATAATCCCAAATATGTGTGCAAACTTAACAAATCTTTATATTGTCTAAAACAAGATCCTAGAGCTTGGTATTAACGTTTTTCAGGTTACTTAACAAGGTGTGAATTCCGGAGCAGTGTTTATGATACATCACTCTTTATTTACCATCATGGAGATCAGATGGCTTATCTTTTGTTATACGTGGACGATATTATCTTAACTGCCTCCACTGATGATCTGCTTCAAAATATTATTAAGTCCCTCACTGATGAATTCAAATTAACTGACTTGGGGACATTGCATCATTTTTTGGGGATTGGCGTCACTAAGCAAGCTAATGGGTTATTTTTTTCGCAATCTACCTATGTAGCGAACATATTGTCTCGTGCTAACATGCCCAACTGTAAACCTGCTAATACACCTGCCGAGCCTGGCTCTAAGCTTAGTGCCGATAGCGGACCTACTTTTGCTGATGGTTCTCTATATAGGAGCCTAGCCTGGGCTCTTCAGTATCTCACGATTTGTGACACCCAGCAATTTTCGGTAACTAACTTTTGAAAACTTAGTAAGTCTACCTTAGCGAGTCGCACATACGTTACACATAACAAGGTCGGTCGAGTCGAGTCGCACATCATTAGGGTTTTAGCATACGCAAGTCTCGAGTCCCGGGAATTGGTGAACGAGTGTGAACGTGTTTATTTCCATGTATTATGTGTTTATAATCATTATGTGACTTGTCGGTATGTGAAAACGTGTTAACATATGTTAAAACGGAGTTTAACGCGCAAAATACCGTGCACCAGACCCTATAGGCGATTAGGAGACCCTAATCGCCTATATGATGGCGAGTAGCATTATTCTATAGGCGATTGGGCACTTCTATAGGCGATTATGGGGCTAATCGCCTATAGTGAAGGCGATTAGCAGCCCTAATCGCCTGATAAAGCTGCATAATCGCCTATAAGGTACCTGACGACTAGAAACGCCTATAAATACCACCCTTGACCTCCAAAACACCATTTATGCAAACCTAGCCGTCCCATAACCTATCTCAACCCACAAACACCCTCTGGAACCTATTTTTACATCAAAACAACCATTTCCAAGCTTATTCCATCATCTCCTCTTAAATACAAGGTGTGTTCTTCAAACCCAAACCTTTAAATGATTATATTTTACTCCCTAAATTTCCAGACCTGACTTATAAATGTTTTTGTCTTTGAAAATCCATTTAAAACCGTTTTTAAACAAACCCACACCTTTACATGTGTTATATGTGTTATTGATGTTTAAAGATAGGATTTTTAGGATTGAATCATGGTTGTTCTTGTATTGTTATGATGTTTATGGCTGTTACAAGTTAGTATGATGATGTTCTAGGAGTTTGAATGGTTTTGGTTGTGTATTGTTAATACTTGATGTTTTGACCCATTTGAAAGATTATGAATGATTAAGGATGATATGAGGTATGTTGTTGATTGTGTTGGATCAGTGGCTGTTTATATGAACACTTATGAGTTTATCAGATTTATATATGAGTTATTAAGCAGCGGAAATACAAGTGTTCAAAGGTCTAAAAGATCACTTTGATGAGGAGTTATTACTCCCCCTTGACTGAACAATAAATGAGAAACAATAAATGATCTAAGTATAAAGCAGTAATAGCAGTTTATGTTTCTCAGATGTGAAGTGGAAATTATAAGTTTAAAGCCCGAAGGATTTCAATATAAGTTCAAAGATATTACACAAAATCACATATGAAAATAGATGAACAAACTCATCTATTTATAGACTAATGTACCAAACTGTAGTCTGAAGTAATCTAAGATATTTAACAAAGATATTATGCTAAGATAAGGTTACTACAGTCTTTACATTGAAACTTGAAATCAAGACTTTAACAAAACTATATAATAATCAAACTGCTGATCTTCAGTCGGTTAGAAGCTTCTGAGTGAAAGTGCTGATGAGTGACAAACTGCTGATGAGCAGTTTGTCTTCAGTAGTTCTTCAGTGAAATGTCTGGTTAGACTTCAGAACTTCTGATGAGTTTACTCTTCAGTACTTTGTGTTTGTTCTTCAGTACTTCTTCTCTTTGTTCTTCAGCAGTTCTATACTTAGGCAGATATGGAAAAGACTAAGGTTATCAAAAGGTGGTTTTGTCAATCCTCTTCGTCCCAACAATCTCCCCCTGGATTGATGAAGCCAAAACCTTATCTATCCTTTATTGTTGTCCTTTTCTCTCTTCTAGCATCCTCCAGATCTCTGCTGTCATCCGGGTGGTAAGAGTACATCTTTGTTGCTCAGTGAGAGGACCAAGTTCAGGTGTTAAATGTTGAATGGTGAGAAGGTCTTTGGACGATAAAACACTCAACTCCTTTGAGTTTCTATAGACCTTACTTGAACGGTCTCTCCTGGTCACAAGTACTGAGTTGGATTCAGTAAATGACCATTTTACAATATTTACCTTTGACCTGTCAAAGTCAGAGGCATAGGAAATTAAGCCAGTTTCCTTAGGTTGACCTGATTGAGGAATGTCTTCTATTTCGGTGACTCTCAGGTGAGATTCTTGACTTCCTTGTAATTCAGCAGCACCTTGGATTGGCATGTTGGGCAGGTGATGCTCTGTAACAACCCTTGTATGTGTTTCTTCTTGGATGGATTGTTGTAACTGATAAGCATAGGTAGCCTTGTCTCTGAATTGGGTTAAGATGGGTTTCTCTTCAACATCAAAATCACCATGTACCAACTGATCTCCTTCTAGCAAAATCATTTTGAAGTCAGTCTTGACAATGGGATCTCCATCTGCTTTTCTTTTGGTGGCTGGCCTTCTTAATGTACCAGATGGTCTTTTGACAATAGAAGTTGTTTGGACTTCTTGGCTTTCAAATCTTTCTGGTTCAGCAACTTTCTTTGCTTTGAATTTCTTGTAAGCCTCATACAAAGTTTGTTCTTTCCATTTGCTGATTGAGGCTTTTGAACCATAGCCATTTGCCACTAATTCTTCAATCACTTCTGCTCTTTTGGCTTTCCTCTCATTTTCAGTTGCTATTCTATCAGATAGCATCTGTGCTCTTCTGGTTAGTTCTTGTGTTGAGAGTTTCTTGAGGGCCACTTGCTTTGATTTGGAGTTCTTTGTAATGAATGCTATAAGCTGTGCTCTTTTGTCTTCTTCAGCAGCAGCTTCAAGTGCTCTCTCTTCAGCCTCAAGCTCATCAAGTTTCTCTTGGTACTTGATCAGTTTTTCTTCAAAGCTCAAGTCTTCTCTAGTTTCTAGGCTGTTCCATACTCTGTCTTCTTTTGCCTTTTTAGCAGCTTCTTTCAAACTCTTCTCTAATAAGTCTTTTGACATGCTGATGGGAGTAGGGTTTAAGACAGCTGTGGAAGTTGTTGTAGGCAAAGGAGTGGGAGCAGGTTCTTTTTCAGTTGCCTTAGGAACTTCTGATGATGGTTTAGGAGGTAAAACTGCTGATGTGGTAAATGGAGTCACTACTGCTGAAGGATTGTCTTCAGTAGTTTGAGAAATGTAATCAGCAGTTCCCTCTGATGCCTTAGATAACTTGAACTCTGGTGCTACTTCTTTTCCTGGTCTTTGTGTTGGTCTATCAACTTCTTGATCAGGAGTTTGTCTTTGTGTAGCATCTGTTGGTTCCTTAATCATCTCCCCCTTTTTGGCTTCATCCACTTCTGGAAGCCTAATGGAATGAGATGTTGCAGCAGACAACCTTGCCAGTTGATCTTGTGTTTCATCCATCTTTTTGTTCAACTCAGCAAGTCTCGAGTTGATCAACCCAAACTGATTGTTAGCTTTTAACTCCCAAGCAGTTGTGAAGGGTTTGAGTTGATCAGTTATGATTTGTTTGAGTGCCTGATACAGGGGACCATCTGGGCTGCATAGTTGGTTCAGATCTATGCTTGTAAGCCCAGTGAATTGGGTAGGTTGTTTTGGTGAAGGGGTGCTTTTTGGGTGATCTTCAGATTGCTCTGAAGATGCCAGTTGTGGGGATTTTTGGGCTAACTGGTCTTTAACCTGATCTTTGGTGACCAGCTTCTTGAGCTTGGAGACCTTAGATTCAGGACCTTCAATGTCAACCGTCAATTCAGTTTGTGGAATGTTTGATTCATCAACCAACTTAATGGAATCATCTGAATCCAATGCTCTGATACCAATTGTTAGGATCTGAGTATTGGATTGTTTTGATTAATGATGTAATATGAATGAAGTATAAATGGAAAGTGCAGCGGAATAAAGAATAATCAAAACATGGAGAATAATTGTTATCAATCGAAAGCTTTCATTAAAGTTGAAAGATTACAAAGGTACAATTATAACTCCCCCTCAGCCTGATCACTCAGAGTTTGTTTGTCTTAGAGAGAATGACGAGTGACCAATAGAACAGTACAAGTACTGTTCTATTTATAGACAAGTACAAACCTCTGATGATCACTTAGCTGACGTCACCTAGAAAGCGACCCCTAACTGACTAACAAACTACAACATCTGATAAACAATAAACTACTGTTACATTGAAACTACTGAAGGGAAACTCTGTTAAGCTATAAACTCTGATGTCTTCTTAACATCTGTTGAACCAAAATGCTGTTGGTTCAACAGACCTTTGTTCTTCAGATCTTGATCAGCACTTGTTCTTTATCAGACTTTTGCTCTTCAGACTTTCTTCATCAGACCTTTCATCAGCAGCAGTTGTCTTGTATCAGTTGTTTAAGCATCAGCAGTTTGGAGTCAGCAGTTCTTTGGAGGAAGCTTTCTTGTAAACTCTGTTATTTATTCTGGATCAACACTTAGTATATTTTGGCTTTCAATCATCTGTTCTTCTCCAGGTCAGCAGACCCAACACTGATAGTGTCCTCAGAGAGGGCAGGATCAGTTATATCATGAGCTGGACCCAAACCAGTAGTCTCATGAACCTCTTTGTCTTGGTTCTGAGGTTTTCCTACCTCTGGCTAGGGGTGAGCAAAATTAACCATAACCGACATAACCGAACCATAACCGACATAACCGAACCGATTTTAACCGATAACCAACATAACCAATGGTTATGGTTATGAAATTTCTATAACCGACCGAGCGGTTATGGTTATGGTTATGAAGCTTTGGTTAACCGATATAACCGAACCGAACCGAACTTGTATTGTTAAGTTTATGTAATAGATTTATGTTCTATATTAACTATATAGAGGTTTTTTTACTATAATAAATGTATGTTATTAAGAACATGATATTGATGTAGTATTCTTTTTTTTATCATGAATTAAACTTGTAAGTTGTAACTAAGGGGTGAAATATGTTTTTTTTTTGTTAATATCTTATTAAAATGGATCCAATATTAGTACTTTAACTAGAAAGTGTAGTCTTGATTAACTTATAAATAATAACCCAAGCTAAGTCTATCTTGTAGGTTCTGAGTTTTTAAGACCCATGGGCTTTTAATTTTATAATTTAGCCGAAAGTTAGCTTTGGTTGATTTTTTGGTTAATAACCGAAATAACCATAACCGAATTCATAACCGATTCACCATAACCGAAGTTTGGTTATGGTTATGGTTACGAAAATCCCATAACCGAAATAGCGGTTATGGTTATGGTTAATGGTAAAAACCGACCCAAACCGACCCATGCACACCCCTACCTCTGGCCTTAGGCCTTCATCAGTAGTTGCCAAATTTGAGGTCTTAGCTATGTTACTTCTGTCCTCAGGTTCACCACTGGGTGATAAGTGAGTAGTAGCAGCCTCAAAAGTATCAAAAGTTTGCAAGTTTGGGCTTACAAACTCTTGTTCATCCTCATCTCTCTGTGTTGGGCTAAAAGGATCCACATTCATGTCAACTTCTGAAGGCATCTCCCCAATTTGATGTGTTGTAAGGGGAGTGACATGTGGTGAATGGGTTCCTTTAAGTCCTGAGAGAAGTTGGGCAATTTCTATGGTTGTATGTGAGGGTTCAGGTTCAGTAGTTGTAATGGGTTGGTGTTCAGGAGTTTGGGTGGGTTTAGGAATGGTTTCAGCAGTTTCAAAAGCAGGGTCAACAGTTATTTGTTTCTTAAATCTTTTTCTTTTAAATATAACTGTGACAGGTTTTCTTTTGGGTGATGGAGAAGGAGTGTGCTGAGAGGATGTTTCAGCCACTTCCTTTTCAAGTGCAGATTGCACATCAGTAGTTTCAGGTTTCTCCACTTCCTGAACTTTCTTTTTCAGTGACTTGGTTGTTTTTGATTTTTGTTGTTTAGGCTTTTTAGTTTTCTTTTTGGGTTTGGAAGATGTGGGTTCCTTGGGGATGGGTTGTTCTTCCCCTTGGTCATCTTTTAGCAAAAGTGCTGGTTTGTTGTGCCTAGAGAATACTTGAGCAGTTAAAGGATTTAAAGTTGTTGTTTCTCCCTCAAGTACTCCCTCTCCAAGTTCTTTTATTATGCATTGCATAACAAACCTTGGATACAACAAAAATTTCTTTTTATCATTTTCATGATGTAAAACCAGTTCATTGAAAAACAGTTTTGATGCCTTGAAAGAAGTTTCATTTATGATGGAATGAAAAAGAGGTTGAAAGGTTGAAGGCATCTGATCTATTGACCCAGTTTTTGGACTAAGACACATAATAATATAATGAAATAACAGTTTATATTGTGGGTCAAAATATTTTTTGTAAACTGTTGCTTGTGCCAAAGTACCTTGATAGCCACACTCTGTCATGGTCAGATGAATATCTGAGGTTGGAATATGCTCAGGTGCCTCAGAATCCTTCAAACCAAGCCTGATGCTTAGTGTTTCTGGTGAGATGGCCATCAGTTTCCCTTTTATGGAAGATTTGAGGGAAATCACTTCATTGTTTACCTTCACTGTCTCTGAATTTGCCCAGAACTCATTAAGAGTTTCTTCATGAATGGGTGGATCGATGGTGAAAGCATCATAATATTGGGATTTCATGATGAGATCAAGTATCTCATCATACTGGGACCAGGCTTCATCTTTAACAAAGTAGCCTCTTTGGTTGTGTCCCTGTTTTAACACGAGAGCCATGGATGTTTTTGATCGAACAGTGATTTTTAGGTTAGAGAAGGGGTTTTTCTTTGAATTTGAGAGAGAAAGAGGGAATTTTGCTTTTTGAATGGATAAGTGTTGGAACAGGGTATTTATCAGAAGTTTTTAACCGACTAGGTCTAACTTCTGACGAGTGAAAAGTCTGTTTTACCCTTTTAGTCAAACTGCTGAAGAAGAAAGGTTTCTTCATCAGTGGTTTTAGTTTTCTCATCAGCAGTTTCAACTGCTGATGCAGATGACTTTTAAAACACTTTTCTAACTTCTGATTTTCATCAGTAGTTACATCCATTTTGAAAATATCCCATTTTGATGTTTATCAGTAGTTTTCAAAATTTGTTCATCAGAACTTTCTCTTTTCTCAAATTTTTGGTCTTCAGAGGTTTGTGACAGATAAGTATGTAAGTGAAAAATAAAATATGTGCAGAATTAAAAAGTGAAACACTTACAGACTTTCTTCTAAGTTTAACATCCCAAGCATGGATACTAACCTCTGAAAAGTTGTTGAATCAAGGGGTTTGGTGAAAATGTCAGCTATTTGATTGGCTGTTGTGACATGCTTCACCTCAATCTTGCCTTTTTCATAGCAATCTCTTATGAAATGATACCTGATTTCAATGTGTTTAGTCTTTGAAAACTGAACAGGATTTTGAATGATGCTAATGGCAGATTTGCTGTCTACTAAAAGTGGGGTCTTGGTCTCTTTGATTCCATAATCAAGCAGTTGATATTGGAGCCATTGTATCTGTGAAGTACAGCTTGCAGCAGCAATGTATTCAGCTTCAGCTGTTGAAGTTGCCACAGATGTTTGTTTCTTTGATTGCCAGGACACCAGACAGTTTCCTAAGAATTGACAACCACCAGATGTTGATTTTCTTGACATTTTGCAGCCTGCATAGTCACTATCTGAAAAAGCAGTTAACTTGGTATTGCTTGAAGCAGGATACCAAATCCCTAAAGTAGGAGTTCCTTTCAGATATCTGAAGATTCTTTTGACTGCAATTAGATGAGATTCTCTTGGTGCAGATTGGTATCTAGCACAGACACAAGTTGAAAGCATGATATCTGGTCTAGAAGCAGTTAGATATAAAAGAGAACCTATCATACATCTATACAGGGTTTGATCAATGTGTTTCCCTTGATCATCTGGTTCAACTTGTGTGATTGGTGTCATGGGAGTGGAACATGTTTTACAGTCTTGTAAAGAAAATTTGTTCAATAATTCTTTAACATATTTTGATTGATGTATAAATGTTCCATTTGACTGTTGCTTGATTTGCAGTCCCAAAAAGTACTGCAATTCTCCCATTGTACTCATTTCAAATTTTGATTGCATGAGTTTCTTAAATTCTTCACACAGTTTTGAATTTGTTGAACCAAAAATGATATCATCAACATATATTTGAACAAGTAAGACATGATTTCCAACATGTTTTATGAAAAGAGTTTTATCAATGGATCCCCTTGAGAAGTGATTCTTTAGTAAAAAGTTGGAAAGTGTTTCATACCAGGCCCTTGGAGCCTGTTTTAGCCCATAAAGAGCTTTGTCAAGTCTGTAAACCCAATCAGGATGAGAAGGATCCTCAAACCCTGGAGGTTGACAGACATACACTTCCTCTTTTATTTTTCCATACAAAAATGCACTTTTGACATCCATTTGATAAACTTTAATGTTGTTGGAAATTGCATAAGCTAAAAATAACCTGATAGCTTCAAGTCTTGCAACTGGTGCAAAGGTTTCATCATAATCAATTCCTACCTCTTGGGAATAACCTTGTACCACTAGTCTTGCTTTGTTCTTGATGATCATACCAGCCTCATCTGATTTGTTTCTGAAGACCCATCTTGTTCCAATTGGTTGCTTGTTGTCAGGTAAGGGACAGATTTCCCAAACCTGTTGTTTCTTGAATTGAAGCAACTCTTCTTGCATTGCTTGCACCCAATTGTTGTCTTTGAGGGCTTCTTGATACTTCTTTGGTTCCAACTGAGAGATGAATGCTGAGAATAAGCAAAAGTTGGAGAGCTGGTTTCTTGTAAGTACCCCTGATGCAATATCACCCATGATTTGTTCCAATGGATGATCCTTGTGTTCAATCAGTTGTTGTAAACCTGTATTGGATGATGGCTCTACAGGTTCTTCAAATAAACCACTGAGATTGATAATATCTGGTTCAGCTGTTATTTGAACTTCAGGAGTTTTAGGTTCAGCTGAATCAGTAGTTTCAAAATGTTCATCAGTAGTTCCTGAAGTAGAAGCTATTGAAACTTCTGAAGGTTTGATAGTTGATCTTCTGACTGTGTTTGGAGTCCATGGTGTAGGACTATCATCTTCAAATCCTTGAAAACCATTTTGAGGAGGTTTGGATGATTCAACAGTCTTTTCAGGTCCGAAATGAAAATTGTCAAGATCAAATAATTCAGCAGGATTTGCTGGAATAAGAGTGTGTTTTGATTCATTGAACTTGACATTCAGTGTTTCTTCTACTATCCTGGTTCTTGAATTGAATACTTTGTAAGCTTTTCTCAAAGGAGAATAACCAAGAAAATAACCTGTGTCAACTTTTGCAGCAAACTTAGAAATAGAGTCTTTGATGTTGAGGATAAAACATTGACATCCAAAAGCCCTGAAGAAGGAGATAAGGGGCTTAATGCCATGAAGAATTTCATAGGCAGTCTTGGTATGTCTCTTGTTGATAAGAACTCTATTCTGAACATAACATGCAGTGTTGACTGCTTCAGCCCAAAAATACAAAGGTAGGCCTGAATCAGCTAACATTGTTCTGGCTGCTTCAATTAATGTTCTGTTCTTTCTTTCTACCACACCATTTTGTTCAGGAGTTCTGGGAATGCTGAACTGTCTAACAATCCCTTTAGACAGACAGAATTCATCCAGAGTTTTGTTCCTGAACTCTGTCCCATTGTCACTCCTGATGACTTTGACAGATAGAGAGTATTGCTTCTCTACTTGTAGAATAAAGAACTTGATGATCTCAGCTGCCTCATCCTTGGAATATAAGAAGAAGACCCATGTGAATCTTGAGTATTCATCAATGATGACCAAGCAGTACTTCTTCTTACCAAGGCTCATAATCTTGGCTGGTCCAAATAAGTCCATATGGAGTAGTTGAAGACATGCAGTTGTTTTTGATTCTTCAATAGACTTATAGGAGGACTTATGCTGTTTAACTTTAAGACAGGAAACACAGTGTTCTTTGCACTGATATTCCTTCAAAGGTAGACCTCTGACCAAGCCCATTTTTGTGACTTTATTGATGGTTTTAAAGTTCACATGGCCAAGTCTCCTATGCCAGAGATCATTTTCTGAAGTTGATGCCTTTGAGAAGAAACAGGCAGTCTTGTTCAATACTTTGTCTTTTTCAATGTCCACTGCATAGACATTGCCACATCTTTTGGCAATTAGCAAAGTATGATCTTCAATAATCTTCTCTATCAACTTCTGGCCTTCTGGTGATATGATCTTGCATGCTGTCTTTGTGAAAAAGGAAGAATATCCTTTGTCACACATTTGAGAGACACTCAGCAAGTTGTACTCAAGGTTTTCAACCAGATTGACCTTGTCAAACTGCATTTTGCCTGAGGATACATTGCCATATCCTAGCACATATCCCTTGGCATTGTTCCCAAAGGACACAGATCCTTCTCTTTGGCTGATAAAATTGTTTATCAGGTATCTGCATCCAGTCATGTGCATTGAGCCTCCACTATCCACATACCATATGCTGTTCAAACCTCTAGAGACTCTCTGCACAAGATAGCAAATTAGTTAGTTTTGGCAACCCAAGCCAGTTTGGCTTTGGGTTTGCTCTTGAGAACAGGTGCAGCTTGTTGTGGACCATTTTTAGTAATCCATGTCTTTTTGGCAATGGATTTGTCATTAAGAACAATGGTGGGTTCTTTTTGGTTTCCACCATCAACTTTGGTCATCAGAAGTTTAACCAGGTTTATCAAATCTTTAACTTCAGCAGTTTGTGAATCTGCTGATGAGTTAGGTGAAACTTCTGAAATTGAACTTTGAGAAGATGACCTTTGTTGAGATAAAGGCTTCTTCTTAGAAAGGGTTTTGTTTGATTGTTGTTTGTTGGGAAAAAAGGTATTTTGAAAATCTTGTTTTATCTGTTTTCCCACAATCAGTTGTTGTCTTTGTTTATTTAACTGATTTACCTTTCTAAATTTGCAAAGTTCAGTTATGTGGTTAAACAGACCACATATTTCACATGCTTTTGCCTTCTCTTTCCTTTTAGATAGATCAAGAGAGCTGGAAGGCAATTTACTGACAAAATCTGATTTTTGAAATAGGTCATCAGCAGTTTTCAGGGTCTCAACTCCTGATGTAGTTGAAACTGCTGATGGCTTATTGTCAGTAGTTTTAACTTCTGCAGTACTTCCCTTTTTAAGGAAGTTCTGATGGTAGGATGTGCAATCCTCCATATCAGAAGTTTGAATCAATTTCTTCCCATCATTATCAGTTTTGTGGGTGAAATCTGTTGGTGATTCAGTGTGGGTATATCCAATGCCAAACTTAACATTGGCTGCAGTTTGTTTGTTAAGTAACATTTGATACCCTTTACAAGACTCAACCCATTTTTCACAATCAACCTTGGTGTCAGCAAGCTCTTGTCTGACTTTTCCTAGGCTGTCTATCATGATTTTAATTTGTGCTTCTGTTTCAATGGATTTATCATTTAGTTTGGAAATTTCTTTGTTTTTCAACATAACTTTTCTTTCCAAATCACACTTCATTTGTGTGTATTTTCTTTCCATGTCATTGGATTTGCCTTGTAAATGCACATTGGTTTCTCTAATTAAAGCAAATGATTCTTTGCAAGATTTAGTGCAAAGCTTTAACAGAGATTGTTGTGATACCTGTGTTAGAGCAGAATTTGAAGAGTATCCTTCAAAAGCCATTAAGGCAAAGTTCTTTCTGCCATTATCAGGTTCTCCCCAGTTGACATCATAGACCTTATTGTCTGTATCCTGACTGCATTCTGATGTGTCATAAGGAAGACTGCTCCAGTCAACATACCCTGAGGTAAATAAGCTTTGTTGCTGAGGGGGTTGTTGAGTTTGTGCAGGAAGTTGAGCAGTTGGAAATGGAGGCATGAGCTGCTGTTGTTGTTGAGCAGGCATCTGTACATATTGTACTTGTGGCACATATTGGACATTTGGAGCTTGTGCCCGTACAAAATGAGCACTCCCATTAGTTCCATTATTCCTATTATATGAGGGGTTATATTGATTTCTAGAGGACATTGGTTGGTTATAGCTAGAGCTTCTACACTCTCTAGCAAAGTGTCCCAACTTCTGACACTTATGACATCTCAATTTAGATTTGTCAAAACCAACTTTTGTTGAATTGTTTAGTCCTGGAAATTTCCTTCCTGACCTTTTATAAAATTTGTTAGTTTTTAAGCTTAACAAGGCCAGTTGGTGCAATATTTCCATTTCTTCTAAGTCATCACTGCTAAAGTATTTTAAATCATCCATGATGAAACACATGTTGTCAGCAGTTTGACTTAGTTCTTCATTGTCATAAGCTGGGAAAGATCCATCTGATGAGATCCCAGCTGTTATGTCAATGTGTTCAAAAGAACCAAAATTATTAGAACAGGATGGTGAGTCATGTCCTAATAAGGCTGTGCTACCCGGAGTATAGTCATCAGCAGTTTTACCAGATTCTTGCAACTTTTTCTTTTGATTGATTTCTCTCTCAAAAGTTAGTAATTTACCATGTAACCTAGTTAGGTTCAAGGTGTTAAAATCTGAACTGGTTCTGAGGACTATAGAGTAAGTTTCCCATTTTGAAGGTAAAGACCTTAAAAATCTATGTAACATAGACTCAGTTGTATAGGTCTGATTGTTTATTTTTAACTCAGAGATGAGTGAAGAAAATCTTTCAAATTGTTGAGTTAAAGTTTCACCCTCTATGTGAGTAAAAGTTTCATATTGTTGAGCCAATATTTCTCTGATGTTGGCTATCACCTCAGCAGTTCCTGCAAACTGCTCTTTTAGGCAGTCCCACAGCTCTTTGGCACTTTCACAGTGTAAAAGGCCAGCATAAATTTCGTTTGGGAGAGCCATAGCCAACATGGAGAAAGCTTTTGCATCAAGCTCAAACTTTAGGAAATCTTCCTCCGTGTATTCTTTTGGATCCTTTGGTCTTTCAGTCTTACCCTCTGGATCAGTAACAACTGGTTTGTGAGGTCCAAAAACTACAGACCTCCAACATCCAGTGTTTGTTTGAGAAATAGTATGTGCCAACCTTTTAGACCATATGTTATATTCATTTTTGACTAACATGGCAGGTTTGTTGGCAGATCCAGTATTGTAGGGATCCATTTTTAAGAAGTTTGGATTTGTCAATACTTTCTTAAAGTGATGGATTTAAAAAGTGAGCCTTTTATCCTTTTTATTGAATATCAATATTGAGCCTATGTCTGAATCTCAATTTGTTAGATTGATTTTGATCAGATTAACCAGATGCTCTGATACCAATTGTTGGATCAGTGGCTGTTTATATGAACACTTATGAGTGTATCAGATTTATATATGAGTTATTAAGCAGCGGAAATACAAGTGTTCAAAGGTCTAAAAGATCACTTTGATGAGGAGTTATTACTCCCCCTTGACTGAACAATAAATGAGAAACAATAAATGATCTAAGTATAAAGCAGTAATAGCAGTTTATGTTTCTCAGATGTGAAGTGGAAATTATAAGTTTAAAGCCCGAAGGATTTCAATATAAGTTCAAAGATATTACACAAAATCACATATGAAAATAGATGAACAAACTCATCTATTTATAGACTAATGTACCAAACTGTAGTCTGAAGTAATCTAAGATATTTAACAAAGATATTATGCTAAGATAAGGTTACTACAGTCTTTACATTGAAACTTGAAATCAAGACTTTAACAAAACTATATAATAATCAAACTGCTGATCTTCAGTCGGTTAGAAGCTTCTGAGTGAAAGTGCTAATGAGTGACAAACTGCTGATGAGCAGTTTGTCTTCAGTAGTTCTTCAGTGAAATGTCTGGTTAGACTTCAGAACTTCTGATGAGTTTACTCTTCAGTACTTTGTGTTTGTTCTTCAGTACTTCTTCTCTTTGTTCTTCAGCAGTTCTATACTTAGGCAGATATGGAAAAGACTAAGGTTATCAAAAGGTGGTTTCGTCAATCCTCTTCGTCCCAACAGATTGTGTGATGTTAGGGTTTCTCTAGGATGATGTTAGAACAGTAGGATGCTATCGGACAACGTCGTTATGTGATTTAATCTGGATATTTTCTATTTAGGGCAAGTTCTTGCATGTTGATGTGATGTTTTCATGTTAAATTGCTATTTTGGGAAAACGCTCGCATTCGGGACTGTTAGAATGATGGAAACTTAGGGGTTTTGCTTGAAAAACCACATCAGCTGTGCTATAGGCGATTATGAATCCTAATCGCCTATGCTATAGGCGATTAGGGGCCTAATCGCCTGAATAGAAGGCCTACTCGTGTGCATATAGGCGATTATGATCATAATTGCCTTCATTTCATGCAATTGTGATCCTAATTGCCTTCATTTCATGCAATTGTGACCCTAATCACTAGTTAAGCCCTGAATTGCATACCTTATGACCATAATCGCCTGAAATGCATGTGGATAGCCCTAATCGCATATAATAAGGGGCGATTAGCCCTTGTAATTGCCTGTTGACCATCCCTAATCACATGTTGACTTTCCTAATTGCATGCTAAATTCCTAATCGCGTGTAATGCTGTTATAAGTGTATTTTGACATCCCGAAACCCGATTTGACACCTAGGAACATGATAGGAACCCCGTGACATGCCTAGTAACAAAGTAACACGTGTTTGGACTTGTTTGTACGTTATTTGACCTATGTGTTAGAATCGTTGAACTTTAACGCATGTTAAGTACTAAGTGCATGATTTGTGTATGAGATGAACACGTGGAATGTCGGGTCACCAATGGGATGTCGAGTCTTGTCTTACGTAGTCTGGTTGACGGTCAAACACGCTTTTCGGACACATAATGGTCATGGACTGGACTTAGGGACTAAGGAACCCGACGGGTTATTAGTCTAACTTAACGCGTATCTTATGATAGGTCGCCACTAGTTGGGGCTATCATATCATATAAACGGTTTACTTATTTAACAGAAGACGCAACCTAAGGTGAGTTTCACGGCCCCACTCTTTACTGTTTTCGTTTTCGGGGGAGAAACATGCTTAGTACTTCCTTTTGTAAAAGATCATGTTATGCTGGGTTGGTTGTACGTTTTCCTTATGTTCTATGTGTATGTGGTTTACGTTGTGATAGTTCGTTGACCGTTGTAGCGGTAGTTCGTTAATTGTGAATGCACAGTTCGTTGACCACAGAGTGACAGTTCGTTGGACAGATTTGGATAGTTCGTTAGTCGTGGTAAACGATAGTGCGTTGGTCGTATTAACGATAGCTCGTTGATTGGTTCGTCTTAGAGTCTACACGTCAAACAAGTATTTTCTTCAGTCAGTAGTAACATGATAGTTCTTTCAAAAGCTCGTGAAACATTTTCCTTAAAAACCTGTGAACTCACAAGTATTTTATACTGACGTTTTTAGCATGTTTTCTCAGGTCGCTAAGGTAGCAGCTGTCATCTAGGCGCACGGAGTCGCACCGGAGTCGTCTCGCGTCTAGGATCCTTATGCATGTTTTCTTGGAAATGTTAAACTCTTAAACTCTTAAACTTATGTTTTGATTTCATTTGACTTTTGTAAACTTATACGCTTCTGCGATTTTAAATGATGGTTTTTAAATCTTATGTATGGTTTTGTTTACGTATGTTGTTACATTTAGAAGTCGTTTATTGTGACCGTTGACTTGGATCCTGGTGTGTCACATGCCTCGCGGTAGAACTCCGCTGGTGGAAATTTGAGGGTGTGACACGATTACCAGACCTGACATCGCTTATGCCGTTCAACAGGTCTGTCTCTTCATTCATGCTCCTCGAGAACCACACTTTCAGTTTCTGAAACGCATTCTCCGCTACATCAAGGGCACCTTAGATCATGTCTTACAACTCTCTCAATCGCCCTCCACAGACTTGACTGCCTACTCTGATCCTGATTGGGGCGGGTTCCCTAACTCCATACGTTCTACATCCAGCTATTGTGTTTATTTGGGATCCAACTTGATATCTTGGTCTTCTAAATGCCAATCTACTATTTCACGGTCAAGTGCAGAAGCTGAATACTTAGCCGTGGCAAACACTGTTGCTGAACTCACCTGGGTTTGCAACCTGTTACTCGAGTTACATGTTCCGGTTCGTCACGCGTCCATCATTTACTGTGACAACATCTCGGCTGTTTATTTGTCGGATAATCCGGTACAACACTAGCGCACAAAACATATAGAACTGAATATTCATTTTGTCCGAGAAAAGGTCTGCCTAGGCTCCGTCAAGGTCCTTCACGTCCCTGCTGACTACCAGTATGTAGATATCTTCACAAAAGGGTTACCGAAGCATCTGTTTCTTTAAAACGATTCCGATCCAGTCTGTGTCTTCAGTCTCCTACGGCTCCAACTGCGGGGGCGTGTTAACAAATAGTTATGCCCCATAATTATTCTCACAATTACTACCTAGTCAATCTCAATTATTTGTTAGTCAATGTACATTATTGTGTAGTCAATGTATATGTTGATTGTCTCCCAATTTCACTCCCTTTGTATGTATATATGTACTATCTTTTTTCATGAAATACATCAAGAAATTCAAGTAGTTTACAGTCTATTGGCTAAAAAATGGTGTGACTTCACATCATTATATGTAGATTAATAGACGGTTTAGGTATGTAAAAAAATCTTGTTAAAGAAGAATTGTTGTTAACAAAATTGCATAACAATTTAAACAAAAATAGTTACAAAACTGATATGGCCGTTATTGCAAAATCTTTAACTCCTCTCTACAAGACTTTCTTCAGCACATTATTATATTTTTAATAACTAGGTGATTACCCCGGGAAGGTCCCGGGGTTGAAAAATTTAATATGATTTAATAAAAAATGATAAAAAAAGAAAACTCAAATCACGAAAAGATTAAATAACTGGGCTGAATTTCAACATCGTAGATAAGAACCTGGTTTAAAAGAAAAAACATGATTAATGAATAACCTGAACACTTTGTGTTTTTTTCTGTATAAATATAACCCCACAAAAAATAGTCGTTTTTTTTTTCGTTTTTATATAGCACTATGGTACTCGTTGGAAAGATAATAAAACGCTCGTTAATTTGGTGTAATTTTTTTATTTAAAAAATCTCGAATATAAAAGATATTTATGTTTAAAAATTATGGGAGGAAGATAAGAGAGAAAAATTTAAATTTGTTTTTAAATTCTTTTTTCCTAAAATAACTCAATTTAATTTTAGTAATTGAGAATTAAGAGATAGAGAGATAAATTTAGAAAAATACTCAAAAACACCAAAAACACTCAATTATTAAGCCACGTGGCACTCTCAATGGGCATATATGCTTTCTTTTATATATATATATAGACTAGCTGATTACCCCGGGAAGGTCCCGGGGTTGAAAAATCTAAAACCTAATCGACTAAACAGTCACTTAATTAAATAAGTTGCAACAGTTCAAAAACTTATCACATGATTCATATCTCTCTAATCTCCCACATTCAATAATTGCATGTTTATAGCATTCTAACCACTCTCATATTCCCTCACCCATAACCTAATCAACTAAACAATCACTAAACTACCTTTTACAAATGTCAAATAAATACAAGAGAGAATTACACAGATTGTCCTTTAGTTTTACCCAAAATTGCATGTTTTGTCCTTTTTTTTAATTTTTAACTCCCCGTGTCCTTTGTTTTGTGCACTTGTTACACCCTATGTCCTTTAGGGTAACTGCCGTTAAAAACGAACGTTAACTCCCTCACGTGCCCCTCACGTGAGGGGCAATATTGTCTTTTCACTCCTGCAACATCTCCCTGCCTTTATAACCTTCTTCCCAACCGTCTTCTTTATCAGATCATCCCCTGTACACACACACACACTCAAACAAACACGATGAAGGCAGATATGAAGCCCAACCGTCTTCCCAACCATCTTCCCAACCGTCTTCTTCTTCGTCGCACTGTATATGGTAAGTTATAACCCTAATTTTTTCTAAAATTTTTGAATGTTAAAACCCTAATTTTTTCTAAAATTTTTGAATGTAGAAATATTCAGTATTAATATGCATAAAGTAGGGTTTTTCAGTTGATTTGAACGATTTAGGGTTTTCAGTAGGATAAATTGTTGGATTGTGAACGATTTAGGGTTTTCAGTGGGTTGGATTGTGAACGATTTAGACGATTTAGGGTTTTCAGTAGGTTTTCAGTGGGATAAATTGTTGTTGTTGGATTGTGAACGATTTAGGGTTTTCAGTGGGTTGGATTGTGAACGATTTAGGGTTTTCAGTGGGATAAATTGTTGTTGTTGTTGATTATTGTTGTTATTATTATTATCCGAATAATAATAATTTATTGTTATTGTTGTTAGGAATGGCGATTGAAGACGATGATGATGATGATCCACCGGATCCAGCAAGCGAAGACTTGACTTTCTATTTTTAGCGGAAAACGGAGTGCAGGCAGGGGATCCTTTGTCTTCTGGATTGTACCAGCAGATAGACGTAATCAACACTGTTGCAGATGATTACGGTCGTCGTGGTGCATGCCGGGGATCCCTTGTCTGTTGGAGATGAACCTGCATGGGGTGCTCTTGTTAGTTAAACCAACACTAACAAGAACTCCGGAGCAGGTTCAAATTTTGCAAATATGTGTTTGAAGATAAAGTTCATCAAGCACTACAGATGAACCTGGATGGTCTTAGTAGGGTTTAGGGTTTAGGGTTTAGGGTTTATGTATGTAATGGTTTGTTTTATGTAAACTTTGTTTTATGATTAATGTAATGATTGTTATGATTAATGATTATGGTTTGTTATGATTATTGTAAACTTTGTGTTAGTATGTTGTATGATTATGGTTTGTTATGATTATTGTAAACTTTGTGTTATGTTGGTGTATGATTATGGGTCAAAATGGGTAAGGTTGTTTTAACAGGTTTGTTGGTGTATGATTATGGGTCAAAATGGGTAAGGTTGTTTTAACAGGTTTGTGGGTGTATGATTATGGGTCAAAATGGGTAAGGTTGTTTTAACAGGTTTGTGGGTGTATGATTATGGGTCAAAATGGGTCATGAGGGTTTGTTTATGTAACAGGTTATTACATATTAATGGTATGTTTGACTGTTGTTGATAATCTGTTATGGGTCAAAATGTGTAATGGGTCAAAATGGGTAAGGTTGATGTCCAGTTTTTTGACCCATTTAAACTTTTGTCAATGGTATGTTGTTTCTAATCTAAACACAGCTTGGTTAATGCTTTATGTTGTCCAGGTTTTGACCGACAATCAAAATTCTGACAATACATTTCATAACAAGATTTCTTACATTTCATAACCAAAATATCTTACATTTAATAACCATTGTAAGTCCTTCAAGTACACATCATGCCTAACTATTCAAGAACAATAAACTACAAATAACAAAAAAAACGAAGAAAATCCAACTAAACCAAAGCTTGCTTCTCAGTTTCCTTGATTCCTCCAGACCGATTGGACACCAACCAATAAAACCACAACCGATTGGACATACAATAGAATCTTCTACCTGGGTTTTTTGCTGTTGTTGATGTTCGAATCATGGCCAGCATTCCACACGTACAAATTAGCTGCTGTTGTTGATGTTCGAATCATGGCTGTTGTGATAAATTGTGATAAAAAACCCTAATTTTTGATGTGATAAAAAAACCCTAATTTTTTTTCGAACGTTATAAGGCAGGGAGATGTTGCAGGAGTGAAAAGACAATTTTGCCCCTCACGTGAGGGGCACATGTCTAAGAAACCGTTTGTTTTTAACGGACGTTAGCCTAAAGGACATAGGGTGTAACAAGTGCACAAAACAAAGGACACAGGGAGTTAAAAATTAAAAAAAAGGACAGAACATGCAATTTTGGGTAAAACTAAAGGACAATCTGTGTAATTCTCTCTAAATACAACATGCTTAAAATTGCTCTCTTTTCTAAGTTTATTACTCTTCAGATTTCAAATCAAATCAAATGAACTTCATTACATACTATATGGGTAGTCTAAGAACTACTAAATCGTAACTTAAAAACTGTTTCACTAACTTGTCCATCGCGGTAGCCGTCTCTCAAAAGGTTGGTATCTTTTCTTTATTTCAATCACCTCATGTCTATTGACTCTGGTCTTTGGTTCGTAAGCACCATTGTCATCCTCTACAATTTAGATAAGAAAAAAGTCAAAATTAGTTAAAGTATATGTTAACTAAGACCAACTTAGAAGTCAAGAAAAGTGTCAAATTGCTATCAGTCGACATTAAAGAACCAATGAACCATACCTCAATATTAAAACACATTTTGATTCATATGCTTCATTCTCCCACGGTAACACCTACAAATAAATTCATAAATTCACACAAATATAAATGTGATTAATGTTTTAATAATTAATTAAACCTTGTGAAAAAAATATCAAACATACTAAATAAAAACTATAATATCAAATGAGTCTTTTAAGTCTAATATACTGCAAAACATTGTTGCAACAAATATACAAACAACAAAGCACCTAAATACCTATAACCAACAACGTCAGCATATAATGTTAAAAGACATCCAAAATCAAACACAAGAACACAAGAAAGAACCTGATGATCAAAGATCTTGACAACAACAAAAAAGAAATCATTATCCACCTCACGGGTATCCTTCCCACCAACGACGACATCCTTCTTCATCTTCGACAACTTGGGGTCATCCCCTTTAGCAACCTCCGTCTCAAACTACCCTTCCTTAAACAACTTAACACACAAATCACTCATCTGAAACGCCTCAATATGCACATCCGCCCCACCCTCCTCATTCACCTCCAACTTCACCACGACCTTGACCCACTCCTTCAACTCACTCTCCCCTTGCATCTCCACCGCCTGCAACACCTCCCTATTCGAAAACGTATAATCCCTCTTCCCCTGCCCCACCGTCTGCGTAAATATAAACCCCACTTTCCTCATCCCCAACCCAACACTATCGCCTCCACTACCCTCTCCTCATTCCTATCCCTCATCAATACCAAACTATCCTCCGTCCCTTGCTGCGGCAGCTCATATTAAAATCCACCTCAACTTTCCCCTCATCCGATACCGTTAGAGTTATTTTGTTCTTGTATAATATTATTGTAAAATACATGAATCTTTATGGGTTTGATTCTTGATTAGAGGGCTGCCTAGTCAGAACTTATCCGGGACCTTATCGCGTGCGATTGGGAATCTTAGCAACTTGCAATCTGTGTAAGTTCTTGATTGGTCTTGTTCTTGACTAAAAGTGAACTTACAGTTCAAAGAAATAAAAATTTATAATTGTATACGATTGTGTAGTATGCTACAGAATAATGCAATATTTGGGCCGATTACTGATGCAATTGGGAAGCTGCAGAAATAGTCGTTGGATAAATAAAAACAAAGAAGTAAACAATATAACATAGTCAACTATATACAACATTTATTAAAACATTGAATAAATAAAAACAAAGAAGTTATAATGATAAACCGTTAACAAATAACGATCGAAGATGAAGAATAACAATTTCAAATCAAACATCAAATACTTTTTATCATAATTATTAAGGGTTATCAGCAAGATAAATTAGGGATTTGAATAAGAGATACCTTGTTGATGAAAAAGGTGGAGGATGGCGATTGAAGAAGAGATGGCAAAGAAGATGTGTTAGGGTTTAGTTTTTATACCATTTAATAAAAAAACGAAAAATTAAAAAAAAACAAAGAATTGCACCTCACTATGCCACGTGGCGATTTCAAGGGGGGGTTGGAGTTACCAATGGACGTCACGTCAGCAAAAGGGCTTTGTTTTATATATATATATATATATAGAATATAGATTAGGTACGTTTTTAGATATATTGGCATGTATTTTGACGAAGTCGCCTAAAAAGAACATTTCAAAGATCATGTCAGTGTTCGCATGCAACCTGAGTAGGATTACGACGTACCATTGATACGTAGTACGATTTGTTACTTTTCATCCACCTATTCTCCAACCACATGATGGTCTTCCAACTGAATGCTATGATCCTCTTTCTATCTCTATCGTAAAGTATCCTAAAACATTTTTTTTTAAATTTAGGGGATTAGATTTTAATAATCCAAACTTTGCCACGTTAACCGACAATAATATATACTTAAGAAATTTCTTACAAAATTCTCAACTTTCAAAGTATTTTCCTATAATAAGCTTTTATTAACTAAGAACTAATGAAGTTAGTGGATACTAATGTGGACATTAGCATGACATGTCAGCGTCCACATCAGTATCAACTAATTGGGTTAGTTTTGAGTTAACAAAAGCTAATTGTAGGAAAACATTTTGAATGTTGAGACTGTTGAAATTTCTTAAGTGCAGCTTATTGCCAGCCAACGACGTAAAGTTTGAATTATTAAAATTTATAATTGGTGGAGAAATTGTCAACACACAAAGCATTAAATGGTAAAAAACATGGATATGTTTGCTTGCTTCTCGGCAAAAACCAACCGGGAACCCCCAAAAAATGCAAGCCGCAAGGGGTGGCCGCGGTTGGCAGCACGTACCCGCGCCCCCTTGCCGTGAGTGCCCCCCCCCCCCCAAAGGAATTAAAAAAATAGTTAATTATCTGATTAGTCAACTGAAAAAACCTAAAAACACTAAAACTCACATGATATATAAAAATCCCAAAAACAACAACAAAAAAAAAATCTATTTAATAAGTAATTTTTTTAACGGATAACTTTGTAACATAGTGACAAAGTTTACTCAAGTTGACTCAAAAACACCAAAACTCATCTCGTTCATAATTTTTTTTCCAATCAATTCACTTAAGTTTACTTCTAGCACTATAATCCTTAATTTATATTTTACCAAATACCGTGTAATCATTTCTACATCACATTACTTTTATATTGACACTAGCTTTTATCCCGAGGGTATCCCGGGGTTGAAATATCTAATATAACATAATAAAATATCTAATATGACAAAATATTTAATGATTTTCCAATACATGATTAATGAATAATAATAATATTATTATTATTATTTATTTTAAAAATATTTTTGCCATAAGTTATCATATTCAAATATAAAAAAAAAAGAATCTCTGCCTATGAAGTTATGTTTATCGTTTGTGATTTATTAGTAGAGTAAAATATATTTGAAAACAAAACCCTACAAAAATAGTTGTTTTTTTTCTCTTTTTTTATATAGCACTATCAGGGGCGAAGGTTAAGAAGGGCCAGGGGTGGCCCTGGCCCCCCCTGTTTTCTGGCGCAATGATAGAAATTTGCGATTTTTATAGGTAAATTGCGTCCGGGTTTAGTCTGGCCCCCACCGATTTGCCACTACCGATCAAAAAAATTTGAGTCCGGCCCCCACCGTTTTGCAAACCATGCTTCGCCACTAAGCACTATGTTACTCGTTGAAAAGATAATAAAACGCTCGTTAATTTGGTGTAATTTTTTTCTTTAAAAAAGCTTGTATATAAAAGATATTAACGTTTAAAAGTTATAGGAGGAAACATTAGTGAGAAAATTTAATTTTGTTTTTAAATCCTTATCTTTTCCTAAAATAATTATAATATATATAGATTTATTAAAAAAACTCAAAAGTTAAAAAATCCTACATGATGCCACGTGGCACATTCAAAGAGGGGTTGAGGCCTCCATTGAATGCCACATCATCAAACTTCAATTCTTTTATTATAAGTTATAGATATCTAATATGACAACATAATTAATGCTTTGCCAATACATGATTAATGAATATTATTATTATTATTATTATTATTATTATTACTTATTTTAAACAAATTTCTGCCATAAGTTATCATTTTCAAATATAAAAAAAAAGAATCTCTGCCTATGAAGTTATGTTTATCGTTTATGATTTATTAGTAGAGTAAAATATATTTGAAAACAAAACCCTACAAAAATAATTGTTTTTTTTTTCTCCGTTTTTTATATATCACTATGGTACTCGGTGGAAAGATAATAAAACGCTCGTTAATTTGGTGTAATTTTTTTCTTTAAAAAATCTCATATATAAAAGATATTAACGTTTAAAAGTTATGGGAGGAAACATTAGAAAGAAAATTTAATTTTGTTTTTAAATTCTTATCTTTTCCTAAAATAATTATAATATATATAGATTTATTAAAAAAAATAAAAATTAAAAAATCCTACATGATGCCATGTGGCACATTCAAGAAGGGGTTGAGACCTCCATTGAATGCCACATCATCAAAGTTCAATTCTTTTATTATAAGTTATAGATTTTAATTCAAATTGAAATTACTTACATTTTTTTAATTCATGTTGATATTCTTAAGCCATGTGATAATATAATAAAAAAAAACTAGATAAATATCATATAGGGTTGGTTATTTTCTCTCTCTCAACAGGCAAGTCACCTGCTAATTCTCTCATATTTTTAAGCTTAACTTTTTTACATGACAAGATTTTTTATAAAAAAGTATACAATAAGCAAGCGTTTTTTATCTTTCCACTGAGTATGGTATTACAATATAAATATTAGAAAAGAATCTTGTTAATAGGGTTTTTTTTTGTTTATTGTGTTTTTATCGGTCCAATGTGTTGGTTTGTACATGTGTGTTATAAGTTTGTTTATTGTGTTTTTAGTCTCCGCATGTTGTAAATCTATTGATTATGTTTTTAGTTTGATGTTCATGGTGTTTTAGTATGTTTTCCATTGTGTTTTTAGTCTGTTATTCAGGTGTTTTTAATCTGTTGTTCATGGTGTTTTTAGTCTGTTGTTCATGATATTTTTAGTATATTATTCATGGTGTTTTTTGTCTGTTGTTCACTATGTTTTAAGTCTGTTATTCATTGTGTTTTTATTTTTTGTTTGTAGTGTTTTTAGTATGTTTTCCGTTGCGTGTTTAGTTTGCTCCCATTGTATTATATGTCATGTCCATTTATGAAACTAAGTTTTTGATTTTTTTCATGCCTGATACCTTGATGCTGGGACAATTATTAGGGATGCGACCGAAGTGGCTAAGGCTTTATACATAATCAGGTTGATGGACCATCACCACCACCATTACCACCACCATTCACAACCACCATCACACCACCACCACCACCATAATAAAAAAAGATATGCAAACACAAAAAACCATCACAAAAAACCACCATCAAACAACCCCAACCCATCCATCACTTGCCACCCAAGATTGCATCCCTTGCCTTATGTTTTGCTGCCATGTTCTTCAGGATGCAGGTCTATGTATTGCTAAGTGACTGACAGATGAAATTATCAAAAGTAGCTTGCGTCTAGATTTGCTCAATAGTTGCATCCCTGAATGGTGTTTTTTCTTCATTCATCAGCTTTTCAATCAGATCCAAGTTCTTCATATATTGCCTTTGTACCTCATTTTGTGCTGCTAGAACTACACAAGATGAGTTGATGTCATCTCTGACTTCGGAGATGCAATCTACCATGATCACAGTCTTGACTTGGAGATTGTTGATTGCATCAATGTGGTTTTCTGCCATTTTTTTTAGTTTTCTAGTTGGTATGTGACTCACTATGTATTTGATAGTGTATTTATAGACCAAAAAAGTTAATTACATATGATATGTGGTAGTTGAATATTGAATTTCAAGAATTAACTATGTTTATTACCAATCAAATCATAAATAGTAGTTAGTAAGATTTTTTGAGTTTTTTTTACCATTTAAATAATCATGTATTTAGAGAGGTTGATGTTTTACCATTAATAAGCTATGCCACTTGCATTTTTCATCATTACATGTACGAACACAATAAAAAAACATAATCTTTGTATTTGTAACTCACGTGTTTTTAAATAATACAATAAGTGTGTTTAAATTTTTAAACGTGCGTTTAAATTTTATGCACGTGCGTTTGTTGTTTGTTTGTTCCACTAGTAAACTTTAAACACATGTTATATTTTAACATATATATATATAACGTGCGTTTAAATAGAACCTGTTTATCAGGCGTTCTGAACGGCCGTTCACAGTGACCGGATCTGTTTTCTGCAGGGGCATTATGGGAAACTCAAACTTTTTAATAAAACCCCAAACCCTAACATAATGTGAACTACCGTTCACTTTCACAACTCTGAAAACCTCACTGTACTTGCTCTTTCAAAACAATGACATTCCTTTCAAGAATCCACATCCAAATCTTCAAAAAAATCAAGGTATGAATCTCTATTTTTGCAATATTATCTTGTTCTAGTGTAGTAGTATAGATTATTGCTTTCCTTCTTCTAGTTTTTGGGTCTCTTCATAATCATTTAACAAACCCTAAAACTTTTTAGAATGTTTGCTTAGTTAGTATAGATTAGTGTAGATTATTGCTCTAATCTTTGAGTTTTTGGATGCCTCTTCATAATGTTTAACAATAATCCGAAAATTAAAAGATTGATTTGAATTTCTAGAATAATATTAGATTAATCTATGATTGTATATAGTCTCAATCTTAGTTTTAATATAGGATTGTTTAAGAAATTTTGAGGTTTCTTCATAAATGTTCAAACAAGCCTCAAAATTTCTTATGTTTATGTAATGTAGATAATTGTTTCATTTTCTTAATTTTTGGGGTTTCTTCATAATTGTTTAACAAAGCCCCAAATTTTAAGATTGTTAGCATAAGTATTGTAATGATAGTAGTAGTTTTGTTTAGTAATTGTATAGTAGTTTTAATCTTAGTTATTGTATATTTGTTCAAGAAATTTTGGGGCTTTCTTCATAATTGTACAAACAAGCCCCAAGTTTCGATGTTACTTCATAATTATTCGGTTTCTAAACACCTTTTCACAAGATAACTTGTATTTTAAATGTTTTGCAAAATCATTGTGCATAGGTTGTTAAAATTCTGAATTTGTTTAAAAACTTCATAAGTCTTGCAAGTTTGGCCATTCAATCATCAAAGTGACATGATTTTTCAAAAACCAAGTGCTTGAATGACCACTTTTGAGTGCATTTGGAAAAAATATTGTAAAGGGACACAAACCAATGCATGGGATTGACAAAACTGCTATTCAAAAATGTTGTTTGCTGCTGTGTCAAAGTGAATGCCCGTTCACATAAGGTGAACGGTCGTTCACATGTTCTGTGAAGAAATGGGTCATTTTTAGTGCGTTTTGGCTGCTAGTTCTTTTTCTTCGATTATGTTTAACATTTTAAGCTTGTTTTAATGCAGATGGTTCACGAATTCCTTCAATTCGGCACCCAAAACCCAAAGGACCAACAATGCATTGGAGAGTTTCAAGAACTGTGGGGGTAGGAGAGATTCGATTGCTGCACCACGCAGACTTTGTTGGGATACAGTTCGGGAGCTGAATCAAGAGGAAAGGCTTTGTGGTATGCTCGATGCTCCCATGGACATGTTGCTAAGTATCAAGCGACATGTTTATGAGGAGCTAACAATCGAGTTCTTTTCCTCATACAGTTACACCAAGCCTAGGGGAAGGGAAGAACCAAAATTTTACACAAACTGAAAAATTGGGAGTTGAATTTGGACTGGGTGGTACGTGATACCAAATGTCGGTGGCTGAGCTTGGGTCCATCTAGGGATCTATACAGATGAGGAGGTTTCTTGAGGAAGGCTTTAATGAAGCTAAGTTCTGCTTTGACAACAACCATGAACGACTAGCTTCTTGGACAGAGATCCCCGGACTAAACCACTACAATCCCCAAGGCTCCAAAGCCTTAAGGATAAGGGACCCACTACTAAAACTTGCTCATCAGGTGATCTGCAACACCATGGCGGGTCGAAAGCAGAGCTCGGGAAACTGCCTCACACCAGACTTGTTGTTTCTTTATTCTTTTGTCAGAAATGAACCAGTCAACCTTGCTGCATTGTTAGCCGCTTTCTTCATAAAGGCAGCAGGTCGGGCGCCCGGAAGCGAAATACATGGGAGCGAGTATGTGACAGAGCTAGCTCATGATCTGGGGATCTTGAGAAGGGCGAGGGGGATTTTGACAAGGGTTCAGGTTGGTACTTATGTTAATATGTAGATCCTAAAAAATATGGGGATCGTCCATGAGGCGGGGAATGGTACATGTCGACTAAAAGGCCTCGATGATCGGATCTAGAACCCGCTTCCACCTGATAGTGATGATGAGGATGAGGACGAGTCTGATGAGGAAGAAGAAGAAGATGATGATGATGATGATAGGCATGATGAGGGAGAAGTACCAGAGCAGCAGCAGCACCAGCCGCCACCTTAGAACTTTTATGGGGAGTTCACCGCCTTCAGAGATGAAACGCAGGAGAACTTTAACAGCATGTTTGATGGTTTTAACTACCTTTTTACGTACCTTCATACCATGTACCCGAGTTACTTTGGGAATCCTCCACATCCGTTTGGGACACCGGGTGACAAGAGGAGGATAAGACATGATGCAGCGGGTCCGTCTGGGACCCGAAAGGATGATGATGATGAGGAGGATTAGAGGGTAGTTGGAACGGGTTGTGGCGGCGGTGGTATTTTTATTATTACATTTTATGCATTATTGTATTCTACTTATTTCGGGTGCTTGCACCCAAGACATCTTTAGTTTGTACTCGTACTATTTATTTCTTTCCAGTTATGTCATTTCAGTTTGTTTGCTTTGATTGGATGATGATGTGTTGAATGGGTTTGATGTATTTTATTTTTGTCAAGAATGTTGGTAGTGCAGGAAACTGGCGACCATCGGTGTGGATGCTCCATGCAGTTTATTTATACGAGTTTTATTCCAACATCAGGGGAGCATTATTCTCCTTTTTCACACTTTAGTTAGATATTTCATAAACGCTTTCTATTGTCACATTGGGGACAATGTGAACTTCAAGTATGGGGAGGGATTACATTTTGTTCTTGTTTGTCCTCCTATGTGTATATATATATATAATAAACATCAAGCCTAACCAATTTTTTGATAAAGATAACTTGGGGCGCGACAAACAGACGTGATACTAGCATGCTAAATCCATACACTTGTACCCATTTCCTTCCGGTTACGTGAGCATTTGAGCCGATAGTATAGATTATTTCATTTCTTGATGCTTATTGAGTGAGTCGGATGTTTTGTGCAATTTAGAACTTGTCATTAGCATGCTTGTTTAGATCAGAAACGTGTGAGATTGTATGAAAATGATTGAGGCATTTAGGATACCCTTTTGATTTAGCTGTTTCTTTTCGTTCTATGTGTTTCCCGCACCTAATTTTTATCCACTAGTTAACCAAGTTGAGCCTTATCCCGTGTTTTTTCTTATTTACCACACCATTTCACCACTTATCCAAATTTGGCCTTTTTCTTTTAAACCTTTTGTGTTAAAACTCGGTGTAGGTTATTGTTTAACTCGTTTATGTGTTGTAAATAGTTCGTGTTCGGGTTTATATATTTAGAGCCCGTGTGTTGTATATATTTGTGTTATAGTTATCGGTGTTTAAAAAAATCCAGAAAAATAGAACACCCTAAAATCGGGTGAATTAGTAGTGTTCGAGCAGTTTTCAAGACTCTAAAGTTAGAATTTTTGTGTTTAGCTCGATTTAAATTAAAATTGCCTATATTCGCGTGTGTTTTGTATAGTTATGTTTGTTTCTGTTAGTTAGACATAACCGCCGAGTTTTAGCCGATTTGTCACTATAAATATCCATTCCACACCCTTACCTTTGCCTATCATTACAACCTTATTAAGACCTCTTGATTTGTGCTTTTTCACACGTTAGTTGGTGAAGATTAGATCTTTTGACAAGCTTATGATATTGCACGATTCATTGTCTTGGCAATGGAGCGATTTACACATACACATTACACGTATGTATCATAAATAAAACCGAGTGTGTGTGAACATTGTGAGTCGTGTATGGGTTTGTGTGCTATGTTGATCGGAAGTGAATCGTCGCGTTTTAGTTATCTTGTTGCCTGTTTATATATGTTGGCTTGAAACTGATTTGTACAGGTTATTTTGCCTTTGTTGCCATTTGGCGAGTTTTTCGTTCATTTTAGTTTAGTTTTTTTCTTGAGGACAAGCAAAGTTCAAGTGTGGGGAGGTTTCATGTACGTTAAATTATACATATAAAAGTCCCCGTTTAACTCCCGTTTAAATACGTTTTTGACCTTATACACGAGGAATTGGTACTTATTTGGGTATCTTTATGATTACAGGTCTTAAACGATGTCCCGGAAGCAATCCCGAAGAAAAACAAAGCTTTCTGCGCAAGAATAGAGACCTGGTCATTCTGAACGGCCGTTCGGTCATTGTGAACGGCCGTTCACATGGACAGATAATTTGTGCAACATTCTAGAAGCCTACGTCACTGTACTCGAGCACCTTTTATGCCCACTTGTCAAGTGAACGGCCGTTCAGTCAAAGTGAATGGTCGCTCACTCATCTCAGAGCCTTTAAAACAGATTTTCAGCCCCTATATTCATCGTTGGGTAATTTTGAGGCGATTTTGGGCGATTTTCCGGACCTGTGACTTGCTGTGAAGGCGAAGAACAAGCTCGGGAGGTGATCCGAATCCATTATCATCATCCAATCCATCACATTAGGCATTTTATGGTTTGATCTTTAAACTTATATATTGTTCAAATCAGTTTGTATTAGCCTGAATATGATGTTTATGTTATAGATTGTAACATACGGGTAAAAACAACTAATCGTTAGTAGCTAAAACAATCGTTTGTGTGTTAATCATGTTTTGTATGAATTTGGTGTTTTTACATGTTTGAATCTTGATGATCATATTACAACCATGTTTCATTGTTGTTGGATTTTTGGTTATGTTTGTATGACTTTGATGATTATCGTTTTGTGTTAGTCGGATACATGTTGAAAATCCGTCCGGTTAATCGATCGGTAGTAGACTAGTTAACTTGTTAATGTGTTTACACAATGAAATTGGAAACCGGTATTGGTTTGGTTAAAGTCAGGCGAATAATGATTAGAAATGCTTATCGACACGTAAAAGGGTTTAAAACTGCTCGCTAATGAACAATTTGAGGTGGTTAACGTGTGTTATCGTGTTAGCTTTCCGTATAGTTGTCATGTTAGGATTCTTGAAAGGGATACTAATTGTCTGAAAATGGGAATATTGATCTCGCGCCTTTTTATCATATGAAATGTAGATGACATGCTAGGATTGGTATTATATTGTCTTTATATTTAGTATTTGGAGTGTTACATATGTCAATTAAGTGTTTTAGAATTAATCTAGTTTAAACACCTTCAAACTATCTTTTACTGGTAAATTGGGGATAGGGTTTAAGTACTATTGCGTCCGCTCGCGTCCATGGATCGATATCTGGTTCTTATCTCAGCTTACTACATATATAACGGGGTACAATTGCCTTTTTGTGTGTGTTTTAATGTTAAGGTCTAAACCATTTTTATAAATATTAAAACCAAACGTGTGTTATAATCAACGCAAAATTATGCGTACTTGCAGACACGTCATGTTAATAATACATGCGTTGATAGTGATATTGAATATGATTTGACTGATTTTATCAATTGAATTATAATACTCTGTTTTTCTTCTTCGTCTGGAAATACTTTTTGATTTGATTATATTCGATTTCGTTTTATGTTATTTTGATTATGTAATCATTCAGATTGGTTAATCGATTTGGATCTCTGAAAAATTATGCTTCGATTGAGCCTGTTGTTACGATTTCAAAAAAATTTAAACTTTTTTTCTTAATTTACCCATGGTTAGATTAACCCAAATATGATTAAGGTTGTTAATTAGCATCTTGCCACCGTCTAAATCTAATGACTGAGAATGCTTCTTACGCTTTGTATGTTATGGTTCTTTGTACGTTATCTCTTCCCTTATTTTATTTGTTTTCTTTTCATTCAAACGGGACATTGTCTCATCTGCACCTAACTTGAAGTTTTTATTATTATTATTATTATACTCCATGTTCCCGAATTGCGTGTTCTTGGCTTGACAAAAGTTGCTCATCTACACTCCAACGTCCATGAACATATGCTCTCAAGTGTTCGTGTCTCGATTAAAATTATTTCGTTCTGAGCTCCTTTTACACGAACACCTACAAAATAATAAAATAACTAAATACATAATAAGAACGATACGAAACGAATAAAAACCTAACCAAATAATATACAAAATACATAGGAAAACAAATGTGTTTTGTAACACATCACTACCCTTAATTCTAATTACGATATAAAATGTCAATTTTGGGGTATATCATAACGTCAGCAAACATAACTATCTCATGGAGGAGTCATAAGGAACTGTTAACAACAACTTAAGTTATAATGACATAATGTGTTGCTGATCACAACAAAATGGTCATTAAATGTTGTTGATAAATTTATCAGTTCGACTCATAATTTAATAACTCCATTTAAATACTATATTGAAGACTTACAGTGATAAAGTCACCTACCCTAATTTCTCGAACAGTAACAGTATGAGAGAAGCTGCATTAGAGTTCGATACAAAATTATTGTTCACTTATTTTAAGAACAAGTAGAGGAAATCAGAATTTTGTATCGAATGCATTCATGATATGCTTATGGATCCACTAATTAAAGGTCCATTACCCATAAGTCTCACTAAGGGCCAAATAAGAGAAAATGGTTTTACTAATGACCATGTACAACTGCATATCATACTATGAATGAATAATGATTAATGGTTATTTTTTCCTCGTTCGTTTTGAATTTGTAATGTTTCTAATGAATACGTTAAGCATGCATAATGACGTATAGACAATAATTATACAAATCAACAATTAAGGGCATAAGTGTGATTGATCCTAACGTTAAGTTCTAAATTTGGATGTAGTATGATTAATTGGGGTCCTGAGTTGAATATAGACTCAACGACTGTATTTCTCTGCTACATTTTGGGTTTATAACTAAAATGAGTATTAATCTTCAGACTAATGTAATACTCATAATAAATTATTACTCGGCCAAGTGGGAGAATGTTGGAATAAATATAAATTATGTTTATTATATTTATTATATGGCCATCATTATCATTTATATAAGATTGATCAATTACTATAATCTCCCTAAGTTTATAATAGGTGATTCTTTGATGGACAAAATTACCCTTACTAAACCTAATTAGGGTGTCCCCTGTGTGTGTGTATAAATAGAAAGATAACTAGAGGTATTAGGTTGGCTCTAATAACACCATAACCTAATGTAGCCACCACCCACCTCTCTCTCATTCGATCACTTTGTGATCACTAGCCATCATTAGTGTACACACTAAAGGGAATCCGAGCAAGATGATGGCGTCTTCCATTACTGAGGTTCCTGAACGGTTAAACATGTCAAACATGATTAAATCTTATGTTTATACCTTATGTTCTTATTAATATAATCAACATAGCGTACCATTTTTTTGTTTGTCTATTAGATGCAGGTTCATTTTTTTTTGATATTATACAAATTCAAAGAACCTCAAATTTGTAGTTTGTTTAGGGCCTCTAAAATGTTAGAACAGCCTTAACAATTAACAGTAACATTTTCTTTCATCTTTACTCACAACCACTTACAGCTCCTCCTAAAATATAAGGAATTCACTTACAAACATATTGTGAATGCTAATTATCTAAGAATTATCTACACGACTACCATGTCATGCTATATTAAATTTTATAGTAAATTACCAAAACCGTCCCTGTGGTTTGGCCAAATTTGTCACTCCGACCCAATCTAATAAAAATTGCTTGAACAGTTGTTGGGACAAAGAGGATTGAAGAAACCACCTTTTGATAACCTTAGTCCAAATCATATCTGCCTAAGTATGGAACTGCTGAAGAACAAATGAAGAAGTGCTGAAGAATAAACACCAAAGTACTGAAGAGTAAACTCATCAGAAGTTCTGAAGTCTAACCAGACATTTCACTGAAGAACTGCTGAAGACAAACTGCTCATCAGCAGTTTGTCACTCATCAGCACTTTGCATCAGAAGCTTCTAACCGACTGAAGATCAGCAGTTTCCTTATTATATTGTTTTATTAAAGTCTAGATTTCAAGTTTCAATGTACAGGCTGTTGTAAGCTTATCTTAGTATAATATCTTTGTTAAATATCTTAGATTACTTCAGACAACAGTTTAGTACATTAGTCTATAAATAGATGAGTTTGTTCATCTATTTCAGATATGTGATTTTGTGTAATATCTTTGATCTTAAATTGAAATCCTTCGGGCTTTAAACTTATAACTCCATTTCACATCTGAGAAACATAAATTGCTTTACTGCTTTACACTTAACTGTATTTATTGTTTCTCATTTATTATTCAGTCAAGGGGGAGTAATAACTCCTCATCAAAGTGATCTTTTAGACCTTTGAACACTTGTCTTTCCGCTGCTTAATAACTCATACATAAATCTGATAACACATAAGTGTTCATAAACTAAGCCACTGATCCAACAATTGGTATCAGAGCATCTGGTTAATCTGATCAAAATCAATCTAACAAATTGAGATTCAGACACAGGCTCAATATTGATATTCAATAAAGGATAAAAGGCTCACTTTTTAATCCATCACTTTAAAGAAGTATTGACAAATCCAAACTTCTTAAAAATGGACCCCTACAATACTGGATCTGCCAACAAACCTCCTATGTTAGTCAGAAATGAATATAACATATGGTCTAAAAGGTTGGCACACACTATTTCCCAAACAAACACTGGATGTTGGAGGTCTGTAGTTTTTAGACCTCACAAACCAGTTGTAAGTGATCCAGAGGGAAAGACTGAAAGACCAAAAGATCCAAAAGAATACACGGAGGAAGATTTCTGTCACACCCCGACTTTTCCCCTGGTCGGTTGTGACGTTTGGTGCCTTTGCCAACGCAGCGGAAAGATGCATCTAAGACTCTGGTTCCCTGAACGCCAATTCTAAACCTCTAGGATCCCCGATCCCAAGTGTCACCTACTCCAACCGTGCCGTTACCAAAGTTTAAACCTGAAAGACATACTTAAAAAGTCAACATAAAGTTGGTGAGTTCATAAGTTTTGCAAAATGTTATCAAACATTACCAAGTTCCAAAAGTGTTACCATGTTCACCCTGTCCATACTATGAAAAATGTAAACCAAAGTACGCTAGCTAGGCGTATGTTCCATTACTACTACGATTGGAAAACCATTACTAACTCGCAAACCAGATGTTGTGCCCGAATAGTAAACCTGTTCCTGTTTGAGACAATATGCACCCGCCCGGCGCTCCATGCCGACGGGTGGGGTTGGTCACTCCCAATAGCGCTATTCACATTTCCCCGTTGTGCAAACCAGCACATTCATGGTTCCCCCCGGGACTTCCAAAGATCGTATAGTAAACCGTTTGAAAACCCATAGTATGACAGTTGTTACCAAATAGTTGTTTAACACATGTTTTCTCCCCCAAAAAGTGAAAACCAAGTAAAGTGGGGCCGTAAACTCACGCAACCCGTTTCATTTTCCAAAACTTTGTTCGCTTTGAGTTCCTCAGTTTTTCATAACAGAAGCATGTCTTCCCCCCGAAAACATTTACAAAAACAGTAAAGAGTGGGGTATGAACTCACCTTAATGTCCATGCTAAGCTAGCAAACAAAGCCTGAGACCTCGACTGACTTCCTTGTGCCCTAATTACCAATATAGGACACCTTAACAACCGCTCAAAAGATAGTCTACCCGACTGCCTAGACTCATGTGTACCAACACGAGTCTCAAAACGTTTCAACTCGACGAACCGATCATGACTTACCTTAATTCACAAGTTACATACAACATAGTACCCAAGTTTCACACTTGTCACTATTCATATGTAACCAAGTTGGACTAACACCCCGAAACGTATATTTATCCTGAATCGTAGCTCGTCTCGTAAATCATATAAGTATATTCATCTTGTGTAATTATATTTTAGAAAATACTCTTTACAGAAGATACAATTTAGTTATTAAAATCAATTAATAACTTTTGTTACTTTTTCCCAAATGTTGTTTGAAGATCAACTTTATTGTTACAAATAGTTAAACTTTGAAAACATTTCGATTTTGTATATAATACACTTGTCCAAAACACTTACGAGAATTCATTTATAGAAATAATAGCAGTTCATTATGTTTTGATTTTATAAAAATTTGGGCAGAGTTTCCTCTGTTTTTGTACAAACCAGACAACACCCGTTGTCTACAATTTTCCACAAAATCAACTTTCAAACACAATTCATCAAGTCCTTTTATCGACAATCCGATTTACGAGACTCTATACGTTTCAACACCTATATATACTAATTTATATATATAGCAATATATATATAAAATATAGTCCGACAATAGAGTCCAATGTTATTTAGTCCGATATTCGATATAAGTTACGTCAAATTAACCATTCACCAAATCGTCTGTTTATATAGTTACCGTTTATTATTATTATTCGGTCCGTTCGCGAGTTAAAACTAGTTCGTCCGAAATATATTTATAAATATATAATATTCATAAATAATTAATATTTACAAATATACAATATTTATAAATATATAACATTTACAATCTACGTAATAATGAATACGAATTCAAGTATACCGAATCGCACGCGCGTAACCCGAAGCCGCCTCGAACGCCACGTTGACCGAATATTTGACCCGAGATGTAACCTCGGCGAAAAATGAACTAGAATCTGACCCGAACAACAGTCATAACCCGACCCAGATCTGACCCGACTTAAACCCGAACTGTTGACCCGAGGACAAGCCACCACCAATCGGACCACCATTGAAAACGCATCAGACCTACCACTTGTTGCACCATCGACTCGTACCCGAGACCTGGCTTGACCGAACCATTTGATCGGGTCTGACCCGAGTTGTCCAGACCCCAAACAAAGCTGTATGACCCGTGACCCGGAACTTGATCCGAACGACATCCATGCCCATCCTTGAACCGATACCCGGGACCTGAACCAACCTAACTAGGACCAGATCCGTACCCATAAGCTGAACCAAAACCTAACCTAACCTAACCCGATCCGGACCACTCGACAGCCACAAACCACCATCACAGTCGTCACCCACAGCAATACGACCACCAGACCAGCAGCCAATGCCACCCACACACCCGAACCCATCAGAAGCAACACCACCGGAACCACTATCACCCACATCGAGTTACCACCTTCAACCTTAATCAAGACCAAAACCCAAACCATCGGACCACTGAAGTATTGCCGCCTTCAACAACCAGAAACATAACCGGACCACCACTACTCGATCCTACCACCACCACGTACCTGATTCTTCAGTTGTGTGTTGATGTATTTCGGGGCCACAGCCCTGCGCCGCCACCACCCAAGCTTTGGTGGTGGCCGGCTGCTTCTGAAACAAAGACGAGAGAGGGAGGCAGAGAGATTGAGAGAGAAAGGTTAGAGAGAGAGATCAGATCTTAGAGAGAGAGTGTGTGTAGGTTAGCGGCTGAAAAATGAGGAAGGAGAAGAAGAATAAGCTGCTTTTATACCTAGGGTTTGTTGGTAGGTGACTTGAACCGCGTATCGAACCCGTATAAACGTAAAACGTCTCGGTTTTATTCTAGGCCCGATAGTTAATTATAAAAAGTAGTCGGTAAAGTTCGTAATTAATAATAATAATAAACCGAGCAAAGATATACATATTTTCGTTATCCGATACGTGCTTTCAGTTCACGCGTTTAAATCGCGTTACTTAAATCGGTCGCAGTTTCCATTGTTAAAACGATCCGTAAACTTCCGAAACTTAATAATTAACAATATTTGAAATAAATATTTATTTGTTTTAAATCATGAAAGTCACGTCAGTGTAGATCGGAAATTGCCGGGTGTCACATCATCCCCACGTTAAAAGAATTTTCGTCCCGAAAATTGCACCAGTACCAAAAGGAGTAACAAAAGAAACAAACAAAAGATAGAAACCAAGAGAGAGATTTACCCGAGTTGTTACATCATCCCCACGTTAAAAAGGAATCTCGCCCCGAGATTCATTCAGCTACAGTGGTAACATATCTCGATTCGAATTCCGGTGGAACAATATGAGACTCGTCAGCCAGACACTTCTTTAAGTTAGACACATGGAAGACGTTATGTACGTTGCCGAGCTCCGTCGGTAAATCAAGTCGATATGCCACCGGTCCAATCCGTTCCAGGATCGTAAATGGTCCGACATACCGATGGTTAAGTTTGCCACGCTTCCCAAAGCGTATGACGCCCTTCCATGGTGAAACTTTCAGAAGTACTTTGTCATCAACTTGGAATTCTAATGGCTTGCGACGCTGATCGGCATAACTCTTTTGCCGATCCCGTGCCGCTGCCAACCGGTTACGAATCTGTACAATCTTTTCCGAAGTTTCGTACACTAGCTCAGGCCCAGTGAGTTGACTCTCACCCACCTCAGCCCAACAAAGATGGGACCGGCATTTCCGCCCGTACAGTGCTTCGAACGGAGCTGCCTTGATGCTCGTGTGGTAACTGTTGTTGCAAGAGAATTCTACTAACGGTGGATGAGCTTCCCAACTTTTGCCAAAATCGATCACACATGCCCGAAGCATGTCTTCTAGGGTTTGAATCGTGCGTTCACTCTGACCGTCAGTCTGTGCAAAGACTTCCAGAAGTGAGAAGTAAAGTGGGAGTCACGATCCGAAATGATAGAAACCGGCACCCCGTGCTTAGAAACAACTTCCTTCAGATAAAGACGAGCCAAACGATCCATGGTGTCGGTCTCCTTAATGGCGAGAAAATGGGCTGATTTCGTCAACCGATCAACAATCACCCATATCTTATCACGCCCGCTCGATGTCTTAGGTAGTTTCGTGACAAAGTCCATTGTAATCCGTTCCCATTTCCACTCTGAAATTTCAGGTTGTTGCAAGAGACCCGACAGTTTCTAGTATTCCACCTTGACCTTAGCACAGGTCAAGCATTTGCTCACGTATGAGGCTATATCCGACCTCATGTTTGGCCACCAGTAGAGCACCTTTAAATCTTGGTACATCTTATCCGAACCAGGATGAATGGAATACCGGGATTTGTGAGCCTCATCTAAGACAAGCTCCCGAAGTCCCCCGAATAAAGGAACCCACATGCGTTCTGCGAAGTAGTGCAGGCCATCAGGCCTTCGTTCGAGGTGCTTTAAGGTTTTCCTCCTTCAAAGCTTCTAACTGGGCAGAACGGAGTTAGTCAGGTAGAGAGGAATGAATGGTGAGCTGCAACGCCCGAACGCGACGAGGGTTTGTTGATTCCTTCCTGCTCAAGGCGTCTGCCACCACATTCGCCTTGCCAGGATGGTACTTAATGGCGCAATCATAGTCGTTCAGGAGTTCAACCCAACGACGCTGTCGTATGTTCAGATGTTGTTGGTCGAAAATATGTTGGAGACTCTTGTGATCGGTGTAGATGGTGCATTTGGTACCGTACAAGTAATGTCCCCAAATTTTCAACGCAAATACCACTGCACCCAACTCCAAGTCATGGGTGGTGTAGTTCCTCTCGTGCACCTTGAGTTGACGAGAAGCATATGCAATTACTTTCCCGCGTTGCATCAACACGCAACCGAGACCACGAATAGAAGCATCACAGTAAACAACGAAATCGTCAGTGCCTTCAGGCAAGGACAGAATAGGAGCAGAACAAAGTTTAGACTTCAGTTCCTGGAATGCTGACTCTTGTGGTTCACCCCAGTCGAATTTTCTATCCTTCTGAGTAAGAGTGGTGAGGGGTTGAGCGATCTCCGAAAACCCCTTAATGAAATGACGATAATAGCCCGCAAGGCCTAGGAATTGTCGCACCTCAGTTGGCGTCTTTGGTGTTTCCCAGTCCTTGATCGCTTCGATCATAGCTGGATCGACATGAATTTCTAGTTCATTAACCACATGTCCTAGGATTTGAACTTCGCGTAACCAGAAGTCACAATTTGAGAACTTAGCGTAAAGTTGTTCCCGTCGCGAAAGTTCCAAAACCAAACGCAGGTGTTCCTCGTGTTCGGCCTTGTTCTTGGAGTAAATCAAGATGTCATCAATAAACACGATGACGTACTTGTCAAGATACGGTTTGCAAACGCGGTTCATCAAATCCATGAAAACCGCCGGTGCGTTAGTGAGACCGAAAGGCATGACCAAGAACTCGAAATGGCCATAAGGTGTCCGAAAGGCAGTCTTTGCAACGTCAGCTTCCCTTACGCGTAACTGGTGATAACCGGACCTTAAATCAATCTTAGAGTAGTAGCTAGAACCCTGGAGTTGATCGAATAGATCATCAATACGGGGAAGAGGATAACGGTTCTTGATGGTTACCTTGTTCAACTCTCTGTAATCCACACACAATCGAAAACTTCCATCCTTCTTCTTGACGAACAGAATCGGGGCTCCCCAAGGGGAAGAACTTGGTCTGATGAAACCCTTGTCCAAGAGTTCCTGCAACTGACTGGACAATTCCTGCATCTCGGGAGGTGCAAAACGGTAGGGGGCCCGAGCAATAGGAGCAGCGCCCGGTACAAGATCAATACTGAACTCAACCTGACGATGGGGAGGAAGACCAGATAACTCATCGGGAAAAACATCAGGATACTCTCGTAGAACAGGGATATCGTCGATCTTCTTCTCGTTAGTAGAGGAAACAGATAGGAGTGCCAAAACGGCCGAATAACCCTTCCGAAGATACTTAAGGGCTTTCATGCTGGAGATGAGACTTAGCGGAGCACCGCTCTTGATACCGTTCACAGAAAGAAATTCTCCATCAGGGAGAGGAATCCGCATAACCTTGTCGTAGCAAACAATTCTCAGCGCGATACAAAGACAACCAATCCATGCCTACAACAACATCAAAACGAAGCAACTAGTATGCCAACCTTTCATTACACACCGCAAGGCGTGTCTCCATTTAAGACAATAACAAACAAACTGATGAAAATGAGGCAAGCCAAATAAAACCATCCACTATCACTAGTCGAATGAATGTTCACCACAAGGTGCTGTATCAAATTCCAACAATTCGATTTAACTGAAGTGTCGACTCTAAAGAAACTCATCGACGAAGTATCAAAAGATTCATTGCCCACAGCGGCCTGACATATCAAGACTAGAAAACAAGCATTACGAGCAACGTAATGATAAACCAATCATAAATGAAACGGTTGTTCGATGTGAAGCCCTACAATGGACCTTCACAAGTTTAAAGAATCCAAGCATACAATAGTTGACACGTGTGTACAAAAGACGTGTCTAGTTCTGTGAAAAGAATACGGAATCAACAAAAATTAGATTCATTTACGATTAAAGGTTGAAGGCCACAAACACAAAAGAAGAGAGGAGTGAATCATACCCAAAAGATATAACTAGGTTCTAAAACAGGAACCTTAGAAGCTCTAGGAACAAGATCATCAAGATCTTAAACTGGTTCAAGAAAAACGAAGTCACAAATGACACGAACAGGGGAGAATTGGCAATCACGTCCGCAACAACAAAAGAATGATCAACACTTATCCATTATTTATATATATATATATATAAATATAAATATTTACAACAACACATAACAATATAGATACCCTCACGATAGAAATTCTTAGAACAACCAAGTGCCTGTAGATTTGCGATAACGTGACGTCTACGTTATCGAAAATTTACCTCACAAGGTCATCCTATTAACCTCCATCATGAGTTGTATCACAAGCAAGCGTCACATTTACATAATAGCACGTATATATCACATAATATAATGTTTGTCGTGTGCGCCACCTTTCCGAGTGCTTCTCCCGACTGCATTCCAGCTTCGCAACATCATTGGCGAAACTCGTCCAACAAACGTGACACATGTGTGCGTTCCCAATACGTCCAAGATTGAGTCGACAACCATTGGCGATACGTACTATATATACTTTACATAAATACACACAGTATATAAACAAGTAAATTGTTTCTCATACCAAGAAACAATGACTCAGCTACTCTATGTGAATAACCACTCTGATATCTAATGCGATGACTCACCAGTCACCCGTGAAGTACACAAGTCATGTAACACATTTGGCAACGGTTGGAATTTCAGTTCCTAGGCGTTCATGCTAAATATTACGTCTTAGAAATTTTGGTCCCTGTCTCGAAACAACCTCAGGTTAAAGCCTAGATATCTACCCAGACACCTAATTCGCTAAAACCTATGGCTCTGATACCAAACTGTCACACCCCGACTTTTCCCCTGGTCGGTTGTGACGTTTGGTGCCTTTGCCAACGCAGCGGAAAGATGCATCTAAGACTCTGGTTCCCTGAACGCCAATTCTAAACCTCTAGGATCCCCGATCCCAAGTGTCACCTACTCCAACCGTGCCGTTACCAAAGTTTAAACCTGAAAGACATACTTAAAAAGTCAACATAAAGTTGGTGAGTTCATAAGTTTTGCAAAATGTTATCAAACATTACCAAGTTCCAAAAGTGTTACCATGTTCACCCTGTCCATACTATGAAAAATGTAAACCAAAGTACGCTAGCTAGGCGTATGTTCCATTACTACTACGATTGGAAAACCATTACTAACTCGCAAACCAGATGTTGTGCCCGAATAGTAAACCTGTTCCTGTTTGAGACAATATGCACCCGCCCGGCGCTCCATGCCGACGGGTGGGGTTGGTCACTCCCAATAGCGCTATTCACATTTCCCCGTTGTGCAAACCAGCACATTCATGGTTCCCCCCGGGACTTCCAAAGATCGTATAGTAAACCGTTTGAAAACCCATAGTATGACAGTTGTTACCAAATAGTTGTTTAACACATGTTTTCTCCCCCAAAAAGTGAAAACCAAGTAAAGTGGGGCCGTAAACTCACGCAACCCGTTTCATTTTCCAAAACTTTGTTCGCTTTGAGTTCCTCAGTTTTTCATAACAGAAGCATGTCTTCCCCCCGAAAACATTTACAAAAACAGTAAAGAGTGGGGTATGAACTCACCTTAATGTCCATGCTAAGCTAGCAAACAAAGCCTGAGACCTCGACTGACTTCCTTGTGCCCTAATTACCAATATAGGACACCTTAACAACCGCTCAAAAGATAGTCTACCCGACTGCCTAGACTCATGTGTACCAACACGAGTCTCAAAACGTTTCAACTCGACGAACCGATCATGACTTACCTTAATTCACAAGTTACATACAACATAGTACCCAAGTTTCACACTTGTCACTATTCATATGTAACCAAGTTGGACTAACACCCCGAAACGTATATTTATCCTGAATCGTAGCTCGTCTCGTAAATCATATAAGTATATTCATCTTGTGTAATTATATTTTAGAAAATACTCTTTACAGAAGATACAATTTAGTTATTAAAATCAATTAATAACTTTTGTTACTTTTTCCCAAATGTTGTTTGAAGATCAACTTTATTGTTACAAATAGTTAAACTTTGAAAACATTTCGATTTTGTATATAATACACTTGTCCAAAACACTTACGAGAATTCATTTATAGAAATAATAGCAGTTCATTATGTTTTGATTTTATAAAAATTTGGGCAGAGTTTCCTCTGTTTTTGTACAAACCAGACAACACCCGTTGTCTACAATTTTCCACAAAATCAACTTTCAAACACAATTCATCAAGTCCTTTTATCGACAATCCGATTTACGAGACTCTATACGTTTCAACACCTATATATACTAATTTATATATATAGCAATATATATATAAAATATAGTCCGACAATAGAGTCCAATGTTATTTAGTCCGATATTCGATATAAGTTACGTCAAATTAACCATTCACCAAATCGTCTGTTTATATAGTTACCGTTTATTATTATTATTCGGTCCGTTCGCGAGTTAAAACTAGTTCGTCCGAAATATATTTATAAATATATAATATTCATAAATAATTAATATTTACAAATATACAATATTTATAAATATATAACATTTACAATCTACGTAATAATGAATACGAATTCAAGTATACCGAATCGCACGCGCGTAACCCGAAGCCGCCTCGAACGCCACGTTGACCGAATATTTGACCCGAGATGTAACCTCGGCGAAAAATGAACTAGAATCTGACCCGAACAACAGTCATAACCCGACCCAGATCTGACCCGACTTAAACCCGAACTGTTGACCCGAGGACAAGCCACCACCAATCGGACCACCATTGAAAACGCATCAGACCTACCACTTGTTGCACCATCGACTCGTACCCGAGACCTGGCTTGACCGAACCATTTGATCGGGTCTGACCCGAGTTGTCCAGACCCCAAACAAAGCTGTATGACCCGTGACCCGGAACTTGATCCGAACGACATCCATGCCCATCCTTGAACCGATACCCGGGACCTGAACCAACCTAACTAGGACCAGATCCGTACCCATAAGCTGAACCAAAACCTAACCTAACCTAACCCGATCCGGACCACTCGACAGCCACAAACCACCATCACAGTCGTCACCCACAGCAATACGACCACCAGACCAGCAGCCAATGCCACCCACACACCCGAACCCATCAGAAGCAACACCACCGGAACCACTATCACCCACATCGAGTTACCACCTTCAACCTTAATCAAGACCAAAACCCAAACCATCGGACCACTGAAGTATTGCCGCCTTCAACAACCAGAAACATAACCGGACCACCACTACTCGATCCTACCACCACCACGTACCTGATTCTTCAGTTGTGTGTTGATGTATTTCGGGGCCACAGCCCTGCGCCGCCACCACCCAAGCTTTGGTGGTGGCCGGCTGCTTCTGAAACAGAGACGAGAGAGGGAGGCAGAGAGATTGAGAGAGAAAGGTTAGAGAGAGAGATCAGATCTTAGAGAGAGAGTGTGTGTAGGTTAGCGGCTGAAAAATGAGGAAGGAGAAGAAGAATAAGCTGCTTTTATACCTAGGGTTTGTTGGTAGGTGACTTGAACCGCGTATCGAACCCGTATAAACGTAAAACGTCTCGGTTTTATTCTAGGCCCGATAGTTAATTATAAAAAGTAGTCGGTAAAGTTCGTAATTAATAATAATAATAAACCGAGCAAAGATATACATATTTTCGTTATCCGATACGTGCTTTCAGTTCACGCGTTTAAATCGCGTTACTTAAATCGGTCGCAGTTTCCATTGTTAAAACGATCCGTAAACTTCCGAAACTTAATAATTAACAATATTTGAAATAAATATTTATTTGTTTTAAATCATGAAAGTCACGTCAGTGTAGATCGGAAATTGCCGGGTGTCACAATTTCCAAAAGTTTGAGCTTGATGCAAAAGCTTTCTCCATGTTGGCTATGGCTCTCCCAAACGAAATATATGCTGGCCTTTTACATTGTGAAAGTGCCAAAGAGCTGTGGGATTGCCTAAAAGAGCAGTTTGCAGGAACTGCTGAGGTGATAGCCAACATCAGAGAAATATTGGCTCAACAATATGAAACTTTTACTCACATAGAGGGTGAATCTTTAACACAACAATTTGAAAGATTTTCTTCACTCATCTCTGAGTTAAATATTAACAATCAGACTTATTCAAATGAGTCTATGTTACATAGATTTTTAAGGTCTTTTCCTTCAAAATGGGAAACTTACTCTATAGTCCTCAGAACAAGTTCAGATTTTAATACCTTGAACCTAACTAGGTTACATGGTAAATTACTAACTTTTGAGAGAGAAATCAGTCAAAAGAAAAAGTTGCAAGAATCTGGTAAAACTGCTGATGACTATACTCCGGGTAGCACAGCCTTATTAGGACATGACTCACCATCCTGTTCTAATAATTTTGGTTCTTTTGACCACATTGACGTAATAGCTGGGATCTCATCAGATGGATCTTTCCCAGCTTATGACAATGAAGAACTGAGTCAAACTGCTGACAACATGTGTTTCATCATGGATGATTTAAAATATTTCAGCAGTGATGACTTAGAAGATATGGAAATATTGCACCAACTGGCCTTGTTAAGCTTAAAAACTAACAAATTTTATAAAAGGTCAGGAAGGAAATTTCCAGGACTAAACAATTCAACAAAAGTTGTTTTTGACAAATCTAAACTTAGATGTCATAAGTGTCAAAAGTTGGGACACTTTGCTAGAGAATGTAGAAGCTCTAGCTACAACCAACCAATGTCTGGAAATCAATTTAATCCCTCATATAATAGGAATAATGGAACTCAAGGGAGTGCTCATTTTGTACAGGCACAAGCTCCACATGTTCAATATGTGCCACAAGTACAATATGTTCAGATGCCTGCTCAACAACAACAGCAGCTCATGCCTCCTTTTCCAACTGCTCAACAACCTGCACAAACTCAACAACCCCCTCAGCAACAAAGCTTATTTACCTCAGGGTATGTTGACTGGAGCAGTCTTCCTTATGACACATCAGAATGCAGTCAGGATGCAGACAATAAGGTCTATGATGTCAACTGGGGAGAACCTGATAATGGCAGAAAGAATTTTGCCTTAATGGCTTTTGAAGGATACTCTTCAAATTCTGCTCTCACACAGGTATCACAACAATCTCTGTTAAAGCTTTGCACCAAATCTTGCAAAGAATCTTTTGCTTTAATAAGAGAAACTAATGTGCATTTACAAGGCAAATCCAATGATATGGAGAGAAAATTCACACAAATGAAGTGTGATTTGGAAAGAAAAATTGTTTTGAAAAACAAAGAAATTTCCAAACTGAATGATAAATCCATTGAAACAGAAGCACAAATGAAAACAATGATAGACAGCCTAGGAAATGTCAGACAAGAGCTTGCTGACACCAAGGTTGATTGTGAAAAATGGGTTGAGTCTTGTAAAGGGTATCAAATGTTGCTTAACAAACAAACTGCAGTCAATGTTAAGTTTGGCATTGGATATACCCACACTGAATCACCAACAGATTTCACCCACAAAACTGATAATGATGGGAAGAAATTGATTCAAACTTCTGATATGGAGGAATGCACATCCTACCATCAGAACTTCCTCAAAAAGGGAAGTACTGCAGAAGTTAAAACTACTGACAATAAGCCATCAGCAGTTTCAACTACATCAGGAGTTGAGACCCTAAAAACTGCTGATGACCTATTTCAAAAATCTGATTTTGTCAGTAAATTGCCTTCCAACTCTCTTGATTTATCTAAAAAGAAAGAGAAGGCAAAAGCATGTGAAATATGTGGTCTGTTTAACCACATAACTGAACTTTGCAGATATAGAAAGGTAAATCAGTTAAACAAACATAGACAACAACTGATTGTGGGAAAACAGATAAAACAAGATTTTGAAAATACCTTTTTTCCCAACAAACAACAATCAAACAAAACCCTTTCTAAGAAGAGGCCTTTATCTCAACAAAGGTCATCTTCTCAAAGTTCAACTTCAGAAGTTTTACCTAACTCATCAGCAGTTTCACAAACTGCTGAAGTTAAAGATTTGATAAACCTGGTTAAACTTCTGATGACCAAAGTTGATGGTGGAAACCAAAAAGAACCCACCATTGTTCTTAATGACAAATCCATTGCCAAAAAGACATGGATTTCTAAAAATGGTCCACAACAAGCTGCACCTGTTCTCAAGAGCAAACCCAAAGCCAAATTGGCTTGGGTTGCCAAAACTAACTAATTTGCTATCTTGTGCAGAGAGTCTCTAGAGGTTTGAATAGCATATGGTATGTGGATAGTGGAGGCTCAATGCACATGACTGGATGCAGATACCTGATAAACAATTTTATCAGTCAAAGAGAAGGATCTGTGTCCTTTGGGAACAATGCCAAGGGATATGTGCTAGGATATGGCAATGTATCCTCAGGCAAAATGCAGTTTGACAAGGTCAATCTGGTTGAAAACCTTGAGTACAACTTGCTGAGTGTCTCACAAATGTGTGACAAAGGATATTCTTCCTTTTTCACCAAGACAGCATGCAAGATCATATCACCAGAAGGCCAGAAATTGATAGAGAAGATTATTGAAGATCATACTTTGCTGATTGCCAAAAGGTGTGGCAATGTCTATGCAGTGGACATTGAAAAGGACAAAGTATTGAACAAGACTGCCTGTTTCTTCTCAAAGGCATCAACTTCAGAAAATGATCTCTGGCACAGGAGACTTGGCCATGTGAACTTTAAAACCATCAATAAAGTCACAAAAATGGGCTTGGTCAGAGGTCTACCTTTGAAGGAATATCAGTGCAAAGAACACTGTGTTTCCTGTCTTAAAGGTAAACAGCATAAGTCCTCCTATAAGTCTATTGAAGAATAAAAAACAACTGCATGTCTTCAACTACTCCATATGGACTTATTTGGACCAGTCAAGATTATGAGCCTTGGTAAGAAGAAGTACTGCTTGGTCATCATTGATGACTACTCAAGATTCACATGGGTCTTCTTCTTATATTCCAAGGATGAGGCAGCTGAATTCATCAAGTTCTTTATTCTACAAGTAGAGAAGCAATACTCTCTATCTGTCAAAGTCATCAGGAGTGACAATGGGACAGAGTTCAGGAACAAAACTCTGGATGAATTCTGTCTGTCTAAAGGGATTGTTAGACAGTTCAGCATTCCCAGAACTCCTGAACAAAATGGTGTGGTAGAAAGGAAGAACAGAACATTAATTGAAGCAGCCAGAACAATGTTAGCTGATTCAGGCCTACCTTTGTATTTTTGGGCTGAAGCAGTCAACACTGCATGTTATGTTCAGAATAGAGTTCTTATCAACAAGAGACATACCAAGACTGCCTATGAAATTCTTCATGGCATAAAGCCCCTTATCTCCTTCTTCAGGGCTTTTGGATGTCAATGTTTTATCCTCAACATCAAAGACTCTATCTCTAAGTTTGCTGCAAAAGTTGATACAGGTTATTTTCTTGGTTATTCTCCTTTCAGAAAAGCTTACAAAGTTTTCAATTCAAGAACCAAGATAGTAGAAGAAACACTGAATGTCAAGTTCAATGAATCAAAACACACTCTTATTCTAGCAAATCCTGCTGAATTATTTGATCTTGACAACTTTCATTTCGGACCTGAAAAGACTGTTGAATCATCCAAACCTCCTCAAAATGGTTTTCAAGGATTTGAAGTTGATAGTCCTGCACCATGGACTCCAAATACAGTCAGAAGATCAACTATTAAACCTTCAGAAGTTTCAATAGCTTCAACTTCAGGAACTACTGATGAACATTTTGAAACTACTGATTCAGCTGAACCTAAAACTCCTGAAGTTCAAATAACAGCTAAACCAGATATTATCAATCTCAGTGGTTTATTTGAAGAACCTGTAGAGCCATCATCTAGTACAGGTTTACAACAACTGATTGAACACAAAGATCATCCATTGGATCAAATCATGGGTGATATTGCATCAGGGGTACTCACAAGAAACCAGCTTTCCAACTTTTGCTTCTTCTCAGCATTCATTTCTCAATTGGAACCAAAGAAGTATCAAGAAGCCCTCAAAGACAACAATTGGGTGCAAGCAATGCAAGAAGAGTTGCTTCAATTCAAGAAACAACAGGTTTGGGAAATCTGTCCCTTACCTGAAAAGAAGCAACCAATTGGAACAAGATGGGTCTTCAGAAACAAATCAGATGAGGCTGGCATGATCATCAAGAACAAAGCAAGATTGGTGGTACAAGGTTATTCCCAAGAGGAAGGAATTGATTATGATGAAACCTTTGCACCAGTTGCAAGACTTGAAGCTATCAGGTTATTTTTAGCTTATGCAATTTCCAACAACATTAAAGTTTATCAAATGGATGTCAAGAGTGCATTTTTGTATGGAAAAATAAAAGAGGAAGTGTATGTCTGTCAACCTCCAGGGTTTGAGGATCCTTCTCATCCTGATTGGGTTTACAGACTTGACAAAGCTCTTTATGGGCTAAAACAGGCTCCAAGAGCCTGGTATGAAACACTTTCCAACTTTTTACTAAAGAATCACTTCTCAAGGGGATCCATTGATAAAACTCTTTTCATAAAACATGTTGGAAATCATGTCTTACTTGTTCAAATCTATGTTGATGATATCATATTTGGTTCAACAAACTCAAAATTGTGTGAAGAATTTAAGAAACTCATGCAATCAAAATTTGAAATGAGTACAATGGGAGAATTGCAGTACTTTTTGGGACTGCAAATCAAGCAACAGTCAAATGGAACATTTATACATCAATCAAAATATGTTAAAGAATTATTGAACAAATTTTCTTTACAAAATTGTAAAACATGTTCCACTCCCATGACACCAATCACACAAGTTGAACCAGATGATCAAGGGAAACACATTGATCAAACCATGTATAGATGTATGATAGGTTCTCTTTTGTATTTAACTACTTCTAGACCAGATATCATGTTTTCAACTTGTGTCTGTGCTAGATACCAATCTGCACCAAGAGAATCACACCTAATTGCAGTCAAAAGAATCTTCAGATATCTGAAAGGAACTCCTACTTTAGGAATTTGGTATCCTACTTCAAGCAATACCAAGTTAACTGCTTTTTCAGATAGTGACTATGCAGGCTGCAAGATGTCAAGAAAATCAACATCTGGTGGTTGTCAATTCTTAGGAAACTGTCTGGTGTCCTGGCAATCAAAGAAACAAACATCTGTGGCAACTTCAACAGCTGAAGCTGAATACATTGATGCTGCAAGTTGTACTTCACAGATACAATAGCTCCAATATCAACTGCTTGATTATGGAATCAAAGAGACCAAGACCCCACTTTTAGTAGACAGCAAATCTGCCATTAGCATCATTCAAAATCCTGTTCAGTTTTCAAAGACTAAACACATTGAAATCAGGTATCATTTCATAAGAGATTGCTATGAAAAAGGCAAGATTGAGGTGAAGCTTGTCACAACAGCTAATCAAATAGCTGACATTTTCACCAAACCCCTTGATTCAACAACTTTTCAGAGGTTAGTATCCATGCTTGGGATGTTAAACTTAGAAGAAAGTCTGTAAGTGTTTCACTTTTTAGTTCTGCACATATTTTATTTTCACTTACATACTTATCTGTCACAAACCTCTGAAGACCAAAAATTTGAGAAAGAGAAAGTACTGATGAACAATTTTTGAAAACTACTTATAAACATCAAAAATGGGATATTTTCATAATGGATATAAATACTGATGAAAATCAGAAGTTAGTAAAGCGTTTTAAAAGTCATTTGCATCAGCAGTTGAAACTGCTGAAGAGATGACTAAAACCACTGATGAAGAAACCTTCTTCATCAGCAGTTTGACTAAAAAGGGTAAAACAGACTTTTCACTCATCAGAAGTTTGACCTAGTCGGTTAAAAACTTCTGATAAATAACCTTTTCAAACACTTATCCATTCAAAAAGCAAAATTCCCTCTCTCTCTCTCTCAAATTCAAAGCAAAACCCCTTCTCTAACCTAAAAATTACTGTTCGATCAAAAACAACCATGGCTCTCGTGTTAAAACAGGGACACAACCAAAGAGGCTACTTGGTTAAAGATGAAGCCTGGTCCCAGTATGATGAGATGATTGATCTCATCATGAAATCCCAATATTATGAAGCTTTCACCATTGATCCACCCATTCATGAAGAAACTCTTAATGAGTTCTGGGCTAACTCAGAAACGGTGAAGGTGAATAATGAAGTGATTTCCCTCAAATCTTCCATAAAAGGGAAACTGATGGCCATCTCACCAGAAACACTAAGCATCAGGCTTGGTTTGAAGGATTCTGAGGCTCCTAAACATATTCCAAACTCAGACATCCATCTAACCATGACAGAGTGTGGTTATCAAGGTACTTTGGCACAAGCAACAGTTTATAAGAAATATTTTGACCCACAATATAAACTGTTATTTCATTATATTGTTATGTGTCTAAGTCCAAAAACTGGGTCAATAGATCAGATGCCTTCTACTTTTCAACCTATTTTTCATTCCATCATAAATGAAACACCTTTTAAGGCATCAAAATTATTTTTCAATGAACTGGTTTTACATCATGAAAATGATAAAAAGAAGTTTTTGTCGTATCCAAGATTTGTTATGCAATGCATAATAAAGGAACTTGGAAAGGGAGTACTTGAGGGTGAAGCAACAACTTTAAACCCTTTTAACCTCTCAAGTATTCTCAAGGCACAACAAACCAACACTTGTGCTAGAAGATGACCAAGGGGAAGAACAACCCATCCCCAAGGAACCCACATCTTCCAAACCCAAAAAGAAAACCAAAAAGCCTAAACAACGAAAACCAAAACAAACCAAATCACTGAAAAAGACAGTTCAGGAAGTGGAGAAACCTGAAACTACTGATGTGCAATCTGCACTTGATAAGGAAGTGGCTGAAACATCCTCTCAGCACACTCCTTCTCCACCCACCAAAAGAAAACCTGTCACAGTTATTTTTCAAAGAAAAAGATTTAAGAAACCAATAACTGTTGACCCAACCTTTGAAACTACTGAAACCAACCCTGAACCCATCCAAACTCCTGAACACCAACCCCTCACAACTACTGAACCTGAACCTTCCCACACAACAATAGAAATTGCCCAACTTCTCCCAGGACTAAAAGGAACCCATTCACCACATGTCACTCCCCCAGCAACACATCAAATTGGGGAGATGCCTTCAGAAGTTGACATGAATGTGGATCCTAATAGCCCAACCCAGAGAGATGAGGATGAACAAGAGTTTATAAGCCCAAACTTACAAACTTTTGATACTTTTGAGGCTGCTACTACTCACTTATCACCCAGTGGTGAACCTGAGGACAGTAGTAACATAGCTAAGACCTCAAACTTGGCAACTACTGATGAAGGCCTAAGGCCAGAAGTAGGAAAACCTCAGTACCAAGACAAAGAGGTTTATGAGACTACTAGTTTGGGTCTAGCTCATGATATAACTGATCCTGCCCTCTCTGAGGACAATATCAGGGATTCAGATGATTCCATTAACTTGGTTGATGAATCAAACATTCCACATACTGAATTGACGGTTGACATTGAAGGTCCTGCATCTAAGGTATCCAAGCTCAAGAAGCTGGTCACCAAAGATCAGGTTAAAGACCACTTAACCCAAAGTTCCCCAAAAGTGGCATCTTCAGAACAATCTGAGGATCACCCAAAAAGCACCCCTTCACCAAAACAACCTACCCAATTCCCTGGGCTCACAAGCATAGACTTGAACCAACTATGCAGCCCAGATGGTCCCCTGTACCAGGCACTTAAACAAATCATCACTGATCAACTCAAACCCTTCACAACTACTTGGGAGTTAAAAGCTAACAATCAGTTTGGGTTGATCAACTCAAGACTTGCTGAGTTGAACAAGAAAATGGACCAAACACAAGATCAACTGGCAAGGTTGTCTGCTGCAACTTCTCACTCCATGAGGCTTTCAGAAGTGGATGAAGCCAAAAAGGGGGAGAAGATTAAGGAACCAGAAACAAAAGTTGCTACACAGAGACAAACTCCTGATCCTGAAACTGAAAGACCATCACAAAGACCAGGAAAAGAAGTAGCACAAGAATTCAAATTACCTAAGGCATCAGAGGAAACTGCTGATCCTATTTCTCAAACTACTGAAGACAATCCTTCAGCAGTTGTGACTCTATTTACCTCATCAGCAGTTTTACCTCCAAAACCAACATCAGAAGTTCCTAAGGCACCTGAAAGAGAACCTGCTCCCATTCCTTTGCCTACAACAACTTCAACAACTGTTTTAAACCCTACTCCCATCAGCATGTCTAAAGATCTACTGGAGAAGAGTTTGAAAGAGGCTGCAAAGAAGGCAAAAGAAGACAGAGTATGGAACAGCCTAGAGACTAGAGATGATTTGAATTTTCAAGAAAAGTTAATCACGTATCAAGAAAAACTTGATGAGCTTGAGGCTGAAGAAAGAGCACTTGAAGCTGTTGCAGAAGAAGACAAAAGGGCACAGCTTGTAACATTCATCACAAAGAACTCCAAATCAAAACAAGTGGCTCTCAAAAGACTCTCAACACAAGAACTGACCAGAAGAGCTCAGATGCTATCAGACAGATTAGCAACAGAGAATGAGAGGAAAGCCAAAAGAGCTGAAGTAATAGAAGAATTAGTGGCAAATGGCTATGGTTCAAAGGCCTCAGTCTCCAAATGGAAAGAACAAACACTTTATGAGGCTTACAAGAAATTCAAGGCCAAGAAAGCTGCAGAGCCAGAGAGATTTGAAACTCCAAAAGTCCAAACAACTTCTATTGTAAGGAGATCATCTGGTGCATTAAGGAAGCCTGCCACCAAGAGAAAAGCAGAGGGTGAACCCATTGTCAAGACTGACTTCAAGATGATACTCTTAGAAGGAGATCAGTTAGTACATGGTGATTTTGATGTTGAAGAGAAGCCCCTCTTAACACAATTCAGAGACAAGGCTACTTATGCTTATCAGTTACAACAATCCATTCAAGAGAAGACCCATACAAGGGTTGTAACAGAGCATCACCTGCCTAACATGCCTATTCAAGGTAGTGCTGAACTTCAAGGTAGTCAAGAATCTCACCTGAGAGTCACTGAAATAGAAGACATTCCTCAATCAGGTCAACCTAAGGAAACAGGCTTGGTTTCCTATGCCTCTGACTTTGACAGGTCAAAGGTAAATATTATCAAGTGGTCCTTTACTGAATCCAACTCAGTACTTGTGACCAGGAGAGACCGTTCAAGTAAGGTCTACAAAAACTCAAAGGAGTTGAGTGTTTTATCGTCCAAAGACCTTCTTACCATTCAGCATCTAACACCTGAACTTGGTCCTCTCACTGAGCAACAAAGATGTACTCTTACTACCCGGATGACAGCAGAGATCTGGAGGATACTAGAAGAGAGAAAAGGACAACAATAAAGATTGGATAAGGTTTTGGCTTCATCAATCCAGGGGGAGATTGTTGGGACAAAGAGGATTGAAGAAACCACCTTTTGATAACCTTAGTCCAAATCATATCTGCCTAAGTATGGAACTGCTGAAGAACAAATGAAGAAGTGCTGAAGAATAAACACCAAAGTACTGAAGAGTAAACTCATCAGAAGTTCTGAAGTCTAACCAGACATTTCACTGAAAAACTGCTGAAGACAAACTGCTCATCAGCAGTTTGTCACTCATCAGCACTTTGCATCAGAAGCTTCTAACCGACTGAAGATCAGCAGTTTCCTTATTATATTGTTTTGTTAAAGTCTAGATTTCAAGTTTCAATGTACATGCTGTTGTAAGCTTATCTTAGTATAATATCTTTGTTAAATATCTTAGATTACTTCAGACAACAGTTTAGTACATTAGTCTATAAATAGATGAGTTTGTTCATCTATTTCAGATATGTGATTTTGTGTAATATCTTTGATCTTAAATTGAAATCCTTCGGGCTTTAAACTTATAACTCCATTTCACATCTGAGAAACATAAATTGCTTTACTGCTTTACACTTAACTGTATTTATTGTTTCTCATTTATTATTCACTCAAGGGGGAGTAATAACTCCTCATCAAAGTGATCTTTTAGACCTTTGAACACTTGTCTTTCCGCTGCTTAATAACTCATACATAAATCTGATAACACATAAGTGTTCATAAACTAAGCCACTGATCCAACAACAGTCCATGACTTTTGAGAAAATAGGCCAAAACAGTCCAACGACTTAACCCAGTTAAGTTTTTGACGTTAAGTCAGGGGCATTTTCATCAACTCATGTATAAATTCACCTTCTTCTCCATTTTCTTCTTCCCTAATCAGACCAACCACCATTTTCACCTTTCACCACCACCACTACCCACCATCTCCTCCACCTTTCACTACCACCACCATCCACCCACCAACCTAAAACAACCTGCTCATAACCACCATCTCCTCCTGTTTAAAAATTACACACCCACCTCCACATCCAGAGATAGTGGAACACAACCACCGGAAACCTCACCGACGCTGCAACCGTCCGACTCCGGCAACCATTTACAGAGTTCCTCAAAACCATGGAATACTTACTTATCAAACACTCAACAATAACCATTAATAATAATAAATTATTATTATTATTATTATTTATTATTATTATTATTAAACAACCACTACTATTGCAATGCATCTTCAACTGTCCGTTCGTTTTCTAATTGTTTCTTCAAGCGCACAATGAGCCGATTTATAGTCTTCGTAAACCTAACCCACCATCAATTCACTCCCCTTTCAGTCAACCCTTTTATTCTCCATTTATACACTCTTTAACCCCTAATCAACGGATTCATGCTTCTCTTTCACTCTTTTACAGCTACCCTTTAAGTTGCATCTCAAGCAACCCCCCCTTTCTCCCATTAGGGTTTGGTTGAATCTGGTTATGGGTGTTAAGAGAAGAGATTCATAGATTGGTGGTTAGTGAATGGTCTGTGATTATTGTGATGGGATTGAATCTGAAATGGAAATGGAAATGAAAATTTGTTTGATATGAGACTACTAAGCAGAGATTAGAGATGATTTGGGGGTAGTGGGGGGTGTGAAATGTGGTTTTGGGTTATGTAATTAGAGATGATTTGGGGGTAGTGGGGTGCTGGTGATGTAAACCACGTTTCTTGTGACGGAGGAGATGGTACGTAGTGGTGGTGCTGGTGGTGAAAGGTGGAGGAGATGGTGGTGGTGGTGGTGGTGTGATGAAAATTGATTCAAACTAGTTTCCATGCACGTGCATGGATATTGCTGGCTCTTAGGAAGTTGGTTATGGTCTTCCTGGTTTTGTGTTAAGTTTGAATTTTTTTACGTTAGTAGGTTGTTAGATAGGTCCAAGTTGGTTACCGTTTGTTTGTTTCCTATTTATAGTCATGTAAGTTTCCCTTTCTATATATGCAGTTTCAAAGTATTCAGTGAAATAATAAAGCCAAGCATTAAGTCATATTTGTGTTTGTGACAAGTTCTGAACCAACAGTGGTATCAGAGCCTGGTGTGCTCTCGAGTTTGAGTTTCTTTTCAAGTGTGTGTCCATCTTCTCATTATCAATGGCTGAACAAGTAAACATGTTACCCATGGCTCCTAGTCCAATCCCTATCTTTAAGGGTGAGGGTTATGAGTTTTGGAGTATTCGATTGAAGACCATTCTAAGGTCTCGTGATCTCTGGGAAATGGTGGAATCATGAGTCAATGAGGCTGAAACAGATCAAGGGAAATTGGAAGCAAATGGGAAGAAAGACGCCCATGTAATGGCAGTCATTCAGAAGGCTGTCCATGATCAATTATTTTCAAGGATCTCTGCTGCCTTTTCTGCAAAGGAGACATGAGAGATCTTGAAAATGGAGTTCCAAGGGGACTCACAATTGAAAGCTATCAAATTGCAGGGTTTGATAAGGGATTTAGAGAATCTCAACATGAAAGAAAATGAGTCCATTGGGGACTATTTTTCAAGAGTCATGGGAATTGTGAGCCAGCAGAGGTCATATGGAGAGATAATGGCTGACAAGATTGTTGTTGAGAAGATTCTTAGGAGTCTCACTCCCAAGTCTGATTATGTGGTTCCCTCTATTGAAGTATCAAATGACTTGTCAACTCTCACTCCTATGAAGTGGATGGGGTCATTACAGTCACAAGAGCAAAGGATTAATAGTAGAGGACAAGACAAGGTAGAGAGAACAGATGAACAAGCATTACAAGTGTTTCAAGACTTGAACAGAAGCCCACAAGAAAATCAAAGAGGAAGAGGAAGAGGATCATACAGAGGAAGAGGTAGAGGAAGAACATCAGAAAGGGGCAGAGGGCCTCAATGCTATAATTGTTACAGATTTGGCCATGTAAAACGTGAATGCTGGTTCAATGATGAAGGTCAAGCTAATATAGCTGACAATGAAGGGCAAGATGATGGAAACAATGCTGAAGAACAACATCTATTCATGGCTTTTGTCCCTGATGCTGAAGATGCTCTTATGGCAGATGAAGTTGGAAGGTATGGTGATTCTAATCATGGAAGCTGTCTGTGGTTTTTGGATTCTGGATGCTCAAACCATATGACAGGTAACAAAAATTCATTGCACTAGATGAAACATTTAAGTTGAATGTTAGGTTGGGAGATAGGAAGAATTTGGCTGTAGAAGGGAAGGGGACAGTCAGGATTGATATTAGTAATGGTTGTTATAAGCTTCTTGATGATGTTTATTATGCTCCTAACCTGGAGTGTAATTTGCTTAGTGTGGGTCAACTCATGAGAAAGGGCTACTCACTACTATTTGATGATGGTAAGTGTGTAATCAAGAACAAGAGGACAAGAGCTACACTAATGAGCATTATGGTTGCCAACAATAATATGTTTCTAATGGATGCTGCCCATGCTGAATCATCTACTCAAGTTGAATCCTCTACTCATCCTGCAATCCCACAAGCTGCTGATGAAGTATCAAGACTATGGCATTTAAGGTATGGACACTACAATCTTCATGCTTTAAAGAAGTTGTATGATAATAGAATGGTGATTGGGTTGCCACGAGTTCATGTTGTTGAAAATTGTACTGGTTGTGTTTTTGGAAAACAAGTCAAAGCACCTTTCAATTCCAAATTGTGAAAGGCAAAAAGAAAGTTGGAATTGATCTATGCTGATGTGTGTGGTCCTATGCAGGTTCCTAGTTCTGCTGGTAATTATTATTATTTATTGTTTGTTGATGATTTTACCAAAATGTGTTGGGTCTATTTTATAAAAGAAACATCAGAAGCATTTGGAAAGTTTAAGATTTTCAAGGCCTTGGTAGAAAAAGAAGTTGAATGTTCTATTAAGACCTTGAAAATTGATAGAGGAGGTGAATTTTGCTCTAATGAATTCAATGCCTTCTGTGATCTTCATGGTATCAAACATGAACTCACTCCTCCCTACACACCTCAACATAATGGTGTAGTAGAGAGGAAAAATAGAACTGTAATGGGGCTCACTAGAAGCATGATAAAAGAGAAACAAATGCCAAATTATTTTTGGGCTGAGGGTGTGGCAACAACTGTGTATTTGATTAATAGAGTTGTTACAAAGTCATTGAAGAACAAGACACCTTACGAAGGCTGGTATAATGAAAAAACAAAATTTGATCATCTTAGGGTGTTTGGCAATCTTGTCTATGCTATTACACCTAGTCAAGGAAGGAAGAAGTTAGATGACAGGTCTGAGGCAGCTATATTCATTGGGTACATTCCAGAAACTGATAGATATAGGCTACACTAGGAGAGATGTCCAAGTGTGAGAAGATACAAGATGAGAATGGAAAAAGGATGAAGACAAAAGGAGTTATGAAGCTTGTTTTGTGGACCCGTTTCCAGATAAGGGTTAACTTGGGGAATCAAATGATGATGATATAGATCCTGCTCCATTCTCCAGTCCTGATCAATCCAGCAGTTCACATGGTGTTGATCAGTCCAGCAGTTCACATTATGAATCAAACAGTATGCAGGGAGGCAGTGATGATCAGGCTTCATTAACTCAATCCACATAACCATCACCCAAATGTGTATGCGACTGCTAGGAAAGTTAATGTTGATTATGAAACTATTACATTAATTGAGGGTCTTTCCTCTTGTCAGTTTGCATTAAACATAGCAGATCCCATGAATTATCAAGAAGCTTCCAAGAAACCTGAATGGAGAATAGCTATGAAGGAAGAAACTGAAGCCATTGAGAAGAACAATACTTAGGATCTTGTGAACCTGCCAGTAGGAAAGAATTTAGTGGGGTTAAAGTGGATCTATAAAACAAAGCTTGGTCAGAAAGGGGAGATTCTCAGGCACAAGGCCAGATTGGTTGTAAAGGGATATTCACAACAACATGGCATTGATTATCAAGAGACTTTTGCCCCTATGGAAAGGTTTGAAACAATAAGGGTGGTCATTGTTGTTGCTGCTTAGATGGGTTGGCAATTACATCAACTAGATGTGAAGTCAGCTTTTTTAAATGGAGATTTGGTAGAAGAGATTTATGTGCAGCAACCTGAGGGTTTTGAAATGGCTGGAAAAGAAGATAAGGTTTACAAATTGAGGAAGGCTCTATATGGGTTGAAACAGGCTCCTAGAGCCTGGTATTCCAAGATTGATAATCATTTTTTGAAGCATGGTTACAAGAGAAGTCACATTGAGCCTACTCTTTATGTAAAAAGGGTGGATTATGATAATGTGATCTATGTTTGCATCTATGTGGATGATATTATATATACATGTTCTTCTTCTAAATTGATGGCAGAATTTAAGAAGAGCATGATGGATGAATTTGAGATGACAGACATGGGTTTGTTGAAGTACTTCTAGGGACTAGAAATTAAGCAAACAAAACATGGCATCTTTTTGTCACAAGAGAAATTTGCAAAGGGTTTGTTGGCTAAATTTGGTATGACAGGCTGCAAAGTTGATCCAATTCCTATGCAAGTTAATGAAAAGTTGATGACTGAAGATCTTGCTGATAAAGCTAATCAATTTGTGTATAGAATTCTGGTTGGAGGATTGATATATTTGACTCATTCAAGGCTTGATTTGTCATACTCAGTTGGTATAGTTTCCAGGTACATGCAGTCACCCTCCAAGCTTCATTGGGCAGCTGCTAGAAGGATTTTGAGGTATGTTGCATGTACACAGGAGCTTGGTATATAGTATGAAAGGGGAAAAAGGATAGAGATGGTTGTTTACACTGATAGTGATTGGGCAACCAGCATGGATGATAGGAAGAGCATCTCAGCTAGTGTTTTCAATTTGGGAAGTGGTGCTCTAAGAAACAAACAACAATGGCACTGTCTAGTACCGAGTCAGAATATATTGCTGCAACTGCAACTACTTATCAGGTAGTGTGGCTAAGAAGAATTTTAGAAGAGTTGGGACTGGAACAAGTGAAGGCTATAACCTTGTTTTGTGATAATCATTCCACAATCAAGCTAAGTAAGAATGTTATTTTAAACAATAATTCGAAGCACATTGAGTTGAAACATCATTTTGTTCGTGAGATGGTTGCAAGTGGTCAAGTGGTGTTGGAGTTTTGTAATACAAATGAGCAGCTGGCTAATGTTTTGACTAAGGCATTGAGCAGGGAAAAGTATGTGTTTTTCAGACATGAGTTAGGAGTGAAGGAGTTTAAATCATGGGGGGAGGGGGGGTGATGAAAATTGATTCAAACTAGTTTCCATGCACGTGCATGGATATTGCTGACTCTTAGGAAGTTGGATATGGTCTTCCTGGTTTTGTGTTAAGTTTGAATTGTTTACGTTAGTAGGTTGTTAGGTAGGTCCAAGTTTCCTGGTTACCATTTGTTTGTTTCCTATTTATAGGCATGTAAGTTTCCCTTTCTATGTATGCACTTTCAAAGTATTAAGTGAAATAATAGAGCCAAGCATTGAGTCATATTTGTGTTTGTGATAAGTTTCGAACCAACATGGTGGTGAAAGGTGGAGGAGATGGTGGGTAGTGGTGGTGGTGGTGAAAGGTGAAGATGGTGGTGGGTGGTGATTAGGGAAGAAAAAAATGGGGAAGAAGATGAATTTATACGTGAGTTGAGGAAAATGCCCCTGACTTTTTTTTGGAAGGAGTAGATCAACTGGTAAAGCCTTTGGACTCCCTATGGGAGACCCCGGATCGAATCCCAGCGGTTGAATTTCTGCCGCTCTAGCGGGACCGATCCCCTCTACAACCCCAGGCGGGAACCCCACTGTTTTAAATGGGTAAACCCTCCCCCCCTAAGAATCGAACCCATGACCTCATTCGGTCAAGCGTCCTATCCCTCATTGGGGTGGCCAACTGAGCTAGCCCAGTTGGTTGAAAATGCCCCTGACTTAATGTCAAAAAAATAACTGGATTAAGTCATTGGACTGTTTTGGCCTATTTTCTCAAAATTCAGAGACTGTTCAAGCAATTTTTAAAAGATTAGGCTGGAATGACAAATTTACCTAAACCACATGAACGGTTTTGATAATTTATTCTAAATTTTAAATATTACAATATACCATTCAAAAATTTATTCATAAAATTCATCTTCATGTTTTAATGTCTTAATTAGGTCCCATATTCAAACACTTTTGTTAAATATAAATCGCAAAAAGAACAAACCACTTATGAGGCACATCTTTTTGTACACATGCAATATCAGCACGATTTCTACCTACCCTCGCATAACAACAATACATGCCAGAAACAACAGTACTTATAAACGACAAATGATTGTACATCCAAAGAATCTTATCCACCGTACATAAGTTTCTATTTTTGATAGTATTAGATCATTAGATTGCAAATTACTTTTAATAAAGAGAAAGTATTAAAAAATGACATCAATATTAACAAAAATAGTTATTATTATTTTTTTTCAAAAAAAGTTCATCCAATAATTTGATAACAAGTGTATAAAAAAAAGTTAAATCTCACGTCACGTCAATGCAGTATGTATATTAATTTTGCGCCAAGAGGACTTCTCGGTTTGGTTAGTGAAGGCACATTTAGTCCAAGCAAAGGATGCGAGACAACAAACTAGCAATTTTAAATGGAACCGGTGGACTACGCACAAAGTAAACATGTTTGTATAGCGTGCGATCAATGGTAGAATTCTGACCAGGGATGCCTAAGTGAAGAGAAGTATGATTTTCCTTGATGGTTTATGCCAAATTGTGGATGTGTTCAAGAATTTGCAAACCATTTACTAGTGACATGTTCAATAGCAAAAGCGGTATATGGTGCGGAGTGAATGTTTGGTTACAAACACCAACCATGATAAAGGTAAGGGAAAATTAGGATTTTAGCGGTTTACTTTACTAAAAAAGTGAAAATAGCCATGTGAGGCGTTTATGTGGAGATGCTTCACAGAAACCAAGACCCCTAATGCGACTTTGAAGACCCCTAACCCACTAGCGAATCAAAACATGACACGTGAAGACCCCTCAGGTGTCTCTAAAGCCCCTTAGGCGACTCAAACGTCGTTTTCATGAGACGTCTGGGGCGTCTCTAAAGCCCCTTAGAAAGAAGGAATAGTTTTAAGAACTCTCAGGAGTTATGAGAACCGCGAGAACTCCGACGTAATGTGAATTTTAAATTTTTTTATACAGTGATGTAAAAATGCATAACTCCGCCGTAAAAAAAATGAAAAATAAATAAATTATTTTACGACGGTTTACACTGGTGTTAAGAAACGGTCATACCTATGTAAACCATATAAGTAAATTAATTTTTTATTCAATATTTTATTATGATTAATTTATTTTTTTATTTTTTATTTTTTAGATAATGTGAGATATTAAATAAAATAAGTGTGTGGCAATAAAGTGAGTTTTTATGGTTCTCACACCTTAACGAAGTTCTCAGACTACAAGGAAGGGGACTATTAGCGGCGACCAATGTCGCCGCTAATGTTAGCCCTTTAGCGGTGACTTGAGCATTAGTGGCGACAGTCGCCGCTAATGCTCAAGTCAACAGGAAAACGTCGCTATTGGCACGTGTCGCCCCTAATGAGTCGCCGCTAATGCCTATCCGTAGAATAACCTGAAAGTTCACCGGAAACTCATTACACATCCCAACATTTCAGGAAATTGCGGATTGAACTCTGAAAATACATGAAACAAAAGTATTTATCATTAAAACTTGTTAAACATTACAAAATGTCAACATAACATTACAAAATTTCAACATATACATTATAAAATTCCTATAAAAACATTACAAAATTCTAACTTAAAACTCTAACTCATGGTTGAAGATGACAGCGGAGGTTGAAGGTTGATGACGGTGGCGACCTGAAGACGCCGGCGGTTTTTGAAATGATTTTGGCATTAAAAAGGTATGTAAGAAAAGAATAAAGTGAAAGAAATAAAAGATAATTGACCTGACAGAGTGTATGAATATGGATCGCTAGCTATTTTAGAGACAAAAATAAATCAAGGGCTCCTAAAATAATTATGTTGATCATTAGCGTTTAGGTGATTTTTGCTTTAAATCTATAATAGATGAAATCCAAAAGCATTAGAAGAAGAAAACAGAAAAAGAAATAGTTACCACTACTTAATACTCCGGCTTAATACATAAGAAGCTTAATACAAACCATGCAAGTATGCAACTCAACGTGCATTTAATTCAGGCTAAACAAACGTACATAATAACCCTAGCAATTAAAACCATTTTAGCTAGCTAGCTTAAACTAGAGGAACCAACTCGATTGTGATTTTGTCAACTGTGAGATCATCGCACCCTGTCCTAGGCACCAATGTCACCGTTGCATACTCTTCGCCGTCCGTGTTTGTGTCCTCCAACAGCTCAGTCAGCCCAAACCTAGCCGCACTCGACATCTTCATATTCTTCATGTCATTGTGCGGAATCTGTGCAAATCCACCAGCGTATTCCGGATCACAAGGCGTCGTGAAAACACCGTCTTTAAGCTTGTCATTCACAAACACATCAAACTTCACAAACTTCTCGCTGTCAAACTTTATACCATCTATCAGCAAAATCTCGTTCGCTTTCGCCTTTTCCTCTTTCGTCCTGCTCACAACGGGCCTCTTCACACGAACCTTCAAGATGTTTTCAAGACTCACGGGGAACTTCAGCTCATCAACCGTTGGCACATCACTAGTGGACACAACTTGGTCGCTTGTGCTACGTTTAGCCGGCCGACTCTTGCGCCAAGGGAACACTTCCTTGGAGTTCTCGATGAAACCGTACTTGAGCTTCCCTATGTCAACACAGTCTTTGTTATACACACGCACTAGATCCTCATTCTCGTCGTAGAACACATACGACGCGTTTAACCAGTCCGGATCCGTTGGTTCGACGTGTCCAGGAATGTCCAAATCCTTCCATAGTTTCCACGTACGGTCAACATTTGCATGATGGCAGTAGAACACAGGGTCATACCTGTTATAATAATAGTTAAATGATAATGATAATATAAGTAGTACTAATAATAGTTTGACTTAGTAGAGGCTCTCGCCTCTTAGGCCACCCGTAGTGGGGCGCCAAACCCATCGGTAAACCCAAGTTCACACCCCCAACACCAAAACCCATGGCGCTAATCGGCGCTAAACACCCCCATTTTGCCTCCATTTTGCTTTGTGCGTTAAGATTATAACGCCAAATTAACTTTGGTTTTTGTGCCACTTTCTTTCGACCAATGAAACAGAAAGGAGGGGCACTAAATTGTTTTTCCACTACGTATAGTCTTAGTAACATTTAGCCGTTCAAAATAAAGTTAGCTCACGGTAAAGGTAAAGAAAGTATAGTCATTTTTATTATTAGGGTTTGTTAAGATAACATTACCCCGCGGAGTAGAAGTTGCCCATGTCTTCGCCATTCGGTTGGTTTGAGTCGCCTACCCATCTATGCACGGCCGTGTGACTACCCGATTCCACGGACCCCACTGACTGGGCCCCATTTTTAACAGGTGCGTTCCCAGCAACGTATTTTCCACCAAAGAAGCTTACCGTATCACCTCCATTTCTTACCAAATCTCGGTACACTGTTGCAAGATTGCATGCTAACTGTGTCTGGTTTGAAAGTCCCTTTTCTTTGCCATTACTAAAGCTCAGATCCACCATTGTTGGTGAGAGATGACCGGTGTCACGGTATACATCATACAAAGAGTTTGGTTTGCCGTTAACATCTTTGGGTACAAAGATATCAGGAAGCGGCATTCCGGCTGGTTCGTCCCATTTCCAGAAGGGCAATGCGAAACTCGGTTCGTTAATCAACTTACCGAGTATTCTTTCGTAGAAATATAGGTACCAACGATGGAAAGGGAAGAAGAGCCACGAGTTGTGGATCTGAATGTCGATATCAGGGAAACCGCTTTCGACTTGAGTGTAACCTCCGTTGCAATAAGCACAATGGATTTTAGCTTGGCTTACGAAGCTGTGGGGGTGATCATCAGGGAGATCTCTCATGGCTTGGATGGCTCTTCGGTAATCGTCCACCTGCTTCTGTGTCCCCGCATGTGCGGGCCATCTCATCCTTACCGTGTTTTCAGTTGGAAACACGAAAGGTTTAATCGTTTTCCCGAGGCTAGGAGGACAACATTTTCGGGACCTGACGGCTTCTTCAATTTTGTTAATGCCGGCAAATGCGTCCTTGCATATGGACGTGATATCAGGAGATGTTATCGGGGCAGATATTGCTGCCCCTGGGAGGTTGGCGGCCGTGCACAGGCTGCCAACCCCCACAAGCAAGTTCCTACGGTCTACATTGGGTAGGACAAGGTTTTGTGATTCGGGGAGTATGAGTTTGTTGTCGCTTTGGTCATGTGGTCCAGCGTTGCATGAGACTCTAAACCCATGGGTTTGGTTTGTTCGAGTCTTGAAGGCTCGTTGGGTGTTTGTGGAAGGAAAGGCAGAGAGTGTGGAGACAAGCGGAAGTAGTGAAGAAGACATGATAATGAATATGAATTTAGAAAGGAAAAAAGAAGGGTGGTTTAAAACGTATAGTTTGATATCCTATTTATAAGGGATTCATGTGTAAAGAAACGTTTTTTTTTTTTTTTTTCAATCCGTGAAGAAGAGAAGTACTAGGAAGTAGGTAGAACTGTTTATCATATTCATTGTTTTCTTATATTGTTAAATATTTTTAAGGAAATCACTGTAAGATCGTTTTCAGACAACCTGACTATCACGAGCTGGTTCACCTAATGTGCGGAATTTACTAGATGATGTTCGGATAATAAAAACGCCAACAAACACATTAACGAGATATCAAAAACACATACAAAATGGTTTAAAGGTTGTAATTGTATTAGAAACAGAGAACGAGTGTACATACAGCTTACAGACCCGAAAACCTAGCTATGACCTGAAGTGTTAGAATGTGTGAAATGACAACTGAAATGATTAGAGCAATCATTGCAAGTATTTATACATGCTCATAGTCATCCAAGGCCCTTGGGGCGACTAGGGAATTGACACGCGACTAGGAGGGGCGACTAACTTGCTAGTCGTTTTGATTCCCACACGACTAGTAAGGCTAGTCGTGCCTAATAGCCCTAGTCGCATCAAATGATACAAAACAGCCCAAAATGGTTTAAATGTTGTAATCGTATTAGAAGCAGAGCATGAGTGTACAATATAGCTTACAGACCCAAAACCTATGACCTGAGGTGTTGGAATGTGTGAAATGACAGCTGAAATGATTAGGGCAATCATTGCAAGTATTTATACCTGCTCATAGTCATCCAAGGCCCTTAGGGCAGCTAGGGAATTGACAGACGACTAGGAGGGGCGACTAGCTTTCTAGTCGTCTTGATTCCCACACGACTAGCAAGGCTAGTCGTGCCTAAAAGTCCTAGTCGCATTCACATGATACAAAACAGCCTAAAATCATATCGAACACATCTAAACACGTACAAAAACAATAAACTACTCCCTCCGCCCCATTTTAGATGTCATGGGACCCACAAACACACATATTAAGAAATCTTTGATTGTATAATCTCTGAGTTGTAAAATGACAATAACATCATCAAGTTATTATTTCAAATCTTTGACTGTCTTTTGTCTTTTATAGGCAAAATTGAAAATTGCATTTTTATTTTTAGAAATGGACATTTAAATTGGGAAAACAAAATGTAGAAAAATAGACATTTAAAATAAGACGGAGGGAGTAACATTTATACTAGGCTAGGGACATATAACATACATGTAGTAACAATCACATTTGAAGAAACAAAAATAGAAGATTTATCCTATAAGGGTGGATGGGGTGGTTGGTGATTCTATACCCCATCACACTAACAGACCCAATACAATTTTGCTACCTCATTTTCGTCACACCTCATTACATTCATCACAAAACACTAGTAATGGAATGATACAATCACACTAAACTTTTTTTTAAATAAAAAATAAAACATTACATTGCATAAAAAACCTTACATTAAATAAAAAATAAAAACAAATTACATAAATAAAATAAAATAAAAATACTTACATTAAATTTAAAAAAAAAATACTAGAATGTAAATAAAAGGTTACTAGAAAATATAAAACCTAAAATTTGTTACGTAGCATTCGCCACGCCGAAATGTGAGTAAAATCCACGCCATCTCGGTAGCATAGTCGGTTTTTATGAAGTCATCCTGCATATCTTCTTTCTCGTCGGGGTAGTTTAGCTTCGCTATCTTAAAACATTTTTCGTACGTTTGACACTTGGATTCAACGTCCGCGTACTTGTGAGATATGGAGTCACTCGTACGTTGTGATACCCCGACAAGTGCACCAAACTCGGCTAAAACTTTTTTTCAACATGGGTTGCTCCGGCCACGGCTACGACCACGACCGACGCTCGTTGATGTGCCATCGTTGGGGTGTACGGTGTTGTACATGATCACGAGCGCAATTTCCTCCTCTTTCGTCCACGTAACCATTATGTGTGATTTTTGTGATTTTTTTGTGAAGATAAAAAGAATTGTATATTTGTTTGTGAAGATGAGAAGAATTTTTTGAATATGTGTAAAAAATGGGGTAAATATGTGTATTTATAGGAGGGTAATTAATTTTAGTTTTTGTTTTAAATAAAAGGACCGTTAGCTAACGGCTAGACAGCAGCTAGCGACTGTGATGAACATCATATTTTAATACGATCGCAAGCATGATTCAGTGAGAGAGGCAGTGTTCGCGGTCATTACAGCGATCATGGGGTGGCCATCGCACGGACCACCCCGTCCACCCTAAGAAAAGTGCTATAATATAATAACTTGATAGTTACAATAACAATTTAATATATATTCATGATAGGAGTTCTTACATTTAAGGTTATTAGGGTGGGTAAGGTCATCACAATTCTATCACACTCATCACACATTTACACTCAATCCCATTGTGTTACTTCACTCTTCACATTCTATCACTAAACACATGTGGTGGTCCAAGTTCCTTCACATCCGTCACACTATCACATTCCCTTTTCTTTTCTCCCCGATAACTACAATAAATCTTTTTGAATTATTTGTAATATTCAAATTTTATTTTTGACAACACTTTAGCGGCGACATATCATCATTAGAGGCTTACTTCTCCCGACGTCCAACCCTTAATGTATAAACTCCTTTTTAAGCTGGTGACAAAATTTACACTTTAGTTAAATGGCTTTTTTTAATTAAAAAAAAACCACCATCAAACTGCAATGATTTGAACCCGGAGTACTTTTGTAAGTGACAAATACCAGATCGCTAGACTATTATTAAACACAACTATAAAGAAAAATGAAAAATTACCCATTTTCTAATTATGTAGCTGCTCAAAATGAAAAACTAAAGTTTTATCATACAATAGGTCACAATAACTAGTGCGATTCACTCGCAACACAAGGTGAGAATTTAGTTTGTTGGTTTCAATTTATTACGATACTGACACTAGCTATAAGAAAAGAGAAAAAGAAAAGTCATGATATGCTCTGAAAGATATCAGCACATGTTTACATCGACCGAGAACCATAAAAAATGAATGCTACCGATTATGATAATACTAGCATTGTTATCGAAGTTATTCTTTCAAGTACATGTATTTCATAGCTATAGATCATGATCCAAAAAATATATATTCAATTTTGACTCTAACTTTGTTTTTAATCAAATTTACACCGAAATATCAAGAGAAAAATTAAACACAACTGTGCATATAGTTTTATTAAATGTTACAAAACGCAATTTAGTACTGAAAAATCAAATAAATAAAGACTAAATTCGATAAAAACATATTTTATTTGTAGAATAAGTTATGACTTGTGAAGTTGAAATTAAACAAAAAAAAAAAAAAACAAAAACCATTTTTACATCAACTTGCCATTTTAACATACGTGTGTGTATATATATAATGTAATATATCTGTGTTGCTAGAACAAAAAGAACTCTGATCTTGCTATGTCAAGATGTTGGATAACGTTTCTTCTTTTTAAATGATAACCATTATGTGTCCAAATCAAAAGAAAAATGGTGGTTAAAAGAGTGATTATTTTTGTGGTGTAAAAAAAAATGTAATTTAGGTGTTGAAATAAAGAATGAATAATTTGTTATTCTAGAAAAATTTATGTTGCTAGGTGAAGAGGGAAATAGTTACCTCCGGATATGAGAGAGTTAAGGGATTGTTTGAAGATAGAATTTAAGTGATTGGATTAGATAAGATCTGGCAAACCTGCAAAATAAAACATTGTTAGGCTCGACACAAGGGAGAAGGAAGGTCTTTCTTTGAACAACTTCCGACGTGAGAATAAGTTTATGGTTTAGAGAGATAAAGTAGAGAGAGAAAATGTTTGGTTCGGAAGTTTACCAGTGTCGCTCAATGGGGTTGGAGTTTGGGTATTTATACCTTTCTAGATGGGCTCCGGAGGTGCAAAGGCTGATGGGCCCCTTTTCGATGCTACTGCTCTGGAGCTTTCGTTATCGTCGCATCAAGTTGGTTCGGCCTTCGGCCATAAAACACATATTCTCTTCGGTAGGTTAAAAATACCTCTTTACCAAGCGGTATGTTAATATTCTCTCTCTTTTTGTTTTTAAAATTCATATAATATAACCTGAAGAAAAGGAGTACTGGGTACTATATCTGTCGTTTTTAAATCATTATTGTACGTTTTCTTGTTTTTGCAAACTTACAAAACAACTTTAACAACCAAAACGATGTAAGTTTATTTTTTGTGGACAAACTCTACCTACTACAATTCAACTTTTCGGAAGGACACCTCAAAATAACAATTTCTCATTTGTTTTAATGAGTTTATATTTATACATGTCTAACACATGTCTAATATCTAAAACGAATTTCTAATAAGAAAAACAAAACTTAAAATAACTTGGTTTGCAAGAAAAAAAACATATAGAAATTCAAAAAAATAGGGGTGTAAACGAGCCGAGCCAGGCCCGAGCCGGACTAGGCTCGAACTCGGCCCCTCATGCTTATATGAAGCTCGGTTCGGTTTGAGCCTAATACTTTGAGCTCGAACTCGGCTAGAAAGTAAAACTCAAGGGCTCGAGCTAGGCTCGAAATAATTATAACAATTTAAAAGGAGTTAAAAGCTCGGCTCGAGCTTGACTCGCCAATGTTAAATAGTAGGTATACTATATATAAATTAATAATAACTAGTAGTGTGCCCGCGCGATGCGGCGGGAATACAACTACTTTTACCAGTATGCATGGTTCAATTCAATTATTAGGCTCAATCAAAACAAAAGTCAACGGTTAAATAATCTTATTAACCGATCGGTTAATTGATTCTGTTTATTTGATAACATTGTCGTTTTTCAGTCCAGTTAAGTTAACCAATGAAAAAATTATGGCCATTTAAAAATCATGGGGGTAGTTTCCTTAAAACAAGGGAAAACATGTAACTATTATTTTTCGTCTAATCCAGTTCGTTTTCATTCCAGTTATTACTTAAACATATCATATTATATGAAAAACTACATCAATACTATACTCAAATTAAAAAGAATAAAATGCTCGTTTATACGTGTAATAATATTAAGAAAATATTTACGCACGAAAAAGTTATGGACATTTAAAAATCATGGGGGCTAGTTCGTTAAACTAAGAGTGCAAAAGTGTAATTACTATTTAAACAAACAAAAGTTGAGCAAAGATGAAAGACACATGTGTAAGTATTTTTTAAAAGACATGTTTGCCCTAAAAAATTAGTTAATATCTGCATTGTGTTTTGTACTCTAAGCAATATACTTGTAAAACTTGAATTTTAAGTGATCATTGGGAAATGTATTATAATAAAGTTTAGATGATTTCAGTTCGTTTTCGTTTTTTTTCTTAGTTTTCGTTTCGGTTATTGCTTAACCCTAACATATCATTTTTTAAAAATTAAAAAACTATAACAATACTATACTCAAATTAAAGAGAATAAAGTGCTCTTTTATACAGTGTAATAATATTAATAAACTATTATCGTCTGAAAAAGTTATGAACGTTTAAAAATCGTGGGTAGTGGTTAGTTACAATAAAGGTGCAAAAGTGTAATTACTATTTAAATAAACAAAAATTAAGTAAAGTTGATGGACAAATATGTAAGTATTGTATAAAATTATAATATAGTATAAATAGATAAAGGGGGAAATTATAAATAATAAGGGGTATATGTGAACTTATGTTTGAAAAGACATAAATACCCTTAAAAAGTAGTTATTATATGCATTATGTGTTGTACTTTAAGCTTTTGTAGTTGTATTACTTAAAAATTAAGAGGTCCTTGTGAAATGCTTTATAATATAGTATAGATATAAAATTTGTTTGGGCTAGTTTAGGCTTGCGAGCCTAAACGGTCTTTGTTTCAAGTTCGAGCTCTGGCTCGTTCGAGCTTTTTACCGATTCGATCCCGGGTAGCTCTCAAGTCGTTACGCATCATTCACGCCCCTAAAAAAAGCCATATAATTATGCAACGCCTAAACCATAGTAAGAACACCATCGTTTGGAAAGTGAGAAGGAAAAACGTAACATAAAACACCCTTGAAATCTTATAGCTACATGATGGTTTACGTAAATAGAAGTTAAGTGTTACATAGTACAGGTACTAGAAATTTGGTATATAAGTTAGAAGAAAAAATATCGTGACGTTTTAACAGACGATATTTCAAGATTAATTTTTTTTGGTTAAGCATAAGCATTTTGACACACATATACTTATCTTGTACAATAGTTAACGCTACTTGCTTAAAGCATTCCGTAGTGTAAATATATTTTCTCATTCCCACTTATTACCCTCTTAAAAGTTATAGTTTTAGTTTTTGATAACATAAAAAGGGTATTAGAGACATTCGGACACAAAAAAAATCCTCTGTGACGAACGGAGATACGGATCCTGATTCTACCTACTAGTTGTGATTGTTTCTGAGCAACGTTCAACATAGATTCAAGCGTGGTTTTATTTTCATAACTAGTGAAGTTTCCGGATATGGGATCAGTTCTTGAAGAGACATGTACCCAAGGCGCGTGTGCGCAAGCATAACCGCATATGTCAGCCTTAGTACAAACGCATTAGAAGCTGTGGGCACCGCGTGACACCTAAGATGTGACAACTTAGGAAAGAGAATGAAAGGGACGTTCAGCCGATTAAAGGAAAGAATTTCCTACTCGATCCATGATTCTTCTACCAATCAGCGGAGTGCAGCAAGAACAGTCGACCAATCAGAAAGACAACACATTATTCCCCAACGGTCAGCACCTGCAGGGCCCGCGCAAATGAGTTGTCAATCACAAGAGAAAATGATCCAACTCTCCCTCGAAAGCCAATTTATAGGCATACATCGTTCTTACTATAGAAAGATTTGTTTGATTCATAGTCCATCCTTGTACTCAATATTAATCCTTGTGATTGTCACAGTTATCTATATTATCTTATTAAGGAGGAGTGATGACCAACATAGTTATTTTTATTTTCATACAACTTAAGAAGCAACATGTACAACATATTTAAGAAAGACATTTAAGGGTATTATGGGGATGTTAGTGACAATTAAGACACTTAGGAGGGTAGTACATACATTTCACCCACATTCTCCTCTGCTGTATGAAAAAAATGTTCCTTCCCTACCCCTGGAAACCTAATCGACTATGTCACACATCAACCGATGGCGGAATATATCGAGGCGCGACTTGTGATAGATTGTTGAAAAACTTCATGACACTAAATTTGTGACAATATGATTTAAATGGTTCCATTTCATATCATAGAGACAAGAAGTACATATTGTTCGGATAGAAAATACAACATTCATAATAATCAAAATTAAGACGTGAATATCTAAGTCCAACCCTAGTGAGTTTATTGAAACAACGCATCAAATATCTCCTGCAACATTTATAAAATATATTGTCAACACATAAAACGTTGGTGAGCGTACTAGTTTCTTAATACATACATAATAATAAAATGTTTTACTCGAATCATCATACTACAGATTGCACATACAAATCATACAAAAGGCATAATAAATCCCATGTGTCCACTGCGTATCCTAACACCGTCGTGTTAGGCCGTTAAATACTTAACAATGACCCCAAGAGGGCGGTGTGCTACTCCTATAGCGCTATACATGTTAAGGCGGGTTGTATGCTTAAGGCTCTTGTATCTTAGAATTTGATTTATAGCATGGCAATGGCATATAGGCATGTTTGATAGATTGAGCATGTGTATATGAAAGCATTTAGTGTATTTGCATATGATACATGTTGAGCCCCAAAAGTGATAAAGTAGAAAATGGGACAAGTATGAACTCACCTTAGGTTGCGTTTAGTTAGATTCCCGTTAAGAGTCTTGGGAGGAAGAGATTTAGCTCCAGTTATTCTAGAGTTGCAAAGGAATGGATTTTAGATTCGGAGGAATGATTCGTATGTTCAAGAAAGTCATGCATTGCCTTTAAGGCGAACCAAAACGCAAACCACTATGAACGTGATTCGGATAGTCAAGAGTTAGAGTTAGTAGTGTGAATCCATTTTAAGGAATTTCATGTCATGACCACTTTGCTTATGGATCAAACATGGGTCTTAGACAAGGGATTTTCCCATTCTTGTATGGAATGAATCCGAATTACAAGAAGGGTAATGAGTTTGGTAAGGTAGGGATGTATCCACAAATCTTCCAAGTTATTAGATTAATAGTTGTAGGATGAAGGTTTTGAAAGTATTTATTAGTATTACATAGTATAACTAGAAAATTAAAGTAGAGTATGGTGACTTAGTTCGGATGAGCCTTGGCTTTCCTTTGTCAACCATTAACCATAACACAAGTCCATCTAACATTAAGTTGTTGGTGAACTTGGTTGTTATCACTACAACAAACATCCTAGTGCAGAAAAATATAGAAGATAACAACCTTTAAGGCCTCAGATTGGTGTCCCATTCATGTTTACTTGCCTTGGCAAACAAGAGCATGGTCCTAGAGGTTTCCCCAATGGGTTAGAAGAAGAGGAGAGGTGAAGAAAGTGGAAGAAAAGTGAAGATTAAGACCTTGGAACTCACTGATTTGGAGCAAAAAAGTTTGCTTGATAATCTGGAAGTTTAGAGAGATTTAGGAGTGATTTGGGATGGAAAAAGGGTTAGGAAGTGAAGGAGAGGGGGTATATATAGTTGGGGTAAGGTGGTTGGCTCATTATGGGAGTTAAGAGGCGGATGGGAGTGAATTAGGTGGGAATTACATTCAAAAAACGAAATTAAAATGTTGTTGCTGTTCCAGGAGCCCGTCGCATCACGCGGCAGGGTGTTCAGTACCCCTCTGCGTGCCGCGACCAGGTGATTTAGGCCCAAGTCGTTTTTTGGTTGGGTTTGGCCCAACAGACTTGGTTTTGGACATCTTTTTTGGGTTAAAACTTAAGGTTTAAGCCTATTTGGACATGTTTTTATATTGGGCTTGATTCCTAGCTTGTATGGGTTCGTTTATGCTTCGGTTTAGTGTTAGAATTCGATTTTTAAGCGTAAAAATGCAACATGATTGTATTCAATTGAATTTGCATAATTGATTATGAATAAGTGTATTTGACTAAAAGTTTTCCATTGATCATAAGCTCGAGATTACAAGGGGGTAAAATGGAAAATTACAAGAGTACTGGGACTAGAATTGAAAATGCAAAAAGTACGAATGTTACAACTATAACCTGCATTTTCTTCAATTCGACATTCAAAGCTGATTCAATGGAATGCCTGTTTCAATACCCGTGTGTTTATGATCGGCAATGTTGATTCCATAGACCTAATCGCATGACAAATTCAGGAATTAGATTCTGCCTACTCCTTCATCTATCTGTTGTTTATTATTCCATTGTTCATGACATTTCTTTAATTAGCCCTTCCATCCATCTGGAAAGTCCGAACTTCCTGGAAATCTCTATAACTTTTTGTAATCAGATTCATTTCTTATTTTCTTTGTTCTTTATTTTTGATTTTGTTATTTACTTTCGATATATCTTTATTTTTGTTATGATGATCAATATCTTTTTTTATGGATTCTATAACCAGGGCGACACAGTTAGTTACTTTCAAATGCCAGTGACCTGCCCCCGTCCTTTTTAAGGTTCCAATTCTGAATTCCTTTTTTGGTTCTCTGTTATATACTCTTGTTGTCTGGTATTTGGTTATGTGCTTAGACCATTTTTATGATATGTTTGTCACCTTATTTTCTAAACAACTGAACTCCTTTTTGGTTCTCAGTTATATACTCTTGTTATTTGGTATTTGATTATGTGCTTAAACCATTTTTCTGGTATGTTTGTTACCTTATTTTTCTAAACAACTGATAAGCTGGTTAAGTTTACTAGGATTGACCAGTAAGTATTATCAATAATTGGTTTTAATTGCAAAAAAAAAACTGATAAGGTGGCCGGTTATAAAGTTTAACCGGCATAAAACAAATAGACTTTGGTAACTTTTTGTTAGGTTTTTTTTTATCAACTCAAATAACAAACTGATAAGGTGGTTATAAACTTTTTAAAATGTATCAACTCATCAGTTATACTACATTTATATAATAAGATGTGTGCATTTGCATATGTCACCAGCAAGTTATAAATATATTTTATCAGAGTTGTGTTGTTTATTATAGTATAAACTCATCCGTATACTACATTTATAATAAGCCAATGTATATTTTGCATATGTCAACAGTTGGTTTCTTTTCCTTCAGATAGGGGGGCAATTTTGACAAATCAGGGCAATCTAGAATGATTTAATTGCTAAAATGTCTGAATATTATATTTGTAATCCAGCTTTCTCGTACCTGCATAAACTGTGGAGTCAATATGGGGGACTATTTCTGTGATATCTACAAATTACATGATGATGATGTATGGAATCAAACAATATTAAAAAAATTTGAGGAATGTTTTTGTTTAACAAATTGTGATCATTGTATTGCAGATTAACAAGGGTCTGTTCCATTGTGAGGATTGCGGCATCTGCAAGTTTGTACATGAAGATTGAATTTGAATCTGCTCTTTTTAATTCTATGCTTTGTGCATTGGATTTGATTTACATCATTTGTATCGTGTTCAGAGTTGGTGGCCGCGAGAACTTCTTTCATTGCAAAAAATGCGGTATGCATAGAACACACACACACACACACACACACACATATATATATATATATATATGTATTCTAACGCGGTCTTTGGAATTTTTTTATTGGTTCGGGTCATTGAAACTAACAAATGGACAATAAGTCAAGAGACTGATTGACCCATATAGTATATGTATACAGAATTATCAAGGTCAAGTAAAATTTTTGGTATTCATTGGCCGGTGAATTCATATGAACTTGCTATTCTATCGGTTTACGTGATAACCATTCATGTGTTGAAAAATCTATGCACCATCGCTACCCGATATGTTACTAGGTTTGTTTCTTTCCTCATCTCTCCAATGCCCAATTCAAAAAGATTGTGAAACTTCATTGCTGCCACTACTTTCACAGTATCTATTTGACTCGATGAAAGACTCTGTTGTCATGAAATGTGGCACACTATGCACCGTGAATGTTACAACGAAATGATAAAACGAGACAAGTAAGCATTTTTACAAATACTGTTATATTTCTACAAATACTGTTATAATCAACATTTTTGTTTTTGTTTCATATTTTTAACCTTTTTTTTTGTCTTTTTTAACAGATTATGTTGTCCGATTTGCACGAAGTCAATAATGGACATGTCCGTGGCATGGAAGATGATGGATAAAGAGGTGAGCATTGGTCTATCAACTTGATATTTGCTATTCAACATGTCCACTTCCCACTTTTTAATTTAGTTCATTTTTTTTGTTGGTTTTGCAGATTGAATACACTATGATGCCTGATGGATACAGGCGAAAAAAGGTATATATTATGACTACCGTGGCATCCTTCAAAGTGCATTTGGTCTTCATTCCATTTACTAATGGACTGTAACACCTTTGGCTGACTTTCATGTCAAGATCTGATCTTTTATCATAGCATTCTTGTGTAAACGAGACCACCTGTTGAAACTCAGGTACTGTGTAGAATTGATAATTGGGTCCAATTGCCATGATTAGTCCAGCATAACCAATAAGATCTTGGCCCATTTACCATTGTATCCCTACTCACACCTATAGGGTCTTGTGCAATATCATCAATTTAGGTCCTAGACTATCCTGGTGTTACCATGCTTAAGTTTGGGGAGAATGTGTTGCTGTAACACTTGAAGACTGTATTAGTATTTAGAAGCCACGTGACCCTATTTTCTTGGGTAATTTAATAACAAACCTGGTAAAATGGAGAGTCAAGAAAATACATATTTACAAATAGTTAACGCATGATCTGATCAGAAACTTAAAATAACACTTGCAATGCTCTATGCAAACTCATTTACACATGCCACCTTGCTTTTGATCCAATTGCTTTTGTTCATGCTATGATATATTACTCATATAGCTTAAAAGTTGTTTGTGGTAATTTGTTCCTTGTAGGATGCAAGTGGTGATGTTTTTGTGTTTGATATATCTTTCAAATCCTCATTGTATGTTTGATAACATATGTTTTCCGAAAACTTGTGTTTGACTTTTCACTTTATTATTGAATTTGTGTTAAATTTGTATACACATATTTTCTCCTCCCCCTAATTTGGTTTTCATTTTTGACTTTGGTAATTTGCCTTTGTTAATTTGATTCAGCGGCGTCAACCATCCACCAGATCGCTACTTCCTCAGGTGCACATTCTATACTCCAATTTTCTATAATTAATTTTGTCACAAATTTGTCTAGTCTATAGACAGAAATCGAGTTGACTTTTAACCTTGTTATTAATAGGAAATAATTACCATTTATATGCTTTATAGTTTGATATATCCGTTTGCAGCTCTTGATTACAACAAATTTATGATGCTCTACAGCTGTAAACTTGATCCTGATTGACCTTCCTGGTCTTACAAAAGTAGTTGTTGGTTACTTTACATAAGTCATTTTGCTATTTTTGGTAACATTTCTGTGATCAGAATCGTGCAAGTTTACTTAATGATCTTTATAAGTAATAGTCAGATAGCATTGTACAAGACATTGAGAACTTGGTACGCTCCTACATTGAGACGGTATATTGTTTTCGGATTATCTTTAACAACTATAAATTTAATTTTGTGGTCTAGATACCACAATTTATGCCTTACGGTATTTTTTTCCTTGCAGCCTAATTGCATTATTCTAGCAGTTTCTCCTACTAACCAAGATCTTGCAGCATATATGATTTTCGAGAGCTCTAAATACAATTAAATGGAAGTGGAAAGCAAAAGAAATTATCAAATACATACAGTGTCTTAGTACTTCTCCATTTGATGCGAGCTATGTTAAATGATAAATGTTTAAGTGGTTATGTAGACTTAAACTCATAATTATGTCTTTGAATGTTCTTATTTTGTTTTGTCAGAAGCTCAAAATGGGTGGTGGTTCGTAATAGACATCATAATTGAATCTGATATCAATCGGGACACTCGCTCTAACGCGCGGGCATTCCCACTAGTAATCAATAAACATCTATTTACTCTCCTTATATTATTGGGTATTATTTGGATAAGTGTTTCTTCAAATCTCAAATCCTACAATGTATGTGTGAAATGTGAAATCCAAAAACACACACAACCAATAAACCACAAACAATCAGATCTGATGAATAAACATGATAAGAATAAAGAACAAATACCAAATTATACTAAGAAATCTCTTATCAAATGAAAACCGAAGGGTACAGACTTTCCTACACTTAGAGAGAAAGGGGGGGGGGGGGGGCAATTTATAGATCTGAATAATTGTAAAAGTTGGTTACAAATGGCTAGGGATTAAGCCTTTAAATACCATGGGCTTAATCCCAAAATCATTCTCTCAAAAAATCTCCAATAAGTAGAAATCATGACATAATCAAAAGCCCAATTACAATAATTAAACGACACACCCGTTATGTAATTTTCCGAAGCAAGTGGTAACGAATCAAAAAGCTTCTCTTTCTTTTCATATAATTCGGGAAGTATTTGTTGGTTCAGGCCCCGTGTATCACAAACACTACACAATACACAAGCTCACTAATATGTATGTGAAATAACTTGCCGAAGAAAAGAGATAAAAAGCTTACAGGTTGCACTATTATTCAATAAACAATGATGCCTTATATAGGCTACAATCCAACGAATATAAACAACTTTTCCCTACAATTTAGACCCACTTTCTCCTTAAATAATGCTAGACTCTAACATACATTTCCTATGAATTCGGTCAACACCCATACTTTTCCTATCATCTAATTTAATGACTAAACAATAAAACCACTAATTAATAAAGCTAAATATTATTAGCCAATATGTCAAGATTAAACCCAACATTCACCCCCTTAATCTTGACCTGTTTCTTCCTACTACTTGCTAGCTTCATTCTTGTTATCCGAATCACAATGATTCGATCTTGCTACTTATTCATGCTTCTTGCTTGTGTCTTTTCCTTTTGTTACATTCCCTTCTTGCATAACAGTAACCAAAACCCCATAGTTTGACACTTCAACCAAAAATTAATTACCACATGAAACTCTTGCTTCTTCACGCATAGACAAGTTGTACGGTACAACTAAATCTAATTTCCAGTTTTTTTCCATGTGGCACAACAACGTCCAAAACCTGTTGTTGTTGACAAGCACACCATTTGCTTTTACTTTCTTAACCTGCAACATTCACTTAGGATATTCAATCTTTCCTTCTTCTAGGTTAGACACCATATTACCGCCTCCTTTTTTCAAATGCCCTTTTTTCTGCAGACACCACAACTAATAATCTCATTCTCTCAAGTACAACCCACAAGCTTGGTCCCAACAAATCACAATCACATAAATTATTCCACCAAACAAGCACGCATCTCTCGTTCACTCTTAATTATTACTTTACATCAATATTTTTACCTTAAATAGATGCCACACATCTTTGTCTCAGATTCACACAGATCTGATGCAACTTGCCTTGCCACTATTCTGGTTCCATAACCTACTGTCTTCATCCATGAGGCTGCCTCGATTGATCACCAGTCACCGTTGCTCGTCAAACGCGTAAGAACAGCCCCGTACGACTGGCTTCTGGTCCAGAAAATTGCCATTGTCAGGCGCTACTATTTCTTGTAGATTCACAAAGAATATAGCTCTTACTACATCATCACCTTGAATCACATATATTTGTCACCCTTTTTGTTCACATAGAACCCGTTCACTCGGAACACTTTGCCTTCAAGCAACGCTTACACAAAGCTCTTACTTGATCACACAGATCGTGACACTTCTTGGCCTTCTCCAGTTCACTCAGAATCCTTTTCTGGCATCGATTCCTTCTCTAATTTCGATCACACAAATCTTAGTTCATAATGGTTCACATAGAATTTTCCTTGACCACACAGATCTTCTTCTTCTTTCTATCTTCCCGACTCATTAAGAAAATTGTTCGGTTCACACAGAACCTCCTTTCAAGTCTTGATATCGTCTCCACACGACTTATTCGGCTCATACAGAACCGGTTTTCTCCTTGTCTTCTTGGCTAAGTTCACATAGAACCTGCAACCTTCTTGTTCTACGAATACCTCCTTTTCTCTCTTTTCTCAGCCCCCCGCAGTTTAGAGGGCTGCACCTCTCTTCTCTGAACCGACCCACTTTAAACTCGCGCTCTGATACCAAATGTCGGTTCAGGACCCTTGTATCACAAACACTACACATTACACAAACTCGCCGATACGTACGTGAAATAACTTTCAGAAGAAAAAAGAAGAAAAGCTTAAAGGTTGCACTATTATTCGATAAACAATGATGCCTTATATAGGCTACAATCCAACAGATATAAACAACTTTTCTCTACAATTTAGACCCACTTTCTCATTAAATAATGCTAGACTCTAACGTACATTTCCTATGAATTCGGTAACACTCATACTTTTCCTATCATCTAATTTTATGACTAAACACTAAAACCACTAATTAATAAAGCCAAATATTAATAGCCAATATTTCAACATTAAACCCAAGAGTATTTCCTAATCATCCATTGTGCTTAACATGTGACAAAATCTAGAAATTATCTGGTCCAATGTTTCTTTCTTGTAGTACATGAAAACCTCGTGCTATTCCTCAGCTGCTCATTGCCAACAAATAATTCATTTAAAGCATCCCACAAAGTCTTTGAAGTTCGGTACCGTTTAAACTGATGCAATATATCTCGTCAATGCAGATGCCAATATGGCATATGCTTTCTTCTCTCTATTCTGCAGAATTTTTTTTTTCGATAAATAAATTATAACACGCTAAATAAACGTTATAAATTTGAGTCATAGAGCTATGTCGTAAAAGCGTGTAAAAAAGAGAGTCATAAACATGTGTCATAAACAGATGACATACAAATGTGTGTCATGTTAAATTTATGACATAGCCATCAATGACACTTTTTTGTGTCATTCGCACCGTCATATGACACGCATTACATCTATACTATATTATAATGCATGAGCCAAGGACTTCTTAAATTATAAGTAATACAAATATAATTGCTTAAGGTACAACACTGAATGCATATAATAAACATTATTTAAGGGTAAATATGTCTTTTAGTTAGTGTCTAACAACTTAAACTATAAAAGTGCTTCTAGAAGAAAAGTTTACAAGAGGAGGTTATACAATTCTATTAAAAAGCCAGAATAATAGGTGAAAGAGGAGCATGATTGAGAGAAACTCTTCAAATTCAAACTATCCCCGTCCCAGTCTCTCTCTCATCTGCAAATATAAAAACTCTTATATCTCCACCAAAACCACTATGCCTTGACTTTCTCTCTTGTAACCTCTGCTCTCCCATGTTCCGGTTGCCAAAAACATAATCAGCGGTTAACGAATTGGTGTGAAAAATAGAGAGAACACTGAGAAAGAGAACACATATGAGAGGAGAGGAGGCGGACCATGGTGTTACTGGTGGTAGCACATGGTGTGTCACACCACGCCAACGGCGGAAACACGTGGCGCAACGCTCGAAAAGTATATCAAAGTCGAGATTAACACAAACAATAATTACTTAGAAAAGATCATATTATTAAGACATCGTAAGATGTTTTCGTTGTTCCAAACGTACACATCCATACAAGTTTAGTTTAAACAAAAGGGTTTTTCGACTATATTCCGAACCTACGGAAAATAAAAGTAAAACCCCCAAAAGACCGACGTCCCCGTTTCCCCCGCACTAGCCATTCCTTTCAGCAGCCTAATTGCCTGAAAGATATGTTTAAAAGACACGTCAATATATACATATTGGTGAGTTCACAGGTTTTAATTTCACATAGCAAAACATTGCAATACCGGCATGTAACGGAAATATAATATAAGTAGTGTCATATATGTGGAGTAGCTAGCTCCTACATGACGATGGCGACTCCCTCCCGGGCCCATAACCAAACCAAGACTATACAACGGATTGCCCCGCGAGTTGCTTCTTGGACAACAACTCAGTTCAGAATACATGCACCTCTTGTCTTTACCGGGTTGACGCTATCAACCAGAGGTGGGCCTTGTCAGGCACCGATAGTACTACCCAGATATCCCTTTGGTTTCAATTCCCTGAATTAATGGTTACGGTAAACAGCGAGGTCTTACCCCAAGTGGTTTCCAGTTACCCAGGTACCCATCGTGCTAAGTATTATATTCCACATGTTACAGCAATTTAACAAAACATATCTTTCCCCCAAAAACGTAAAAACAGTTTAAAATGGGGCCGTGCAACTCACCTCAAACTCAGCGTGCACAAATACCAGAGAATAGCAGATATCCAAGGTCAAATACCTACAGGCGTTCTTAGACGTATAAGTCACTAAGCCTATCATGTGTGTTTTACCGGAAAGTTGTACACCCAACTCCCAACAACACAATTGTTATACAATTCCCCGTTTAAAACATGTGTCTAGGTCCGTTGGTGATGGATTACCCCCGTTATAAGTTTCACTTAACTTATGTTTAATAAACATATCAACATTATCCTTGAAGTTAGTTAGGTTCGTCGCCGCGAACTAAGATCATTTCCCGATTTTATCACATCATGATCTTATTATTTAATATATGTGTTTTCAATATATTTACTAACTCGGATAAACTTATCTCCGACTCGACTCACTTTACCGCATAATTACTTTCCCATTAAGAAATTATACTAGGATCTTGTCGATCGAGATTTCATTTTCCAATACTCGCCTCGACTCACTTTACCGTATATTTATTTTCCCATTAAATAAATATACTAGGATCTTGTCGATTTGATATTCCCTCGACTCGACTCACTGTTCCATATTTTCTCGTCCGTTTTACATCTTGTCCGATAACTTGTTGTGTTAAAACATATTCATGTCCGAACGTTTAACTTATGTATTTTCGCTCCACGAATAATATAAGTTACGTATATATATATATTTTGTAGAAATAAATACTTCACGTCGAATATTATTTTCCTACTTCCGAAAATATATATGTATTTAGTTATTCATATCAAATTTCCGACAATATGATTTACTCGAAATTAATCACTATTAATTTCACCATATTTTTATTTGGAAATTTACTTTTGTATTTCCAAAACCAAGACTTAGTTGTTTTAACCCCAAAACGCTCCAACATTTTTATATTCCCATAAATATAAAAATGTTCATTTTTATAAAACTTTACTAAGTCTTTAAAATTACCAATTTTTATAATAAAATCCCTAGTTTTTATTTTTCCAAAACCTTTGGTAACTTGTATTTTTATAAAATCCTAATTTTATAAAAATAACATTTAACACAAAAATACATTATTTTTGTAAGTCTTGGAAATATTTTCCATAATCCACCTTTGACTATCCAAGTTTACATTTTCAACACCAAACTTTTAAATGTCACATTTTTGGACTTAACTTTCTAAAATAACACTTTTCACCCTTTAACTTTTAAAGCTTCCAAATAACACCCAAAACTTTCAAAAGTTACATTTTTATCCTTGAACTTCCAAAAGTGACAATTTCTTACAAAACTAGTAATCTTGATTAAATCAACTTTGTCATGGAAGGTTATTATTATGTTCTAACTTTGTCCAAAGTCCATAATAACTTACTTAAGGATAATAATAGGTGTAATTTGGGTATTAAGTCCAATTTGCCCAAAATGTAAACATTATGTTTGTTTCTTATGTTATGTAAACTTTATATTTCAACATTTCTCACAAGATCAACATGATATTAAGCTTTAGATAATCATTTTAAGATGATCAACATCACTTTCAAGTGTATTCAAGTTACCATAACAATCTCTGCTTTGATCAACATTTTAAACATGATTATGTGACTTTTATCAACTTAAAACATCATCATCCATCATCATCAAACCCACGACCCATGTATTATTTTTAGAACATCCATTTTGTTAAAAGAAAACCATTATATCTTTTGTTTAAAACCATGTTCCAAACCCTATGTACAACTTGCTTTAAAAACATAAAAATATAAACTTTCAAGAACCAAAGCAAGATCAAGAACACTTACAACTAGCACAAGGCTAGGGAAGACAAAATCACTTGATTTGGATGAGGTTTAGTGTGTTCTTCCAAAATGGTTAAGCTCCTAGCTTGATAACACACTTTAATCTTAAGAAAATGGGTTGATTTGGATGATTTTTAGGCTTTAAACTTTGGAAAGTGAAGTATGTGTGTGTGTGTTGGTGACTTACGGCCCAAAGAACAACAACAACAAGGATTTTATTTCTAAACACATGTTGGTCTTTCCATTTTATAATATACACCAAGATTTCATTAGTACATGAAATCTATTTTCCAATCTTTCCAAATCCATCCATACCCACCAAGATATACAAAAACATATTTGAAGTATGGGGGGGATGCTAGGGCCGATTTGGGTGGGATTTGGTGGGGACCATTCACAAAAAACTCTACAACTAGTTAGTTACATTCTAATTTTTACCGTTAGGGCTTCGTTCGGGTTTTAATCGAATTTTAATAACGCGTTATCCGGACATTAAAAAAAATAGCCTCTAATAACCATTAAACATATCCTAGTTTAAGTGTTGGTTGGTTCGTTAGGCTTTCGTTGGGTGTTTTTTTTTTATAAGTTTATACGCGTACCGGGTGCGGTACGTGCACTTTATTCGTTACCGGGAGATTTGTATTTAAAGTTTTCATTCATGCTTTGGAGTTCCAAAACACATTATATTTCATGAAAATACCCCTTTATTTTATATCCTGGGTGTCCGGGATAATTTTTGTTTATTAAATTTTTACCGGGTAATCACCAACGTCCGTTCCAACACAAGTTAATTTGCACGCGATTTCGCCATGCTTCAAATTAAACACATGCATTCCTATGCATCTTATGGGGAATTTGCTATTCTCTAAGGCTAAATTAATCCAATTAATTTAAATGCGCACTTAAACCGTTAATTACATATACTAATTACGTACGGAATCACATCGATTTTTGCCGGATGTTACATTCTCCCCCCGTTAAGAGAATTCCGTCCCGGAATTCAGTTCAAGTTGTCCATTACAATAATATTCTTGAACAGGGCGGATTGTTTGCGCTTCACGAGATCTCCTCTTCCCTAAGTGAACCCAGGTTCATGCTAGGTTCCCGCTTAGTGCTCTAACGATTACAGTATCACAGTCCAACTATGGCTAAGCTCTTGGGCACCCCACTTTGATACATTTATCGGTTTCCCGAAATAGTAGAGCTTAACGTCAACCGAACTTCCGTCGGTCGAGGAAATTGACAATGCTTCCTCATGCCAGACTTGCGGGATTCATCAAGAGCCCCATTTAAGCTCTTGCGATAATTGGAGCTTAATCGCCACTAGACCAATTTTGATCGATACCTCCGTGCCACTGGAGTATCAAGAATTTGGCCTACTATAATTTCTATGCTTACCAACACTCTCCCAGAGTATGACTCTCAGTGTAAACCTATTATCAGTTCGAAGTTCTTAAGGCCTACACCTTGTCTGTATGACTTCTTAATAGGTTCGCATCTGATCCGAACGGTTTCTAATCTGCAAGATTTATTGGCCATCTCTTGAAAAACTCAAACCAGATTATGTGCCTATCTCCGCTTGTCATTCGACGTACTAGAGATGTACACGTATGCCCTCCAAAGGGCTTTGAGCAGTACACCCCGAACGCTGGGATGATAATTCTTATCACATAGGAAATTCTGGCGATGAAGCACATGAACTCGATGTGCCACGGACATCAATCGTGACAACACGGAACAATCCCGTCAAGTACATTCATTTTTTTCCGTAAATGACAAGCCATACCCATCTCAAATCGAGTATCGCAGGCTAGGGTACATAGTTTGTCAAACTTGAGATAGGGTGACTACTACAATCCGATATAAAGAAGTCGGCAATCCAGTCTGTACGATTCCACAATCCCCGCGAATTAAAAGCCAACTTAAACACATAGGACTAGAGGCTCACATCACTCTGTCACATTGGTCGACACGAAAATGATGCATATAAATTATCACGATGTGGTTTCCGCAATAAACAAGGGATAGGATCTCGACCGTATCTCGACATGTTGGTCTCCACCGACACGGTATACAGAACACCGGTAGCTACCCAAAACTAGGGTATCTAGTACCTGTTCCGTTATATGAGCCTCATGGGCACTGGTGTCCTATCGATATTAGCAACCTAGTAAGTCAATTCTGGATAATCCAGGCCACACGCCCTTAAATTGACTTTTAGATCCTTGGCAGAGATCTGAGTGAAAGGAGTCTTGAAACCGGACCCTTACTCGTCGAAGGTTCCATCCCTTCGGAATTTTTCGAGGTAAATGGCGAAATCGAGTCATAGATTCATGCGTTTGACATAGATTTCACATTTGGCCTGACGGCTTCACGCGCCCAAGTCGTTACTTAAAAACAAACGACGACTGAGATCGCATCACAAGCGATAGTCCTGAGCCTTCCCATAAGGCATCCCATTCGATAACCCAGTTAGTCACATATATGGGCGCGATACGTAAGCCTTCAAGCTCATCCTGATTAGTCAGGTACCATACGCCCTGACTGGTAGCTCACATTACTATGGTGCCCCCAACAGTGGCTGTCTAAAACAAGGGATTTTGCTCTAACGCGAGCAATGCTTCCTAGGGACAACTGGGAACACCACTATCGACCCAAGCTCGAAAGGGTTCCCCTATCCCAAGAACCTACGCAACGACACCAAGACAAGACAAATCCACCATCAGGGGAATAACAATATTAATCGAAGGGCTGAGCTGATCGACCCTCTCATAATGATAGGGTAGCTCCCTTATAGAGTAGATAATGCTATACGCCCTTCTGGATTTAGGGTTTCACAAAACCTCCGAGATCATGTATCAGGGACTCCACCAATGCACGCGCCATGGGTCGGTCCACCATGGTATTTCCATAATCTTCAGTGTGACACGCCGGCACGTATTTCGTCAAACAAACCCACTGGGATGAGAAATAATGTATTGAGTCCTTCAACTCTTACTAGTCCCAAGGGTATGGGTCATAATATCGCTCGCAATTACGCGATACCTTCAGGTTCGAGACGTATTCGAAATCCCTTATCACAAGGACGGGCCTCGTCTCGTCATGTGTGGATCCTGGGATTTCTTCTCGACATTGGTTTGCATAGCCGATTGCTGGTCGACCAAATGCGCGTAAAAGTTTAAGGCGTCACTGATGCCTTAGATTCTGAAGATGTAACGCTCATTAAATGTGTGAGTATATCAAGGGTCGACACATGATTCGGTCAATACCCAAACAATCACGAGATTCAGTGGAATACATGCGCTAACACTCAGACTAGAGTGTCTTGGTATGACTTCCAGAAAGTCCATTGAGCACCCGAAATCTTACATAATCCATGTTGGCGCTACACAATCAAACAAACATAACAGTGACAGCAACGAGGGGTTTGGGTGATGTCTCCAGCCCGAGGGAACCAAGAGCGAAACAAACGACAAGTCATCACATCATCAGGTAAATCCTACAGCTGTAGCAATACGCCCTCTGAGCAACCCAACAGTAGAAGCAACACGGTAATGACAGCAACACATCCACGAAGCACCTCAACTAGAGAACACCGCATAGGAACCGCATGACACAGAGAAACACGACAGCAAGGCTACTTACTGCAGGAGCAGTAAGCAACAGGAATGCATCATCGACAATGCAGCGCAACCACATGGGTACGCAATCGGCAAATAATGCAACTGCAAGCATGCACAATCGCTAAGGGTAACACAGCAGCATGAATGCACATGACAATATGACACTCAATATGGAAAATCCCCCAGTCCACATCAACAGAAAGCTCCGTTATGGTGAGCACGCATCCCGGTGCGTCTCAGCTCACTTGTGGGGGCGGGATTTATATCCATGCCTTCGACCTTAAACCTATCCTCCATAGACTCAATGGTAGGAACGATTGAGTCAACCAAGGTATCCGTAGTCGTAACAGGAATGGAAACGATGGGTTCCGCATAATTTAGCAGACTGTCAGACCAATTTTGTTCTTAGGGAGAATGATCGTAGGCTCAATATAAGTCATTCGAATAGTGGCAACTGCAGCATTGACAGACTCAACCCAAGCCTGAGAACTATCGTCAATATTAGTCTTGGCAGGAGCCCAAGGAAAGATAATGAGTAGTTCAATGAAAGCCTCGAAGAAAATGGAAGTAACAACAACGAACTCTACGGAGATACAGACATGGTCATATGTTGGGACGAAGAGGATTGACGAAACCACCTTTTGATAACCTTAGTCTTTTCCATATCTGCCTAAGTATAGAACTGCTGAAGAACAAAATGAAGAAGTACTGAAGAACAAACAGAAAGTACTGAAGAGTAAACTCATCAGAAGTTCTGAAGTCTAACCAGACATTTCACTGAAGAACAACTGAAGACAAACTGCTCATCAGCAGTTTGTCACTCATCAGCACTTTCCCTCAGAAGCTTCTAACCGACTGAAGATCAGCAGTTTTACATATTATATTGTTTTGTTAAAGTCTTGATTTCAAGTTTCAATGTACAGACTGTAGTAACCTTATCTTAGCATAATATCTTTGTTAAAATATCTTAGATTACTTCAGACTACAGTTTAGTACATTAGTCTATAAATAGATGAGTTTGTTCATCTATTTTCACATGTGATTTTGTGTAAATTCTTTGAACTTATATTGAAATCCTTCGGGCTTTAAACTTATAATTTCCACTTCACATCTGAGAAACATAAACTGCTATTACTGTTTTATACTTAGATCATTTATTGTTTCTCATTTATTGTTCAGTCAAGGGGGAGTAATAACTCCTCATCAAAGTGATCTTTTAGACCTTTGAACACTTGTATTTCCGCTGCTTAATAACTCATATATAAATCTGATAAACACATAAGTGTTCATAAAAACAGCCACTGATCCAACAATTGGTATCAGAGCTTCTGGTTAATCTGATCAAAATCAATCTAACAAATTGAGATTCAGACACAGGCTCAATATTGATATTCAATAAAAAGGATAAAAGGCTCACTTTTTAAATCCATCACTTTAAGAAAGTATTGACAAATCCAAACTTCTTAAAAATGGATCCCTACAATACTGGATCTGCCAACAAACCTCCTATGTTAGTCAGAAATGAATATAACATATGGTCTAAAAGGTTGGCACATACTATTTCACAAACAAACACTGGATGTTGGAGGTCTGTAGTTTTTGGACCTCACAAACCAGTTGTTACTGATCCAGAGGGTAAGACTGAAAGACCAAAGGACCCAAAAGAATACACGGAGGAAGATTTCCAAAAGTTTGAGCTTGATGCAAAAGCTTTCTTCATGTTGGCTATGGCTCTCCCAAACGAAATTTATGCTGGCCTTTTACACTGTGAAAGTGCCAAAGAGCTGTGGGACTGCCTAAAAGAGCAGTTTGCAGGAACTGCTGAGGTGATAGCCAACATCAGAGAAATATTGGCTCAACAATATGAAACTTTTACTCACATAGAGGGTGAAACTTTAACTCAACAATTTGAAAGATTTTCTTCACTCATCTCTGAGTTAAAAATAAACAATCAGACCTATACAACTGAGTCTATGTTGCATAGATTTTTAAGGTCTTTACCTTCAAAATGGGAAACTTACTCAATAGTCCTCAGAACCAGTTCAGATTTTAACACCCTGAACCTAACTAGGTTACATGGTAAATTACTAACTTTTGAAAGAGAAATCAATCAAAAGAAAAAGTTGCAAGAATCTGGTAAAACTGCTGATGACTATACTCCGGGTAGCACAGCCTTATTAGGACATGACTCACCATCATGTTCTAATAATTTTGGTTCTTTTGACCACATTGACATAACAGCTGGGATCTCATCAGATGGATCTTTCCCAGCTTATGACAATGAAGAACTAAGTCAAACTGCTGACAACATGTGTTTCATCATGGATGATTTAAAATACTTTAGCAGTGATGACTTAGAAGAAATGGAAATATTGCACCAACTGGCCTTGTTAAGCTTAAAAACTAACAAATTTTACAAAAGGTCAGGAAGGAAATTTCCAGGACTAAACAATTCAACAAAAGTTGGTTTTGACAAATCTAAATTGAGATGTCATAAGTGTCAAAAGTTGGGACACTTTGCTAGAGAGTGTAGAAGCTCTAGCTATAACCAACCAATGTCCTCTGAAAATCAATATAACCCCTCATATAATAGGAATAATGGAACTAATGGGAGTGCTCATTTTGTACAGGCACAAGCTCCAAATGTCCAATATGTGCCACAAGTACAATATGTACAGATGCCTGCTCAACAACAACAGCAGCTCATGCCTCCATTTCCAACTGCTCAACTTCCTGCACAAACTCAACAACCCCCTCAGCAACAAAGCTTATTTACCTCAGGGTATGTTGACTGGAGCAGTCTTCCTTATGACACATCAGAATGCAGTCAGGATGCAGACAATAAGGTCTATGATGTCAACTGGGGAGAACCTGATAATGGCAGAAAGAACTTTGCCTTAATGGCTTTTGAAGGATACTCTTCAAATTCTGCTCTCACACAGGTATCACAACAATCTCTGTTAAAGCTTTGCACTAAATCTTGCAAAGAATCATTTGCTTTAATTAGAGAAACTAATGTGCATTTACAAGGCAAATCCAATGACATGGAAAGAAAATACACACAAATGAAGTGTGATTTGGAAAGAAAAATTATGTTGAAAAACAAAGAAATTTCCAAACTGAATGATAAATCCATTGAAACAGAAGCACAAATTAAAACCATGATAGACAGCCTAGGAAAAGTCAGACAAGAGCTTGCTGACACCAAGGTTGATTGTGAAAAATGGGTTGAGTCTTGTAAAGGGTATCAAATGTTACTTAACAAACAAACTGCAGCCAATGTTAAGTTTGGCATTGGATATACCCACACTGAATCACCAACAGATTTCACCCACAAAACTGATAATGATGGGAAGAAATTGATTCAAACTTCTGATATGGAGGAATGCACATCCTACCATCAGAACTTCCTCAAAAAGGGAAGTCCTGCAGAAGTTAAAACTACTGACAATAAGCCATCAGCAGTTTCAACTACATCAGGAGTTGAGACCCTGAAAACTGCTGATGACCTATTTCAAAAATCAGATTTTGTCAGTAAATTGCCTTCCAGTTCTCTTGATCTATCTAAAAGGAAAGAGAAGGCAAAAGCATGTGAAATATGTGGTCTGTTTAACCACATAACTGAACTTTGCAAATTTAGAAAGGTAAATCAGTTAAATCAACAAAGACAACAACTGATTGTGGGAAAACAGATAAAACAAGATTATCAAAATACCTTTTTTCCCAACAAACAACAATCAAACAAAACCCTTTCTAAGAAGAAGCCTTTATCTCAACAAAGGTCATCTTCTCAAAGTTCAATTTCAGAAGTTTCACCTAACTCATCAGCAGTTTCACAAACTGCTGAAGTTAAAGATTTGATAAACCTGGTTAAACTTCTTATGACCAAAGTTGATGGTGGAAAACAAAAAGAACCCACCATTGTTCTTTATGACAAATCCATTGCCAAAAAGACATGGATTACTAAAAATGGTCCACAACAAGCTGCACCTGTTCTCAAGAGCAAACCCAAAGCCAAACTGGCTTGGGTTGCCAAAACTAACTAATTTGCTATCTTGTGCAGAGAGTCTCCAGAGGTTTGAACATCATATGGTATGTGGATAGTGGAGGCTCAATGCACATGACTGGATGCAGATACCTGATAAACAATTTTATCGGTCAAAGAGAAGGATCTGTGTCCTTTGGGAACAATGCCAAGGGATATGTGCTAGGATATGGCAATGTATCCTCAAGCAAAATGCAGTTTGACAAGGTCAATCTGGTTGAAAACCTTGAGTACAACTTGCTGAGTGTCTCTCAAATGTGTGACAAAGGATATTCTTCCTTTTTCACAAAGACAGCATGCAAGATCATATCACCAGAAGGCCAGAAGTTGATAGAGAAGATCATTGAAGATCATACTTTGCTGATTGCCAAAAGATGTGGCAATGTCTATGCAGTGGACATTGAAAAGGACAAAGTATTAAACAAGACTGCCTGTTTCTTCTCAAAGGCATCAACTTCAGAAAATGATCTCTGGCATAGGAGACTTGGCCATGTGAACTTTAAAACCATCAATAAAGTCACAAAAATGGGCTTGGTCAGAGGTCTACCTTTGAAGGAATATCAGTGCAAAGAACACTGTGTTTCCTGTCTTAAAGGTAAACAACATAAGTCCTCCTATAAGTCTATTGAAGAATCAAAAACAACTGCATGTCTTCAACTACTCCATATGGACTTATTTGGACCAGTCAAGATTATGAGCCTTGGTAAGAAGAAGTACTGCTTGGTCATCATTGATGACTACTCAAGATTCACATGGGTCTTCTTCTTATATTCCAAGGATGAGGCAGCTGAGATCATCAAGTTCTTTATTCTACAAGTAGAGAAGCAATACTCTCTATCTGTCAAAGTCATCAGGAGTGACAATGGGACAGAGTTCAGGAACAAAACTCTGGATGAATTCTGTCTGTCTAAAGGGATTGTTAGACAGTTCAGCATTCCCAGAACTCCTGAACAAAATGGTGTGGTAGAAAGAAAGAACAGAACATTAATTGAAGCAGCCAGAACAATGTTAGCTGATTCAGGCCTACCTTTGTATTTTTGGGCTGAAGCAGTCAACACTGCATGTTATGTTCAGAATAGAGTTCTTATCAACAAGAGACATACCAAAACTGCCTATGAAATTCTTCATGGCATTAAGCCCCTTATCTCCTTCTTCAGGGCTTTTGGATGTCAATGTTTTATCCTCAACATCAAAGACTCTATCTCTAAGTTTGCTGCAAAAGTTGACACAGGTTATTTTCTTGGTTATTCTCCTTTGAGAAAAGCTTACAAAGTTTTCAATTCAAGAACCAAGATAGTAGAAGAAACACTGAATGTCAAGTTCAATGAATCAAAACACACTCTTATTCCAGCAAATCCTGCTGAATTATTTGATCTTGATAGTTTTCATTTCGGACCTGACAAGACTGTTGAATCATCCAAACCTCCTCAAAATGGTTTTCAAGGATTTGAAGATGATAGTCCTGCACCATGGACTCCAAACACAGTCAGAAGATCAACTATCAAACCTTCAAAAGTTTCAATAGCTTCAACTTCAGGAACTACTGATGAACTTTTTGAAACTACTGATTCAGCTGAACCTAAAACTCCTGAAGTTCAAATAACAGCTGAACCAGATATTATCAATCTCAGTGGTTTATTTGAAGAACCTGTAGAGCCATCATCCAGTACAGGTTTACAACAACTGATTGAACACAAGGATCATCCATTGGATCAAATCATGGGTGATATTGCATCAGGGGTACTTACAAGAAACCAGCTTTCCAACTTTTGCTTATTCTCAGCATTCATCTCTCAGTTGGAACCAAAGAAGTATCAAGAATCCCTCAAAGACAACAATTGGGTGCAAGCAATGCCAGAAGAATTGCTTCAATTCAAGAAACAAAAGGTTTGGGAAATCTGTCCCTTACCTGAAAACAAGCAACCAATTGGAACAAGATGGGTCTTCAGAAACAAATCAGATGAGGCTGGTATGATCATCAAGAACAAAGCAAGACTAGTAGTACAAGGTTATTCCCAACAGGAAGGAATTGATTATGATGAAACCTTTGCACCAGTTGCAAGACTTGAAGCTATCAGGTTATTTTTAGCTTATGCAATTTCCAACAACATTAAAGTTTATCAAATGGATGTCAAAAGTGCATTTTTGTATGGAAAAATAAAAGAGGAAGTGTATGTCTGTCAACCTCCAGGGTTTGAGGATCCTTCTCATCCTGATTGGGTTTACAGACTTGACAAAGCTCTTTATGGGCTAAAACAGGCTCCAAGAGCCTGGTATGAAACACTTTCCAACTTTTTACTAAAGAATCACTTCTCAAGGGGATCCATTGATAAGACTCTTTTCATAAAACATGTTGGAAATCATGTCTTACTTGTTCAAATATATGTTGATGATATCATTTTTGGTTCAACAAATTCAAAACTGTGTGAAGAATTTAAGAAACTCATGCAATCAAAATTTGAAATGAGTACAATGGGAGAATTGCAGTACTTTTTGGGACTGCAAATCAAGCAACAGTCAAATGGAACATTTATACATCAATCAAAATATGTTAAAGAATTATTGAACAAATTTTCTTTACAAGACTGTAAAACATGTTCCACTCCCATGACACCAATCACACAAGTTGAACCAGATGATCAAGGGAAACACATTGATCAAACCATGTATAGATGTATGATAGGTTCTCTTTTATATCTAACTGCTTCTAGACCAGATATCATGTTTTCAACTTGTGTCTGTGCTAGATACCAATCTGCACCAAGAGAATCTCATCTAATTGCAGTCAAAAGAATCTTCAGATATCTGAAAGGAACTCCTACTTTAGGGATTTGGTATCCTGCTTCAAGCAATACCAAGTTAACTGCTTTTTCAGATAGTGACTATGCAGGCTGCAAAATGTCAAGAAAATCAACATCTGGTGGTTGTCAATTCTTAGGAAACTGTCTCGTGTCCTGGCAATCAAAGAAACAAACATCTGTGGCAACTTCAACAGCTGAAGTTGAATACATTGCTGCTGCAAGCTGTACTTCACAGATACAATGGCTCCAATATCAACTGCTTGATTATGGAATCAAAGAGACCAAGACCCCACTTTTAGTAGACAGCAAATCTGCCATTAGCATCATTCAAAATCCTGTTCAGTTTTCAAAGACTAAACACATTGAAATCAGGTATCATTTCATAAGAGATTGCTATGAAAAAGGCAAGATTGAGGTGAAGCATGTCACAACAGCTAATCAAATAGCTGACATTTTCACCAAACCCCTTGATTCAACAACTTTTCAGAGGTTAGTATCCATGCTTGGGATGTTAAACTTAGAAGAAAGTCTGTAAGTTTCACTTACATACTTATCTGTCACAAACCTCTGAAGACCAAAAATTTGAGAAAAGAGAAAGTTCTGATGAACAAATTTTGAAAACTACTGATAAACATCAAAATGGGATATTTTCAAAATGGATATAACTACTGATGAAAATCAGAAGTTAGAAAAGTGTTTTAAGAGTCATCTGCATCAGCAGTTGAAACTGCTGATGAGATAACTAAAACCACTGATGAAGAAACCTTTCTTCTTCAGTAGTTTGACTAAAAGGGTAAAACAGACTTTTCACTCATCAGAAGTTTGACCTAGTCGGTTAAAAACTTCTGATAAATACCCTGTTCCAACACTTATCCATTCAAAAAGCAAAATTCCCTCTTTCTCTCTCAAATTCAAAGCAAAACCCCTTCTCTAACCTAAAAATCACTGTTCGATCAAAAACATCCATGGCTCTCGTGTTAAAACAGGGACACAACCAAAGAGGCTACTTTGTTAAAGATGAAGCCTGGTCCCAGTATGATGAGATACTTGATCTCATCATGAAATCCCAATACTATGATGCTTTCACCATTGATCCACCCATTCATGAAGAAACTCTTAATGAGTTCTGGGCAAATTCAGAGACAGTGAAGGTGAATAATGAAGTGATTTCCCTCAAATCTTCCATAAAAGGGAAACTAATGGCCATCTCACCAGAAACACTAAGCATCAGGCTTGGTTTGAAGGATTCTGAGGCACCTGAGCATATTCCAACCTCAGATATTCATCTGACCATGACAGAGTGTGGCTACCAAGGTACTTTGGCACAAGCAACAGTTTACAAAAAATATTTTGACCCACAATATAAACTGTTATTTCTTTATATTATTTTGTGTCTTAGTCCAAAAACTGGGTCAATAGATCAGATGCCTTCAACCTTTCAACCTATTTTTCATTCCATTATAAATGAAACTTCTTTCAAGGCATCAAAACTGTTTTTCAATGAACTGGTTTTACATCATGAAAATGATAAAAAGAAATTTTTGTTGTATCCAAGGTTTGTTATGCAGTGCATAATAAAAGAACTTGGAGAGGGAGTACTTGAGGGAGAAACAACTACTTTAAATCCTTTAACTGCTCAAGTATTCTCTAGGCACAACAAACCAGCACTTTTGCTAGAAGATGACCAAGGGGAAGAACAACCCATCCCCAAGGAACCCACATCTTCCAAACCCAAAAAGAAAACTAAAAAGCCTAAACAACAAAAACCAAAAACAACCAAGTCACTGAAAAAGAAAGTTCAGGAAGTGGAGAAACCTGAAACTACTGATGTGCAATCTGCACTTGAAAAGGAAGTGGCTGAAACATCCTCTCAGCACACTCCTTCTCCACCACCCAAAAGAAAACCTGTCACAGTTATATTTAAAAGAAAAAGATTTAAGAAACAAATAACTGTTGACCCTGCTTTTGAAACTGCTGAAACCATTCCTGAACCCACCCAAACTCCTGAACACCAACCCATCACAACTACTGAACCTGAACCCTCACATACAACCATAGAAACTGCCCAACTTCTCTCAGGACTTAAAGGAACCCATTCACCACATGTCACTCCCCTTACAACACATCAAATTGGGGAGATGCCTTCAGAAGTTGACATGAATGTGGATCCCTTTAGCCCAACACAGAGAGATGAGGATGAACAAGAGTTTGTAAGCCCAAACTTGCAAACTTTTGATACTTTTGAGGCTGCTACTACTCACTTATCACCCAGTGGTGAACCTGAGGACAGTAGTAACATAGCTAAGACCTCAAACTTGGCAACTACTGATGAAGGCCTAAGGCCAGAGGTAGGAAAACCTCAGGACCAAGACAAAGAGGTTCATGAGACTACTGGTTTGGGTCCAGCTCATGATATAACTGATCCTGCCCTCTCTGAGGACACTATCAGGGATTCAGATGATTCCATTAAGTTGGTTGATGAATCAAAACTTCCACAAACTGAATTGACGGTTGACATTGAAGGTCCTGAATCTAAGGTCTCCAAGCTCAAGAAGCTGGTCACCAAAGATCAGGTTAAAGACCAGTTAGCCCAAAAATCCCCACAACTGGCATCTTCAGAGCAATCTGAAGATCACCCAAAAAGCACCCCTTCACCAAAACAACCTACCCAATTCACTGGGCTTACAAGCATAGATCTGAACCAACTATGCAGCCCAGATGGTCCCCTGTATCAGGCACTCAAACAAATCATAACTGATCAACTCAAACCCTTCACAACTGCTTGGGAGTTAAAAGCTAACAATCAGTTTGGGTTGATCAACTCGAGACTTGCTGAGTTGAACAAGAAGATGGATGAAACACAAGATCAACTAGCAAGGTTGTCTGCTGCAACATCTCATTCTATTAGGCTTCCAGAAGTGGATGAAGCCAAAAAGGAGGAGATGATTAAGGAACCAACAGATGCTACACAAAGACAAACTCCTGATCAAGAAGCTGATAGACCAACACAAAGACCAGGAAAAGAAGTAGCACCAGAGTTCAAGTTATCTAAGGCATCAGAGGGAACTGCTGATTACATTTCTCAAACTACTGAAGACAATCCTTCAGCAGTTGTGACTCCAATTACCACATCAGCAGTTCTACCTCCTAAACCATCATCAGAAGTTCCTAAGGCAACTGAAAAAGAACCTGCTCCCACTCCTTTGCCTACAACAACTTCCACAGCTGTCTTAAACTTTACTCCCATCAGCATGTCAAAAGACCTTTTGGAGAAGAGTTTAAAAGAAGCTGCTAAAAAGGCAAAAGAAGACAGAGTATGGAACAGCCTAGAAACTAGAGAAGACTTGAGCTTTGAAGAAAAACTGATCAAGTACCAAGAGAAACTTGATGAGCTTGAGGCTGAAGAGAGAGCACTTGAAGCTGCTGCTGAAGAAGACAAAAGAGCACAGCTTATAGCATTCATTACAAAGAACTCCAAATCAAAGCAAGTGGCCCTCAAAAGACTCTCAACACAAGAGCTGACCAGAAGAGCACAGATGCTATCTGATAGAATAGCAACTGAAAATGAGAGGAAAGCCAAAAGAGCTGAAGTGATTGAAGAGTTAGTGGCAAATGGCTATGGTTCAAAAGCCTCAATCAGCAAATGGAAAGAACAAACTTTGTATGAGGCTTACAAGAAATTCAAAGCAAAGAAAGTTGCTGAACCAGAAAGATTTGAAAGCCAAGAAGTCCAAACAACTTCTATTGTCAAAAGACCATCTGGTACATTAAGAAGGCCAGCCACCAAAAGAAAAGCAGATGGAGATCCCATTGTCAAGACTGACTTCAAAATGATTTTGCTAGAAGGAGATCAGCTTGTACATGGTGATTTTGATGTTGAAGAGAAACCCATCTTAACCCAATTCAGAGACAAGGCTACCTATGCTTATCAGTTACAACAATCCATCCAAGAAGAAACACATACAAGGGTTGTTACAGAGCATCACCTGCCCAACATACCAATCCAAGGTGCTGCTGAATTACAAGGAAGTCAAGAGTCTCACCTGAGAGTCACTGAAATAGAAGACATTCCTCAATCAGGTCAACCTAAGGAAACAGGCTTGGTTTCCTATGCCTCTGACTTTGACAGGTCAAAGGTAAACATTGTAAAATGGTCATTTACTGAATCCAACTCAGTACTTGTGACCAGGAGAGACCGTTCAAGTAAGGTCTATAGAAACTCAAAGGAGTTGAGTGTTTTATCGTCCAAAGACCTTCTCACCATTCAACATTTAACACCTGAACTTGGTCCTCTCACTGAGCAACAAAGATGTACTCTTACCACCCGGATGACAGCAGAGATCTGGAGGATGCTAGAAGAGAGAAAAGGACAACAATAAAGGATAGATAAGGTTTTGGCTTCATCAATCCAGGGGGAGATTGTTGGGACGAAGAGGATTGACGAAACCACCTTTTGATAACCTTAGTCTTTTCCATATCTGCCTAAGTATAGAACTGCTGAAGAACAAAATGAAGAAGTACTGAAGAACAAACAGAAAGTACTGAAGAGTAAACTCATCAGAAGTTCTGAAGTCTAACCAGACATTTCACTGAAGAACTACTGAAGACAAACTGCTCATCAGCAGTTTGTCACTCATCAGCACTTTCCCTCAGAAGCTTCTAACCGACTGAAGATCAGCAGTTTTACATATTATATTGTTTTGTTAAAGTCTTGATTTCAAGTTTCAATGTACAGACTGTAGTAACCTTATCTTAGCATAATATCTTTGTTAAAATATCTTAGATTACTTCAGACTACAGTTTAGTACATTAGTCTATAAATAGATGAGTTTGTTCATCTATTTTCACATGTGATTTTGTGTAAATTCTTTGAACTTATATTGAAATCCTTCGGGCTTTAAACTTATAATTTCCACTTCACATCTGAGAAACATAAACTGCTATTACTGTTTTATACTTAGATCATTTATTGTTTCTCATTTATTGTTCAGTCAAGGGGGAGTAATAACTCCTCATCAAAGTGATCTTTTAGACCTTTGAACACTTGTATTTCCGCTGCTTAATAACTCATATATAAATCTGATAAACACATAAGTGTTCATAAAAACAGCCACTGATCCAACATCATAGTAGCTTGACAACGGTCATAGAGACGTCTTCGTTAACGACATTCACCTTTGCAGGAGCTTCAAATACATCAACAGCATCAGCTCGAGAAGCGCCATAGAAACAACATCAAGCCCATCATGGACTATAGAGACTATGACAACCATAAGCTCAACAACAGACATGGAAACAACGGCATCAAGCCCGATAAGTGCTACAGATTCACTGACAACAACAAACTCAGCAAGAGCTACACACTTAGCAAAAACATCAGGATCCACTTTAGCCATAGATCAATAACAGTCGCAGCGACATCAGGCTCGGCCGGAGCCTTAGACTAGTCGTAGTATTATATGTGGGGTAACTAGTATCCATAGGACCTAGAAACCAACCACCGTCTATCCCAATATCAAGGATAGTGGTCATTACGAAAATAGCAAGTAGAAGTAGAAGGATCACGATATATCGAGACACCCTGATAGAATGAAAACGATACCGACTCTGGCAACCCAGCCGAGTCATCCTTCTCATTAGAGTCCTCTTGCATATTATTTTGGCCCTAGCACCGATAGCCATCAACTGGAATGCCTTTCTGCTACCTAAGCGAGACCGGTGGACCTTCTTCCTGATAGGCCACGCAGTGAGAGTATCGAAATACGACAAGAGATTTGACAGGTCACATTGTCCATAACGAATGGATCTTGCAACCTTAGTTTATAAACCACCGTGACGAGGGAACGCAACGTCTCAATATCTATGGGGATTGATGGAAAACACTTCGCGTCAATTTCCGCCCCAAATAGATAAAAAGTCTCGTCGTCATGATGAGGGTGACGAACGTTATTGCAACAAGAGCAATGGAATTGTCGTCCCATGGGTAGGTTTAATTTAACAGAGTAACGTGACCACATCCAGTAGTCCTTCATTTGAGGGGGGAACTTCAATGTCAGCAAAAATCGTTTTGCAACATTTGACATTTATGGAACACACCCTTACAATTACGATTCCCAAAGTGTGGTTCCACTCCCCAGAATTTATGACGGATTCAGGCACAACACACGTATCGAACCTACTCTGGCGTTCATCGACTGAAGCGTGGTTACCAATAATCCTTGAAAAACAAACATGAGGTAGATAGAGGAGTCTTACGACAACCTTTGCACCTTGGGAAAGTAATATGACATAAGCACCGATCTGCTAAGCCCATCACAAATCATCTTCCGGAATACGATCCAGCGCTATTGCAACGGGTGTTAATCCATACTTGAACACTCAATACATCGAGCAGTGGCTTCCCATGAGTTAATCGTATGCACTTCCGAGTGAGTCCATAGCCAAACGCCAACTGGGGCTTGTTGTTCCACTACACGCCGCCATCATAACACTGGCAATCGTTGCCGCGGTCGTGATTAGTGGCCGAATTTTTGACATCATCAAAATTTAGCAAAGCCCTCTGACTCGCGGGTGTGCAATGTGGCACACTGATTTCACCATCAGTCCATGACTGCATGGGTACAACCAATACTGTCGATTCAGACGAGGGCTATCGAGCCTTCCAGGTAACAATGATCAAGCTTCCTAACTTAGCAACCTCAATTCTGTCCTCCAAAAGAAGAAGAAAAATACCCGACTCTGGAAGACTACTTGGGCATGTGTTGGATCCAGAATGACTTATTTATAATAACAACCCAGCAGCACACGGCCACGATTCTCATATCTGATCCTCACAGGGTCCCGTTCCCAAAACGCACTGGTCTTGTAGGGACGCACCCTAGGTCTTCACCAGGTTCCAGGTATAACCTTCCACGCACCGTACTCGACATTTCTCACTTCGGTAGGCCGTGTATACTTGTAAGTCCGCTCCTTTGGAAGAACTTTGTGGTGGGGGCATTCAACTCCTACAGAAGGAAGCTTTCATCTCCCGTTCCTATCTAGAGCGAGGGCTTGCGTCAGATTATTCGTATGAATAGACATTCGAGCTCTTCCGTGCTCGCACCTTAAAGGTAATGTCAAAGAAAGCTCATTAGGCTAGCTAGGACCGAAGTCAAGGGCGTCGATGAGACCTCCCATTTAACCCATTAGTCAATCAAACCAAGACTGAATCTAAAGAAGAAGAACAACAAGACAAGGAATGATCACCAACCCCGGCCCTAGCGCCCACCAAGGTTACCGTGCACCCCAAACTATTATTACGTGTGCACCCGTAATGATAATTTGCGTTGCCAGGTAATCTTGTTGCCCGCTAGTTCCGAGTTTCCTGATCCAACGAACAAAGGTGTTATACAACAAAAGACTTGGTCTAGTTTCACCTCCAAATGATAAACAACACGGCGACATCTAATATCGCCATAGAGATTAGTCCTTCCGATCATCCCATCCACCGGTGAGCGAGTGAGCTCCTCATAGACCACCGCATCCTTTCCACTTGCTGGTACCGGTGATCGATAAAAGAGTGCGGACTAATGTGAAGCGTGACACAACATCCTTACTGGCAAAATATCCGTACTACGTATATGTATTAACTAATCTTAGAAAAATCGGATTCCTATGCAACATAGACATTCTTATCCGTATTTTCTAATACTTCATATATTGACACACATGGCTAGTCGGTCGGAATTTCCCCTTGTACATCCCATGTACAAATTTCTTTCTTTTCTAAAAATATTTTAATGTGTTTTAGTTTGGAAAACTTTGTTTTCGAGCCAAAACCGGTTATAGTCTAGATTTTACAAAAATGCTAGTTCGCTATAACCTTGGCTCTGATACCACTTCTGTCACACCACGCCAACGGCGGAAACACGTGGCGCAACGCTCGAAAAGTGTATCAAAGTCGAGATTAACACAAACAATAATTACTTAGAAAAGATCATATTATTAAGACATCGTAAGATGTTTTCGTTGTTCCAAACGTACACATCCATACAAGTTTAGTTTAAAGAAAAGGGTTTTTCGACTATATTCCGAACCTACGGAAAATAAAAGTAAAACCCCCAAAAGACCGACGTCCCCATTTCCCCCGCACTAGCCATTCCTTTCAGCAGCCTAATTGCCTGAAAGACATGTTTAAAAGACACGTCAATATATACATATTGGTGAGTTCACAGGTTTTAATTTCACATAGCAAAACATTGCAATACCGGCATGTAACGGAAATATAATATAAGTAGTGTCATATATGTGGAGTAGCTAGCTCCTACATGACGATGGCGACTCCCTCCCGGGCCCATAACCAAACCAAGACTATACAACAGATTGCCCCGCGAGTTGCTTCTTGGACAACAACTCAGTTCAGAATACATGCACCTCTTGTCTTTACCGGGTTGACGCTATCAACCAGAGGTGGGCCTTGTCAGGCACCGATAGTACTACCCAGATATCCCTTTGGTTTCAATTCCCTGAATTAATGGTTACGGTAAACAGCGAGGTCTTACCCCAAGTGGTTTCCATTTACCCAGGTACCCATCGTGCTACATATTATATTCCACATGTTACAGCAATTTAACAAAACATATCTTTCCCCCAAAAACGTAAAAACAGTTTAAAATGGGGCCGTGCAACTCACCTCAAACTCAGCGTGCACAAATACCAGAGAATAGCATATATCCAAGGTCAAATACCTACAGGCGTTCTTAGACGTATAAGTCACTAAGCCTATCATGTGTGTTTTACCGACAAGTTGTACACCCAACTCCCAACAACACAATTGTTATACAATTCCCCGTTTAAAACATGTGTCTAGGTCCGTTGGTGATGGATTACCCCCGTTATAAGTTTCACTTAACTTATGTTTAATAAACATATCAACATTATCCTTGAAGTTAGTTAGGTTCGTCGCCGCGAACTAAGATCATTTCCCCATTTTATCACATCATGATCTTATTATTTAATATATGTGTTTTCAATATATTTACTAACTCGGATAAACTTATCTCCGACTCGACTCACTTTACAGCATAATTACTTTCCCATTAAGTAATTATACTAGGATCTTGTCGATCGAGATTTCATTTTAACTTGTTAAGTTCTCGGACTTAACTTAATTTTACGTGCGCAATCTTTAAAGATCACTTTACAATTAAGTTCTCCCACGAATACGTTCCAACACTTAGGAAAGTGTTATATATACTTTTCACCCATGATAGTTCATATATTTTATCTCATAAAATATATATTTCCTTGACGTAATACATATATTCGTGTCTCGTACGATATATATTTTCTCGTCCGTTTTACATCTTGTCCGATAACTTTTTGTGTTAAAACATATTCATGTCCGAACGTTTAACTTATGTATTTTCGCTCCACGAATAATATAAGTTACGTATATATATATTTTGTAGAAATAAATACTTCACGTCGAATATTATTTTCCTACTTCCGAAAATATATATGTATTTAGTTATTCATATCAAATTTCCGACAATATGATTTACTCGAAATTAATCACCATTAATTTCACCATATTTTTATTTGGAAATTTATAAAATAACTTTTGTATTTCCAAAACCAAGACTTAGTTGTTTTAACCCAAAACGCTCCAACATTTTTATATTCCCATAAATATAAAAATGTTCATTTTTATAAAACTTTACTAAGTCTTTAAAATTACCAATTTTTGTAATAAAATCCCTAGTTTTTATTTTTCCAAAACCTTTGGTAACTTGTATTTTTATAAAATCCTAATTTTATAAAAATAACATTTAACACAAAAATACATTATTTTTGTAAGTCTTGGAAATATTTTCCATAATCCACCTTTGACTATCCAAGTTTACATTTTCAACACCAAACTTTTAAATGTCACATTTTTGGACTTAACTTTCTAAAATAACACTTTTCACCCTTTAACTTTTAAAGCTTCCAAATAACACCCAAAACTTTTAAAAGTTACATTTTTATCCTTGAACTTCCAAAAGTGACAATTTCTTACAAAACTAGTAATCTTGATTAAATCAACTTTGTCATGGAAGGTTATTATTATGTTCTAACTTTGTCCAAAGTCCATAATAACTTACTTAAGGATAATAATAGGTGTAATTTGGGTATTAAGTCCAATTTGCCCAAAATGTAAACATTATGTTTGTTTCTTATGTTATGTAAACTTTATATTTCAACATTTCTCACAAGATCAACATGATATTAAGCTTTAGATAATCATTTTAAGATGATCAACATCACTTTCAAGTGTATTCAAGTTACCATAACAATCTATGTTTTGATCAACATTTTAAACATGATTATGTGACTTTTATCAACTTAAAACATCATCATCCATCATCATCAAACCCACGACCCATGTATTATTTTTAGAACATCCATTTTGTTAAAAGAAAACCATTATATCTTTTGTTTAAAACCATGTTCCAAACCCTATGTACAACTTGCTTTAAAAACATAAAAATATAAACTTTCAAGAACCAAAGCAAGATCAAGAACACATACAACTAGCACAAGGCTAGGGAAGACAAAATCACTTGATTTGGATGAGGTTTAGTGTGTTCTTCCAAAATGGTTAAGCTCCTAGCTTGATAACACACTTTAATCTTAAGAAAATGGGTTGATTTGGATGATGTTTAGGCTTTAAACTTTGGAAAGTGAAGTATGTGTGTGTGTGTGTTGGTGACTTACGGCCCAAAGAACAACAACAACAAGGATTTTATTTCTAAACACATGTTGGTCTTTCCATTTTATAATATACACCAAGATTTCATTAGTACATGAAATCTATTTTCCAATCTTTCCAAATCCATCCATATCCACCAAGATATACAAAAACATATTTGAAGTATGGGGGGGATGCTAGGGCCGATTTGGGTGGGATTTGGTGGGGACCATTCACAAAAAAATCTACAACTAGTTAGTTACATTCTAATTTTTACCGTTAGGGCTTCGTTCGGGTTTTAATCGAATTTTAATAACGCGTTATCCGGACATTTAAAAAAAATAGCCTCTAATAACCATTAAACATATCCTAGTTTAAGTGTTGGTTGGTTCGTTAGGCTTTCGTTGGGTGTTTTTTTTTTATAAGTTTATACGCGTACCGGGTGCTGTACGTGCACTTTATTCGTTACCGGGAGATTTGTATTTAAAGTTTTCATTCATGCTTTGGAGTTCCAAAACACATTATATTTCATGAAAATACCCCTTTATTTTATATCCTGGGTGTCCGGGATAATTTTTGTTTATTAAATTTTTACCGGGTAATCACCAACGTCCGTTCCAACACAAGTTAATTTGCACGCGATTTCGCCGTGCTTCAAATTAAACACATGCATTCCTATGCATCTTATGGGGAATTTGCTATTCTCTAAGGCTAAATTAATCCAATTAATTTAAATGCGCACTTAAACCGTTAATTACATATACTAATTACGTACGGAATCACATCGATTTTTGCCGGATGTTACATGGTGACGTCGCGAGATTTTAAGGTTCCGTTTAGTGGTGCTAAAGCGACGACATAAGTATACGCTACGGTTCATATCAGCTTTCTGTAACTGGGTTCCTATTAGAGTTTCAAGGGTAATTTTTTGAGCTATTTTTCTTATCGCCTTGATTGAAGCCCTAATTCATGGTCAGCGTCTGTTATAGGCACCATTCCTTATTTCTGTTAGGGTTTATATAATCAATTAGATTTATAATTATTTTGTTGCGGATTTATGATTTGTAGATATTTATGAACTATATTTAAGTTCATTGTTGTTGACGAGGTTCCAGTTTAAGCAAACTGAAGATATAACCACCAAGCTTGATCTGGACGTGCTTGTTATCGGTGGAGATGATTAAACACAAATACTTGCCTTGCCTAATCTTTTCGGTAATTTATTTATCTTAATGAACTTAAATAATTATTATTATTATTCTATTTGGGTTTAGATTTATAAGTACATAAAGAATTTGAAGACTCGAGTCATTGGATTCCCAAAGACCATTAATGGGGACTTGAAATGTACAGAATGCTTACAAATATTGGCTTTGATACTACCTATAAGATAATTTCTTTCTTTCCTTCTTTTTCTTGCCATTGTTATATTTTAATGCTCCTTATTTTCAGTTACATGTGTTAAGATGCTTCGCAAATTATGCAGATCCGTGTTAAACAGATTGAAATTTTATGATAGATGCCCAATCAAATGATCAATATTATAATATTATCACTAGAGCCTAATTATTTTAAAGTTATGGATGAAATTTAGGGATGATGTATAACATAATGAAGTTTTAATACCATGGAGTGGGTCTTTTACATCATCAGGCTCAATATCTTGCTTTATGTGTTTTTTATTATTGTATTGATGAGTAAATGTAGAGCAAGAGCATCATTTGAGATGATATATAAACAAGCTTGCTAATTTAACTATAGCTTTAAAGTTTTGAAGATGGTAGTTATGAATATCATGTTTTAGTTGTTAAGTCTTAAAAGTATTTTTTTTGGTTGATTTTTGCATATATTTCTCAATTTTGATGATCGTTGGTTGGTGATTTTTGAGATGGGGGACACCAACTTCTTCACAACAATTGGTACGATCTATTCTGAAACTGATTCTGTTTGCACTTTGTAGTACCTAAAGCATCATTAGTCAAACACACACCATTCAAGACCACTTACCTGTTGTTTTGCAGTTGTGGTCTTTACATTTTGTTGCTTGGTAAGAACAACTTCAAAACAATTTGTTAAATTTCATTCAATCAAACACACACCATTCAAGACCACCCCCAAATTTAATGTATTTAGATCATATTAATTGTGTGGGAACCTAACATTTTTTTAACATTTGTGAAAAAACCCTTTTCTAAATGCTTTGTGTGCTCGTGAGTACGCCTTACCATTTGAGGAAATGAAATCAGTAGGGATGCACTGTCAATAGGCCGCTGTTGTATTATGTATGGGTACCAGGTAAATAAATATGCATTTATTACTTTGGTTATCGGTGTATGGCTGGTTGGAATGTAAATACATGAATCCTTTATGGATGTATTGATAATTTCTACTATGTTCAATTTACAAATAAGTCTTGCATGCAATTTGCCTCTAAAGCATCTCCCTGGTAGTGGCAAGCTTGTTATTGTGAATCTTTATGTATTTAATGATTTCCCTAATTTATATGTAGTTTTGGAATTTAATCCTATTCTTTTCTCATTTTCATTTGGTTTCATTTTCTAATTTTCTACATGAAACTCCAAAAGACAAGAAAGCAAGTCTAATCATCCATGGATTTGTAGACAAGGTGCTATAAGAAAGTAATCAAATAAAAAAAATCCAGATTCATTTCTAAAAAAACAAAAGCTTCATACTTTTATTTGTAAAATTTCACTTTGTACAGGGGCTGATGGAGTCATGGACCTTCTTAATTTATGAATTCGCCCTTTTGTCAGAATAAATCTTCTTTAAACCATTTTCAGCCAGCAATCAGTTTAGGTAATTTCCCTTCATTTCCTTCTACTTAAATATAATTAAACTACATGTTTAAGTAGTGTTTGGTATTACATGAATGGCCGAACGAGCCATTCCATAATGAATTTGACCATGTTCTCCTTGAATGGCAGTTTGTGTTGTTTGATATGTTATTCACTTATGGCCACAAGGAATCAATTTTACAAATGCATATCTATACTATCTATAATATGCATAGAGGAAGTGTAGCTTTGGTCATTTTACACATTTTCAAGGTGTGTACCATCATTTAAAGCATAATGTACAACATTTTAAAGCTAGAATTCTTAAAATCCCTAAAAGCATATGCCTGATCATTTTGGCTCCATGCTTTTGAATTTTGAAATTCATATTTGACCGATTGTATCTCATTATTCTTTCATTTTGAATTCCCCCTACTCACTAAAAAACCCAATAATACGTCTTGTTACTCTCTAAAAAAAAAAAAAAACCCTATCATCCCATGGCTACAATTGCATCTCCTCAATCCATCATATCTATCAATGATAACATCGGCGACCACCAACCAAAGTAAAGCCTGCAATCACCTTGTAGGAAACCATCACAGTCACCCCTTTTTGTTCAGATTCAAAAGTTTATCATTCTTAGGTGAGTTATTATTCTTCTTCTCCTCCCTCACCTCATCCATCGCAAGGCTACGCTAGGCTTAAGTAGTTTTATTTTTAGAGTTAAAACGATTTGAACATCGTTTGGTTCAGAAGTAATTTATTAGATCCGTTGATAATTTTGATTCGGATCCGGTGACAATTTTTTTCTGATTTGGATCTAGGTTTCGGATGTGTTGTTGCTTTGCGACAGTGGGTGTTTTGCAGTTCTAGATAATATTTCGAAGGTCATTCCCTTGGCTGTAACATATGTATATTGCAAATATTAGGTACTTATATTACTATAAATAATTATAGAGGGAGAGCAGATATGGAGATCCAGGTGGTGCTGCTGATCGGGTTTCAAATTAGCTATCGACTGAAATGGAAGGAATTTCTACTAAGAAGATTGTTTTCATAATGGAGTTTCTAGGATTACATTTAGGTATGCATAGATGTATTCAATGTAACCTTTTTTTTATAAATATGTATTTTGTGATTTACTAAATTGTAAGCTTTTTGAATTGTATTGTAGGATAGTGTTAGAGCTTATAAGAACCATTAAATGAAAACTAAATTAGTAAACATTCAATCTGTTTGATCATTCAGTGTTGTTTTATGCAGCAAAATGAAGGATGTTGCCGCAAATTTGTTGGCTTTGTTGGGAGTTAACACCTCACCTAACTTGTGAAATAGTGATTAAAGTATTCATGTATTGTATTTCCTGTTTAAAGAATTCATATTTTGTTGGTATTGGATCAAATTCAATTTTACATGAAAACTAACACGTACAAAGCTATGCCGCAAAGCGAGTTTGTTATCCAATAACAACCGGCATGCATTCCATACATGTAAACATACACGTACGAAACTTGATTACGCTCAAAGTCGGCATGAAGCTCCTGCCGCAACATGTGCCAACCGAATTCAACCGAACCATAAATTGTTACCCCGCCGCATCGCGCGGGTTTCCTACTAGTGTAAAAAAATGTGTTTTCTCTACTACTGCGCGAATGCGGATATTGATAAAATTCGCGAAGAATAAACAAGTTTTGAGGCAACTTTTTTATTTTTATGTGATAAACGGTATTTTAGTTTTGCCACAAAAAAAAAGTCAGTTTCGTCGCTAATGTGTAAATTTGTACTAGTGACCGGTATGTTCTTTCTAATTATAATCATTCTAATTTAAAGAAACAATATACTTGGAACTCATTTAGTAATATAATAATTTTAAGATATATTGCTTTTTTTTAACGGATAATGAGATTTTATTTAAACAATCGAAAAACGATTACACAGAGTTTTCTAGTAAGAAGTTAGAAAACACAAAGAAAATACAAGACACGAAGTATGCCACCCATTACATTTTAATATTAAAAATGCCATCCCCCAACCAATCTTGTATGTTGGGAATCTCCTCTCTCGTTCTGTGTTTCATCCATAGATACGTGGTTTCTTTAATCTCTTCCACAATTTTTGAAAATGATAGTGGCTTTCCTTTGGACATCCTTTCGTTTCTATGCGTCCATATCTTCCACAAAGTCGCCATGATGATTGCGAGAGCTACTTTCCTTTGTTTTTTATTCACCTTCATGCGCTTGGTTTGTGACAACACTTCGCTTATGAAAGAGGCGACTAAGTTAACCTTTTTAAAATTTAAAATGACCAGATCGCCTTGAAACTAGTTGACTAAGTTAACCTCCTTAAATTTTTTTTAATGATAGATGTAAGAGAAACAGGTGATTATGAGCTATATCCATAATTTTAAACCACATAAACGAAATCCACAATTTGAACACAAAAGTGCAGAAATCATGTGTGTATATTATTTACTCTTCTAATAAAGTGATTTTCAATGGTTTTCAATTTCAAATAGAACCTCAGCGAATATCCGCCAAAACACTTTTGAAGTCATTATTGTTGAAGTCTTAATTTGTATTAAACTATTGCTAATAAAATATTAATTCTTGAATGGAAAAATCATGGAGTCTAAAGTACTAAATAAATTATTAAATGGGATTTTGAAAAATAAATAATAAAAGATTGAATACGATCTAACCAGCTGGTCCAGTTCATTTTTTCAAGCCAACTGGTAATCCACCGATTCAAATGAAGAAGATTAAAATATACTCAACCAGATCATCGATGTGGTAGGTACCGTTCTAGTCCGGCAATTGTGACTAAAACCACTTAGGTAGTCAGGTGCAAAGCTTCTTGATGACCGATGCCCCAGCCCCCTTTTTTAATTTTTTTTGCTTAGTACAGTAAATGTTCTGGTTCCAAAATTTTATACGTATCAAGTCGATCTCGCCGCTTTAAGGGTTCAGTGACTTTTGATTCCTTTAAAATATTTTTCAACCTCCGCCACGTGGTTACTCTTATACATACCAAACATTTATAATCAAGATTGTGGTTTACAAGTTTCTAAAGTAATTTTATTAAATTTCATGAACATTAAAAAAGAAAAACACTTCGAACTTTATTTGATCACATAATCTTAGTAAAGCCATGAAACTCTACGCATGCAATGCGGCATTTCAGGCTATACAAGGCTTAAACACACCAAAACCAAACCAAATGTTATTAGAACACGCCATCTAGGCTCCGAACCGAAAAAACTCATGAAGGTTTAGGCTTTTGGAACTGGAACCAACTCGATCTTGACTTCACCGATGGTGAGATCTTCGCACCCGGTCCTTGGGACAAATGTCACCGTTGCATACTCTTCGCCTTCAGTATTTGTGTCCTCCAACAACTCATTTAGCCCAAACCTAGCGGAACTAATCATAAACATGCTTTTCATGGCGTTGTGTGGAATCTGTGCAAAGCCACCAGCGTACTCAGGATCACACGGCGTAGTAATCTCGCCTTCCTTAAGTTTGTCATTCACAAACACATCAAACTTGACAAACTTTCCACTATCGTATTTAATCCCCTTGACCAACAACACCTCGTTCTCCTTCTCCTTATCCTCTTCACTCCTGTTCACCGCGGGTCTCTTCACTTTAACCTTCACGATCTCGGTTAGACGCACTGGGAACTTAGTTTGCTCCACCGTCTTCACATCCGCGGTCTTTGCAACTTGCGCACTCTTTCTACGTTGCGGTGGGCGACTCTTGCGCCATGGGAATGGGTCCTTGGAGTTCTCAACGAAATTGTACTTGAGTCTTCGTATGTCGACACAATCTTTGTTATACACACGCACAAGATCCTCATTCTCGTCATAGAACACATATGACGCGTTTAGCCAGTCGGGATCCGTGGGGTCCACGTGTCCCGGAAGGCGTAAGTCCTTCCATAGTTTCCACATACGGTCCACATTTGAATGGTGGATATAGAACGAGGGGTCATACCCCGCAGAGTAAAAGTTACCCATGTCCTCATTGTTAGGATTTCCTCGTTGACCCACCCATCTGTGCACGGCCGTGTGAGACCCGGATTCCACGGATCCGATTGACGGATCACCACCAGCAACGGGCGAATCACCAGCAACGTATTCGCCACCAAAGAAGCTTAGTGTATCACCTCCATTCCTGACCAAGTCTCGGTACACTGTTGCAAGATTGCATTGTACTTGTTGCTGATCTGGAATGTCCTTATCCGTGCCAGCGTAGTCCAGATCGATTAGCTTCTTTTCCATATGAGGCCCATCTCTGTAAACATCATACAACGAGTTCGGCTTGCCGTTAATAGTTTCGGGTAGAAACATTTCAGCAATCGGCATTCCAGCTGGTTCGTCCCATTTCCAGAAAGGTAACGCGAAAGTCGGATCGTTAATCAACTTACCGAGGATTCTTTCGTAGAAATATAGGTACCAACGATGGAACGGGAAGAAGAGCCATGAGTTGTGAATCTGAATGTTGATATCAGGGAAACCAGTACCGCTATCGACTTGAGTGTAACCTCCATTGCAATAAGCACAATGGATTTTAGCTTGGCTAGCGAAGCTGTGTGGGTGATCATCTGGGAGATCTCTCATGGCTTGGATAGCTGCCCTATACTTCTCCACTTGCTCTTTTGTCCCAGCATGTGCGGGCCATCTCATCCTAACCGTCTTATCGGTTGGAAACTTGAATGGTTTGATCGTTTTTCCAAGGCTTGGTGGGCAACATTTTGTTGTCCTTAGAGCGGTGTCGATGTTTCTAATACCATCCTTCGCGTCCTTGCAAATGGACGTGATGTCAGGAGATGTTATAGGGGCAGCTATTGCCCCTGGGAGGTTGGCGGCCGTGTACAGGCCGCCAAGCCCCACAAGCAGGTTCCTGCGGTCCACGTTGGGAACCACAAGCTTCTTGGACTCGGGGAGTATGATTTTCTTGTCAGCTTGGTCATCTTGTGCACTGTTGCATGAGACTCTGAACCCTTGGATTTGATTGGTTCGAGCCTTGAAAGCTAGTTTTGTGTTGGTTGAAGTGAGTGGGGAAGTAAGTGGAAGTAGTGAAGAAGACATGGTTAACTTAGAAAAGAAGGATTGGTGTGTCTAAATGTTCGACTTTGTGCTCCTATTTATTATGGATTCATATGTGAAACGTGATTTAAAAATATTATGCAAATGAAGCCAAGTAACATGCACCACTTGTCCACTTCGTATAGTTTATATTTATCAATTATATTAGTTGGTTCAACGTGATCCATATGAGTATTTTTTATTCACATCGATTGTCACCTTGCATGTCTACTCATATAATATAATCTCCATAGAACATGTTAATTAAAGACGGAGCATTAATAATATCTTTTATTAATGATGTTTATTACCGTAAACAATTCATACGATCTTTACATATATAGAAATAGTCGGCAATCAACATTAAGAGCATTAATATGGCTATTGTTTAATAGCAATGTTCGATAACAAAGACCATAAAATACTTTTACATAAGAAAAGAAACATAATTTTACCTTGGAGCAACTTTGAGTAGTGTGTTTTTAGCATCTAATCACATGTTCAACACCAGTGTAATTGATTAATGTACTCTTTAATGCTGAATTAGGCTATGTTACCTCACTTAATATTTGGATTTATACTATTTTTAGCATATTTTAGAAACTAAACGCATATATAGCTTCCTTGCGGAAATAGTCAATAAAGGTCACGTAATACTACATCTATCCCTCAATAAACTCATCTCGGTCAAAAATATGATTAATATATAACTTTGTTTTGTCAGGTGTAGATCAGTGGAAACTCTTTAACTTGAAACCTCTTTCTTTCCAAGTTCGAATCCCTTCCCGCAAGCCAGTCCCTTTCAAACCTATTGAGTATATTTTTTTTGATGGATGACGGGACTCGAACCTGGTACCTTTCGGGCAGGAACCCCATCAGCGAAAACCTTCTCACCTCCGCTATAACCACTGGGCTACAACATCGTTGGCGATTAATATATAGCTGGTTCTAGTTTTCTAGATTAATTAGGTGGCTGTCTTGTATTCTAGATTTCTAGTATTTGTGAAATATTTAACTTTATTCTTATGGCTAAGAAAACATTGCTCAATTCATTATGAAATTTTACCTTTTGAAATAAAACATCTCTATGGGACAGTATACCCTTTTAACTATTCATTTCCTGTCTAATTCAATCTGGTTTAACTAATAACATATTTGAATAAGAGCTTCTAGTTTAATTACAAGCATTAAGTTGATTATGTTGTGTAGTAAAGACGTTTTTCTTTCAAGGGTACTTGAAAGTTTAGTCCTATGATAAATACTAGTGTAAATTTAGAAGTAGCTTTCAAGATGAGTGAGTAACCACTTTGAAAATTTTAAAAACAATAGGATAAAAGCTAAATAAATTATTGATAACATTCACTAATTAATTACATTTTTTTAGGATCTCCATGCATATCACATGTGGAAAGATCACGGATATCTCATCTATTATATTCTATTAGATTATTGATATTACGATTTGGCCTTGGTCAATCAGCCACCTAACCACTTAGTGATTATATCAGGCTTTTTTTATATCTCTTTATCTTTTCTCAATGATCAATTTTTGAAACAAGCGAAAATTTGGAAGAGAAACAAAATCCCATTAAAAATTCGAATCATTTTTCCATATTCCAGTTGTCTAGTGGAATTTTCAAATTACATCATTAGTATGTGTACATTTATAAAGTTTTTTACGCAACATTTACGGCGTGCGCATATAATGTATATATGTGTGGCTCTTGGGGGCAAAAGTAAAGTTGCACTAGTTTTAACGTTATTTTACTAATTTCGTGAAAATAACGTTAAAACGCCGGACGGTTAATCATGCATCATGTGGTGGCGTTGATAGCCAAAAGACAAAGGGGTACATGCACCGATCGGGAGTGTTCTTATTGCTAAGTGTTCTATGCCTTATGTCCAAGGCTTGATACCAAACCACATCGAGCCGAGGGTCTCACTGGAAGCAGCCTCTCTATTCTTAGGGCTAAGGCTGTCTACATCTTACCCTCCTCAGACCCTATCTTAGCTTTGCTATAGGTGGGATTAACTGAGTATGATGATGATGATGATGATGACATTTATAAATCTTTTGGCTGACAATTCGGGCAAAAGTGCCAACGGTTACCTGGAATCGACGTTGTTGTTTTGAATTGTATGAGTGTGCAATGTTTTCTTTCGTTTTCGTTTTTTTGTAAGTCTGGGCTAACTAACTTGTGGTGGAGTGGCACGCAGGTGAAGAAAGAATACGGGTGACGTCAGTTTGACTTAGACAAAAGACGAGGTTTTACCGAGTTCACTGACGTGCCTCAGGGTGTGTGGAGGTCGGGTTCCCGTGCATCTTAGAGAGCAAAGGAGCTGACAGTAGTCGAATAGTCGACAATGGCCAGAAAGCCCAATATCACAACGGTTGACACGTCTTTTCTTACTGTTCAAAAATATATATAATCTATTTGTTGGCCACGTCTAGGGATGGCAATGGGTCGGGTTTGGGACGGGTTTAGGTAATCCCAACCCCATACCCGGTTAGGTATGCTTGTCCCAAACCCGTCCCAAAACCCGTTGGGTTTATATCGGGTAATTACCCGTCGGGTATCGGGTATACCCACGGGTTTCGGGTAAACCCGTTAATTTTAAAAACTTATCCATTTGGTATATTTGACTAAAAACATGTCGGGTATCTATTGCGTGACTACTAACCAATACATTTAGCATTATTAAATATGCATGTAAATGATTACAATGTATAAATATAAAATAGTTAAATCATATAAAACACTAAAAGACATAGATAACATATATTATACACAAATAATTGGTGTTTTTTTAAAGAAGATGACAATCTTGACGGACAACTAGATATATTATGAATACTTATTTTAAAAGATATATAGGAAATTACATCGGATATCTAATCGGGTAAACGGGTATACTTTATCGGGTAATCGGGTCGGGTAAATGGGTATATCATCAAATCCCAAACCCGTCCCAAACCCGCGAAAAAAATAAAAACTAATCCCATACCCGGACCCATACCCGATTAGGGGACCCCAAACCCGTCCCAAATGTGTCGGGTTTCGGGTTTACTCGTCGGGTTCGGGTTTGATTGCCATCCCTAGCCACGTCAAAAAAAAAAAAGTATGTGTACAGTTACAAGATGAATATAATGCTTTTGTGTGTTGCCGTTTAGTTGAGTACTTATGGTACATCAAAATGTATAAAATCCACTTTTCAATGTTTGTGAACGTCACACTATTTTTTCCTATAATTTATTTCCATTCCATTTTTTCAGAAAATTACATTGACGTAACATTGTGCTGAATAGCAATCCTTAATCTACGAAAAACGTAACCTTGTCCACACGTGGCTAAGACACCACCACGAATAACTCGCTGGACCCTGGTCAGGAAACGGGTAGCCCCGGTACTAATAAGCCAAATGTATTAAAAGCCAAGGGTACGAAAACGTGTTGGTTCTCCTCACAGGCTTTAGCATGCTATTCTACCTTCTTCGTCTCTGCTTTCCGCACCGCTTGCCCTGCTACAAACCCACTATCCCTTAACCCAACTTGAGGAGTCAACACATGCATACAACATACTTCCCCCCAACCCACCCAAAGACAAGGAGATCTGCTAGACGCAGGGTGGATCTCCCTTATGTGGGATCCGAGAGGAAGTTAACAGGGGCCTCCTTCTTGGCTGAGATCTTAGCCTGTCTTAAAATGTACCACAGAACGTCTCGAACCCAATCATGCCGATGTTTGAACTCGGGTAACTCGTTGAAATGAACTGCATGTTCCCCGTATTCATCCAGGCCGACCTTACGGCAAATTAGAATGATTTCATCTTCCTAGTACATGGGGGTCATCAGACGATATTTAAGAATCGTCATGTATTGAATAGCGAACATGTTTTTGGCCTGGACCTTCCATCGGATAATAGTCAGGAAATCTTGGGAGTGAGTGCCTTGCAAGCATTCAACAACTGCCCTCTGTCGAGGGGGGGGGGGGGCAGACCAAAAACATCACCCAGGCTCTGATCAGTGATTTTGCCAAAGAGGGCATTCACCAAAGTTTTCTTAGACTTTGGGGGGTGGTGTCCTTATTAGAAAAACCGTCAATATCAAAACATGGGAGATAGTAATTTAGCTTTTCGAGGGCCGGCACGTAGTCCAAGTCCGCGCCGACAACCTCGCTATTTCGTAGGATGTGGTCTTGAAGGTTCCAGGACTGAGCTCACGACGTCACAAACGCATACATCCGAACATCCAGCGATGAGAGGAGCCTTAATCATCCGAAACGCACCGGCAAAGACGTCATCCGCCACCATAGGTCCCCAAAGAACGGCACCCCACATACCACTATGTCTTCAATGGCTTCCCTTAGGCCCTTGTTAAAACATAACACTGCTTCATCCATCCTGGGGGGTTGGCAAGTCCGTAGCCCAAAAAGCAACTTAGCATGTTTTAGTAATTTTAAAAGATATCATTTTCCCGGTGCTAAAAACTTGAAGTGTTAAGTTCAAAACGTTGGTTTTGGGAAAACGATTGATTTTTACTGAACCTTTTAAACAAGTTCTAAATTTATAAGTAAACGATAGTTACTCAAAAACAAAAACCAACACATAGGCAGAGAACCTGACGTGTATAGCATAGCTTTCTAGGGTAAATACCGAGTATCGTATTCCAAAGAACACACTTTCCCCCTACTCAAACTTCCATCATTTAACTAATCGGGTTTGAATACAAAAATAAAACAGATGGGTTCTTAAAAATAGTTTTGAAAAAGGTTTTATAAAATGAAAAGATAATATAGTAGAGATAGTGGTCATGCACATCTTGGGCCGTTCTTATAAGTAGTTAAATTTATTATTAGAATTAATATTAAGTTTAATTATTTGTGAGGAGGACAAGAGTGAGCTTGAAATGTTGACTCCTTGAGAGAGAATCAGGGCCACTACTGAGTAGTATGCTTAACTTTCCGATGTGGGCCCACATGTAGGTTCACCGACTGAGCCTTGCGTATAGCACGCTTCCCTAACCGCGGTTAAGTCTCTGGTCTTCTAACTTATCTTCTTCTTGAAATGGAGGCTTAACTTCCGACCTGGAACACCGTACACCTCCCTTAGCTCTCGGCTCTCGCGTTTCGTACCGAAGGATCTCTCCTTAGAGTCAGTCCTAAAAACATCGTATCCCCTAAGTAGGTTAACGATCATGAAGACCGAAGGATCTCTCTTACAGTCAACTCAGGCGACGTGTATCCCCATTGGTTTACGGTTTTGTACTAACGAGACCTAGATATAGAATTCTTGTTTTATTTATCTTAAGTGACACTTTAAATATCCATCGGCCTGGTAAATATAAAGTTGGTTTGGTGATTAGTGACTTAATTAACCCAACCCATAACCTCCCGAGATGAATGAAATTCTTAAAAAAAGGTGGAACATAATCCTAAAGTGTGTGCAATCCGAAGATCACTGGCGCACCCGTAGGGAATCCGCCCTTTGCCAAGAAAATCACTCATTCATCTGGTAAGTACCATATATATGTCACTAAGATCTGGTACACTTCAGAAGCTATTGCTTAGAATCCGGTTTGGATATCAGAAGCACGAAGTATTTGTCTCACTACCGGTTTCCCCGCCTTGGATTTGCTCTGGACTATCAGAAGCTGATTATACCTCTTGATAGTTTATTAATTAAGTTATTGTTGATTTAAGTTTATTAAGTTAATCACCATTTGAACCTGTCACAAGATAAACAAACAAGGATTAGAAGAAGATAACACAACAAACAACTAAAAACAAACTACTACTACTAATAATAAAAGTCTACAAATCTAAGTGGGTTCGGAGATAATAGAAAGATACAACCATAGAGAATGATCAACACAAGAACATGGATGCTAATAGTCAAGCCTTCCATTTCCTAGTGCTAGGTATCAAATACAATCCTCACGACCCTCGATGTTTTATTGCGAGAACTACTCTACAATCACATTCTCGGCCAAGATAATCAAGGTAGGATGAGGCCTAACCTTGGTGGGATGTTAGCATGGCCCAAAGACCTCCCACAAGACCCCGAGAAAGCATAAGAAGGGATGTCAAATGGTTGAGGTTAGCTTGCTATTTATAGGCAAATAAGCTTAAGCACGGGGGTGCCAAAGAGTGAAGCACGGGCATGCTCATCAGAAAGTTGTAAGATTTTGTTGGTTGATGCCTTGGGCAACATGTTTTAGCTAGCACGGCCGTGCACAAGGTTTTGGCACGTCCGTGCAACCCATAAATCTTACTTTTTGCCTTCCGTTGACTTAGAAATGTTGACTTGTTGACCCGGGACAGTTGCACGGCTGTGCATCTGATACAGCATCTAAGTCTTCAATTACTTCCCGAGTTATGCTGCTTTATCTTCTGGACTGATTTTATCATTGTTTAAGCTCCGAAAAGGTCTTCACACATACAGGGAACATGATACGAGTCTCGTATACTCAGGAATCTCCGTTTTTAGCTGTTCTTACCCGAAAATCACTTGTTTTCGGTGTGGAGCTCTAGTTTCCTGAGAAATATAGATATGAACGATTTAAGCACCCAGAATCATTAATTTAAGCCCAAGTCTATCCTATTATGAGACTAATTATGCATGTTTTATATGTTAAAATCATGACACATCAGCAACCCCCATACAAGACCTAACTAAGAAGAGTTCACTATGGAGATCCATAATTTTGAAAAAAAAAATTAAACATAAACTAAATTTTTATCAATGGTTACTAAAATGAACGTGTTAAACAAAAATTGAGATATAAATAGTGAAGGTTGACTATTTAACAACTCTAAAACTTCGTTATAAGTTATAAAGTATTCTTTTCATTATCAGATTTGGACTAAAAGAATGATTTGGATAACAAACACCCATCTCATTTGTATTTTGGATACCCATATAACCATCAAAGACTATTTAAGTGACTAATTTATGGAAATTGCGAAGCATTGAGAACAAAGAAATTGTTGGAGTTATTATTTCTGTCTAGTACCAATACGTTCGACGTTAATTAAGGAAAGATCACTTTCTAGTACCAATAAGTTTGGTGTTAAGAAAAGATTTATTGTAGCAAGGTTGGCTAGAGATTTCTTGTATAAACACTAAGTTGATCCAGTCTTAAACCAGATTTATCGAATTAGTTATAAGTATACCAATTAAAATCATTATTAGATCTACATCATTGAATTAATTACATTTGAAACATATCAACATGTGATACACAGGCACAACTTGATGTTAGTTTTTCAAGTGTATCTCAATCATCAAACCTCCATTTGTTGGTTTTAAAAAAGGTGAAATCAAGAACAATCAATCATAAATTCTCAACGAATTTATTTAATTGAACTATTGAATACAAGAAATGAAAACAAAACAAAAGGTTACACATAATTTGGAATAGCCCAATTTATACTAATACAACCAAGAAAACTCATTTATTTAACTACATAACTGTCTTTAACTACCTAACTTTCAAGTTGTCACAGACAGCCCTTGAAGAAAACTCACTTATTTACTTTCAGCTAAACGTTATAACTTTTTTCTTTAACAGTATCTACAGGTTGAGGTTCCGTATCTACCTATGTTGCATAGAGTACTTTACTCATGTATTATTTATCTTGATCACTTTCAGAGGAGTCTTATCTTGACAACATGAATTGACCAACAAGAGGTGTAGTTACACGCTTACAATCATTCATACCATACCATACCATAACATTAACACTTTCTCAATATAAGTTGATTGAGAAAATGTCAAAACCTTTTTGTTTATATCCCTGTAAATCTCCATTGCCAAGATTTTCTTGGCTTCTCCTAACACTTTGATGTCAAACTCTTCCGTAAGTAACTTCTTTGTAACTTCAGTTTCCTCCATGTCTTGATAAGCTTGTAACATTTCATCAACATACAAGAGAAAATATACAAGTTTACCCTTCTCGTAGTCTTTATGATAAACATAGTTGTCATATGCACTTCTTTTGAACCCACTGTTAACCATATTTGTACTCATCAAATATCCTATTAATTGCCTAGGAGACTGTTTCGGTCCATATAATGACCTTGTTAACAAATAAGCCTTATCTTCTTGGCCTTTGACTTCACACCCTTTTGTTTATGCCACACAGATCTGTTCTTCCAAGTTACCATGTAAGAAGGCTGTTTTTACATCTAAATGCTTTAATTCAAGATCTAATGAAGCAACCAATGACAAAATGATTCTTATAGAATTATGTTTAACTATAGGAGAAAAGATCTCATTATAGTCAATACGTACTTGATGTGTGAATCCCTTAGCCACCGATCTTGCTATAAACCTTGGACCTTCTCCTTCTTAAACACATTCCTTTAGTTTATAAATCCATTTGCAAGAAACCAACTTTTTGTCATGTAGTTAGTTTGTTAATTCCCAAGTGTCATTCTAATACAATGATTCCATCTCCTCATTCATGGCGTCATGCTAGTTTGTGATATCAAAGAATTCGAGAAGGTATAGCGCTAGAAGAGCAGAATTTTTTTTTGTATTAGTTGTTTTGTGAAGAACATGAAGTACATATGAAATAAGGGGCTATTGATCTTGTTTTCGTGGGTTCAAGAAGTGTGTTGTATAGGTTTTACGGTTTGGTCACTATTTCAGTTTGATTTTCTATTTTTAATTGTATTTTGATTTTGACAGCTTTGGTTTTTACGAAGAATAGTTAAGAACTGGATTAAAAGTTTTGTTTGATCTTCTTTGTCGAAGAACTAAAAGTGTTAGGGCTCTTCTCGAAAAGTTAGTTTTCAAAAAGATTACCCACAAATCTTTTTGAATATTCATAGGATATTTGGTTTCATGTTTTCAGATTGTTGATTTATCCCCAAGTTATAAAGTTCTCGAAGATCATAAGTTCTCAAAGAGCAGCATTGCTTCTCAAATTCAGTTACTTCTCGGATTTTAGAAGTTGGTTCTTGGAATTGCTTTGGCTTTCGAATTCCACATTTATTCTCAAAACTGCTCAAGGTTCTCGATTAACATTTGGTTCTCGTTTAACTTTAAGGTTCTTGAATTCTGAAGTTGATTCTCGATTGACATTTAGTTCTCGTTTAACTTTAAGGTTATTGTATATTTAATTAGCACTCATTGTATTTACGTTATCTCCATTGTGTCTTATGTAACTGGGTTTTCAAATTTTTTTCCAAAGTATTCATTGTGTCTTTAGTATGTCGTCTATTATGTTTTGTTAGATTGTTTATTGTGTTTTATACTCTATTATTCATTGCATATTTAATTGAAAAAATTACGTTTCACACTTGTTTAATACTTTGGACACATGTCATTTTCTAGTGACTTCTCACACTTCTCATTTTTTGTAGCCTTTGTAATATAACTCAACCCAATATATTTAATCTACCTTTGACATTAATATTTTATAATAGTTTTATTAATTTTAATTATGTTTATTTTAATGAATTCAACAAATAAACATAATTGAAACTTTATAGGGTCAGGTTATTCTACACAGTGTAACAAAAATGAGAAGGGTGAGAATGATACAAAAAAACACAATATATCATGAAATATGACACAATGAGTCACAAAATATAACATAATGTCAAAAAATATAACACAATGTTGAAGAAAAAAGGCAAAATGATGAAAATAAGAAAAGGACACACTACTACATAAAAGACACAATGATATAACGTATATTCTAAAACTATGTATGGAACAAGGCTTAGAGACCATTTAATTCTGGGTTTGATTACCGTTATGAAGAGATATGTGTATGTACGTGCGTACACAACTCCCGCATAGGGACTTATGCACAGAAAAACATGGAGGGAACACCCAACGGAACCTTCTGAAAGTCCTCCCACAACATCTAGTATGAGATAAACACGTGGAGAGGATGAAAAATACATCTGGCCAATCACAGGCGTTCGTCCCCTGCTCCACGATCACCTGCCAACATTAAGGATAAATAGGAAGAGTGGGAACACGTCCAACCAATCAGAGAAGAACAACGGGAACTCCTTAGCACAGCCTCACATGTGGGGCCCGCGCGAATAAGCTGTCAATCACCACCAAGACGAAGGGGTCTGCTTCTCGCATAGCAAATATACACACTACACTACTCTAGGTTTTGTTACAAATATTGGTGGAAATATTCTCCTTATAATCAGGGGCGGATTTAGGAAGGGATGTACGGGTTCAATCGAACACATTGGGTTTTCGATTTTTAGTAGAAATATATAGGAAAAATGAGCCATGAACCCATAAGAAAATTTGGCTTTGAACCCATTTCTATATCATCTGAGTGATTCAATCCCTAACACCAACACCCAAATAACATACAAAAATGACTCCAGTGAGTAACCTACAGTTCTGTTTATACCGTCGCCGCTGCTCCACCGCTCTCCCTCTGCTCCGTCGCTCCTCCTGTGCTCCGCCGCTGCCCAATAGCAGTGTAAGGTTCGATTTTTTTTAAGTTTCAAGTTTTTTAATTTATTAAACTATCTAAGTGACCCGATATCGATAGCCATTTGATATAAAGACGGAATAGTACTTCTTGTAAGACAAAAACATCAACCAACAATCGTGAGTAAGAATCGTAACATACTATTTTATTCAAAGTAGAAAATGACAACTTTTAGTTTGATAGTTTTTGTTTGTTTGTTGGAACTTAGAAAATGAAAGATTCCACTAAATGTATGATATTATGTTGTCAATTTCAACTTAATTGTCTTTTACAGTATATAATCTACGAGAACCATAGGTATGAAGATTTCTTTAATGTTGTTAGGACCGGCGAACGCGTAATCCGACAATCACGGGGTTTATACCAGAGGTGCGGAATCCCTCTAATATGTTCTAATAACAGATACGATATTGAAACAATGATAAACGAGTAATTACAACACACAAACGGGTCAAAAGATTATAGATTAATCACTAAAACAGAGCTCGAGTGTTTACAATGATCAAATCAGACGTCTCAGACCAGGGGAGGGTGTTTGGAGAGTGTGTGTGGCAAGAACTGAGCTCTAGGGTTGAGAATAGGCCTATTTATACCTCCCGGGTACGACCAGACCTTAGCAGGCGATTAGCAGGCCTGTTATAGGCGATTAGCAGCTAATCGCCTATAGGATCAGTCCAATCGTGTGAACAGTCATGCAATTAGGGCCCCAATCGCATACTGTATAATCCTAATCGCCTACAGCCTCTCGAACCCCCCAAAACGCGTATAAACGTCTCCAAACACCCCGAAATACGTCCAAATATCCAATATACTAGCCTAGGGACATCATGTACTAACAAATGTGATATATAGGTATGAAGAGAATTGATGATTTTTTTCAAAGAGAACCATCAAACTTTGAATCACTATCTTCAACGAGTAAAGCCTCGAAGATGCGTTCGTTGACCTGAAATGTCGAAGAAGGAAGACCAACATCACCAATCGTCACCATTACATGGTTAATAATTTCGACACGGTTCTTGATATGCAAATCCAAAAAGCTTGGAAATCGTTTTAATGAGGTAACCACTAACTTGCTTACATATATGAGTTCTTCAAATTCGTGTTGTAATTTTAGGGTCAGTTTGGTTCACCACTGAATGGCTCCATTAAGAGGTAACCTCTGAATCTATCAAAGGTTAAAGTGTTTGGTTGCTAAAACGCAACCTCTGAATGGCTCCAATCAGAGCTAAATGGTTTAGCATAGATACGATGTTGAATGGAAAACAAGACCTATATACCCTTTCCTGCTTCTATTCGTTGTTCTCTGTTGAAGCCAACAACCCTTGACCCGTCGCTCGATCCGAGCTCCGCATCACCCCTCACCGGCCCACCGGCCGCAGTTGTACGCCCTTGACCAGAGCTCCGCATCAACCAATACCGTTGCTTGATCCGAACCCAACAATGGGATTTCCCGTCTTCCGATCTTGGGTTGAGAGGGTCCATGTGTCGTCTTACGCCCTTGACCCGATCTTCGTCGTGGCTCCTTCCGATGATGGTTTTGGGGTTTATAACCTGGGACTTGAAAGGTGGTTCCGATTTGAGGTATAAAGGGCATGTTTGGGTAAACTTCTCCTTATCTCCTTATCTCCTTCTTCTACCTCCTTATCTCCTTAATCAAAAAGTCACAAATTCTAACTTATAACTTATCTCCTTTTCAACCCACAAAAACCTCCTTCTCAACCCATTAGCCAAACAAACTTATCTCCTTATCTCCTTTTTTATTAAGGAGATAAGTCATAAGGAGGTGAAATAAGGAATGCCAAACATGGCCAAAGAAATGGAGATGAGAAAGGTAAAACGGTAGGTGAGTGTAGTGTATGTGTATGTGTGTGTTGTGAAAAGAGAAAAGAAAGAGTGTAGAGTGCAGTGTATGTGTCTTTGTGTTGTGAAAAGAATATAAAAGAGTGTATAGTGCAATGTGTGCGTTGTGATCGTTGAATCATTGAGAGAAAAGAGAAAGAAGAACATGGGTGGGTGGGTGGGTGGGGTTGGGAAAAAAAGAGTGCAGTAACAAAGTGAAAGAAAGAGGTGGTTGGGGAGGGGTGGGGTGAGGTTAAAATAGTCATTTTACATATCTATTTAGATGGTTAACCAAACAACAGTTTACTGGTTCAGTACTTACTGGTTTAGAGCCTCTTATCCATTCAGACCACTTACTGATTCAACACTTACTGGTTCAGCACTTGCCAAACAGCCCCTTAGTGATGAACCATATGTTGATACTCGACCCGACCCGTTGAACCGACCCGAACCGTCGAATTGATCCGAATTTTTTATGTCCGATCCTATGAGATTGGACCATCTAAAACAGCGAACCCACTGGATGTTGGAATAAATATACGTAATGTTTGTATATTTATCAGTAGCCATTATAATCATTTATATAATGTTGATTAATTATTAATATTATCTTAAGCCCAATAACAGATATGTCTTTGATGGGCAGACTATCATTAGATGGGCCTTATTAGGGTGTCCCCTGGGTATGTATAAATAGAGAGGTTATTTAGAGATTAGGGTTGAGACAATCATAACAACATAACACCATTAGCCATCCCCTATCTCTCTCTCTCTCTCTCTCTCTCTCTCAATGTGTTCATAACTCAAGAACACATAAACCATCAGAACTGCATACCCTAAAGGGAACCCAATCAAGATGATGGTGTCTTCCTGCTGAGGTTCCTGAACGGTTAAGCATATCAGAAACACATGATTATGTCTTTATGTTTATGTCTTATGTTCTTATTAATATAATCAACACTGGAAACAAATCCTGGATCCGCCAGTGCTTGTAATGCTCATTAACAGTACTTGTAATCGAGCAAACATATATCAATACAATCTCTTTGTATTTATTCGTTCTTACTGTTGTTATTACTATCTATTGAGTGTTATTGGGCCGTGTTTATTCATGTGAATTGAGATTACAGAAACGGACGTTTGGTGTGGGTTTGAAAACTTTTCTAAAATATTAAATGTAATTTGAATTGATTCTAGATAAAAGAAAGAGTGCCGGAGAACATTTGTATTTTTCTTAGTAAATTTTATTACCAATGTTTTAATTAAAAGTAAATATATCGATAGCTTTTAAAATTAAAATATTAGTTTACAAGACTTCTGGGCAAAAGGTTAAAATCAATTCTACAAGCCTTTCTTAAGCACATTTCTCTCACGTCGTTTGTTTCGCTGTGTTCATTTTTACCAAGAGTATTCATTTTTATTAGTGACAACCTGTTAATTAAACAATCTCTAATACATTATCTATACAGTTATGTATACGACTCTAATCATCTTATGCTATAACCAATAACTATGCAATACATTCAGCAATCAGCATAACCTCCTTAAACAAAGGCAGAGTAGTGGGTTTAACCAACTAGTCTGAATAACTTAATTAATTCTTCTAGGTAGCGTTTGGTATGATGGAATGGAAGGGGGAATGGAATGGGCCATTACGTGGTAATGAAAAATAGTGTGTTTGGTTGGTTAAAGGAATGGAATCACTCATTCCACAAGACATTCCATTCCCTCAAAACCATTCCATCCACCCCCCATGTTTTTTTTTTCATTTCATCCCTCATTCACTTTTTACTAACAACACCATAACCCACCACCCACCATCACCACCACCACCCACCACCATCATCACCACCCACCATCGTTGTCGCCGCCACCACCCACCACCGCCGTTACCACCCACCACCGCTGCCGCCACCACCCACCGTCGCCGTCACCACTTACCACCGTCATTGTCGTCACCGCCACCAACCACCGCCACCACCCGCTACCACCCACTACCACCGCTATCCAACACCACCCAACGCCGCCCACCACGTCACCCATCCACCCACCACCTGCCACCGTCACTCACCACAATTTCCTTTACCCACCACTACCACCGCCACCCACCACCACCTATCACCGCCACTACTCACCATCGTTACCCACCAACCATCACCTCCATCCACCTCCACCTCCACCCATCACCATCGTTGCCACCACCCACCACCACCGTCGTCGCCACCATCCACCATCGCCGTCGCCACCCACCACCATGCTACCACCCCACACCTCCACCAACCACCACCCACCACCACCGCCACTACTAACCATCGTCGCCCGCCCACCCACCATCACGGTCGTCTACCTCCACCTTCCACCGTCACTACCACCACCGCCGCCACCCACCACCGCCGCTATCGCCACATATCACCACCCACCATCACCGCCACCGACCACCACCCACCATCACCGCCACCGACCACCACCCACCACAACCACTTAACTCCAATTTTAGTCATTCGTCTTTTCCTACCTATCTAACAACACAAAGTAATGTTTTGTTTCATTCCCACATGGCAACCAAACAAGACATGGAATGGTAATGATCTATTCCATTACCTTGTCCATTCCATTACCTCGTCCATTCCATTCCCCCTTCATTCCATTACCTCATACCAAACTATCAAATTAAATTACACATATTTGATTGGGCTTAAACAATGCAAAAGTTTTATAAAGAAACTCTCTATCTTATGACACATCTAAGAAAACACCCTCTAAGGACACACCTATGAAATGTTGTGATAGAGCTCACTTGATCAAGGGGGAGACTAAGCTTTTTATATTAGGTCTTAGTCTCCCCCATTGTCTTAGTCTCTTGGTCTAGGGAGACTGAGGCTTAGTTTCCCAAGTTTGTAAATTAGTTTTGCCACTAGGTACACTAAACTTATCTACACTAGCTAAAACGACCTAAAATGACTAATCATTAGCTGGGGACAAACATAAAATGCACTAACAATATTTGACATGTATGGCCATTTGGGTCATGGCCCAATGGTAGCACCAAAAGGTGTTTGCGTGATATACCAGGGATCGAATCCTAGTGGAGGTGAAAAAAAGGGGTGGAAAAGTTAGCCGTTCAAAAAAAAAAAAAACAATATTTGACATGTTTATATTTAAAGAAGTCAAGTAAACCAAGAGTGTTCAAACAGTACCACATGTATGAAGCATCTAAGTTTTATTCATTTAAAAGAGCATCAAACCCTCACACAAAACCAATAATAGCTTGACATGTGTCTTAAACGTCTTGAGTTGTACGAAACATCTAACACTAGACATTTAAGAATCTTATGATGAAATGTCTAAGTGGCTGATGAAAGCATCTAAGGATCTGATGAAATTCCTTATTGTAATCGGTTTAGAGCCCTTGTTTTTTAAAAGATCTAAGTCTTAGAAGTTTGATACACATGTTTTGCGCGACTTCTTTAAATTTCGACTTGTTATGTTTTTCTTTTTGTATTACGTTGATCAATGTTTATTTTGATGATTTTTCCTATATTTAATATTTCCAAATTGTAGAGTTAATTACTATTTGAATCCCTGTGTTTTGGTGGTTTTAACTACTTGAATCCAAAATCAAAATGTTTAACTATCTAAGCACATGGTTTTCCAAATTACAACGATCTGAGTCCATTTAACTAACACCGTCCAATAGTTCTGTTAACTTTTAGCTAAAAGACAGAAATACCCCTATCACTACAAGAAATGAGGTCTTTACCCATACATAGTATGTGTGGGAAAAAGGCTATAATGTGTTGAGTTTTACATTACCTACACATAAATTAAGTGTAATGATGTGTAGACTCAGGACTATGGAAATAGATCATTAACCACACATAAATTATGTGTAGGTATATAACAAGCTATACCTACACATACATATGTAGCTAAAAGTATGTTATATGTGTGGTTAAAAGTATAGCAACTTGTTAAGATGGATTATGACGTGGCATTTGACGTGGCAGCAGATGTGGCCGATGACGTGGTAGCTGAATCACACTATGGTTATAACACGTGTCACAAATATATATGCAGGTAAATATAAAATTATGTGTAGGTAAACATTCACCACGATATATATATATATATATATATATATATACACACACACACAAACAAATACAAAAACAAGTATATAAAGACATGCAACCAAATTATCATTGTTAATAAAAACATTATCGTTCAAGAAACTAAATGCTTACACAAACAAAAGAAAAATTATCCATAAGTTAATAACGAGTTATATAAAATTATTAAAAAACTTCAATTATCAGTACTTTCATCATTCTCTAGTGTATCACCTTGATATTGTTCTGCTGTGCTTGATAGAGGAGGAGGCATAATATTATTCTCAATCAGTGTTTGTTCTATAATTTCACATTTATATTGTGTTAAAGTTAAAAAAAATCGGCCAATCAAATGATGCCACGTGGGTTCCTCCCCTCCGCCACGCCAGGCTTCTTCCTCCCGCCCAGTCCTCCACGCCCAAAGGGGGCGGTGTTCCCGCCTGTGGAGTGGCCTCCCGCCCCACTCCCTCTACTCTTACAAACTGATTACACCATCCGAAGCTGTTACTGGTTAGGGTTTGAGAGGAAATTGTGGGTTTGAGTGAGAGGGAATTATAGGTTTGAGTTTGAAGGTGTACACTTTTGCGCAATGTTCCCGAGTTCACTAAAGGGTGTAAAAGAAAAGAAAGGAAGGAAAATCCTTCCCTTTCTTCTCTTTTCTCCTCTTAAGTTAACTCGGGAACACGGCGTTGGGGAAGAGTAAGGAGCGGAAATGTGAAATTATATTGGAGGGAGAATTAGTACTTTTATGAAAACATATTATGACACGGAAAGAAGACGCACAATAATTATACCATCACATTTTTTATTTTTTGACACTAAATTCTTGACACACAAAAGTGCGAGTCATTAATTAATCAAATTTTAACATATCTGATTTCGGTTTAAGATGAAAGTAGTGGTGCAAACGAGCCGAGCCGAGCCCGAGCTCGACCAGGCTCGAGCTCGGCTCGATTCGAGCTTTGTTTTCAAAGCTCGAGCTCGGCTCGTTGGTAAATTCTCAAGCTCGAGCTCGGCTTGGGATCGGCTCATTTATTATCTATTAATTAATATATTAAATAAAAATAATATAAATAATAGTTCGTCGCGAGCTCGATAAGTCAGGCTCGGGCTCGTTTACTAAACAACTTTAAATGAATGGTTATTATTATTAAATATTTTTAAAAAATAATAATACACTAAGCTCGATAAGGCTCGACGAGCCTAATGAGCTTCACATGCCAGGCTCGATAAGGCTCGACGAGCCTAACAACTTTAAATGAATAGTTAATATTATTAAATATTTTACACAATATCTACACATATTTTACATTTTTTAAACATATGTAGGTATTAATTTTGTCATGTCATTCTTAATAAATAAAATAAAACTTATTTACTTGGTTTATCTAAATATTTATTTTAAACTAGTATGTGTTGGTAAATATAATCATTTACCTACACATATATTAGTTTTTTATATATGTGTAGATAATTTACCTACACATAATAAAATTTTACCACTTGTGTAGGTATTTCATATGGTGGGAAATTCTACCACCAACTTCAAAGTGTAGCTAAAACGTGTTACTTACAAATATTAAATGTTTGTCAATATGAAAATATATTATTAACAATTACCCACACATTGACAATCATGTGTATGTATTTAACTACACATTTACATGTATAGGTAAATTATGTGTGGGTATATACCTTAATTTCTTGTAGTGTATTGATTAAAAATAAAATATATAAACCTAACCTACCCTTTATCTATTTCTTGTTCTTATTCCTCATCCTCTTTCTCTTTACATTCTCTCTACTGAACTAACCCACCTACCTCCACCATCTCACCACCATTGCACCACCCCACTCTCGTCGCACTATAACCATCTTCAACCCCAAGCCCCACTACTCCACCACCATTGCACTACCCTCGCCACAACGACACCATCTTTAACCCCCACCGCACTGCACCAATGGCACCACCGCCTCGTCGACTAATTACAACCAGATCTTTACCAAACCATTGTTGCACCAGTGTGAATCAAGACCAGAAGCAATTCTAAATTGAACCAAAACACTACTATCATAACAAGATTAGAACAAGATCTGAACTACACTAAACCACCGCTATACCACCACTACGACTAGAACAACGTAAGAACTCGATCTGAACCAAAGCAAAAGAAACCCTTGTTGCGGTCAGTGCCAAAATAGTTGGTGGCGGTTGGGAACACCACCACAAACACCGTCACTACCATCATACACCACCACTCTTGTTCTCCCCCTCGCAAACGCCCAAATGCGACTCTTGCGCCCTACTACCGTCACCGAAAACCTTGAACTATTGTTCCGTTAAGAAGGGTGGTGGTGAGGTTTATGAATCGGTGAAGATAGAGGTGTACAGATCTGATGTGGGGTCAGTGTGTCGAATGTGTTCCAGTATGTTTGCTCATATCTGTACTCAGTTAGTAGTGTGATGGGTTGAAAGATGGTGGTCGTTCTCATTCAGTGAGGGTGTGGGTGACGTCGTGGTGGTGGTGGTGAGGTGGTACGGTTGAAGTGGTGTGTGGCGTGACCGTGTTGGTGACGCAATGGTGTGAGGTGGTGCAGATAAATGAGTTGAAGATGGAAGTGGTTAGGTGTGCGTATTGAGAGAAAAGCTTCTGTGTGAATGTGTGTGTATGTTTTTAAATACATTGAAGAGGAAAAAAGTTACCCCTTAGTTGGTCCGGTGAACCAGATCTGAGAGATAAGATGAGAAAGAGTGACAATAAGGTAGATCTGAAATTAACCTGCAAAACAAGACACCGTTAGGCTCGTCACAGGGGAGAGGAAGGGTCTCTCTGTGACCACCCTCCGGCGTGAGAATAAGTATGGTTTTAAGAAGTGGAAAATAAGTATGAAAAGTACAGAAAGTACAAGTAAGTCCAGTTACCAAATGAGGAAATTTTGGAAGTATTTATACTCTCCCGAGTGGGCTTCGGTAAACTCAGGCCCATGGGCCTTGTTGTTCGAAGCTAGGTGTTCGGTCTTCCCTTAGCTTCGATCCTTATGATGGACCGAGCTTCGGCTTAAGACCTGGCCTTCTGTCAGGTTCGGATCTGGCCCCTTTTGTGATGTTCCGGGCTCCGACCTTCAACCATATATTCTCTTCAAGTCCCCCGAAGTCTTTTTGAATGCTTCGGTATTTAAAAAGGACTTGTAAGTTTTCAAGAGTTTTTGATTTTTTCTTCATGCTTCGGCTCTCGTAGTGTATGACAGCTGTTGTCATTTACCTAAGTGAGTGGATGACAGCTGTTTTGTCATTCACCCTTTTTTGGAGCGTCACCTTCAGTTCACCATAGCAGATACCCTTTCTGGTGGTCTCGAGGTGGTCAGGCGATGGGACGGTTAACTCAACCGTCGTTTTTCCTCTCCTTATAAATAAGTTTTTTACTTATTTCATTTTTTACTTTACCCTTTATACTTCATCTTCTCCATTAGTTGCTTATCATCTTTCAAGCTTTTTCTTCGGGTTATTATCAAGAACATTGTTCTTAACTTCTCCTCTGTAACAAGGTGTGTACTTTTATCCTTATCCTTCTTTTAATCATGCCTAAGGATAATATGTTAGTGTCGTTTAGCGTTCTCAGTCAAGCGAAGCTTGACGAGTTTGTAGAAGAATTTAGGATTCCTGTAAATCTTCATCCCACCTTACCTGCTTCGGGAACTCCCATATATCCTCTTCCCCCTGGGAAGTTTGCATTTTACACTCGGGTGTGTAACTATGCAAACTATAGGGTTCCCTTTACCCGTTTCCTGATGAAGGTTTTACAGTTTCATAAGGTTCATATTTCCCAGATGACACCCTTCGGTCTGAGTCGGGTGAACCAATTTGAATTATCTTGCCGTTCCTTAGACCTAGTACCGGACTTGAACCTTTTTAGGGCTTTCTACCGACTAAACCGTTCTGGCAATTGGTACACCTTCGAGAAAAGGCAGCCGAAGGATAAGAAGTCGGAGGTGAAGAAAGAGGATAGAGAGTGTGTGGGGTGGGAGGTATCTAGCTTGAAGGATTGGAAGGATAGATGGTTCTGGTTAGATGATCTGTGTCTTCCCAAAGACATGGTATGGAGGAAGAAGGGCGATCCCTTAGAGGGTGACTTGCCGAAGGATTTCGCAGTTGATAAGAACCTGTATGCTGCTCTGGTGGCTAATAAATTTAATATTAGGCGCTTGCCGGAGCATGTTCTTGTGATTGGTTGTGTCAGTAGGAATTGGGAATTTTCTGATCAATGGCCCATCGTTAGACGAAACAACATAGGTTCGTCTTTATTGTTTTGACATATATTTTGTTAACCCTTAGATTTTTTGCTAACCATATTTTGTTATTGCTTGTTTCAGATATGTCGTTACGTGATATGCTTCATCTGGAGTCCTTCGAGGACGATGACATTGAATACACCTCTGTGCAACAAAATCCAGGAGATAAGCCGTTTCTGGAGATGTTGAAGGCTCCATCATTTAAAATTCGAGAGCCGGAGGCGAGTGCTTCGACTGAGGTGGGGGGTTCATCGTCAGCAGCTGCGGCTACCACTGAGCGTGATACCGGAAAGCTGCCCGAAGATGTTTCTGCTTCGGCTGTAACTGAAGTCGTGCCGAAGCATAGGAAAAAGTCGTCAAGGAAGAGGAAGAATGACGAAGGTGGTTCTGGGGAGAAGGTTAGGGGAACTCCAAAAAGGATGAAAACCCCTCTTGTTACCATTACTGAAGTATCCCCTAGTGTTCAAGCTTCTCCGTCCACTCTGTTGGAGACCTTATCTGATCACTTGGATGGTGGCAAGTCTGCTCGGGATGAGCCCCATGTTGATTTTGATGAAAGTAGCCTAAGGCATCCCAACCCTTCACCGTTGCATTCCCATCCGCCGATGACCGAACCTTCCAGTCCCGGTAAGTATGATGACGAAGTAGACCGTTTCCCTCTGTACTGTACTTCAGACGATGAGGGTCCAAAAGACTACCTTGAACGTCTGTGGTTTGGTTCAGAGTCTAAAGTGGATGATTTCCCTGTCTTTGTAGATTCGATGGACTTGGATCCAGCCGTTGCTGAGGAGAAATTTGTTCCCAACTGGGATATTAAAAATGGAGATAAGATTCTGGATGCCTTGACAGCTCGGACCATGATGCTCAATTTGAATACTCCGGCTGAAGCTCATAGGCATCGACGAGCTGCTCCCTTGGTGTTGGCTGATGCCTTAATGATGAATCAAGCCCAATCCATCGGCTTGGTCACAGAGGTTTATCGTCGATGGGTTGATTTGGAAATAGAGAAGGAGAAGGTAATATCCTTGATCGGAGGAGAGGATGCTGGGGAATGGAGCAAGAAGCTCGAGGTATTGGTTGGAGAGAAGCAATCCCTGGAGGAGAGGTTGAACCAAGCTTTGTTGCAGGTGAAGTCTAACAGTGCTGCTATGGCTTTGGCCTCGGAGGACAGGGATAAAGCTCTGAAGGAGGTGGAAGGGCTGAAGGCCGAAAGGGATGCTGCGGTGCAAGGTAGTAGTTTCTAACTCTCTTTTGTACTTAGGATTATTTTGCATTATGTATTTCATGTTCCTAACTCTTTCTTTATTTTTCAGAAAAGAAAATGTTTGAGGTCGAAGCATCCCGGTTCCGAAGCCAACTCGACCACATGAAGAAGGAGATGGATGGCCAAGTGTCGAAGCTAACCGAGTCGAATTCTCAACTGACCGGCCAAGTTAAGGAGCTTCTGGAGTTGAAAGAATGGTTGATGACTGAAGGCATGTTGCTCGTAGCTCGGAGGATCCAAACTAGTGAGGAGCTTAAAACGGTTGTTGGTGCTATCAACAATGCCATGAATGCCTGCGGTGTCAACGTAGGTATCAAGGCTGGTTATCACTACTCCTCGAAGGGCATGCCGATGGAGCAGGTGCCAAGGTTGAAGCCGAACGCCGATGAGATGTTAAACAATGCCTTGGACAAATTTGAAGCCCTGGAATTTCCATTCCTTCAACATACAGGGCGCTTCCTCTCCGAGCCTCTGGAGGTGATCAAGGCCGCAGGACTCTCTGGCGAGTTGTTCAAGCCTCCATCGTCCTGAAATTGTTTTCTTGTTTTTTGATGATGATGATGTAAGCCACAACGGCAATCTTGTTAAGACAATGTTTTTTTTTTTTTTTATATATGTGTATCTTGATCGAACCATTTTTGGTTCGGAACACCCTTTTAAATGCCTTTGTTGTTCTTTATGTGGATTTGGTCGAACCACTTTTGGTTCGGCACATTTTATCTTTTATGAATGCAATGATCATATGTTGATAGTACTTGTGTGTATTTGAATGTCTTCAAGGGTTTATGTTGGCCCTAGATTATGATCGTGTTTTGTATAACCGAACGATTCTTGCCTCGAAAGAAACGCTTGTTTCGGCTTATGGAGATGTTGCTTTGAACATCTTAAAATAAACTAAGGGTTTGTTTCGACCTTCATTTTGTATCGAACCATAATATGCGTCCATATGCTTTGGTTCGAGAAAAATTATGTTTTTTATACTTGCAAGTTTTTTGTTCATATTTTTAGACCATAAGGCCATCAATAGACCTTCGGTACGCCTGGTTGTGGCTTCGGCAATTATTAAGCCTTTCCACCGGAGCCGTTTCCTTCGGCGATTTTAAATAAGAAGAAGGTAAACTTATCTTTCTTCGACGTCGATAGGTTTTGTGTCTTGCATGCTTCGTTAGTGTATATATATATCAATGTGCTTCGGCACGTACTAGGTTTTTTTTTTTTTATGTTATGTGAGATAGGCATGATTTTTCCTTCTTTTTTTTTTTACGAGGCAATTTTTAAGAATAGGTTCGAATGCTTCGACCTTCGTTGTGCCTTATCTCGTTCGACCTTCGAGTTTCATGTTAACAAATTATGCCTGTTATCATGAGTTTCGGCATATTTTTTGCTTGTTTTTGCTGGGGGATCGAAACGTTTAAAAAGGTTTGTTAGACGTTCTTTTATTAAAAACAACTTGTTCCGACCTTTTCACAATGTCTTAATTAAATTGGAAATTATATTTCTTAGCTTCGGTGTTATTTTGTTTCGAACATAAATAACCAAGGCTATAAACAATTTGCACCAAACTTCTTATTATTGGTGGGGTAAACACATCCCACTTTCGAGTAAAAAAGGGTTCGGGGTACTCATCATCCCGAATTACAAGCAAAAACAAAGAGAAACTTCGGGGCATGTCACATCCCGACTAAACATATGAAAATTATTGAAATAAAAGCTAGAACATAAGACTCGGCCTACGATGCTTTACATGTAGCATTTTTTCAGATGGATTCCGTTCCATGTCCTGGGAACTGGGGTGCCATCTATCTTAGCTAATGAGTACGAACCTTTTTCTCCAACGGTGGTTATCAGATACGGTCCTTCCCATCTCGATGCTAATTTGCCTGAGGGTTCGGCCCTACTGGCCTCGTTACTTCGGAAGACATAGTCTCCGACTTTGAATGATTGTTTTTTCACCCTGGCATTATAATACTTTTCAAGTTCTTTTTTGTATCGAGATTCTCTGATGGAAGCCGTTTCCCTTCTTTCTTCTAAAAGATCCAAGTTGAGCCGAAGGGACTGATCATTGTCTGTGGTACTTGCCCTTCGAGGGCTGGTCACACCGATTTCGACTGGTATCATTGCTTCGGTACCATAGGTCAAGCTGAAAGGAGTCTCGCCGGTGCTTGTTTTTGGCATGGTTCGGTGAGCCCACAGGACATTGGGTAACTCATCTGCCCATCCAGCCTTCTTTCCACCCAGGCGTCTTTGGATTCCTTCTACAATGCTTCGGTTAGCCCTTTCTACTTGGCCATTGGCCTGAGGGTGGGCTACCGATGAAAACAACTGCTTGATCCCCAAATCCGAACACCATTTCTTGAAAGGGTTCTCAGCAAACTGTTTCCCATTGTCACTGATGATGTAAAGTGGCAATCCGAAACGACAGACAATATTTTCCCAAACGAACCTCTTCACTTGATGACCAGTGATGTCACCCATTGGTTTAGCTTCGACCCACTTGGTAAAGTAGTCGATAGCTACCAATAGATATTTAACCCCTCCGGTAGACTTAGGGAACGGTCCAACAATGTCGATGCCCCATTTCTGGAACGGCCAAGCTGCAGTCACTGGGATTAGATTGTTCTTTGCTCGAAGGCTGACCGGAGCGTTCCTTTGGCATTCTTGACAACTCTGAAGCTCTTGCACGGCACTTTGGTGCATGTTGGGCCAATAATACCCAGCATTCATGGCCTTTGTGACGACCATTTTTGGTCCGGCATGTATGCCACATACATCGAAGTGAATTTCTTTAATCACATACGAAGCTTCGGTGAGGGAAAGGCATCGTAAGATCGGACCTAGGAAAGTCTTCCGGTACAACTGACCATTTTGAACTTGGTATTGTAGGGCTCGAGCTCGGCTCGATTCGAGCTTTGTTTTCAAAGCTCGAGCTCGGCTCGTTGGTAAATTCTCAAGCTCGAGCTCGGCTTGGGATCGGCTCATTTATTATCTATTAATTAATATATTAAATAAAAATAATATAAATAATAGTTCGTCGCGAGCTCGATAAGTCAGGCTCGGGCTCGTTTACTAAACAACTTTAAATGAATGGTTATTATTATTAAATATTTTTAAAAAATAATAATACACTAAGCTCGATAAGGCTCGACGAGCCTAATGAGCTTCACATGCCAGGCTCGATAAGGCTCGACGAGCCTAACAACTTTAAATGAATAGTTAATATTATTAAATATTTTACACAATATCTACACATATTTTACATTTTTTAAACATATGTAGGTATTAATTTTGTCATGTCATTCTTAATAAATAAAATAAAACTTATTTACTTGGTTTATCTAAATATTTATTTTAAACTAGTATGTGTTGGTAAATATAATCATTTACCTACACATATATTAGTTTTTTATATATGTGTAGATAATTTACCTACACATAATAAAATTTTACCACTTGTGTAGGTATTTCATATGGTGGGAAATTCTACCACCAACTTCAAAGTGTAGCTAAAACGTGTTACTTACAAATATTAAATGTTTGTCAATATGAAAATATATTATTAACAATTACCCACACATTGACAATCATGTGTATGTATTTAACTACACATTTACATGTATAGGTAAATTATGTGTGGGTATATACCTTAATTTCTTGTAGTGTATTGATTAAAAATAAAATATATAAACCTAACCTACCCTTTATCTATTTCTTGTTCTTATTCCTCATCCTCTTTCTCTTTACATTCTCTCTACTGAACTAACCCACCTACCTCCACCATCTCACCACCATTGCACCACCCCACTCTCGTCGCACTATAACCATCTTCAACCCCAAGCCCCACTACTCCACCACCATTGCACTACCCTCGCCACAACGACACCATCTTTAACCCCCACCGCACTGCACCAATGGCACCACCGCCTCGTCGACTAATTACAACCAGATCTTTACCAAACCATTGTTGCACCAGTGTGAATCAAGACCAGAAGCAATTCTAAATTGAACCAAAACACTACTATCATAACAAGATTAGAACAAGATCTGAACTACACTAAACCACCGCTATACCACCACTACGACTAGAACAACGTAAGAACTCGATCTGAACCAAAGCAAAAGAAACCCTTGTTGCGGTCAGTGCCAAAATAGTTGGTGGCGGTTGGGAACACCACCACAAACACCGTCACTACCATCATACACCACCACTCTTGTTCTCCCCCTCGCAAACGCCCAAATGCGACTCTTGCGCCCTACTACCGTCACCGAAAACCTTGAACTATTGTTCCGTTAAGAAGGGTGGTGGTGAGGTTTATGAATCGGTGAAGATAGAGGTGTACAGATCTGATGTGGGGTCAGTGTGTCGAATGTGTTCCAGTATGTTTGCTCATATCTGTACTCAGTTAGTAGTGTGATGGGTTGAAAGATGGTGGTCGTTCTCATTCAGTGAGGGTGTGGGTGACGTCGTGGTGGTGGTGGTGAGGTGGTACGGTTGAAGTGGTGTGTGGCGTGACCGTGTTGGTGACGCAATGGTGTGAGGTGGTGCAGATAAATGAGTTGAAGATGGAAGTGGTTAGGTGTGCGTATTGAGAGAAAAGCTTCTGTGTGAATGTGTGTGTATGTTTTTAAATACATAAAATTGGTAAATTAATTTGTAAATACCTTGTGCATTGAGGGATGTACCTAGATGTAAATTGACTAACATACCCTTGTGTTTAATAGAGTTATTAGATGACGTTAATTAATTGGACTCATATAGTTAGAATTAGAAAAATCAGGTGCTCAAGTAGTTAAATATTTTGAATTCGAATTCAAGTAGTTAAAACCATCAAAACACAAGGACTCAAATAGTAATTAACTCTAAATTGTATGTTTCCAAATCCTCAGTAGTTTACTCTATAAATCGCAATTCAAAAATTATACACTTTCATTAGGTCCCAACTTTTAAATATATTGTAATGTCTTTGACGAAGTTGCCAAAAATATTACTTATGACTTATGAGGTCCATATTGGCTTCGACAAGTAATAACAGTATTCATTCAGTAGGATTACTACCTACCCTCAAGTAAAAACAATACTTGCGCTATCGACCGTACATAAAGTATTTTGCGAAGGTTTTGGTTTATAAGGCTGTAAAATACTTTCATTAAAAGAGCACTTTATTCACGCATGCCACTTCCAATCTAATTTCACATCGTTTTCAAACGGCCGATTGATCATTAGAGTTTACGTTGTGTACCCTACTTTTAAATGGCCTTTTGAATTTTTTTTTTTCCGATTAGCTATTTAAAAGCTAACGCTTGTATCAGCTAGCCTTCATTCAATCAAGGCAAGTTCAATGGGATCTCCCGATCTCGGTTCGAAACTACCAATCTATTTTTCTTGATATCTTACTATAGCCCCTATTTATGACTGTTTTTTGTCAAATCCCCGTTTGACTTTGAGGTGCAATAGGATTAGTAGGGCCCATAATAAAAGAAAAAAAAATTAGTAGTAGCCTTAAAAAACAAAAACAAAAAAAAGGGATTAAATAGTTACATGGCTTAATATAGTAGGCCAGTTTTATTTATTACATAAGCTTAAAGGGAACCCATGCAACTCAACGTGCATAAATACAAACAAACCCTAGCAATTAAATGCTATTAAATGCATAGGGCCAAATTAGGTTACACAATTGGAACCAACTTGATTGAGATTTCGCCAACAGTGAGATCCTCGCACCCTACCCTCGGCACCAATGTGACCGTTGCATACTCTTCGCCTTCCGTATTCGTGTCCTCCAAAATCTCGGTCAGCCCAAACCTAGCCGCGCTAGACATAGACATCTTCATATCATTATGCGGAATTTGTGCAAAACCACCCGCGTACTCAGGATCACAAGGCGTGGTAAAAACACCGTCTTTAACCTTGTCATTGACAAACACGTCGAACTTTACAAACTTATCACTGTCGAACTTTATTTTATTGATCAACAAAATCTCGTTCGCTTGAGCCTTGTCCTCTTTACTTGTAACATCCGGCCCCTCTCACCACCAATATTGTCCGCTTTGCCCCGATGGGTTGCCCATCCAGAGCTCACGGATTTGCTTCTGGTTGCCCAAGTGGAGACTTTCCAGGAGGTCACCCATCCTGGTACTGCTCCCACCTGAGCACGCTTAACTGTGGAGTTCTCCTCTCATCCACTAGCATTAAGCCCAAAACGCGTTGGTGATTTAAGAGGCTTTGGATTACTTATGAACCAATGATCTCTCCTGGCCACGGCCGATGTGGGATTTGCCTAGGGTGTCATACAATGGTCCATCTTAATTTTCTCAGAAATCGGTACTATTACAATCACCCCCCCTTAGGGACTCATCGTCCTCGATGAGGTTTGCCCCACCATCCCGAACGACACAGGAGTGGCTCTGATACCATTTGTAACATCCGGCCCCTCTCACCACCAATATTGTCCGCTTTGCCCCGATGGGTTGCCCATCCAGAGCTCACGGATTTGCTTCTGGTTGCCCAAGTGGAGACTTTCCAGGAGGTCACCCATCCTGGTACTGCTCCCACCTGAGCACGCTTAACTGTGGAGTTCTCCTCTCATCCACTAGCATTAAGCCCAAAACGCGTTGGTGATTTAAGAGGCTTTGGATTACTTATGAACCAATGATCTCTCCTGGCCACGGCCGATGTGGGATTTGCCTAGGGTGTCATACAATGGTCCATCTTAATTTTCTCAGAAATCGGTACTATTACATTACTCCTGTTCACAGCTGGCCGCTTCACACGAACCTTCAGGATGTTGTCTAGAGTCACTGGGAAAGTAACTTTGTCCACTGTTGGCACGTCTCCGGTGGACGTAACTTGGTCGCTTGTTCTACGTTTAGCCGGTCGACTCTTGCGCCATGGGAACACTTCCTTGGAGTTCTCGATGAAAGTGTACTTAAGCTTCCCTATGTCGACACAGTCTTTGTTGTACACACGCACAAGCTCCTGATTTTCGTCGTAGAACACATACGACGCGTTTAACCAGTCGGGATCCATCGGTTCAACATGTCCCGGAAGGCCTAAATCCTTCCATAGTTTCCATGTACGGTCAACATTTGCATGGTGGCAATAGAACACAGGGTCATACCTGTCAACATAATAATAAGGGATAATTGTACAAATATACATTTGACCAAAGTAATTTGCAAAAATAAGCATAGGATGCGTCTAAACAACAGGGACGAGACACTCTTTGCGTCTACCAATCAGACGATTACACGTGTAAAGCCTTCAGACGCCTTAATTTTTAAGGTCTCTGTATCTAAACTTTAGACGTGAAAAAGGATTGCGTGTAAAGAACAGACCCTTAAATTAAAGAGTCTAAAGATTAGACGAAGGGACCTTAAAAATTAAGGCGTCTGAAGGCTTTACACGTGTCTCGTCCCTGTTGTTTAGACGCAAAGAGTGTCTCGTCCATGTTGTTTAGACACATACTAGGTTTATTTTTGCAAATGTCTTTGGTAAAATGTTTATTTGTGCAATTATCCCTAATAATAATGGTTAAATGATAATATTAGTTAGCTATAGGTATTAGGTAGTATAGCAATTAGTTAAAATTACGAAAGTAAACATTTCATTAGTCACAAAGGAAAAAATAAACATACTTTGCGTCTAATGGTTAGACACGAACTATTTTTATTATTGCTTTTTGACTATTCAAAGTCTACTTTCATTCATGATTTTCCCTAGTAATTACGTTATTAGGTTTAGTTAGAATAACAATACCCTGCGGAGTAAAAGTTGCCCATGTCCTCGCTATTCGGCTGTGTCGAATCTCCTACCCATCTATGCACGGCCGTGTGACTACCAGCTTCAACTGATCCAACCGACTTTGCACCATTAGCAACAGGTTTATCACCAGCAACATATTCACCACCAAAGAAGCTTAGCGTATCACCACCGTTTCTAACCAAATCTCGGTACACTGTTGCAAGATTGCAAGCTCGCTGTTGCTGCTCAGGAATGTCCTTAACATTCCCATCGAAGTCTAGATCGACTATTGATGGGGGAAGGTGACGGACATCGCGGTACACATCATACAACGAGTTCGGTTTCCCATCAATAGTTTCGGGTATAAACATTTCGGCCATCGGCATTCCAGCTGGTTCGTCCCATTTCCAGAAAGGTAACGCGAAATTCGGCTCGTTAATCAACTTACCGAGTATTCTTTCGTAGAAATATAGGTACCAACGATGGAAAGGGAAGAAGAGCCACGAGTTGTGAATCTGGATGTCGATTTCGGGGAAACCGTTTTCGACTTGAGTGTAACCTCCATTACAATAAGCACAATGGATTTTAGCTTGGCTTGCAAAGCTGTGGGGGTGATCATCAGGGAGATCTCTCATAGCTTGGATAGCTCGCCTATAATCATCCACTTGCTTCTTTGTGCCCGCATGTGCGGGCCATCTTTTCCTCACCGTGGTTTCGGTTGGAAAGATGAAAGGTTTGATCGTCTTTCCTAGGCTCGGAGGACAGCATTTGCGTGTCCTAACCGCGCCTACAATGTTGGTAATGCCCGAGTTTGCGTCCTTGCATATGGACGTGATGTCGGGAGAGGTTACTGGCGCGGCTATAGCCGCGGGCAAGTTCGCGGCCGTGTAAAGGCCGCCGAGCCCCACTAGTAGGTTCCTACGGTCTACATTTGGTAGGACAAGGTTTTGTGATTCGGGAAGTATGAGTTTGTTGTCGTTTTGGTCATCTGGTGTAGCGTTGCATGAGACTCTAAACCCATGGGTTTGGTTGGTTCGAGTCTTGTAGGCTCGTTGGGTGTTAGTAGAAGGAAAGGAAGAGAATGTGGAGGCAAGAGGAAGTAGTGAAGAAGACATAATAGTCAACTTAGAAAGAAAAAAGGAGGATGGTGGTTTAAAACGTATACTTTGAGCTCCTATTTATAAGGGATTTATGTGTGACGAATAGTTTGTGAAAAAGAAAAGGAAATTAAAAAAAAATGTGTGTAGAAGAGAGATTACTTTTAGGTACCACAATATTAGTTTGTCGTGAGTAATTGTTATCTTGTTTTTGCAATTTTTCAAGGACAATCATGTAGTCTTCAAAGAGAAGATTCCTACTATATAAAACGTGCGATTTAAATTTGTGTGGTTACCTTAATATTTACCTTAAAGTAATCTCTAGAAAATCTATTTCTTTTGTTCACAAAGTTGTAATTGTACCCAAAATGTTAATAAAAAAATGGTGAAGTCCGTGTGCAAGGCATTTAAAATAGAATTTCATATAAGGTTAACATTTTGTATCCCACATACAAAGAATGCGAATGAATAACAACACTACGACACGTGAAAACACCCAAAACAAAGCTATTTTTTTCGCAGCACGTTATATTTTATAATGGCGCATGTTAAAAAGCATAATGATGCATGTTATACGTGATAATTACGCATGTTATAAAACCCAATGATTTTTTTAAACTATATCAATGTGGTATACAAATTAAAGAGGATAAAACGTTTGTTTTTATGGTGTATTTTTCTTTAAAAAAATAATGTGGTATGAAAAAGTTATGGACATGTAAAAATGAGGTTGGAAGTTGAAAATAGTCGACAATTGTAGGACATACCTATTTTACCCCTCCAACTTTATCGTTGGTTTTTTCATGCGTAAAATTCAATCTAATTCATTGATTCTCTATACCAAAGACTCACATTCCTTCGTATTCTCTTTATGTTAAGGTCTCTTTGTATTTAAAAATTACTCAATCTACTCTTATAAACTTGTAATATATATATAGGGGATGGATTAAGGGGAAACCCCTTCTTCATAAAAAACCCCTTAAACTCTATCATGACCATTGATCAAAGTTGATCAATGGTCCTTGATTAATTGATTTTAATAATACAAACCAACTCTCATTTGTGTGGCTATAAATGATATGAAGGGTATTTGAGTCATTAACCACAATCAAACCACTTGTCTATGTAACTGACATGCATATCATGTCAACCCTCTCTCTTTCTCTCGTTCAAAACAATTTCAAATACAGAATGGCACACTCTCTCTCTCTCTAAATAATTTCCCCCTTTCTATTATCAACAATCCATCATCAAAACTTTCTTCCCTCGTTTCAAAACCAGAAAGCAAGAAAGGAAGATGACTTCCTTTAGCCTGTCTCCACTATGGTGGCGACGACGACGGAAAAGCAAGAAGGCTTCCCACAAGAAATCATCAAAAAGGTGTGTAGATCCTTAATAGTATCTCAGGATTGTTAGGCTTTGTTAGTGTGAATGTTATATTATCACATATTGTTACATCATTACAGTATATGATTAAATTTTTTCAGGAAAAAAAAACCGTTCTGATCATAGTGTAGTTGTTGTGTCTGATGATTCTACACATGAAAAGGGTGTTTTAAAGGATCCTGGCCCCTCTCAGTCTCCACTTACACAAACAAAACGTACATTAGGTATGAAAAACAAAATTTTGCAAAAAAAAAATAGATCCTTTGAAAAATGTTATAATCTGACTTTGTTTTTTGTTGTTGTTTGGAAGAGTATGATTCTGACACACCGTTAAGTGCATTAAAGAGGAAAAAGAAAGGAAATATATATTTGTTTGCTTTTGTGGTATGTATGTTGAGGGGTATGTTGATTAATGAAAATGCTTGCTGTTACCTTGGTTGATGTGTTTAAAGGGAGCATTGCAAAGGAAACAGAAGGGGCAACATATGCTAGTACATCTAGAAAGGATAAAGGTGTGTTTTGTTTTATTGCATATGAATACATTGTATTATGTGGTCCTACATTTGTTATGTTGGTTAATTAAGACATCTGTTTGTGTGTAGGCAAAAAAAAAAGTAATTGTGATCAGCAGCAAGACCCCTCAGAAAAAGACGAAAGGTACTTGTCGCTTTGTATATGATAACGTGTGTTAGCCAGTGCCTGCCCTGCGTAATCTGACTGGGTCATCGACGTCTTGCAGGTACAGAGAGGGCAACTGATACAAAGACTACGAGTGGGTCAGTTAGGGTAACACGGTCTGGGTCGAGGGTAGTTGAGCGTGCCACACCAGCAGTTGTGAAGAAAAATGCGACCAGGGAGGCGAGGTCACGTACCGCTGGTAAGCGTAAAAGGGTTGAAAATGTGGAGACGCAGGTTGTTGAACCCGGAAAACAACGTAAAAGGTCCAAAAAGAATGAATGGAATGGAATACGGACTAGGTCATCGCCTATTCAGTTTGCTAGGTGCGTGGAAGTGTTAAGTGAAGAACAACGAATGGTTGTGAAGGAGTTGGGTTTTGGTAAGTTGTTAAACTTTAAGATGGACGGTATACCAGCCAAGTTGGGCCATTATGTGGTTGATAATTTTAACCCTGATACACTAGAGATGACTTTCCCATGTAGGAGTATTATCGTTGATGAAAAAGTGGTAGAGAAGATACTTGGCATTCCACGTGGAGGGGTTCCATTCAACTCACATGACCGGTTGCCAAAGTACGACGAAGCAGTAGCTAAGTGGCGCAAGAGGTACCCAGAGAACAAGTACGTTACGCCAAAACAGATGGTGGATATGATTCAGAATGAGTCTGAAGGAGCTGATAGCTTTGACTTCCGTCTAGATTTTCTGATGTGCTTCTATGCTGTGATGATTGAATGCCACAAACAAGGTAGTTTGAAGGATTCAACAATTGAGTATCTGAGGGATAATATGGATTTTGCAAAGGTCGATTGGTGTGGCATCTTAGTGGAGAAGCTTAGGACTTGCAAAAATGGATGGAATAGAGATTCCCAACAGACACCATTTGCTGGGCCCCTCGCATTGCTGACGGTAACATTGTTGATTAAAAAAACTTGCAAACTGATTTTACATTTTGTGTGTATATAACATGTGTTAGTACAGTGACTAACATCTGTTAACCTGCAGCTTGTGTATGTGGATTGCATTTCATGCGAAGGGATTGACGTTGATGAATCTGTATATCCAATTACATTCTGGAATTTCCAACGGCTGAGAGAAAGGGAAAAGTTAGATATAAAATATGGTGGGTTTGGAACAGGTAGCTTCATGGGTTTGTCGGAGTGTGAAAACGTTCAAAGTGGAACAGCCGAACCGAGCATTCAGGTGTTTAGACCTTCTTTACATAAAAAAAGTGTTCTTATTATATGAACTTATTGATAAGAAATCATGCTTTGGTTTTATATTTTACGCCCCCTTCCATCTGCTTCACAGGAAAAAGTGTTGGCAGTTGATAAGCTAGTAGATCTTATGCTGAAGACAAAGAAACGTGTTGAGATAGAAATTGGCAAGTTATATGATCAACATGCAGACCGGGCAGATGTGATTGCAGTCAAAGGGAAGTATGAGAGCGTGATAGAGGAGTTACCTAAGTGGAAGAATAAAGAAGTTGGAGGTCGCGATACGGTATCAGGCACCATAGTAGGCGTACTGGGAGACTTGCAAATAATGCCGGAAGATAATGATGGCGTAAAACATTCTGCAGCGGACCTTCATACAGATCAAGGGGTTACATCAGACAAAGCTGGTAAGCGGCTGCGAGTTCGATTAACATTGACATTAAAAATAACATAGTCTGATGTCTGTGCATGCCGTTACAAAAAATACAGGTGCTGGAATAGAACTTGACGTTGGTGCTGGAGTAGATGAGTTACGCACGGGGACGGAAATTTCGCCATTAACAACCCCTATGTAGGCTCGTAAGAAAACTTTGCTGGGCAATGACGACGTTAGTGATGCTAGTCCAGTGGACAGCCAATACCGAAAGATCCTTCACAATGCTGAGAAGAACAAGTTGGTTGACAAAGATCTTGATACTGATAAGGCAGTGCGCGGTGGGACGAGGTGTGAGGAAGTGGACCCTGAGGTACCCATTGCCGATGTTCGCAGCAAGGGTAGTGGTAAGTTGTCGTATTTATATGTAGCGCCCTTGTATCGATTTAAAAAATACACATGTTACTCACATTTGTCAAATAAAATAGGCGAAGTGTCCGTTGTGAATGAAACGACTAGTGATAAGGTGGGCATGGATACGGTACAGGCACGTGCACAGCCGGGGGGATCCGGCGGTTTTACCAAAAATAGAATCAAGTCGAGGCCAGGCGTGAAAGCCAGAGAGCTAAGGAATAAGAAAGCTGGGGCAAGTGATGTTGCATTAATGGAGGAAGCAAGCAAGGAAGTTCAAGGTCAGTTGGGACTGTTTTAATATTATATGTTGATTGGTAGCTAACATGTGTTAAAACTGGAGTAGTTATAAAAAAATGATTCTGAGTGTAAAAAACGAACGCATGACGTGTATTTTTTTTTTATTTTTTTAAGTAGGTAAGGTGTTGGAAGACGACAAGGCTGCTGTTGATCATAATAAACCACCATCCACTGTTGATGTTGGGAGTAGTGTGTCTGAAACTGAAAAAGACGGAAGCATGACTACGGCACATGTTGGGGGACCGGTAACAGCGGATATGCCACCTGATCCGACAGGAAGTAAGTGTTTCTTTCTTCGAGTGTACTAACCCGTGTTATGGGTTGTCATTAGGATCTGATAAAAGCATTATTCATTCAGCTTGCACATCTTTATTTATGGGCGGCATCCGTGTTTTTTGTTCTTCAATAGGCAATCCAAGAATTGAGAAGCCAGATGCTGATCGTGAAAAATGTCCGTCTGATCTGAGCACTGAGGCGCCCGTCCAACATTCGCAGCAGGAGGCGACGTGTGTTCATGACACCGACAAAGACCGCAGCTTGTCTACAGGACATGCCGGGCCGCTGATTTCTGAAGATATGCAACAAGAGACACAAAAAAGTAAGTATGTCCCCAGCAAGTCACTAACCTATGTTAATGGTCAGTAACAATATTAAGCCGTAGTTCATTTTTCCCGTTTTTGTCATGAATTCTTTAGATGTTAATGTTCGCGTCACGTATATTTTTTGACACCTCAACAGATGAGAAGGTAGCTGCTGACCCTGATGTTAGTGATGGTGCAACAGTACAACAAACCCAGCAGCCGACGTCCGCTCCTGTTAATATCGAGAAACAACTAGACCCGGTAACGCTGTCAAAAGAAACTAACGGTAATGTTTACTCAGCCTTTTTATAAAACGAACAGAGTTTTGGATGGAACTGCTTTTTCATTTCATAATGACTACATTGTAAAATGTTCATTGTAGATGACGCTAGCGAATCTGCATGTTTCTCGGGGATCGCGCCAGTGGGTGACATGGCGCCAAATCCAGGTGCGCATGATGACGTAGGAGCGTCGGGCGTGGTTTCAGGACAAGTTCTACCAAACCAAAGTGCGCCAGGGGATGACTACGAAATGCCAAGTTTTAGTGTTGGACTGACGCAGATTGAGCAAGACGAACAGGGGATAAACAATGAGAAAGAAGGTGGTGAAGCCATGAATGTTCCTCTCCATGGTATGTTATATGCTATAGTCTGCTTGTTTCGTATGTTAGTTTACATGATTGTTTAAAGTAAACCTAAAAATTTATTTGATAACAAACAGCGTGCACATCGTCTGAGAAAGCAATGGAAACACCGTTGCCTATCCCGATGGTTTTGCCTATCAGTTCCTTTGACGCGAAAAGTGGCGTATACAATCTATATGGCGTTGCTAAGGAAGATCAGGATGATGATGATAATCTAACATTGGCAGATAGGAAAAAAATGATTGCAGAATTGGACATGGCGAAGAGGAATCCACTACGGGAACGAAGCGTGACGTACGTGCACAAATCTCCCTTCATCATACGTGGCGTGACCCTGCTGGAGGGGGCGACCAAAGATGACGAAGACGTGTGGGGCTACATATGCGTGGATGAAATCTTGCAACATAAGCTGTTTGGGACATATACTCGAAGGAAAGTTCAAGCAGAGCTGTAAGTTTGCGTATCGAATACTCTATACACCCTATGTCCTGTTTCCTCACATTGAAAGCTTAAATCTTGTTGTTTTAACGCAGGGATGGGAAAGGGAAAGAGGTTGACACAACTGGGAAAGGCAAGGAGGTTGACACAACAGTTATTGACGACCCTGATACGCTTTCAAGGTAGGCTGCGAATAGATTGTTTGTTATAATTTACTAAGGCAGTAACGTTAAAGTATTTTAATAAACATGTGTAGGGAGGTGTTGTTTAGAAGTAGTTCTAATGTGGAAGCTACACGTGGTATGTTTAAGTCGTTGAAGCCAGGTCAGTGGGTTGCGAACAGCATAATCGATTGTTGGGTGGAAGTTCTCAATTTCGAAGAAACTTTAAAGTCAGATGACGCGTACCTTCGCCTGTTTATAGGAACCAAAGTTGTGGTAATGAATAGTCGTTTCAATTTAGTTTGTATGTTATGTTATGTTTTGAATATTGTACTTACACCACTTTCTAAACCGCATAGATTCCATGGATGATAAATGATAAGAACTGTGATCCCCAAGCCAGACAGGAAAAGTTTGCAGTTGGCATGAAGGCCGCTATACCAAGTTACCACAAAATCACAGACTTCAGGAAATATGAGATCGTCCAGTTCCCTGTGCTTGAGAGAGGGCATTTCTACTTGTTAGTTTTTGAGCTTCGCAATGTGGCGATAATTCTAATTGACAATGATAAGAAGAGAGGTCGTCGTGGGTTCCGAACAAGCAGCGACTTCAACAACATGGATGTGCCATATAAATACGTAAGTTTGTTGCCTTCCGATTGAATGTTCCGGTTGTTTAGTATGGTACTAACACGTGTAAATAAACTGCAGAAACACATGTTTGTCAACTTCCTGAAGGAGATCCAGCACCCGAGGGCGAAAGCGGTTGAGGCTGCAGCAATACAGAAGCTTGATGTGGTTTGGGGGACAGCAGGGAATGGGACGGACTTCGGCGTATTTCTGATGCGACATATGGAGCGATTCATGGGGATGCATGTGCCGTTTGAGTGTGAATTAAGTTCACACGGGAAGAAAAAAGAAGGGGAGCTGAACAGACTCCGCAAAAAATTTGCAGCCCACATCCTCTGCTCCGATGTTAATACCATGAAAGCGAAGATTGCTCGGCAAGCATTGAGGAAAGTTTAGTTGGCAGCGTGAGCAATTAGAGATGGTGGGAGTGTGGGGGTGGGGGGTATTTTGATGGTTGTTGGTTGTCATGTTAAGACGTACACTTTATATTATCCCCTACAAACAATGTTTATTTTGGCAAAGCTACTTGTAGGTTTAATTAGGATGATCAGAAACATGCCCTATGGCTAACGTATGTAATATGAACTCGTAGTTATGTGTCCATTAAGCATGCCATGGAATGTTTTCCTATATATCTAAAAAGGCTTATGGATCATTTATTATTATAAATAATAAAAAGTACCAAACGAAAAAATACAAACAAAACTCAAACTATTTAAATAATAGACATTGTACTATGACAAGTACACCAAAGAAACTCAAACTATTTAAATAATAGACATTGTACTATGACAAAGTACACAAAAAAATTAATTTAAAAATAAATAATGACATCTATCACCTTTTTTAGATTTGATTTGACATAAAGATTATTGTCACTCTACCCCAAATTAATATTTTTTTATTTTTCCCTCAACTTTTAATTAAGAAGTAGTAGATATGAGATTTAAATACACAAAACCATTAATATGTTTTAATGTTAATAACCTACCAAACACAAACCACTCTCCTATAAAAATGCAAGCAAGATTCAACACATCCATACACACATCACTTAAACCACAAAAAATGTCATCTCCACCATGCACCCCTCCTCCAAAACGTTAGAAAGTTGAAGAAAAAAAGGAAACCTCACCAAAAGATGTTGCCATGCATGATGTGTACCCTACTCAAGAAGTTGGCGATGATCCGAACAACTCCAAAAACAACACGGGTAATGAAAAAAAACCACACAAATCTGATGAGATAATGATGGCAGCAGAAAGCTCGCCCGAGAGCGTGACCTCGGTCACGCCAGTCGCACCTTGCACTTCTCCTGCGGATTTGGTTTGCCCGGGTGTAGACGGTGACCATGAGTATTGTGGGTGTCCTTTATGCCCGAACTCACCTGACACCCTTTACAGGTTGGCAACCTACAACCCGTGGTCAGCAGAAGAGACTACCTCACCGTCCGAGATTAGCTTTGAATCCCAGTATGGTAAGTTTTCCCCATGATAGGGAAGTATGGTTGTGTGGTTTGAATGTGGGCTGTTGTGCTTTGGTAAACCGCGTATCGGTTTATAAATAAACTAATGTAGTACCTTTAAAGCTATCCCTGTGTAATAGTTTAGTAGGTTTTAATGTATGATATCGTGGTGTTTATGAAGTAATCCTTCCGTGAAGTCGTGTTGAAACGTAATAAACCGTTACTGGTGAGTTGTTGTGTTGATAACTTTTGACCCTTGCATACATGTGTTAGTGAAACGAAGACCCTTGCAAACATGTGTTGGTGAACACAAAAAAAACATGTGTTAGTGCCCGGGTTGTGCCAGTGTTATGGATGAATCCTCCTTACATGTGTAAGTACACACGTTGGTATATGTGTGCAAGCCTAGTTGGCATCACACATGTGTTAGTGAAAGTTACATGTGTTAGTATGACTTGCTAACTTGTGTAATAAGTAGGTATAACTGTGTAAGCATGAACTTGCTAACTTGTGTAAGCCGTAGGTATAAACTGTGCATGCTAGTTGGCATGACACATGTGTTATTGGTGTGGGCTGTACATAGGGGATAAGTGGGTTACACGAGTTAGTAACGTATTACACAGGCATATTGTTATGCTTACATGTGTAAGTGACGTATTACACAGGCATACTTGGTATGCTTACATGTGTAAGTGGTGAAGCAGACATGTGTTATTTCCTGGCTTACACATGTTACCAGTTGTTAACATATGTTAAATATGGATTACACGTATACTAGCTGTTGAAGTGCATTCTGTTTTTGGAGCTGCCCTGTTAAAAAACAAAAAGCTGAAACATTGCATAAGATATATCAAACAACCAACACGGGCTTCATAAAAGTGGCATATCATAAAATAGTTCAACCTACAATTAGGCTTGCAAACATGTCTTTCCAAAAAACAGCCACCATACATACCAACATTACATAAAAACATATATAACCAGTCTGCGCATCGCCTAAGTACTTACGTAGTTGCAACAGTAACTGTGTTACGGACATAACAAGTAGTTGAAGGCCTATAACAAGAAATGTTATAAAGTACGTAACACAGTCCAAAAAGCGCAATTATTTATAAACCTACTGCTTAGGCGTAATGCGATACCTTGTCAAACTATGGTGGCGCGCCAACCGACGTACGTGCTTACTTCGCTTTCTTCATCGCAGAGACCTTGTCGCAGTTTCTTGAGTCATGATCTGTCACATACTTCTTACACTTGGCATATAGACGGGGGGCCTTTTGTATGTTGGCTGGTTTCTTTAACATCTTTTCACCTGGACCACTGATGCGCCTATTTTTCCCGCATCCCTTGTTTCGGACAACATCCGGGTTAGCAACAACCACTTCACGGTCAATGGTCTGACCAAGTATGTCTTCCATAGCAGCTTCGTCGGACTCCGGTACAGGTGGTGTAAGCGCCTGTTTCGCTAACAAGTTAAGCTTCATCAACCGGAGCTGTTCAGCTAAATCATTAAGTGACTTCTCATTGCTCCTTGCAACATCCACGCATTCGGTCACTAGCTCAAGAATTTCATTCCTAAGGACTGATTCTGGGTGGCTGTCAACCCCATAACGACTAGAAATTGAGAAAACTTTCTTTGGGAGCAAATCACGCATCCACCTCGTAGCCACATATTTGTCGGGGATACGGTCAACCTTTTGCACCAAGTAAACACTGAAAACATGACGACACAAATAACCAATACGGATGAACCCCCTGCATGAGCATTCAGCCGTGTGATCTAATGGATCAAACCTAACCTGTATTGGTTAACAAAAAAATCCATCAGCAACTCGTGAAAAAATACATGTGTTAGTGCAAAATAAAAAACAGATTTCTTAGAAAACAGAAATGTTGCAGTTGTAAAAACAGTTATAGAATACGTCTGTTAGTAACGGAACCACAATAAATGTGTTACCTGGTATATGTTAGTAACATCACGACGACGGTCCAAGTGTGTGACATCAAAAACAGTGACATCCCTTTGCGGAGTGGTGTTCGAAATGTAGCAAGCAAATTTGCCCTTTGTAATCTCTTTATGGACCTCCTTAAACACGTTGTGTGTATACAAGCTGAAAGCATGTTGCTCGATTGGTAACTCCGTGGTAGCAACAAAAACAGTAGACGAAGTCTTATACTCAGCCACCCTTTGGCGATAACGTTGGCTGTCAACCCTCGATTCAAAACATAGCATAAACTGCACAAGCGTGTTGGCGCTGGTAGAAGTCACTTTGAAGGCTGAACTAGAACTCTCGCTCTTTGATGTTGTTTACATTAGGCAGCACATTGGAATCTCTCTGAAGTAAGCTGGAATCCATAACTCCTAAATTGCAAACATGTCCTTCAACCATTGATTATCACCTAGTTCGAATGTTTCGATCAGCGCGTGCCATCGTGATTCAAAGGTTGATGGTTTTATATATATGTTCCACACCAATCGCTGGATACACGCGCGAAAATCGGTTTTATTCAGCAGCTCCCCGGACACCTGTATATGCAGTTAAAAGTTGGTTAGGCTTATAACTAACAATCCCCATAGGGTGGTTATGTATTTAATTCTGGTGGGCGGTTCCAAACAAAGAATTGCGTAAAACACACCTTTAACGGCAGTTTCTTCATGATATGCCACATGCATAGTCTGTGGCGAGACTCGGTGAAGACCTGCGGTATGGCTTGCAACATGGCCGGGTCCTGATCACTTAACACTAGCGCGGGCTGTTGACCATGGGCTTTTAAAAAAGCTTGTAACAGCCAAACATATGATTCTATTGTTTCATTTGTTATCAAACCAGCCCCAAATGTAACACATTGCTTATGATTGTCAACACCCGTAAACGGAACAAAAATCATGTTGTACCTGTATGGAGGTGGCAGAGAGAACTAACATGTGTTAGAAAATATGCGGATTTCCTTAACAATAAATACAACGCGTAAAAAACAGTACGACAGCTTATACGTGTGTTAATTTCAAGGAATCTCAATAATGTTAGCCCGAATTACGTTGAAATAAAGGCTTACTTGTTTGTAACATCCCAAAATTTCCGTCAACCAATATGCTGACTAAAACAATTAACCTGGTCATATAAAGTGGGTTCGTTAATGATTTCCATGCCTAGATCATGGTTCGAAGACATTAGAGGGACCCGGATGTCATAGTTCAAAGATGTTTATGATGACTTTGAGAGTAAGTTGTAAATAAGTGGAAATATAGGGGTCTAAATGAAACCTTGTGTTTTAACACAATTAAAAAAGAATAAACCCTAGGTCAATCACGACCTAGGGGTGCTTGCGGCAGAAAACAAAACAAATAGAGAGAATGGAAGGAGAATGAGAAGGTCGAAGCCTGTGATTTTCATTCCATTTGATTTTGGTTCATAGATTGCATTTTGTTTACATGGTATCCGTCCATGGTATGGTTCGGGTGTAGTCTTGATTCCGGAAGTTTCATAGGGTTCGGTTTCGGTGCGGATAAAGCCAAAAGTGGTGGTGTTCGATAGTGTTAATGGTGATGAGAGACGATATGGTGGATCGTGGTTAATGGTGGTTCGGATCGGCATGTAGGCACGCGACGACAAATGGAGGTCACTAACGCTCTGTTCCAGAGTTTTATTAAAGGTGGAAAGAGAAAGGATATCCCTCCTCTTCCTTTCTCTCCAATTCCTTCCAAATTGGAAAGATTGGAAATCAGCCTAAAAACCCCTTTATTATCCCTCCCATTCCCTCCCTTTCCCTCCTACATAAAACTCTGGAACACATTTTTTTCCCACTTCCTTCCCAATCCTTTCTCTTCTCTCCTTTAATGAAACTCTGGAACAGAGTGTAACAGACGATGAGGTTGGCGTGGGATGTTGGAAGCGTTTTAATGGTGTTGATGTGGTGGTTCGGTACGGGTCTTGCGACGTAGTTGGAAGGTGACGGTAGAGGTAGTGACTGTCTTGGTTTTTCATGAGGCATGTTGATGCCTTGATGCATGGTTCCGGGTAAGGGTACGGTTATTAAGATGAAGGCATCTAATTTCCTTGTGCACCTTAGGGAAAGAAAAAAAAAAGTAAATCAAGAGGGTTATGGATAGGATGTTATGCATGAATGATGAAGATGGTACGTAGGTGGCTAAGATGGCCTTGAATTATATTGTGAAGATGATGTATGATGATTGTTAAAGCATTAATTGACTTGAGGTTAACTTGTCATACTAAAACCAACCATGTGATCACATTGTACGCATGGGTATGGTAAGTATGATAGATTATTTTTATGTAATCGAATGGGTATATATCACGCAATTCAGAGACATGTAGGACGTTGTGGTCATTTTGCGGTTCAAGCCTATTCTCATTACTTGGCTTTTGTGGAAGGCATGTTGTATTGAGGTGAGTTCTTGTGCCCACTCTTTTAGTTGTTATTTTCTAAATATTTTGGGCTGACGTGCATGCTAAACCATTATTTTTATGAAGTCACAAAATATTTTATCAAGTTATAAATATTTTTATGTACGATCGAAATACATATTAGCTCATACATATATATATATATATATATTTTGGTATGAAACGTAAGTGGGCGGAATGCGCCTAATGCGTTATTATATGGTTTGAGTTATACGTGTCATTAGAAGTGGGATAGGCCTGCTCTGATTTATGGCATAGTTTTTGTCATGGTTATCACATAGTTTGTCTTATGTGTTATTAGAAGTGGGATAGGCCTGCTATGATTTATGGTATAGTTTTTGCTATGGTTGTCACATAGTTTATGCCTAATGTGCTATTATATGGTTGAGTTATATATTTTATTATATATATTTATATATAAGAATAGACTGTTGTCTTGATTAAAGTGTGGCTTGAGTTTTTAGTTAATAAGCGGAACGCGCTTAATGTCTTGGCCACGTATTCGAAACCTTACTTGTTAGATCGGGTATTGTTTTGACTTGCTACCTGTTTAGGTTATATGGATTATATATTTATATATTTTCGTAAACTGTATTTGGCGACTACATGACCTTATAAACTGGGCTATGATGGAAGTAAGATATGCTTGCTCTGATCTATCGTATTGGTTTTGTGTCATGGTTGTTGCTTAGTTTATGTTATACCTGTTATTAAATATAATAGACTATGTTTGATGGCTACCTGATATGTCGAACTGAGCTATGACGGAAGTGGGACATGCCTGCTCTGATCTCTGGTCTTGGTTTTGAGTCAGGGTTGTTACATAGTTATATTATGTGTTTTTTTATAAACTGAGCTATGACAGAGGTGGGAAATGCCTGCTTTAATCTCTAGTTTTGGTTTGCTTAAATAGACTGGATTGTACTTTGTGTTGAAAAGCGAGATACGCTTATTATATATATTTGGTAAGTGATGTCTGGAGGTAATTAGGCAGAGCATGCCTATCCCAGAGTTTGATTTTGCTTTGCTTGGGGAAAAACAAATTAGCGGATTGCGCTTATTGTTAACTCTGAGGTTGAGGTATTTTGTTAATTCTTATTTTGACAAAGTACTTGTTTACATAAATTTATAAAACTTGAACTCACTCAGCGTAGCTGACTTTTTGCATACACGTTAGAATGATTTCAGGTTAAATGAGAGATGGATGGATGGATGACTGCTTGGCGATGCAATAAGCTACTCGGCATTTGAAGGCATTTCTAATGGAAGACATTTTTTGTTTACACATGATAAATTTTAAATTTGATTTACAATTGGATAAGTATTTGTCAAGTGTTTTGTAGAATTTTATTATAAATGATTTTCCGCTGCGTATACATACTCTTTTAAAAGAAAAATTTACTCATGTTTTGCATATTTAAGAATTTTAACCCAACTGTTTGACACCGGTTTTGCGGGTCTTACATTGTTGGTGTGGTAAGTTGCATCAAGCGAAAGAACATCGCTGAAAGACTTGTAATTAAGCTTGGATATCTCATCCGCCCAGAACACAGAATGTAGTTTGCCGTCTTTAACAACAAAATCAAAATATAAATCGGGCAAGTTGTCAAAGCGATCACACAACCGTTCCAGAAACACCGTTGAGTCACGATCACCAATAAAAATCCTTAACTGTTGGCTGAAGTTCTTGAAGTCTACAACAGTTCCGTTTACATTATGGTGCCCACCCTTAAGCGACACTAACAACCTGTGTGCTCTAAAAGGACCTACCCGATTCAAGCTCATGTTGTGGATAAACTGTTTTGTGGCATATCTTAGTTTCCTTGAAACCCTTTTCAGATCATAGTTATTTGGATCCAACAACGCATGGTTATGAACATCATTGAAACTGTAACACCCCAAAAATTTCTAAATCGTATTTTATGATAATATATTCACACGTGGCTTTTAAACGAACCGTATGAAGCATGACTTATACGAATTTCCTAGTCTAGGGAATTAACCCCGTCAACCTTGTTAGCCAAACAAGGATTAAGCAATTACACGAGACTAACTCGATTAGTGTCTTGAGCTAGTACATACTTGACAAAAGATGGGAGGGGCTAAATGTGCCAAATAACCAAACATGAGTTTGGTTGAATACTTATAAAAAAAACACACACACACACACACACACACACACAACCTCCCTAAATTCGTTCATCACACACACACACACACACACCAAACCCTAAGGAGCTCAAGAACAAGCTTGATTCAAGGTGGAATCAAAGGGCTTTTAGTTGCATTAGCCCTAAAATGAATCATCCAAGCATAAAACACACTAAGGTAATCTTTATTTTGCCTAATTCAATGATAATGTTCATGCTTGGCTATGATGAAAATCTTGAGATGTTATAAAAACGTGAGTCAAGGGTTGGTAGTGTTCATTCTAGTCATGGATAGCTCAATACTAGTAAAAATTGGGTGTATGTTGATAGATTTATTGTGTGATGATTATATCCTTCTAGATTCATGTTATAAAATGAATTGGGTTTTTGGTAGATTGGTAGAAATCACCTTTAAACTATGAACTACTAGCTTTTGTTATGCATATCCATGAGAAACTATGATTAAGATATTTATTGGAATGCTAGTAATGATAAACTTGGTTAATGATGGATTTAAGAGGTCCTAATGTCCTAAAATTAAAGTTAGAAAAATGACGCCTACAAGGTGTTTGATAAAATGCCCCAATGAAACTCGTTTTCATTTGGGCATAGTTAAGGCATTGATAGCTTGATCAAAAATTGTGTGGTCAAATAAATAATGTCTAAGAGCATGATTTTAATCACCATTGTGGATTACACATCTAGGTGTGAGTACAATAAACTTCGTTTGGTCAAGAAATCTCGGAATGAGGTAAAAATGGAAGCACGCATAAGGTAAGTCACTCGATGGCTTAAATCTCAATATATTCCTAGTATGTTTATATGCTTAGTTATACCATTGTATGTATATTTGAAACTAGTCATTGGAATGTCACAAAAGAAGCTTAAACTAGATTCATAATTCATAGAAAATGGCCTTAGAGGAAGGTTGTCAATATCCCAATTAGGCTAACGGGTCAATTGGGTGAAACACTAGTTAGAGAAGGACCTAAAATGAGGGTCAACATTATGCCGATATCGATTGTTGTTAATTGCTTGAGTATATTCGTAGACTTTATGTTAGTAATCTCAAGCTAGTCTAGAAGCAAAAAGGGGCGCGAGCTAAGGTAAGTCCTTCTAGGACTCAAATCTCATACTCATACCATTGCGATATTGACTTGCTAGGCAACCATTCCCCAAGTGATAAGTGACTGGTGAATCCGTTATACCAATGGGCAATGTAGACCGGGTGCTTGAAATTGCGCATAAATGGCCCACGGGGCCATAGACGATAAGGTAGCGCCACAACGGCGTATTGCCCAAGGGAAATCTTGAAAACTACCTCTAGTGATGAGGGATTAATCAAAAATCATGTTGTGAATCGATTGGGGAGGGAGTTAGGATGAATGGACATACTAAAACGTAACGAGGACAAGTCCTCGATAAAACCCATGTGCCCAAGCTTAGTCCAAACCCGCAATTGGTAAGTGTTGGGTAAGCTAGAACCGGTTAGTTAGCTAATCTCCCATGTGTGAACCTTAACTATGTCTTTAGATGAGCATATGTCCAGCTTTGGTCTTGGTTTTAGGCGAATACTTCTAAACGGGTCGATTTGGATAAAAACAACATATGCATGTAATAACCGAAAAGGGAACTTGATCAATGACATCTTATAAGCATGATATAATGGTGTTAAATAAGTCCCCAAGTGTCCCTAGGAAGGGCCTTGAACATGGGTTCAAAGGTATCCAAATCCCCTTTAAAAACTAGTCAAGATGTTAGTTTCACAATTTTTTTTGTGCAGCAGCATGCGCCTAGGACGCCCAGACATGCGTCTAGGACGCCCAACTGATAGACTCAGGACGCCCAAGACCTTCTGGAGACGCCCGTCAGGACGCTGGGCAACGTCCTGGACGCCCAGAAGTGCGTCTAGGACGCTCAGCCTAGTTTTGTTTGATTTTCTTTGTTTTGGGGCCGTAAGCTACGGCCGGTCTTTTTCCTTCGCCTTAAGCTGATTGTTTTATTCAATTACTTGACTAAAGTAACACACATTCATGGGTTTGTTTTTCATATTCAACCCTAGGTATATAACTCGGAGTATGGATGATGATCAAGCTCATTTTGTGAAGAACCGAACGTTGCATCGTGTTAGCTTCCGCATAGACTCTTGATTTTGGGTGTAAAACTTAAGCCTTTTTGGGTTGAAATCATTGTGAATAACATAGTACTTATGTCAAGTGTTTCAAAGTCGTGTGTTGTACATATTTGTTAACGTCTTAACATGGTTTTTGGTAATTGTATCACATGTTCAACCCTTATTTTATTCTTTAAACACATGAAAATGGGTTAGGGTCTTACAAGTGGTATTCAGAGCCCAAGGTTAAGCGAGTTAAGCGTTCGGTTCAAGCTTGATCATCAATCCGGTAAGGAATTTATTTCCAAAAATAATTTAATCTAGTTGATTAGCATTATACATCACGATTGAACACGAGTCAATCAAGAATTAAATTTGGAAAAAGGTACAATGAGCCATAGAACCCGGATATACGCCAATTACACGGTCATGGTGAGCTAAGGCTCAGCCGAACCGGAAACTAGGAAAATATGCAAAGAGTACTTAAAACTCGGACAAAGTCCAATCACACGGTCATGGTGGGCTAAGGCTCAACCGAACCGGGAATTGGAAGGCATGATCGCACCAACAAGACTGCACGATCGGATAAAACACAAATAGCTTAATAATTCGGGTATACAGAAATACATTAGACAAACTAACAAGAATGTTTTTATTAAACAAGATGCATGACCAGAAATTGCCCACTTGGAGAGTACCGTGGTGATTGCGATAAGATCACCGTGTCATGCGTGGATTGCTTACCCTGGCCAGGTAAGTGTTAAACACATGGTGCGGTGGGCTTCTCATGATCTACACGTCTACCATTCACGTGACAAGGACTGGGTTAGGGGAGTAAGGCATATTAAACATTTCCAAAAATATAACTCGCGAGGTCATATAACAAGGAAGTATTGCCAAATAACGTAAGAGGCCGGGTAGACCGGGTATGTAAAACCAATGCATAAACGACCCGCGGGGCCGTAGAGCCAAAGGTATTACCACAACGGTTACACGGATTAAGAAATATACTTGAACCTTAATCAAGGTTGAGTCATAAACAGATTCAGTTCAAAAATAGACTTGAACCTTAATCAAGGTTGAGTCATAAACAGATTCAGTTCAGAAATAGACTTGAACCTTAATCAAGGTTGAGTCATAAACAGATTCAGTTCGGAAATAGACTTGAACCTTAATCAAGGTTGAGTCATAAACAGATTCAGTTCGGAAATAGACTTGAACCTTAATCAAAGGTTAAGTCATAATAAAACTCTAACCTTTATAGAAGGTTAAATTGGTAATTAGACTTGAACCTTAATCAAGGTTAAATCATAATAAAACTCGAACCTTTATAGAAGGTTAAATTCGTAAATAGACTTGAAACTTAATCAAATGTTAAGTCATAATAAAACTCGAACCTTTATAGAAGGTTAAATTCGTAAAAAGGACTTGAACCTGAATAAAAGGTTGAGTCATAATCACATTCGGACCTCAATAAAGGTTAATCCATAAAAAGGACTTGAACCTTAATCAAAGGTTAAGTCGTAAACACACTCAAATCTTAGTTAAGAGTTAACACGCAAAGACACTTGAACCTTAGTCCAAGGTTAAGTCCTAAATACATTCAACCCATAATCAAAGGCCAATTTCCTGAATGGATTTGGACCTTAACCAAAAGGTTAAATAATGATCACCTTGAGACATAATCGAGAATTTACTCGTAAGTAGACTTGAAATTTAATCAAAGGATCAAGTCATAATCACATTTGAACCTTGAGGAGAGGTTAAACTATAAGGAAACTTGAACCTTAATCGAAGGTTAAGACATAGTCAAACTCGAACCTGAATGGGAAGTCAATCAAGCAGTAAAAGTCAAACCTTAACGAAAGGTTAAATCATAAACCACTCTGAACCTCATCTAAAGGGTAAACTTTTAACGAGTCTAAACCGTACCCGAGGGCCAACTCGTATACCAACGGGAACCCCGTACTGTGGTAAGACAAAAGCCAAGATTCGGGCTAAGCTTAAGGTTAAGTTACACTTAAACTTGACTCGTAATAAATTCATGAAAGCCTACGGGCAAATGTGAACTATGTGTCACATTAATCGTAATAAATTCGTGAAAGCATATGGGCAAATGTGAACTATGTGTCACACTAAATCATAAGGATCCGTGAAAGTTCACGGGCAACAAAGAACTACTTGTCTCGCAAAAAAATTGTAATGCGACGAAAACAGATTCACATAGGACAAGTGTGAACTATGATTCACACGAATCTGAGCTAAAAACAAGGTATTATAGCGTAAAACAAAGTGTTAAATAAAAGAAGAAATTAAACGCTAAATCAAAAGGGGGATTGTAGAAGACCCTGGAAAATGGAGGTGCATCCGCACTAGAGGAACGATCCTAGCCTTGAGCAAGGATCATGTGAGAGTAAACGATGAATGATGTGATCTAATAAAGACATGTCAAAAACAAATAAAGCGAAATAAATCTCATGGGATTTAGCATGAGATGGATGAACAAACAATCTAAACTCTAAATCAGATAGATGGCTGTGAATCATAGAAATGAAGGCAATGCCTTCATAATAAACCCAACGCGGCCTGCTGAATCACTATGCATACGAATACTAAATAAAGAAAACATAAGTAATAGACTTGTGCGACTAAACATGGTATCGTAACACCATGAAACACAGATGAGCAAGAACCCTGTTGAGAAACGTTGAATTGATCTATGGGTCAATAAGTCATAAGGGACACAAATAAATAGAAATGGATCATAGTTCAGTAACGGGCCCTACAAGGCTAGACCAATAAAGGAATTTCCCTGGATCCAAAGTGTTCCGAGGAATTAAATAAAAACATAATCCGGAAGGGGACGTGAAGACGGGTTGTTATATACGAAATAATACCTAGATAACAAAAAGAGTCAGGAGACTCGGGTTAAATCTCAAATAAGATGCTTACAAGAGCTCGAAATATAAATTTGAAATGCTAGATAAGAAAGGGTCACGAACCCTATGCTAATTCTTTTGATAGGATAAAAATCCTAAAAGCCCGAGGCGTTGGGGCATAGAATTTATTTCGACTAAAAGTGAAACTCACTTACTAAAATTCAGATTAGATAAAACCAGTGTGAGTTAAAGAATGCAAGAGACGGGCGAAGTGCTATCTAAGGTATTATAAGGAGGATTCCATGGAATATTCTAACTCTAAATGAGTAATGTGTAATACTAGCCTAGCACTGAACTAGGACATATGCACATTGTAAGATCCCACATCGGTTGAGAAGGGGAAACAAACACATCCTTATAGTGGGCAGGATACCTTCTCTGTCGTACGCGTTGTGGCCAGTCCTTCGGGGGTGAGACCAATGCAAAACCTTGAGCTTGGTCACAGTCTAATACGGCTGGGTGGGCAAAGCGGACAATATACGATTCAAGTTACCTTAGGCTATTTCATCCTGTTAAACGAAATTTGGACTATAATAAAGTCCAACAACTCTTAACTCAGAAGTTTGATAAACGCTGTGTAGAAACGCATCATAAGTCGCAGTCCTGAGATTGGATGACTAACTAAAGCATGTGACTTATGAAACTAAGTCTATTTGTAGCCGAAAACCCTGATGAATTAACTATTCACGGAATTAGCAATCGGATAGTAACAGAACGAATGATGAACCATCAATAGTCTAGTGATAGCTAAGCGATCATTAGAAGGTTCAAACGGGTCAAGTGTAGTCATCACGACTGGGACCCAGAGAAATGCCTAAATATAGCTAAGCCTAGTGGCAGGTGAAAACACTATTAGAAAGGACACGCGGTGTCTAGGTCAAGGAAAACGTGAGGCATGGAAAGGACTCGATGTTTTCATGTAAAACCATGGCATTATAAGAGGCCTTAGAGCCGAAATCAATTTGAAACTAAAACCACGTTGAGAGTGGGTGACGATCTTCGGAAACCCATTATGATAACTAACCCAATATGTGCCTCAGTGCATAGAAATGATTCCAGGTAAGATAAATAGTCGAATGAATTCCCTAAAACCTTGCGGATTTAAGGGATCCAAACACATGAAGGAGTCAAATCGCTGATGCTTGGGCAAACCATGACGCCTACGGGTGCCTGAACTAGAATAATTCCCGGCAAGGGTAGACGAATGTGTATAAGTAAATACAGGGGGTGTAATCTAATTCAGTTAAAACAAACCTCGTCGAGCTAGGATAAAACTCAAGATTAACCATGAGGCGCGACCCAAGGGAATTCGTAGTTATATCCGGTTTCGAGGACGAAACCCTCTTTAAGGGGGATGGAGTTGTAACACCCCAAAAATTTCTAAATCGTATTTTATGATAATATATTCACACGTGGCTTTTAAACGAACCGTATGAAGCATGACTTATACGAATTTCCTAGTCTAGGGAATTAACCCCGTCAACCTTGTTAGCCAAACAAGGATTAAGCAATTACACGAGACTAACTCGATTAGTGTCTTGAGCTAGTACATACTTGACAAAAGATGGGAGGGGCTAAATGTGCCAAATAACCAAACATGAGTTTGGTTGAATACTTATAAAAAAAAACACACACACACACACACAACCTCCCTAAATTCGTTCATCACACACACACACACACACACACACCAAACCCTAAGGAGCTCAAGAACAAGCTTGATTCAAGGTGGAATCAAAGGGCTTTTAGTTGCATTAGCCCTAAAATGAATCATCCAAGCATAAAACACACTAAGGTAATCTTTATTTTGCCTAATTCAATGATAATGTTCATGCTTGGCTATGATGAAAATCTTGAGATGTTATAAAAACGTGAGTCAAGGGTTGGTAGTGTTCATTCTAGTCATGGATAGCTCAATACTAGTAAAAATTGGGTGTATGTTGATAGATTTATTGTGTGATGATTATATCCTTCTAGATTCATGTTATAAAATGAATTGGGTTTTTGGTAGATTGGTAGAAATCACCTTTAAACTATGAACTACTAGCTTTTGTTATGCATATCCATGAGAAACTATGATTAAGATATTTATTGGAATGCTAGTAATGATAAACTTGGTTAATGATGGATTTAAGAGGTCCTAATGTCCTAAAATTAAAGTTAGGAAAATGACGCCTACAAGGTGTTTGATAAAATGCCCCAATGAAACTCGTTTTCATTTGGGCATAGTTAAGGCATTGATAGCTTGATCAAAAATTATGTGGTCAAATAAATAATGTCTAAGAGCATGATTTTAATCACCATTGTGGATTACACATCTAGGTGTGAGTACAATAAACTTCATTTGGTCAAGAAATCTCGGAATGAGGTAAAAATGGAAGCACGCATAAGGTAAGTCACTCGATGGCTTAAATCTCAATATATTCCTAGTATGTTTATATGCTTAGTTATACCATTGTATGTATATTTGAAACTAGTCATTGGAATGTCACAAAAGAAGCTTAAACTAGATTCATAATTCATAGAAAATGGCCTTAGAGGAAGGTTGTCAATATCCCAATTAGGCTAATGGGTCAATTGGGTGAAACACTAGTTAGAGAAGGACCTAAAATGAGGGTCAACATAATGCCGATATCGATTGTTGTTAATTGCTTGAGTATATTCGTAGACTTTATGTTAGTAATCTCAAGCTAGTCGAGAAGCAAAAAGGGGCGCGAGCTAAGGTAAGTCCTTCTAGGACTCAAATCTCATACTCATACCATTGCGATATTGACTTGCTAGGCAACCATTCCCCAAGTGATAAGTGACTGGTGAATCCGTTATACCAATGGGCAATGTAGACCGGGTGCTTGAAATTGCGCATAAATGGCCCACGGGGCCATAGACGCTAAGGTAGCGCCACAACGGCGTATTGCCCAAGGGAAATCTTGAAAACTACCTCTAGTGATGAGGGATTAATCAAAAATCAGGTTGTGAATCGATTGGGGAGGGAGTTAGGATGAATGGACATACTAAAACGTAACGAGGACAAGTCCTCGATAAAACCCATGTGCCCAAGCTTAGTCCAAACCCGCTATTGGTAAGTGTTGGGTAAGCTAGAACCGGTTAGTTAGCTAATCTCCCATGTGTGAACCTTGACTATGTCTTTAGATGAGCATATGTCCAGCTTTGGTCTTGGTTTTAGGCGAATACTTCTAAACGGGTCGATTTGGATAAAAACAACATATGCATGTAATAACCGAAAAGGGAACTTGATCAATGACATCTTATAAGCATGATATAATGGTGTTAAATAAGTCCCCAAGTGTCCCTAGGAAGGGCCTTGAACATGGGTTCAAAGGTATCCAAATCCCCTTTAAAAACTAGTCAAGATGTTAGTTTCACAATTTTTTTTGTGCAGCAGCATGCGCCTAGGACGCCCAGACATGCGTCTAGGACGCCCAGCTGATAGACCCAGGACGCCCAAGACCTTCTAGAGACGCCCGTTAGGACGCTGGGCAACGTCCTGGACGCCCAGAAGTGCGTCTAGGACGCTCAGCCTAGTTTTGTTTGATTTTCTTTGTTTTGGGGCCGTAAGCTACGGCCGGTCTTTTTCCTTCGCCTTAAGCTGATTGTTTTATTCAATTACTTGACTAAACTAACACACATTCATGGGTTTGTTTTTCATATTCAACCCTAGGTATATAACTCGGAGTATGGATGATGATCAAGCTCATTTTGTGAAGAACCGAACGTTGCATCGTGTTAGCTTCCGCATAGACTCTTGATTTTGGGTGTAAAACTTAAGCCTTTTTGGGTTGAAATCATTGTGAATAACATAGTACTTATGTCAAGTGTTTCAAAGTCGTGTTTTGTACATATTTGTTAACGTCTTAACATGGTTTTTGGTAATTGTATCACATGTTCAACCCTTATTTTATTCTTTAAACACATGAGAATGGGTTAGGGTCTTACAGAAACCCCTAATGGTATAACAAGAACCTTCACTACCGATTGCAAGTAACACATGAGCTTTGCAGTTGATTTGTGTGAATGATCTGTTGCGTGTCCTTAACGACGCCTCATCTAACGTGTCGAATGTTCTCTTCAACTGAGGTTTCCCATACTTTGCACAACGTAAGTACTTATGCGTTGCAATGCCCATCCACACCTTCGTTTGACCCTTCTTAACACAGAATCCAGCATGATCAGCATAGTCCTTGTACATCGCCAACGCAGCTTCAAAAGTCGTGAACGATTGGCCATGTTCAGGTATGAACCTCGGGCTAACATTAGGTATCCAAAACTGGGTACCATTAGGTGTAGAAATCACATAATGCTTGTTGGTTCCTGTATCACCTACATGTAACATAAAAAGTAAAAAACACAATAATCATCACCCTTATCATAACCTTTATAAAAAAAACAGCCTTCATACAGGCACATTGTAAAAAAAACAAAAGAAATACGTACACAAACCTTCATTATCAACATGATCAGAAGACGATCCTTCCCCTGCATCAGTTGGCAACCCCATAAAAACACCACCACACCTTTTACCATGTGAAAATCCATGTTCGTAGGTTGCCTCACCTTATAAAAGCACAAACCAAGAAAAAGGGATAAATATGAAAATCAACTACATATGACGTAAGAGAGGCACTGAAACTAACATATATATATATATATATACACATCATATGCATATGCATGGATACCACTGCACAAAAACTCAGATCTAAATACAAAAAGGAATAAAAATGTTGGTTTAATCCAAACATACCGTCTGATTCAGATGATTCTACATGATTTACAGCCTGAACAATAGTATCGAGATTCCTTGCATCGATTTCAGGATCATCGGACATTAAATACTCTGAGGATTCTATGTTAAAATCCATCACATTTACTAAGGTGGGTGATTTAATGAAGTTTATTAATGAAGGGTTTTAAACATTAGGTTTGGATGATGGTGATTAAAGGAGAATGTTGTGTGTTAATGGAGAAGACAATACAGATAATAATAATAATAGAGAGAGAGGAGGGAAAAGTACAATCACAACTTGTTGACTATTGTGCCAATTGACAGCTACATCAAACACAAAAAGACCAAACTAACCTTCTCAATATATTAGAGGTGGGATGATATGGAAGAATGTGGACCAAGTATAGGGTTTACTATGGTTTTTCATCTAAGAAGGGTTTTTCACATATACTTCCCCTATATATATATATATATATATATATATGGTAGGGTTCAAATAGAAACCATATGTTAAGTAGGAACCATAAGAACCACTTTACATCCATTGATTTGTAATGCCATGATTGTAAATAATTAGAACATTAATTAATTGACTATTTTAATCTAGGGGTATTTAGGACTTTTGTTGTACCACAAAATAGGTAGGTTACACTCCTTAAAGTGTAACAGTATATTATCAATGAATCAGAAACATCGATACATCAAAACTTAAAAACATCATTCCACTAACATTAATGAAGATGATCAATTCGTATACAGGTATGTAAAACTAATCAATTCTTATTAGTAATTCTTAATCTTCAATTGCTCAGATGTTATAGTTTTTTAGATTTTTTTTTTTTTTGATATACCGATGTCGCCAATCAGTTTGAGATGTATTTGTAATGATTGTGTTATGTTATGTTCGATCAATAGTAAAATGTGTTCCGAAATATGATTACTCAATTAAAGCTTTGAATGTTATCTCCATTAAAGAAAATCGAATTTGCAGGACATTGCATTTACGTATTTTTTTAGAGTATACTATGGTGTATATTACATAAAAGGTTAAACAACCAAACCCTAAAGAGAATTATCACGTCAAAAAAAGAAGACGATTTATTATTATCAAATGTCTATACACTAGTGTATACTATACGTTGGTGTATATTACAATAAAGAGGATGAGAGACCGTACCATTATACACTGGTGTACTGTGGTGTCCATGTTTAATATAGTATATGAATCTAGGTATTTGTTAATATACATTGATGTACAGTAGTGTGTTAAGTCTAGTAGTTTTGGTATATTTTATTATACACTGGTGTACTCTGGTGTCTATGTTTAATATAGTATATGAATGTAAGTATGTGTTAGTATACATTGATGTACACTAGTGTTAGTATAAACTGGTGTCTATGTTTAATATAGTATATGAATGTAACTATGTGTTAGTATACATAGTTGTGAATCTGGATATCGATTTCGGGGAAACCGTTTTCGACTTGAGTGTAACCTCCATTACAATAAGCACAATGGATTTTAGCTTGGCTTGCAAAGCTGTGAGGGTGATCATCAGGGAGATCTCTCATAGCTTGGATAGCTCGCCTATAATCATCCACTTGCTTCTTTGTACCCGCATGCGCGGGCCATCTTTTCCTCACCGTGGTTTCGGTTGGAAAGACGAAAGGTTTGATCGTCTTTCCTAGGCTCGGAGGACAGCATTTGCGTGTCCTAACCGCGCCTACAATGTTGGTAATGCCTGAGTTTGCATCCTTGCATATGGATGTGATGTCGGGAGAGGTTACTGGCGCGGCAATAGCCGCGGGCAAGTTCGCGGCCGTGTATAGGCCACCGAGCCCCACGAGCAGGGGCGGATCTGTATAGTGGCGTACGTGTTCCTGGAAACCCACTGAGTTTCAAATTTTTAATAGACGGTGTGTATAAAAAATACACAGGAACCCATAAATAAATTTGACAGGAACCCATAGAATTAAACAAAGAGTTGGTCTAGTGGTTATTCATTTGGTTTAAAAGTCTCCACCCTCATGTTTTTGTCCTTCCTAGGTTCGTCCTTCCTAGGTTCGATTCCCGGTTCTTCCTTTTATTTTTACTGTTTTATCTTATGGAAAGCAAATGGTATTATTGTTAAGGACATTTCTTTTGGATGATTGTCTATTTGACCCCTAACAGTTTTACATTCCCTCTTTTGCATATTGCTTTTACTTAAAATACGATCATCTATTTTTTTTAACTCCTTTTCAACATTTGGTAGTGATAATAATATCAGAATACTATGCTATAGTATTTTATTAATTTATAACTTTATTTTTTTGAACAATCTTATAACTTTATTTAATTTGAGATTTAGTATGTATACATTTTTTTATCACAAGTTTCATAGATTCATTTAAAAAAAACTTTACATTTGTAGGACATGATTTTTGTTTGGGGTTCGTGTAAAATTTTCATGTTCAAGCCAGGTTGGAAATCAACCCGTTTATCCCATTGCTCTTAGTCATGTTTAACTTTTTACCCAGTTTGACTTGTGAGGAAATAAATTAACTGGCATCAACCTTTTGGTAAACAATTGCATTTTTTTCTTGCTTATAATAAAGTTCATCGTTCTGTCGTGTTACACGGTTTTATTTTCCGACCTGAAAACTCTAGGGCTAATGGAATGATTACTTTATTTTCCGACCCGACCCGACCCGAAAATTCTAACGTTTGGTCGTTAGAAATATGACCACAAAAAAAGGAACCCATAGAAAAAAAATCCTGGATCCGCCACTGCCCACGAGTAGGTTCTACCGGTCTACATTTGGTAGGACAAGGTTTTGTGACTCGGGGAGTATGAGTTTGTTGTCGTTTTGGTCTAGTGTAGAGTTGCATGAGACTCTAAACCCATGGGTTTGGTTGGTTCGAGTCTTTTAGGCTCGTTGGGTGTTATTAGAAGGAAAGGAAGAGAATGTGGAGGCAAGAGGAAGTAGTGACGAAGACATAATAGTCAAGTTAGAAAGAAAGAAGGGTGGATTAAAACGTATGCTTTGAGCTCCTATTTATAAGGGTTTATGTGTGACAAATCGTTTGTGAAAAAGTAAAGGAAACTAAAAAAAATGTGTGTAGAAGAGGAGATTACTTTTAGGTACATCACTATATTAGTTTGTCATATGTAATTGTTATTGTTTTCGCAATTATTTCAAGGAACAATCAAGTAGTGTTCAAAAAGAAGATTCCTCCTATTAAACGTGCTTTTTAAATTTTGGCAGTTACGTTAACACTAGAATAACTTCTAGAAAATCTATTTCTTTTGTTCACAAAGTTGTAATAGTACCAAAATGCTAATAAAAAAATAGTTGTAACGTCCGTGCATGAGTCATTGCTTGAATCATTTTTTTTTTAATTGAATCACATTCTTCAACCGTTGATGGCTTCGATTCGTTGTCGATCTACATCAATTGAATTACAGTCTTTATTATAGTGATCTTCATTTGAAACACAGTTGAATACCATAAATGCTTTAATCGCAACATATATAGACTAGTAGGGAACCCGCGTATTGCGACGGAGTCGACAATACAAGAGGGAAACGTAATTCAAACCTTAAAACGATTAAAAGAATCAATTTGTAAGGTGTATGTTAAGTTTGTGCGTATGTAAGCACATGTTTTCGCAATGGGATAGTTTTTTAAATACTATAAGGAGACATGATAGCAAGCTACATTTTATATATCATATTCAATTTGACCTACATGCCGGTAAATAAAAATTGAAGTATCAGTTTGACTCATTAGCAATTATTATAATACTAATAGTCCTACTCAATATGTTGAAAGTATTAGATATATTTATAGATATGATTGTAATTTGTAATTTGTATTTATTATCATTATCTCCACCCAAATATAGGAGATATGGTTATTGTATTATATAATCAATTGAGATCAATGGAAAGGGTCAAGGATCCAATTCTCACATGGTATCAAGAGACTAGGTCTCCCATCGATCCCCTTCTTTCTTCTTCCTCCCAAATCGCCGGTCACCCTCTTTATTCCCATGGCCGGAGACAAATCTCCAGATTCTGCTTCCCCACCACCACCCTCCGATCACAAACTTCACCCGGCGACCACCGTGTCGAATATTAAGAACTACATCCCTATCACACTCGAAATCGACTCCTCTCAATATGTCTCCTGGTCAACCCTCTTCAAGATTCACTGTAAAACCTGCTTGGTCTACGACCACCTGCTACCACCGCCGGCCTCCTCAGAAGCCCAGGCCTCACACTCGAACCAAACCCTAACCGAATGGGATCGTTTGGACAGTATTGTACTCCAATGGATGTACAGCACCGTCTCAAACGATCTCCTTCACACTGTTATTCAGAAAACCTCCACCGCGTATGAAGCCTGGGTGGCAATCGAAGACTTGTTTCAGGACAATAAGGCGGCCAGAGCAATCCACCTGCTACACAAGTTTACTAACACCCGCCTGGATTCTTTTGCCTCTATCTCTGCTTATTGTCAGGAACTGAAGACACTCGCCGATCAACTGGCTAATGTAGACGCACCGGTTGACAACGATCGGTTGGTTCTGCAACTCATCGCTGGTCTGAATGAACAGTACGAAAGCACGGCTGCCATCTTAACCGGTACCGAGCCACTACCGAATTTTTATAAGGCAAGATCAACACTGATACAGGCTGAGCAACGGAAATCGGAACAGACACTTCAGGCGTCCAAGACTGCCTCAACAGCCCTCAACACTGCTGTCCCACCCGTCCGCTCTTCTTCTTCCGCTCCGAATACAAACCGGTCAGACGGAAACTACTCGAACCAGTCTTACTCGGGTCAGAATCCCTCTGGTCAGTTTCGTAATCGGAACAATCGCCCCCGCACCCGGGGCAGGGGACGTGGTGGTCCGGCTCGCAACGGGAACTTCTATTCCCAACAATACTTCACTCCACAACAGGTTCTTCAGATGCTCCAGTCTTGGGCTCCTGCGGCGCACCATCAGTCCTCTTCGCAATCCAATTGGGCCGCCCCACCATGCCCTTATCCCACAAGTTTCAACAGGCCCAACAACGGCCCAAGTGGAGCTCCTGGTTTGCTCGGCCCACGGCCATCTGCTCAGGCCAATTATGCCTACACGCCTACTGACATAGAGCATGCTCTCTACACTATGTCGCTCCAGCAGCCTGATCCTACTCAGTACTTCGACACGGGTGCTACCAACACTATGTCTCACGACTCAGGTGACTACCATACTTTTTCTAATGATTGCATATCTAAACAAATTATTGTAGGTAATGGCGACACCATTCCGGTCTTAGGACAGGGCACCAAATACCTACCCAAACCCTTCCCACCCTTTGTCCTTAAAAATGTTCTCTACTCCCCTAAACTTTTAAAGAACCTTATTTCTGTACGTAAATTCACTAGAGATAACAAAGTTTCTGTTGAATTTGACGAATTTGGTTTTCTTGTGAAGGACTACAAGACCAGGGCCCCTCTCCTTCGATGCAACAGCAGCGGTGATCTGTACCCACTCGTACTCGGATCTGGTTCCTGCACACCATCCGCTTTTGCTGCCATCTCCTCCACACTCTGGCATCAACGTCTTGGACACACGGGACACCCAGTTTTACATTCTTTAAAACATTCTAGTTCTATTTCATTTACTAAACTTCATAATAATGTATGCCAGTCGTGTGTTTTTGGAAAAAGTACTCGTTTACCGTTTATGTCATCTATTACTTTTACCAAACAACCCTTTGATATTATTCATAGCGATCTGTGGACATCACCCGTCCTCAGTTCGGGTGGCCATAAGTATTATGTTTTGTTTTTAGACGACCACACCAATTTCCTATGGACCTACCCCATGACAAACAAATCCCAAACCTTTACAATGTTCACCCAATTTGCCAAACTTGTTAAAACACAATTTGAACGTACCATTAAAACTTTCCAATGTGATAATGGCCGAGAATACGTTAATAATAATTTTCAAACGTTTTTTAACACCAATGGCATTACCTATCGACTATCTTGCCCACACACCTCCCCCCAAAATGGCAAAGCTGAACGAAAGATTCGCACCATCAATAATATGGTTCGAACTCTCCTCGCCCACGCTTCCCTACCTCCCTCCTACTGGCACCATGCCCTGGAAACCGCCACCTATCTACTCAACATCTTACCCAACACCGTCACTAAAAACAACACTCCCACTGAGCTTCTCTACCACCAATCACCCGCTTATGACCACCTACGTGTGTTTGGATGCCTATGCTATCCTCTTACACCGCCCACTTCCATTCACAAACTTGACTATCGTTCTCACCCGTGTGTCTTCCTCGGATATCCTCCAAACCATCGAGGATATAAGTGCCTTCACCTACCCTCCAAACAAATAATCATCTCACGTCACGTGGCGTTCGATGAAACCACTTTCCCATTCGCCACCACCCTACACACCACCCCCTCTTATGACTTTCTCACTGAACCCGTCCCCCCACACCTATGGCAACACATCTCCAATCCCATTGCCACTCCTCCCGTAATCCCCAACGCCCACCCATCCCCTGGCCCAATCAATCCCAACAGCCCAATGCCCACTAGTCCAGCCCATCCTATACCACCTCCACCTTCCAGCCCTCACCCCACACCACAGGCCCAAAACTCCACAAACGGCCCACATACTCAGCCCTCACCAACCGCACCCTCTGAGCCCAATACCGCAGCCATCCCCCCACCACCGGCCCAACCCGCAGCCACACCCACACCGGCTAACCCACCTCCGGCCCAATCCCATCGTACCGTCCATACTCGCTCCATGAGCGGCATCTTTAAACCCAAACAACCATTTAACCTCCACACTTCCACCACCTCTACCTCCATTATTCCAATTCCCAAAAACCCAACCGATGCCCTTAATATTCCGGAATGGTACTCCGCCATGACTACAGAGTTTAATGCACTTATTAGAAACGGTACTTGGGAGTTAGTTCCGAGGCATCCTACAATGAACGTCATACGTAGTATGTGGCTCTTTAAACATAAATTTAAATCTGACGGGTCATTAGAGCGCTATAAAGCGCGCTTGGTGTGTGATGGCAGAACACAACAGGTTGGGGTTGATTGCGGGGAAACGTTTAGTCCAGTGGTCAAACCGGCTACCATACGGACTGTACTTTCCATCGCTTTATCTCAGGGTTGGGCGGTTCACCAGTTGGATGTTACGAACGCTTTTCTACATGGCAATCTCAATGAGACAGTCTATATGCATCAGCCAATGGGGTTCAGGGACAGGAATTATCCAGATTATGTGTGCTCGTTAAAGAAGTCTCTCTATGGCTTAAAACAGGCACCTCGAGCTTGGTACCAGCGATTCACCGACTATGTTCTTTCTCTTGGGTTTCACCATAGTCGCTGTGACGCTTCCCTCTTCACTCTTCACCAGGGACAGGACACTGCTTATCTTCTCTTGTACGTGGATGACATTCTCCTGGTCACTTCTTCCACTCAGCTTCGGCTCCGTCTCATGTCCAGTCTCTCCTCTGAGTTCGCAATGAAAGACCTTGGTCCTCTCAGCTACTTCCTTGGCATCTCAGTTACTCGCACGGGTAATACCATGTTTCTGTCTCAACAATCATATGCCAACGACATCATTGCTAGAGCCGGTATGACAGCTTGCAATCCTGTAGCGACCCCGGTAGACACCTCCGTTAAGTTGAGCGCTACCTCCGGGGCTCCCTTTGAGGACCCTACTCTATTTCGCAGTCTTGCTGGTGCACTGCAGTATCTGACCTTCACTCGCCCCGACATCACTTATGCTGTCCAGCAGGTATGCATGTATATGCATTCGCCACACACTTCTCATTGGAATGCCCTTAAGCGCATTCTACGGTACATCAAAGGCACCTCTGCCTTCGGCCTTACTCTTGGTGGCTCGTCTGTTCCGTCCTTAGTTGCTTACACAGACGCTGACTGGGCGGGCTGTCCTGACACCCGCCGCTCGACCAGTGGATATTGCATTTATTTGGGTGATCATTTGATTTCCTGGTCTTCAAAGCGTCAGAGTACCGTGTCTCGTTCTAGTGCAGAAGCCGAATACCGGGGCGTCGCAAATGTGGTTGCTGAGATCTGCTGGCTTCGCAACCTTCTCCTTGAGCTTCACCGTCCCCTCTCCAAGGCAACTTTGGTCTATTGTGACAACGTCAGTGCCATCTACTTGTCCGGTAATCCTGTTCAGCATCAGCGTACCAAGCACATTGAACTCGACATACATTTTGTACGTGAACAAGTGCAGCGCGGTCATGTTCGTGTCTTACATGTTCCCTCACGGTACCAAATCGCAGATATCTTTACCAAAGGCCTGCCGCGGATACTATTTGAAGATTTTCGGGACAGTCTAAGCATCCGGTCTCCTCCCGCTTCGACTGCGGGGGTATATTAGATATATTTATAGATATGATTGTAATTTGTAATTTGTATTTATTATCATTATCTCCACCCAAATATAGGAGATATGGTTATTGTATTATATAATCAATTGAGATCAATGGAAAGGGTCAAGGATCCAATTCTCACAGAAAGTGCTAAATTTGGAGAGATTGCCGAGGAGAAAAATCATAGGGACCTTTATAAGATCCACATTAAGAGGAGGTTGGAACGGCTCATATGCAATCAACCTGCAAAAAACCATACCCATAACTTTTTCCACATGATAAAAGCAATGCAATACAACTGCTAATCAATTGCACCATGAATTTTTATCAGTGGCATCAAAAAGTAAAATTGGAAGTTAGGTTAGTTGAAAATATTTCACATAAGACATCCCAATGTGAGAACTTTATAGATGTGCACAGATCGGTTTTTTTCTAGGAACCAAACCGGTTCGTGTCCAAACCGGTTTTGGTTTTGTTCGGCCCAAGTTTCGCCGGTTTGAAAGACCGGTTTCGGTTTGCGAACCAATTCATGCGCACACTTTTTTTTAAGAAAAGGCATCACAAAATTATTTTTTATGTAAAGTTCGACTTTTATTGATTTTTATAATTTTTTTAAGGTGTATAGAGTATATATTTATATGTGTAGAAGTTTTTTTGTATAATTTTGTTATATATAATTTTTTTATAGAAAATTGCAATGTTTTAATAAAATGTATTAATTACTTAATTTTGTTTGATACCTTCTCAAATGCTTTATAATATAATATAGATTATAGATATAGATTAATGATAATTGGGGGTTATGATAAAAGAATGTGTACAAGTAGGTTTTGCATGAAGAGTAGAAAGGGATAAAATTACATAACATTTTGGTTTTAAGCAAAAGACTTTTCCTATGTCAACTTAAAATTTATGTAAAATGACATTTGTAGACATATCTGTTCTTTTATCGCAACTTATATAGATGAGTAAAATTAAATGTCAAAAGGAGATTTCATAATTGTTTGGTAGCATTAAAACGTGTAGATTGTAAAGCAGTGAGGTCCATTTATGTATGCCACACCCAACTAGGAGTTAGAACATAGACTTTTTAGTTTTTTTTTGAACGGCTTATAGCCCAGCGGTCAAGTGACCTAACTGGGAAAGGAAAACCCCGGGTTCGAACCACGGAGACCATCCGGAAAGAGGGCAGGTTATTCCGGGCCCTCAACTCACCGAGGGAAGCCCCTCGGAGGTATCATAGGCTAGTCTACGCCCAGGCACGTTCCAGGAGGAAACCACGCATCGATGGCTTGTGTAAAACCCCCTGACCTCACCTTTTTGCAGCCAGCGGGGATCGAACCGGAGTCCTCATTGGGATCCCACGGTCTTTCCACCACTGAACCAAAGGGTCATTGGCACATAGACTTTTTAGTAAAGCGACATCATATAATGTGGAGTACGACTGACTGTAGATTGTTTGTACAATAGATTGAAATTTCAAATTTGAACACAAACTTTTTTCTCCATACGCAATAGTGGGTGAAATGGGTATACTTTAACACTTGGTAATGTATGGTCACTTGGTGGATGAAAATAGTTTAAATGGGCAAGAGGTGTAATGGTGGGTGAAAGGGGGTGAATATATAATGTTATTAAATTTGAATTAAAAAAAGAGAAAAAAAAAACAAAAATGAAGTGTCACTCAATGCTTAGCCCATCCAACATTTAACTCACGCGAATATTTCGCGCAGCCCCATTTAACGCCCCTTTAACTTAGAGGGGGTGGTGTTCCTGAGTTAATGGGGCGTCAAATGCCCCATTTCACGCCAATTTAACATACGATTACACATGGCCTTACATACTTATAACATACTGTAGAGCCACTCTAGTTACACTGAAAATCAGTAGTTTTCTTTCTCCTTTCCTCTTTAATAATAATTATTCTATATTTTTATTATTACTTTTTCTCTCTCCTCTACTCACAACCACTTTTAAAAATAATAAAAAACTATGGGGGATGAACAGTGTCTCCTCCAAATTTACTAGTGAACAGTGTCTCCTCTAAATATTTTCTCTCTGCTCTACTCACAACCACTTATACCCACTCTATATATTATAGAGATCACACTCACACTATTATGAATAAACTGATGTGAATGCTCTTAGAGAAACAATGAAAGTACAGTACACAATTTCTTTATATATGTTTCGATAGGTGTTATGAAAATAATAATGTACAACATTTAACTTGTCACCAACCCATATATACAATAAAAAACTGATTAACCAGCACATGCTTCAAAATATGTAACTTTGACAAAAGAACTTATATAAGGCTGCACGGTGTGATGGTATGGAAATGCATTGCAGAGGCCATCTTCCTCTGTCCCGTCCTCACCTCCAGGACCGGTAACAACCATCCCTGCATCACCCTTACCTTCACAACCTCACCCAAATCTGCGGCACACTCCAACACCTTCCCCACTACACCCACACCAAGCCCAATACAAAATCCCATCTCATCACCCACTCACGGCCCACATGTCCACTCCCCAGACCTGTCCACTAGCCTAATAGAGATTATTTAAGTATATTTCTCTGTGTATAAAAGGAATTAGGGGCTTGCGTGCGGTCTTGCTACCCACTTTGTCCCATTAGAGGTGCTTCCATTTTAATTTTCGAAGTTTATTCCCTTCATTCCAATATTCACGTGTTAAACGAGGTACATTTTAAAAAATTATACCAACAGGTAAAGGTTTTGCGCTCATTTGTTCAAATCCACCCGATTCACAATAACTTAGGACTTCAATATTTAATATTTATGGGCCACATTCTTCATCTCTTGAACCAATATAGGTTACTAATGCTTGACTAACATATATGTATCCTATCTTTGAACAAAAGTTATCCTTATTAGAAGACACATTATGCAAAGCAAATACGGGTGACCCAAAAATTATCAGCAATATTATAGACGAGATTACTAATGATCCGGATACTTTACTTGAGGCGGCACGCGGGGTGGAACTGTATTGTGATTATGTTGATATTAATTTGGGGTAAGTTATTGAGACTATTGTTTAAGTTTTGTGTCGAGTTTTTAGTTACAGTGATTCTGTTACAGAAGTTGATGTGTGTTGAGTTTTGACTTTTGATTTGAGTCCAATGTTTTGAGAACAGGGATATATCTGGGACATCTGATATTCAGATGCATGTTACAGGTATTCGCACATATTAATGTTTAGAAGTTTGTTTTATATTTTTGTTATTTTCTTTTAAAACTCTGTGGTTAATTGTTTAACTGTTATGTTAGATTAAGGTAATTCACAGCCTAAGAATCAAGGTAATATGGCTCAAGAACACCACACGCCTACCCGCAAAACATTATTTTCAAAGGTATGTCCTCTCGAAACTGAAGTTTTCTAAAAGAGCTTCTGTGTTTTTTTTTTCTGCAGACTTTTACATTTGTTTCAATAATCAGTATGACCCTAATTAATCTGAAAATCACAATCAATTTGTACCTACCCGAGAACCATAATCTTTCTTAGGAACAGCTTCTACGACGATAGATAGGGGTCAGGTTTGTTTGGCATCTATGCCCCCCTACCCTCCAAACAGTATGGGAGCTCCAAGACGGCAAGGCGGTAACAGAACTACGGCAACTCCGGAACGCATCATGCGGTTTGTTTCAAGGCATGGGTTATGGTCTAGGAGAACTCATGCGACTATTGGCGTCGGGGTATGGTTCATTGGTTCTTTAATGTCGACTGATAGCAATTTGACAATTTCTTGACTTCTAAGTTGGTCTTAGTTAACGTATACTTTAACTAATTTTGACTTTTTTCTTATATACATTGTAGAGGAAGACAATGGTGCTTACGAACCAAAGACCCGAGTCAATAGACATGAGGTGATTGAAATAAAGAAAAGATACCAAGCTTTTGAAGAGACAGCTACCGTGATGGACATGTTAGTAAACTACACTGTCATTCTTAAGAAGTATGACCTACGATAGAGTTTGATTACATAATTCTTCAACTCACGAAATATATTTTGTAACATCTTTGAAAGGGATACGTTGGTCAAGTTTGATATGCCTTTCCTTTAATTGATGATATGTGATTATGTATTTAGACTTGAGGTATTTAATGCACCAGCACGTAAGCCTTTTTAACTTTTTATGGTTCCTGTTTATATGTTATAATATTTAGTTTATTTTATTTTATTGTTTTTTGTAAACTCATTAATAGTCCCCCATGAGCCACTCTAATCACATGTTATTCCAATATGTTTTCAAATCATGATAGCTGCACTGGAATTTGATCGACTTCGAATTGGGATTTTGGGACTTAAACTTCAGGTTCCACCCGTCCAGCTCTGCGCCTCAGGCCACCGACGGACAATCAGAAGTCAGGCTTTGGCTCCGCTTAACTGCAGGTACCAATTTACCAATGAAGAAAACTAGAGATTATGATTGGTTTGGAGCCTTTTACTTTCGTTTTGATTTTTTTGACGTGTTTGTAATTTCCTCGACTTCTTCATGTTCTTTAGTTCAATTAGGATTCCTTTCATTTCATTAAGCTAATTACATAAAGGGTCGCATTAGTTCAGCTGAAATCCAAACATTTAGATGTTTTTTAATGTGAAGATGGTATTGTATTCAGTTTATGTATAAACCTCAGCATTTAGTAAGGCAGCTGCCGATTGTGGTGGATGGAAATTGTTTCAAGTTTAATACACCAGCAGGTAAGCTTCTTTAACTTTTTATGGTTCCTGTTTATATGTTATAATATTTATTTTATTTTATTTTATTGTTTTTTTGAAAACTCAATAATCTTCCAACATGAGCAACTCTAATCACATGTTATTCCAATATGTTTTCGAATCCTGACAGCTGCACTGGAAATTGATCGACTCCGAATTCGGATTTTGGGACTTAAACTTCAGGTTCCACCAGTCCAGCTCTGCGCCTCGGGCCACCGACGGACAATCAGAAGTCAGGCTTTGGCTCCGCTTAAGTGCAGGTACCAATTTACCAATGAAGAAAACTAGAGATTATGATTGGTTTGGAGCCTTTTACTTTCGTTTGGATTTTTTTTGACGTGTTTGTAATTTCCTCGACTTCTTCATGTTCTTTCGTTCAATTAGGATTCCTTTTATTTCATTAAGCTAATTAAATAAAGGGACGCATTAGTTCAACTGAAATCCAAATATTTAGGAATGCTAATCAGAAAACAGTTTTTAGTTACGATTTTGTAGTTCTTAGACTACACATATAGTATATAATGAAGTTCATTTGATTTGATTTGAAATCTGAAGAGTAATAAACTTAGAAAAGAGAGCAATTTTGAGCATGTTGTGTTTGTTTGACATTTGTAAAAGGTAGTTTAGTGATTGTTTAGTTGATTAGGTTATATATAAGGGAATATGGGAGTGGTTAGAATGCTATACACATGCAATTATTGAAAGTGGAAGATTAGAGAGATATGAATCATGTGATAAGTTTTGGAACTGTTACAACTTACTTAATTAAGTGATTATTTAGTTGATTAGGTTTTAGATTTTTCAACCCCGAGATCATCCCGGGGTAATCAGCTAGTATAGTATAGATTACAAATCTAATTCGACTGTAAATTTCATAATCTGTAATTCCAACCCATTTTTAAAAATTTTAAAGTTTGCGGCACGCGTAATCTTTCTCTTTAGTCTTCTTTAAAACATATGCGACCAAATTATGCTTTAGGTATTTATGAAAAAAATGTTATTAATTTTAGAACAATATCCTTTTTAATTTTGGATATAAATTTTTACGACATTTTTTGCAACTGAATTGTGTTTTTTTTTACTGAATTTTTGTTTAATTTCATATATTTTTATACATTTTTTATTATGTTTCTAAGAGTTTTGCCAACAGCTTTATTTTATTCCATCAAGTCTTTAAATAAATGAAACCATAGCCGTAATTAACTAAAACTAGGTTTTTTACCACGCCGCGCGTTGCGGCGACGTCATTCTGGGGTGATCTCGTAGTTCTTGGTATGTGAAGATGCGTTGTTAGGTGCTCCATTTACAATATAAAGGATGGCTTACATACACTATAGCATTGAAGTAACATCTTGCAAGCACGATTGGTTAGCGCCTCCAAAACTTTGTATACCACACTAACAATTGACTACAACTTGATAAAATATATATGTGAACATGCAAACTTAAAGTTCATACCGAGGTTGTCAAAATTCATAAAATAGCTTTAATCAAGGATGTCACCCCAAAAAAGTAGACCAAAATTTAAACGCCTTAAAACATTAAACCAAAGAAAACATGAGATTCAAATTTGTTCAAGCGCCACATACCAAGACATCGGCTACTCCAAATACCTACGCATAGTCAGGCAAGCAGACAACATAAATATCAAATTCATCTTGTTATAATACGTTTTGTTTACATCAGGTTCCGAAACTACATAGACATCTTGGTTTACCCTGTACAATAATCCCAACAAAATCCTGCCAGTCATGTGGTTTACCCTGTACAATAACCATGTTTAATCAACTAATCTGAAAGAAACATCAACATAATACCACATGTGTTAAGAAACATAAACATAATACCACAACTTATAGCAACTAAATAGAACATAGAACAAAGCTAAGCTGCACAATTTATGGTTTTTTGCCGATCATGTTTCTTCTTTACCACATGAAAAGTATCTACAAAACTAAAACAAAAACCATCACTTTCCACAGAATATACTACACAAGATTCTCACATCATTCAACTCTTAAGAGTTAAAGTCCAGCTTGTTTCTGGGATGATAGATCTACCTTCAGCTAGTGAGCAACCCAGACCGCTGCCAGAAGTCCAAAACTGCAACCCTGTTATTGAAGAACTGGCAACACCAGGTCCTAAAGGTGAGGTACCAGAAACACCAGGGCCTATAGTTGAGCTAGCAGCAACTCCAGGGCCTATAGTTGAGGTACCACCAAGACCAGAGCCTATAGTTGAGGTGCCAGCAACACCAGAACCTGAACAAATACAAAAAGAAGTATTTGATATAGAGGACTTCAGTGGAGACACCGAAGAAATTCCAATGATTAAGCTCAACATTGAACAGTTTCCTCAGAACTTGAAAACTTACATGGAAAGTCACATGTAACTTGGAGAAGGTGACATGTCAAAGGCATTAGTCGCGCTAACATCGGAAGTTGCCTCAATTCCTACGCCTAAACCATACATCGCAACAGAAACACACGAACCCTGTCCTATTGTTGCGAGTTGCGACTCACAAAACCACGACATTGTTTCTCTCAATAATAGTGTACCTTTACCAAAGTCATTATAATCGGAAAGGGAACATTTTGCCTCGACTATTCAACCAAGACATTTTGCTATCCACCTAATTGTGGCTGCAAATAATCATATTTTTCTTTTATGATCACGGCCTGTTTTCAAAACACATCTTAAAAAGTGGTGGTGTTATAAGCATACATCATATACAAAAGATGGTGTCCCATGGTTTTCCGATCTACCAGACTTGGTCTCCAAGAGTAACCATGCAAGAGAAACCAATTTACCATATTTTTCTAAAAGCAATGCAAAACAATATTCATCATATTAACCAAGGAAGTCGCTGGGCCAAGGCAGTGCAACAACGAATAATTCAAAAATCACAATACAATCAACTCATCCATACTCCTCACTACATATCACAATACAATCAGGATCTATCGTCTAACCGATCTATCATATTACTCATTTAGTTGTGCTTGCTGCTACACATAGTGTTTTCTACCTTCAATTTCATATGAACATCATTGGTCAATATAACTATTATTGTTTATTAAAAATACTAATTACCTAGCCAGCAAAATAAAATAAAAAGAATAAATCCTACAATAAATGTGGAAACTAAAGTAAAAAAATATCCTAACAAAAGAACATGGATATGACTCACATTGATACATACCCCCAGCAAAGCTCATTCCAAGATGAAAACTTTACTGTATTCATCCTTTGGTATGGGGATGATGTAGCTGTTCATCATCTTCACTACTATCTCAAAATACATCAGCGTCAACATGAAGTGATACACATCCAACTACATTACACAATGTAAAAGGTATACGCAATTGTTTGTCCCAAATTAGACCTAATAGACTATTGAATTTAAATAAAAAAACAATTATGACCTGACTCAGCCTGAAGTGGCACCCCAGATGCGTAGCGCTTCAGGCATTACCACCACTTTTTCACCAATAGGAGCAATGTCTAACGAAAGCAACATATCTACCTAAACTTTTATTGTAAGTCAAAATTCGATAAGTATTTAAATACCCATTAAACAAACAAACTGAGTTCAACAGTTAAAAAAGAATCATTCTACCTGTTTGTTTAGTCATGGCAAAGGAATAAGTACGTAGCATCTTCTCACGACCACATCTTAGCGGCTGCACCAAATAGATCACCCCTGTTCCACAAAATATATGCCAAAAAGCAACACTAAATCACATCCAAACCCAAATAAATTAAAAAAAAAAAACCATAAGAATAACATATATGATGCACTCTTCAACATTAAATTGGGTGAATGTGATGGTACCTCAATTAGCCAGTTAATTAGCATGGCTCTCATCTTTCCATTGATATCAGTTTGTTTTGTTAACATATAGTTTGGTGAAACCATACCATAAGTCTACAATTCAATGAACAAAATTTTCCATCGATCATGTGGGTCTCATGTGGGTCTCGCTAATTATACAAAAAAAGACGCAATGATTCAAATATTTTACCTCCATCTTTCGGTGATTAGCGTAGATATCATCAACATATTCAACAACAGCAAGCGGATTTCTGGCATCATAAACGTCGATATCAACAATCGCTTCTTCAAGTATGTCATCCATCTCAAAATCCTGTAATAGTTTTTGTGGCAAATCCAAATACTATAATTTTATTCAACTATCACTATGCACAAAATCATGAAAGAAAGATCTATACCATAGGCACTGATTGATCCTCCTCATCTTCAAAGATATCAATACTCTCAGTTGATTGCTTCAGCTTCAATACCACCTGATTTCGATAAAACGTATAATTTTTTATGAACATATAAAGTAAATTTAAATAAAATTATTCATCAGTATGCAGTGAAAATAGTACCTTAGGTAAACTCTTTTTCTTGTTTACAATTGTAGCAGCCTGACCCCTTTATTATAAACACATATATCAATAACCTTAAACATTCAAAAAACCTTAAAAGTTTTTTCATAAAAAAGATGCAACACTTACCGGGTGATTGGTCTATCAACTGGACTAATATCACTGTTCTCCTTGTTATTATTCCTTCTAAAGATGAACTATCAATAAAACAAAATTATATCTATGATTAAAACAATAAACTTATAAAACCAAATAATATTATTGAATACATACTGTGATAAAAAATCTCTTGCTGACAACACGAGGGTGAGTCTGAGGTCCTCTTCCCAGATCCCACAAAACTCTTCGGTTTTCGCCACGAATCTTAACCGCAGTAGCCATCATCTTGGCGCCTTTAGCTTCACAAACAATAACATAAATTATACTCAAGATAAAGAGTACAAAGAACCCAGGTCACATACACAGTTAATAATATTTTACTATGCAGATTTGTGTGTTTGTTGGTATCAACTGAAATATCCATTAAATGAAAGAAAGAATGATGAATGAAGTACGGTGGTGGTCGTACCTGTTGATAGAGATGACGATGGCGGAGGTGATTCCACCGTCTGCCACGCCTTCTCTCTCCCCTTTGTCGGTTATTTGTGTTAGGGGAAGAACATGTGTGAATGTGTGTGTGGGTATTGTGAAAGAAGGAAGAAAAGGTGTGTATGTGCCCAGGGGAAGGACACGTATGTCTGGCCGCCCATACAGACTTATCAGAGTCCACCACCATCACATTCACCCAATTAAAAATCACCTTGCAATATCAGGATATTACCAACATGCCATCAAACTAAAGAATAGTAAAAAATAAAAAACGAAACAGCAAGACTCGAACCCGAGTCAACAACTTATAACACAAACCATTACACCACTACACCACCAACACAAGATGTTAATAAGAAGGAAACAAAACATATTTATAAACATATAAAATCAGGACAGAATGAAAATCACTGTTCAAATGGGTTCTCTTATTAATATAGTGTAATAGTCGCTAAAAATTTTACATTTTCTTTTGCTAAATTTGCGGATGACTCAGGCACTTGATGACTTTTTTTCTCTATATAGTTAAAGACACGTACAAGGCCAACTCTTGGTGGATTGCAACGATAAATGGGTCTGGTTTGATAAGGGCCCGGTTGAGTTCTCAGTCCAAGATGCGAAACAATGATTGATTAGTAACAGAGCCAACGGTCTAGATAACGTTACAAGTTTTACTTGGTGCAGGGGGATTCCTTTAAAGTGCAATGTATTTATGTGGAGGCTTTTATTGGACAGAATCCCGACTAAAGTAGCTCTTCGTAGAAGGAACATTCTTCACAGTGAGTGTATTTGTGATGCTTGCGGCGAAGATGAAGAGTGTGCGGATCATGTTTTCACGGCATGTGGTTTGGCGACTGGTATGTGACAGGGTATTGCTAATTGTGTTCACTTACCTCCCATTTATTTTTTTGATACTAAAGATATAGTGGAAGTGGTGGATAGCTCGGGTTGGTCGAAGACGAGAAAAGAGATTCTGTATGGGATATTCATGGTGGCTTGCTGAAGTCTTTGGAAAGCTAGAAATGATTGGATTTTTACTCTAAAGAATAGGAATGTGGTAGAATTAGTGGCTGATGTTAAGTCATTGTCATATCTATGGTTTTGTAGTAGGGCAAATTTGGTAGGGTGGATTGGAAGGGTTGGAAGTCTTTTTCCTTTGATGTGATGTAATTTTGGCCCGTGTGGTTTTCTGTCTTAGGAAGCCCTCGGTCTTGGTTTTGTTTTAATGATATTCGCCTTTTAAAAAAAAAGCTAAAGACACGATTACAATTTTGTCACCATAAGTCTTTAATTTTTTTTTATTATTTTTCTTAATATTCAGAGACACTTATGGGCAGTATTGCAAAACTCGATTTGGGCTTGTACTCGGCGACCTACCATGGAGCGAGTACTCGGCCTAATCGGGGGAGTACTCGGGGCTCAAATCGGGCTATGCGGGGTGGGGTGTACTCGGCCAACTCGGCTATACTCGGAGACCTACCCTGGAGCGAGTACTCGGGGAGTAATCGATTAACTCGGCCTTGTTCTGCAACATTGCTTATGGGCCGTTTTGCAGATACTGAACCAATAAGTACTGAACTAGTAATAGACTTGAATGGGTAAGAGACTAAAAAATAGTAAAGTATTGAACCATTAAGCATTGTTTTGATGTATCTCTGAATTATTGTGGAGAAATAACTATTTACCCCTAAAAATAATATAAATCAGTGTGTTCTTGCTAAACAATAATAATAATAATAATAATAATAATAATAATAATAATAATAATAATAATAATAATAATAATAATAATAATAATAATATAGTTGTTTATGTGATAATTTTAACTTTTTTGTTATAACTAACAATATAACTAGTAATAAAAATAACTATACTTTTATTAATTTTTAAAGATATTGCCCACTCTGCAAAACATCAAAGTTTATCCACTTTTCCAATAGCAACATTGTCGTATACGATCCCCACATTCTCTCATCATGCGTTGCTCGTTAAATTAGTTTTGTGGGTTGTCATTTCTTGACTACCCGGTGGTCGGAATGGGGAGGAGAGGAGGAAAGGTGGGGAACGATGGCTGGGGGTCGAAGTAGGATAAGAGGAAAGGAGGAAGGGTGGTTGACAGTGGTTGGAGGAGAGGACTGGTGTCACACCCTCAAATTCCACGTGCAGGGTTTTATCGCGAGGCGCGTGACACACCAGGAGCGGAAATCAGCTTTGAGCCGTAAATCAGCAGCGGAAGCATTTCTTGTTTACAACCAAAAGACATATTAAAGTTTACAAAACATTGTTTAATACGTTTCAAAATCCTAGACGATGTGCGAAACTCCGTGCACCTAGTCCATTAACTGCTACCTTAGCGACCTGAGAAAACATGCCAAAAATGTCAACATATAATGCTGGTGAGTTCACAGGTTTTCTTTATAAACGAGTTGTTATAAGTTCCAAAGATCATATCTGTTACTACTAGGTTATGAGAACGTTAGCTAGACGTTAAGTGTTTTTACTACTACGGTTGGGAACCCATTACTGAACATGTACCAAGTGTTGAATCCAGCCCAGATGACTGGGTTACCGATGCCTCGATAACCCGACAGTTAGAGACAATAGGCACCCGCCCGGCATCCCCGCCGTCGGGTGGGGTTTGTGAGGCCCAATAGATCTATCCACATTTCCCTCGTTGTGCATTCCCGCACATTCATGGTTTCCCCTGGGGCTTTCCGAAAAAGCCGTATAGTAACATAAAGTAACCATAGTATAACATGACCTTTAATAAATAAGTAAGTAGCATGTTTCTCCCCCTGAAGGCAAAACAGTAAAAGCGGGGCTGTGACACTCACCTTAGATTGCGTTACTTGAAAATAGTTAAGTAATTATGCTATGATAGCCCCAAATAGCGGCGACTTATCATAAGATGTGTATAAGTATCCGGACTAATAACCCGCAGGTTAACTAGTCCCCGAATGTCCAGACCATAACCATAAACGTTTGAAAACATCTTTGACTATTAAACCGACCGTGCCAGACAAGACTCGACATCCCATTGGTGACCCGACATTCCATGTGTTAGCTAAATGCAAGATATCATGCAACATATGTAGTTAAACACTTAGCACACGCAAGAGTTCACATAGTCTAGCATAACGCCCAACATAAGTAATTTAGGATTATATTATGTGTTTAATTAAGTAATTTAGGAATATGTAATGTTTAAATAAGTAATTTAGGAGGTGTGTAATTTTTTTTTTTAATATTATTTGTAACTTTTTTTTAATATTAGTTGTGTGTTTTTTAATATTATTTGTAATTTTTTTTAATATTATTTGTAACTTTTTTTTAATATTAGTTGTGTGTTTTTTAATATTATTTGTAATTTTTTTATATTTATTTGCCTTTTATTTTAATTATTTTGAGTTAAAAGATTAAAAAAAAATCCACGTGGCCCAATCAGATTCAGGGTCTTTATATATAAAGCCCCACCACTACACCCCTTTTTTAGTTTCTCTCTCCATACTGACTCAGCAGCCACGTGAACCAATCAGAAAGGGAGGCTTTATATATAAAGCCCCCCACTACACATGTTCTTACTTTATGTTACATTACCCGCATGAGCTTTTCAGTATTAGCATATCACCACGATTGTCATGTCAATGTCTAATGTTTATTTTTTAGTAAAAATAAAAATTTAGACTTCCAGATGGATAAATGACACACGATGTGAACATTCAATACCTAAACCCCAATATCGCAATCCAAGATGCAGCTTCACTTATGGATTGGTGGGGTTCTTTTTTATCCTTCCTTTTAGCTACATTCATATTTCTATAAATAAAAGGTTTTTTTTTTTTCTTAAAAAATTACCGACTTATTTGTATCATATGATACTTTATAATAAAGTTCTAATCATTGTTTTTCCTAGGATCCACAATTAACCGCGTGTACGGGTCCCTAATCATAGCACTCTCAATAATGTAAATTGAATTTATATATTTAATATGAAATATTTTTTAATTTGCAACGGTTTTTTAACGGCAAATTACTTTATTTATCACGCAAAAGGTTACACCCCAAATGCTAGTGAGACGCTAGAGCATACAATCTTTCCCCATTTCTATATATATAGTAATTTGCCGTTCATAGGTTACACCGAATTGTTCTAGGTTAAAATGGCTAAAAACGTTGACATCTAGACCACTTTGTCCCTACTCGAGTTCCCATCACCTACTTCAGTTCATAGGTTCTACCGAACCGCTTGATTCGTATGATGACGGTTCAAATATACTCAACCAAATCGGTTATGTAGCTGGTTGCAGGGGCGGATGTAGATAACAAGCAGGGGTTGCGGACGTTGCGGCTCAACTTCGCGCGCGTGGTGGAAAATTTGATTTTTTTTTACGAAAATTGGAAAACGTTACTACTATAATGAAAAAAATGAAAAACGTTATTACTGAAAAATGTTTCTAGATCTGCCACTGGCTGGTTGGTATGGTTCCAAGAACAACACTTACATGGTTACTCTTACTTACAACAAAGATCTAGAACAATTATATAGTAACTCTATTAAACATTAAGCACATCTTAGGAAAAAACTACTCCCAATTTTATTGATAACGAAATCTTATTGATGCCATGAAACTCTACGCAATGAGCAATTCAGGCTACACAAAGGTACACACACCAAACCTAGCAAATGTTATTACAACACGCATTTCTGGCTCTTAACAAGCTGTCTAGACTCCGAGCCAACAAAGCCCATGAGGGTTTAATTAGACTTTTCGAACGGGAACCAACTCGATCTTGATTTGGCCAACGGTGAGATCTTCGCACCCTACCCGTGGCACCAATGTCACCGTTGCATACTCTTCACCATCAGTATTGGTGTCCTCCAACAACTCAGTTAGCCCAAACCTCGCGGAACTCTTCATAAACATGCTCCTCATATCGCTATGTGGAATTTGTGCGAACCCACCCGCGTACTCAGGATCACACGGCGTAGTAAACTCGCCTTCCTTAAGTTTGTCATTCACAAACACATCAAACTTGACAAACTTTCCACTATCATACCTAATCCCCTTGATCAACAACACCTCGTTCGCGTTCTCCTTTTCCTCATCACTCCTATTCACTGCGGGCCGCTTCACTTTAACCTTCAGGATCTCGTTTAGACGCACCGGGAACCTAACTTGGTCTACCGTCTTCACGTCTCCAGTTGTCGCAACCTGCGAGCTCCTCCTACGCTGCGCGGGACGACTCTTACGCCACGGGAACACTTCCCTCGAATTCTCAATAAAATTATACTTAAGCCTCCCTAAGTCGACACAATCTTTGTTATAAACACGCACAAGATCCTCATTCTCGTCATAGAACACATACGACGCGTTTAACCAATCCGGATCGGTTGGTTCCACGTGTCCCGGAAGGCGTAATTCCTTCCATAGTTTCCACATACGGTCCACATTTGAATGATGGATATAGAAAGAGGGGTCATACCCCGCAGAGTAAAAGTTACCCATGTCCTCACTGTTAGGCTGAGTCGGGTCACCCACCCATCTGTGCACGGCCGTGTGAGAACCCGATTCAACCGACCCGACAGACGGGTCGCTGTTACCAACGGGCGAATCGCCCGCAACATATTCGCCACCAAAGAAACTTAGCGTATCACCTCCGTTTCTAACCAAATCTCGGTACACTGTTGCAAGATTACATTGTACTTGTTGATAGTCAGGAATGTCCTTATCCTTACCATCATAATCTAGATCAACTAGTTTTTCTTTAATATGATTGGCATTCCTATAAACATCATACAACGAGTTCGGCTTGCCATCAATAGTTTCGGCTAGAAACATTTCAGCAATCGGCATTCCAGCTGGTTCGTCCCATTTCCAGTAAGGTAACGCGAAATTCGGCTCGTTAATCAACTTACCGAGTATTCTTTCGTAGAAATATAGGTACCAACGATGGAACGGGAAGAAGAGCCACGAGTTGTGAATCTGGATATCGATTTCAGGGAAACCGCTATCGACTTGAGTGTAACCTCCATTGCAATAAGCGCAATGGATTTTCGCTTGGTTAACGAAGCTATGCGGGTGATCATCAGGGAGATCTCGCATGGCTTGGATGGCGCGTCTATAGTCATCCACTTGTTTTTTGGTCCCCGCATGTGCGGGCCATCGTTTCCTAACCGAGTTTTCGGTAGGAAACTGGAACGTTTTAATTTTTTTCCCGAGGCTAGGAGGACAGCATTTTCTTGTCCTGATAGCCTTTTCTTGGTTCCTAATGCCCGCACTTGCGTCCTTACATATGGATGTGATGTCAGGAGCTGTAATAGGGGTAGCTATTGCTGCCCCTACCCCTGAGAGGTTGGCGGCCGTGTAAAGGCCGCCAAGTCCTACCAGCAAATTCCTACGGTCCACATTGGGAACCACAAGTTTTTGGGATTCGGGGAGAATGATTTTCTTGTCAGATTGGTCATCGTGTCCACTGTTGCATGAGACTCTGAACCCTTGGGTTTGATTGGTTCGAGCCTTGAAGGCTAGTTGGGCATTGGTTGAAGTGAATGGTGAGGTGAGTGGTAGTAGTGAAGAGGACATGGTTAACTTAGAAAAGAAGATGGTTGTGTCTAAAATGCAATGCTTTAGGCTCCTATTTATCAAGGATTCGTGTGTGTGAACTTGTTAAAAAATTATTATGTGAAGAAGACAAGTAGCAGTGCCACTTGTCCGCTTTAATTATTTCCCCATGCTTTCTATAAATTTGTTAGCTGTTTCACGTTATCAATTGCATGTCAGTATATGATATGTTAAAAAAATATAAACCCTAATTATGTCATACTATACGTTAATATAGCATGGGCTTTTTTTGTGTAGTTTTTACTTCCATTTTTAGATTGTGTTTCGTAGAAGATAACGTCAATAATATCTTTCATAAATGATATTTATTACCGTAAATAATTCATACAATCTTTTGCATAGCAAAGTCAACAATCAACATTAAGAGCATCGACAAAATGTTAGGTAAACAATGAGAAAAAAAGAACCATTTTTTTTTCTATTTTAGAGCAACTTTAAGGTGAGTGTTTCTAGAATCTAATCACATGCTTAACACAAGAGTTAATTAATGGACTCTTTGTTTGTTGTATTCACCTATATTATCCAACTCGCAACACTAAAGGTTGTTTGGTAGCCACTGAATTAGTCTTAAGTGTGTTTGTTTTAGTGATAGAAAACATCTGAATCAGCTAATAAGCCGATTAACCATTAAGCTTAAAAATGATACTGAATGAAAATTTTACCTCTTTATCCATTCATTCGTGTTCATACCCATTAGTCTGCCACTCACGCACCACCTCCTCAACCCACAACCACCTTCTCCATCACCAACTAGTCAACCGAACTAAATCAAACTTTTTATTAGCTTAGAGCCTCTTACCCAATTAGATATCTTAATAGTTCAGCACTTAATTATACAAAAGTTGTTAAACCACCACTAAGTCTTTAAATATATATATTCTATATTTTTATCACTAATTGCTTACTTCTTGAACTTAGTAAAGAAATCGGATTTATAGTTTATTTTATTTTAGAAAATAAAGGTTTAACGTTCTGTGTGGAATCTTTCAACTTTCCTCCTGAGATTAAATAATTCTCTTGAAATCTGAAGTAAATCTAACACTCTCTGCTAGTGTTCAGTTGGTATTAAGAGAAGTATTAAGGATAATATTCTAAAGGATTAACAACTACAACACGTTATACAATTAATATTATATTTATGCCCGTGTTGTTTAATCAAATGCTTGGCTTTATAGTCCACTTTTTTTTTTTTTCATGAGACACTTTGTGGCCGGTCTATGTTCTTTGTTCCTTTCAATCCATGACGTTAACACTAGTTTGTTAGTTAGAAGGTTAATTCAGACAATTGTAATAAAGCACTAATTATGTAGAGCTTAGTAAGATAACTAAATAGCTCAGAGAATATTTGTGTCATTAATTTCTCAAAAAAATTAAAATAGAAGATTAGGAGTTTGATTCGTCTTCTTCTTCATGTTAGAAGCAATTTAAGTTTCACAGAGTATGCATCAAATGGATGTTCAATAATATAATAAAAAAAAGTTCATTTTTACCTAGGTGTTAGTATTAGTATTCGGGTTAGGCTATAAGATTATCCTGCTTTACTTGTCATAGCCTCTCCTGAAAATATCACATTAAAACTTGTTATATTCAATTCGACACATAGAAAAATTATTTTATAATTCAAAATGCTATTTTAAAGGTTCAAAACTGAAAAAAAAAAAAGTTTCTATTAATTAAATTATTTTATAACTCAAAATGCTATTTTAAAGGTTCAAAACTGAAAAAAAAAAGTTTCTAAAAATTAAATAAAAATAACACTTGAAGGAAAAAAAAATCTTTAAAAAAATCCAGTCATTTTGTAATTAAAAAAAAAATCTCTAACTAGCTAGCATTTTATATTCTAAAAAGTTTAAAAGAAAAGCATACATATTTAAAAAATAATAATAATAAATTGATTTTTTCTACACAAATGTCATCTATATTCTATAACATTTGAAAAACAACGAACAAGTTCAATAAACATTATTAGAGGCCCATTTATATCGATTGACATCCAATTGTAGTCGGATGTCTATAATTACAGTGATGGATCAGTCGTCACATATTATCAAAATACCGACGGTTTTGTGACTTTGTCAAAGTTGTTTATATAAAGACAAAATTACAGAAAACGTCCTTTATGTTTACCCAAAGTTGCAGGTTTAGTCCTTTAACTTTAAAAGTTGCAGGATACCTCCTTTATCGAAGTTTTTGTTGGAGGTTTCATCCTTTACACTAACTCCGTTACTGTTTGTCGTTAACTCCCCCTCACATGCAATGCATGTGAGGGTATTTTTGTCATTTCAAATTCTAATTAAAATTTAAAAAACAAAACGAATATATAAAAACCCAACCGTCGTCTTCTTCTCTCATCCCCTGTACACAACTCAGAGAAGAACACCATGAAGGAAGATGAAATCAGGGAGGAGATGGCAACTATTGAAGGAGGGAAGTACAATATTCGAACACATGACGATGAATACGATGTCGACACTGTATATGGTAAGATTGTTTAATATAAAACCCTAATTTTTTGTAGTTAACCTGTTAAAGTTAAATCCCTAATTTTTTTTAAAATTTTTGAATGTAGAAACGTATGAATCGTTATTCAGTATTAATATGCATCATGGAGGGTTTTTCAGTTCATTTCCAGGTCGTGAGTATATGAATGGCTTGATGAACATTGTTGATTTGATGGATACTGATAGATTTGGTATATATGAGTTAGGTTGGATTGTGAACGATTTAGGTTATCCTGAAGGTATCCCAACTTTTTTCCATTTTTTAGAACCTGGAGCTGATTTAGATCATGGTCTTAGTCAATTAGCTGAGGAAGCTGATGTATTGAGGTTCGTAGGCATCATTAGGCAAGGAAATAGGTTTGTTGATGTCTATGTAGAACATGGAATGTCAAGGCTTGCAGCTGAAATACCCTCCCAATCAAGTGTCACTGGTGAGTTTGGCATTCTAAGTATTGAACCTGTTCAGGCAGATAGGACTGTTGAAGCAAATGAGAATGAAGATGTTGAGAATGAACAACACAATGTTGATGATGTAGAAGAAGATACTGATGAAGAAGATAGTGATTTTATAGTAGATGATGATAATGATATGCAAGAAAGTGATGTGGACATGAGGGACTTCAATTTCACGGTTGATGATGTAGAAGAAGATAAACATCACAATGAGAATGTAACAGGTGACATTGCTGATTTAGAGGTTTTAGACAATGATATGTTTGAGAGTGCTAGTGACAGTGATGAGAATATTGGTAACATCAGGAGAAGAAAATTAAAATACATGAGAAGAGCACATGTTAATGACCAGAATTTCTATGTAGGGCAAATATTTTATCACAAGAAGGATGTTAAAAGATTTCTGAAAAAACATATAGTGTATCATGCAGTTGTATAATTATCATTTGTTTGTAACAGGGTATACTTCAAGCAGTCACAGATTTGTATCCATGTGCTGAGCACAGGTTCTGTCTCAGACATATACATGAGAACATGAGGACTACTTTCAAAAGTGGTCAGTACAAGGATGTCATTTGGAAAATAGCAACTGCTACAACAGTTGTGCAATTTGAAAGAGAAATGGATGAGCTGAAAACCATGGACTCTGAAGCACATCTGTGGTTATCAAATATCCCACCAAAACACTGGACCAGATCTCATTTCTCAGGTAACTCATAAAATGTCAGTATTGGAACCTGATTTAAAGTGTTTAATATAACTTTACCATTTTTTTAAACAGGGATGGCTTTATCTGATGTACTCTTAAACAACATGTGTGAGGTATTTAATTCCAAGCTAGTAAATGGTAGAGATAAGCCCATTATCACAACCTTAGAATACATTAGAGAGTACCTCATGAGGAGAATAGTGAATGTTTTACATGGTATTGACAAAAGTGATGGTCCATTGACACCATATGCTACCAATCAGTTAGCTACCATTAAGAAAGATGCTACCAAGTATTCAGTTAGTTGGAATGGGGATGCACACTTTCAAGTGTCTTATGGTGGTGACCAATGTGTTGTCAATGTAACTGAAAGAACATGTAGTTGTAGAAGGTGGGAAATCACAGGAATACTTTGCAAACATGCAGTGGCAGCAAATTGGGATATGGCAAGTCATGGTCAACAGGTATGTAATCATATTTTGGGTCTTGGTGAATTAGTTTGCAAATATGTTAATGTATTTTTATTGAACAGGTTGGGATACCAGAGACTTGGGTGCACCAAACATACAGGCTGGAAACATGGAAAAATGTATACAGTCACAAGATTTTCCCTATCAATGGCAAGTCTTTATGGGCCAAGTCTAAAGTACCAACTACCCTAACACCTCCATATCATCACAAACAAGTGGGAAGACCCAAAAAGAAAAGAAAGAGGTCTGCTGCTGAGATAGAAGATATGACCAAGGGTGGCAAGTTATCTAAGAAAAATGTGACTATCAAATGTGGAAAGTGCAAAAACTTGGGCCATAACAGTAGGACTTGTAAAGGGCAAACATTGGAACCTGAAGGCAAAAGTAAATCCAAGAAGAAAGGTTCTAAAGATGTTGCAAGTAAACCTGTTGGGCAAAGGAAGAAGACTATTGCAAGTAAACATGTTGGCCAAAAGAAGAAGAGTGAGCAGACTAAGAACAGTGGGGTTGCAGGTGGTGGTAAGAAGTCCAAGGGAACCAGAAAGAAGAAGGTCTGATGGTCTGTTGGTCTGTGAACCTGTTCTTTTTGTTTATGTAATGGTTGTTATGTTTCTGATGGTCTGAACTTGTTCTTTTGATTCTGATGGTCTGAACTTATGGTCTGTAATGGCTGCAATGCCTTGTATTTTAACACTTTGTTATTAGTATGGTTATTGACAATGGTTATGATTATTGTAAACTTTGTGTTAGTATGGTGTATGATTATGGTTTGTTATAATTATGTAGCAGGTTTGTTAACAGGTTTGTTTTTTTAATGGTTTGTTATAATGGGTCAAAATGGGTCAGGTTTTTTTAACAGGTTTGTTATGGTAGCAGGTTATGTTAGCAGCTTTGTTAATGGGTCAAAATGGGTCAGGTTTTTTTAACAGGTTTGTTAATGTTGTAAGTGGGTCAAAATGGGTCATTATTACACAAAAGGTTGGAAATGGTCAAAATGGTTGATGGGTCATCACCAACACAGTTTATTAATATTGTTAAATGGTCAAAATGGTTATTCAATGCAATCATCATCTATATGGGTCAAGATGGTTTATTATTAAACAAAAGGTTCCAAATGGGTCATTACATTAACCAACACAGAAACTACATTACAAGACTGATCCAAACCTGAATTCCTAATTGTCATTACATTATTAACTTAAAAACAACAACTATAACAATCATCCAAGTCACAAACAAGTATTTCTTCAACTTTCCAACTTCAGTTTCAAGCTTCTTGTTCAAATCATGAAGGTTCTTGTTTGCAGATCGTAGCTCATTGTTTGAAGCTATTAACTCAGTGTTTGAAGATCTTAGTTCAGTGTTTGAAGCTATTAACTCAGTTTTTGAGGCTTGTATGTAATTGTTTGATTGATGAAAAACCTTAGCTTCAGCCCATCCAGTGAAACCTTTACCACATTCAGATGCCTATGAACATTAAATTAAAACAAGTTAACTACCTTGTGCATAATACATATCAGATTTAGGGAAAAACTTACGTTAACAGGACATGAGTAGAACCTTCGACCAGGGTTTTTTGATGTTCCAGATATCCTGATTACTGCAGCCCTACCACAAACACAGTAGACCGACGAATTAGGGTTTGATGTGTTTGATGATGTCTGTGAAGCCATCTTTGATCGATGAGAATAATTAGGGTTTTTTTGATGAAAGGAATTGGGGGGCGGGAACTTTTTGTTTATTGTTATATTGTTATTTTTGTTTTAATTGCAGAAAAGGTCCTTTAAATACAAATTGACGAAAATACCCTCACATGCTTGGCATGTGAGGGTAACTTAACAGGATAATTTAACACCGTTAGTGGTAAAGGTCGTTTTATGCAACCAAAAGTTCATTAAAGGATGAAACCTGCAACAAAAACTTCGATAAAGGAGGTATCCTGCAACTTTTAAAGTTAAAGGACTAAACCTGCAACTTTGGGTAAACATAAAAGACGTTTTCTGTAATTTTGTCTTATATAAAACCATTGAAAGATTGAAATATTTTTTACTGAGAACGTGAGTTAATTAGCCACACAAATTAAATTCAACAAATCTCTCCTCTCTTAAGTACAATAATATAATTGGATGCAATAAAACTATTATATTTAAGACATGAGAGATTTGTGATGCAATTAAATTATTCTTGTGATTTTAGAGTATTTGACTTGAATCGAATAAGGGTTGTTGTCATTGTCGTCGCCACCAACACTACCACTCATAGCTTGTTTCACCGTGTCATCGTTGTGATTCCACAATTTTAGCTCATGTTGTAACTCCAGTCACTATAGCCCTTGATGGTGTTGATGGCATTACAATGGCCTTATATCCATCACTGTTTTCTTCCATTTAATGGGACCCTATTAAGATTGTATGTTCTTGATATGCCTACATAGTTTTTCCCATCAATCTTAAAGCATTCTTTTAGGTTTTTTTTTGAAAGGCGACTTTCATTAACAACCAAACAAAAAACGGCCTATCTCCAAGGCGGAGATAGCCACAACACAAAGTTTTTCCCACCAATCTTACCTAAGCATTCTTTTAGGTAAGGTTTATTGTTCAGCATTACCACGGTTAGAAGATAACTTGATTGAGTTTCCTTTATTATATTTATTTTGACTTGCTCGCATAATATTTCCTTACAAAGGTTTAAACCGTAGATCACGCGCCAGTAGGGTAGTCCTTAAGGACCCTCAAACATTTTTTTGGGCAACATAAAAAACTGGGATCAAAATTCTGAACTTAAGCCTTTATATATTAAAAAATAGAACTTGATGCTAGAGTTAATACTTGAACGTAAGACCTCTACATTAAATTATTATGAGTTTTTCAACTCTACTAACAAGATTTTCTTGTGTAAAAGACAAAAATATATTCTAACTATATAATTTATTATAAATATATAATTTTTTTAAAAGGAATTCAGGCCCATCGAGACACCAAACCCAGAGCCACCGCCCACCCGCTGGGCCGGTCCTGGTGCCCAGTACGTAAAGATGTTCAAGTAATATAAAACAAGAGAGAATTTGATTTGATGGCATGGATGTAGAGTAACTCAAAAAGCAATTGCATAGAACAAATTTGAACATAATTCATAAAAGAGTCACATGTCTAGGCAAACTATGGCGGCACTTGAACGAACATCATATAGGGAACCGAAAGTAGGGAGAGGGGGTCATACAAGGCCGTCTCCGAGAACCCTCAAAAACCTTGGGCCTTATGCGACTTAAAAACTTGACCCAAAATTTTGTTAAAAGAAGAATAAATTGAAAAAAATATTAGTACTAGAGACAAACCTTGAACTTGAGACCTTTATATTATATTAAGATGATTTTTGCAACTCCACTAACAAAATGTTTATGTATACTAAGCAAAAATATATACTGAACATATAATTTAATATATATATATATACACACACATAAAATCATCTTTAAAAAAATTTACGCTTATTGGGAAACTGGACCCTGAGCCCTAGGCCACCCCCCCCCCCCCCACCTCTGGGTTGGACCCGAGGCGGAATTAATACGTGTAAAATTTTCAAACACGGTACATTGAATTTACACTGGGAAAAAAACAAGGACGGTGGACGGGGCACCACCTGACTCTTTATATCCTCCGCCAATGTAGGAAACTATAACATGAAATCAATGAATGACAGCCAAGATAGCACCTCTTGATGTTGCCAAGTTGTCACTATTACCATCTTTGTCGCTCAATAGTTTTGTAATTGTAATCTCAGAGTGCTGCTTTCTATGTAATCTCTTGTGGTTTTTTATTTTTGTTAGTTCTTAAGAACTTTTGATGGGGAGAGTATTGTTAGGATCATTTGATAGGGAGGAATTATTAGTAGGGGTGAGCATACGAAAATCGATAATCGAAAAAACCGAAACCAAATCGCAAACCGAACAGAAAATAACTGAAACCGAATTAACCGATTAGTTACGGTTAAGATATGGCCAAAACCGAACCATTCGTTTACGGTTTTGGTTTTCCCTTGTTTCGTAACCAAAATAACCGAAATCGAACCAGTAGTTATTTACTTAAGTATTTTTGTATATATCCATGTATTTGGAACATATTTTCATGTATTTTCGGTATATTTCATGTACCTTTCATGTATATCTATAAATTTGAAACATATTTTTATGTAATTAATGTATTTTTCATGTATATCCATATATTTGAAGCGTATTTTTATTTATTCCATGGATATTCCATGTATTTTTTCTTGTGTTTTCATATACTTGTATTCTTAAGAATGGTTCAAAACACTTTACTAACTAGTTTTAGTTTATAATTTTGCACAAGTTTTATGTTTGGTAATTAACCGAACATAATCGAAACCGAACCGATAACCGACATATTAACCGAACCGACGTAACCGATCGGTTTTTTCTAAAACCGAACTCCGGTTATCGGTTTCGGTTATATGTAAAAACCGAACCAAACCGACATTTGCTCACCCCTAATTATTAGTGCCATATATCATAATAAAAAGGTCTATGGTTGTATTAGATTTTTTTTTTTAAATTCACTTTCAATAAAAAACGACCCTAAACCCTAAACCCAACCAATTACACCATATACAATGGGAATTTAACCCACTCTCTCCAATGTTTTTACATATGAACCTATTCTTTAAGCAAAAGAACGCCAAAGACTTCACATTTTCCATAATTTCCATCACCTTTGTATCCTTTCCTTTAAACATTTTGTCATTCTTCACCTTCCATATACACCAACACGCGCCAATGAAGACACATTAAATAATTATCTTACCTCGACCTCCAGTCTTCACACTCTCATGAATCTTCAAAATATCTCGAAACTCAAAAATGACAATCGACGGCATTCTACACCAAGACCCCAACCGTTCCCAAAGCTCATTCGCGATCATGCACCCCAAGAAAAGATGAGGAGTAGTCTCCACCTCATAGCTGCACAAAGCACAAAAAAGGTTATCTAAGTGAACATTACGCTTCCCCAGCTCAACTCTAGTCGCCACTCGATTCATCTCTGCCCTCCAAGCCAAAATATTACACTTGAGTGGCACCCACGCAACCCATTTGAAACAAAAGTAGTCCTGTAGATGACAACCCTCACGAATAACCCTCTTGCCAGAACTAACAGAAAAATACCTGACTTCTTTCCACCCCATTTCCAGGAATCCACTCCGCCATGAAACCGAACATCAGCTAAACTGTTCTGACAGTTTTGCAGCTCGTCCATTTCCACCTAAGATGTAGGTCTTTGAGTCCGGCGGCCATTAAAAACCGTCCGGTTGTCGTCAACTACAACTAGGGCTGTAAACGAACCAGACGAACGCGAACAATGCTTTGTTTGTGTTTGTTTGTTAAGGTTTATTGGACAAATGAACTGTTCATGAACACACTAACGAACGGAGTTCTATGTTTGTGTTTGTTAAAAATATTCAGTTGTTTGTGAATTGTTCGTGAACACAGGGTTTGAACACAAACAAACATTTAAAATGCAAATAACTAAAAAACATTGTTAACATCAGCCATTAGACAACGTACATCCACCAAACGATAAGTCAAATTATACTTACACATAATTAACCAATATTACTTAGACATGCATACATAATAATCCTAATTCATAAGTTCATGGTTATCCCAAAAAAGTGTTTTGATACTTGTACACCCAACATCCCTAAATTCTTCATATCATATGTGATTTCTTGTAAACATTTAAAAACAATTATTAATTAGATAAGGTTACATAAACTTGCATACTATGCAAGTAAAAAGCAATGAGAGCATTCTCATCAGCTCCACAAAATCCTCTCCATCAAATTGCACTAAAAATCACTATTTCACCCTAAAATTTTCTCTCCTTCTTAAACAAATAATACTTTTTCATACTTTTATCATTACATTTTCTCTCTCTTTATTCACAACTACTTACAAAAATATTAAAATATTTATATGGTGAACAGTCCCCCCCCCCCCCCCCCCCCCCCGCAATATAGGGGTGAACAGTGCTTTCGCCAAATATTTTCTCTCACAACCACTTACACCCACTCCATGTAATTTGAGGGACACACTCACATACATTTGGTGGACCAAATGTGAATGCTCCGACATCTTTAAACACTGAAAACTTTTAAGTTTAACTAATGAACATAAACAAACAAGCACGAACGGATATAAACGAGCGACCATAAACAAACACATTGCCGAACGTTCATGAACGCAATCACACAAACGAGACCTTTGTTCGTGTTTGTTTGTTTAGTTACTCGAACAAACTTTTTTGTTCGTGTTCGTTCATTTATTAAACAAACGAACATAAATGAACTTCCCGCCGAACGGTTTACAAACATGTTTCCGAACGTTTGGTTTGTTTATAGCCCTAACTATAACCCGCTCAGCAACGCAACACCATTTATCAAGTTCTAGTCTAAATAGTTTCGGTCCATTTATACATTAGGGCTTCTCGGTCACACACTCAAAATCCACATGCGGGGTTTTACCGCGAAGCGCATGACATACCAAGATCCAAGTCAACAGTCACAATAAACGACAATTATATGATATGATAACGACGTAACAATAATCCAAACAGTTCAAAAGATAGACCAAACAGTACAACGGAAGCAGTTATAAAAGTTTACAACCCAAAACATAGTAGTTCAAATGTTAAAGGAAAGTTCAACACAATGCATGGACCAGACGAGACACAGTGTGACCCGCGTGCGCCTAATGGGTCGTCCACCCTATGTCGTTTTCCACCTTTGGGCCCTTCCCCACGGCTGCTTACAAACACGTTACTGGATTGGCCCACTTTTTTTTTCTATACTTGGACTTCTTCCTTTTATTTTTTCCAGTGTAAAAAAATAAAAAAACATTTTTTTAATTCCTGCATGTTGTCCTTAATAATATTCCCATCATAATTTCCAAAACCACCTCCCTTATTTCCCACAGTTTTCATTTCAACCTCACAATCATCCCCCCACCAAATCCTCCCCCACATTAACCACTCTTTCCATATTATTCTCATCCAATGAATGAGAAATCTTTGTTTCCCAAATTACCTATGGTTTCCAATTCTGGATTCGCCATGTCCTCCGGTGTTTGATTTTTCCCGGAGTCCTCGTCGGACCGGTCACTACTCTCCTACTGTGGGCCCTTGATCACCATTAGCAGCCTTACCTTAAGTCAAGAATTTTGGTAACCACTCCCCTATCTCCTTCATTACGCATACCCGATACTTACTTCCATTCCAGTCAAGCACCGCCTCTTCATTAGTTCGTTTCCCATCCCCAACCAACACCCCTATGTACTCATAGGATAAGTCACCATCACTCTGTTTTTGCTATGATTTAAGTAAAATCCTCCCGAACATCTTCCAATACTATCAATGACTTCACTTGTCAATAAACGCAGGGGAACTACTTGACCCTTAAGCCAAGCCAGTCTTTCGTAGAAGAGTGACTGGCCTCCCAGATGACTACATGTGAAAACCAATCTCTTCTCTTCAAGCCCTTTGAACGAAAAGACTCTGCTTGAACAGGATCTTTGAAGGTTACTAATACTATTAACCCACCCAAATATTGAATGCTTGCGTCTACACCCCCAAAACCATAACTACATCGTTAATGTTTCTCAAAGAACCCAAATCAATCATGCTGGCTATGACTTCCTTCCCTTGCACCTCATGAAAAGCCTAACCCTTACTGTCCACCTTCACCACCACCTTTTCTGAATGCCGACTCTGTATTCCGGTTACCGTATCTTTAAAGGTTGATGTCCCAAAGTTGACTGTTAGAGCCGCCTTATTTCTCCCCATATCCTCCGACATCTTCCCCTCTCTATTATTTCGTAACTCTTCCTCCTTCCTCTGTATGTTAGGATTTTTACTTTCCCCAACATTAATGTAGGGAAATCTTGCAATATTAATCGCCAGCTTGTTCCCCCCCCCCCCCCCCCCATCTTGACGCCTCCCATTCTCTTTTCCAATTCCATCTTATGTTTAACGTTATTAAATGTCACAAAACCAAATTTCCTTCCTTCTTTGTCTCGTTTCTAGGCCATATAAATACTCACATCTCTCTGGCAGGTTGGTAACATAAAACTTTGTACAATCTTCCAGATGGTCTTCTTGTCGGTCGTCTCCTCTTTGTCGGTTGTTTCCTTGTCTTCGGCCATACATTGGACTCGGGTCTCGAAACTTGGCAGCCTATAGATTTGGTTCAAACGGTTGGATTTTTATGGAGATTCAACCCGAAGCTTAATTTCTAAAAATGGTTTTCGCATAGATATTTCTTGAGAGAGAGTAGAGAAAGATAGTGTGTGTGTGTGTGTTTAGTAGTAATAGATAACTACCATAACTAGATAGTAGTTGTATTGTAGTAATTGGACTACTTAAAGTCGGGTTCTTTGATTAACAACTCACGAATATGTTTGATGAACTCTCTATTTTATTTTCTAATTTCTCTTCTTATTCGTGAATCCAATTGCTACTCTAACAAAGCTTTGTGCATTTGTTTATCTAAAGTTGTTGTGTAATAATTTATTTTATAAATATATTAAATGTGGCATTTATAATTATTTATTTTATAAGAGATCATTGACTTAATTAATCCTATATCTATATATCCCTATATCATTAAATGGTAAGTATTTGATGGACATCTTGACCCTTACTAGAAATTAGGGTTTTCTTGGTGTATATATGGATGAGCTTAGTACACTACCCGTACTCATACACGTATCGGTACCGAAAATACCGATACCAAATGTGAACAAAACGGGGTGCCAAATAACTTATTAAATGTATTGGTACTATACGAAAATGGGTATCAGTACTGGTATTTTGGTACGGTGCCCGCTTTTGTACCACTTTATTCTTTTGTTTATTTTTTTAAGAATCGTACAAGTACCAAATAGGTAAATTGGTACGAGTACCAAATAGCTAAAACCAGTACGAGTACCAATTGATACGGGTACCAAATATGTCAATATGAGTATCATAAATAATATCATATGAAATAAAGCATAATATAAAATTTATTATACATAAAATTTGGTACCAGTACCCTTTGTACCTGTATCTGTAACGGTACCGAATATCAAATTCAATAAAAGTGGGTATCGATACATGTACCGAATACCCAAAATCAATATGAATATGAATACGAGTACTGCACTACTGCTACAGGCATGGAAGAGTGGGTTATCAATTATCATGCTTATGGGCACGATGATCAGCTGCAAGACCGATCGTTATAGGCGTGACTTGGGGGTACGTGAAAATGTCAGAAGTCGTAGAGATGAGCATATTGTCCCAAATACCGATCCCGTACCAAGGGTGTTCGGTATCGGTACCCACATTTATAGGTTTTCGGTTTCGGTATAGCGGTAACGGTATTTTACCTTAAAATACCGATATCATACTGATACCGACCCGATACCGTACCGTATGTTTTCGTTATCAGTATTGGGTTTTAGTAGTTTTCGATATCAATATTATTGGGATCAGTATCAATACCGTCCCGAGCCTAGATGAGTGTCACCAATTGTTATTGCCTACCAAGTATCACTTTTTATTTACATTCACACCACTATAGTGGATGGTCTAATGGTTGTGAATACATTTTGACGCAAACTTTAGGTAATTTTTCTCGCAATTCTTATTCACAATTCACATTTGCGTTAAAAAAAAAAAAACTTGTAAACAAAGATACCAGTGTCAAGATTTTGAAATCTTGAATTTCACTATGACTCACGGATATGTGCATTCAGTTAAGTATTTACATAATTACATATCAATATGTGGTTGTAACTTAATATAAGAAAAATGGTATTACCATCGTTTTAGTGGCGCAGCAAAAACATTAAACCGAACTATTTAAAAAGAACGCAAGTTGAAGCCATCTGGCTTAAGCCTATTTTTATCAACTCGTAACTTTTATCTATAAAATTCCTATATATGTAAAAAAACACATTCAACACTTAAACTTTGAGCCCGATAATAATCAATTTAAAACTTCAAAATTATTAACCAACCCATAAGGCCTCATACCATTTATAAGCTCAATATTTATTTAACGTATTAAATAAAAAAAAAGAATAAAACTGATGTTTCAGGAATCATCGGTTAGATATTAGGCTATTATGTTATGTAATTTCACTCATTCTAATACTATGATTTTGCTAATTGTTATGTTTATTGCTATATTATTGATCGTATATAAAGTTTAGTTTAATTAATTTAATTCATTAAAGTCTAACGAACATAATTTTTTAATGACTCGGATAGAGCACCTAAATATTCAGACACCGCCTTTGGATTTAATTATTATACGTTCTTATTATACTTTAGTTTCGATTTTGAGTAGATGTTGGTTTGGATTAATTATACTAGTTAACTAATGATTCAGATGTTTTATGTTTTTAAGTTTTTTATTCTTCACCAAATAATTATTTATATATAATAAAGATAATTAAATGACTAATGAATACTAAAATAAATTCGAGAACGTAGACTTGGAGATCTTATTTTATTAGGGATTCATCCAACACATCGTTCAAAAGATACGTGAAGAAGACAAGCAGCACGTATAATTTGTCCGTTTTATTTGTCCCATGCTCTGATTTGTCATTTCGTGACTTTTAGTTTTTATTATATTTTTAGAAACCAAAATATCTTAAGTTAGGTAATTTATAAAGGGAAGTACAAAAGTGGTAGAAAACGTAGGAGACAATTTAGTAGATAGATTTAACTATTCAAGCAATCACGTATAATTAGAATTGGTGTAACGGTAAAGTAAGAAGAGCTACTATTGTTGACGGTTAGGCCAATTACTGAAGAGCTATTATTGTTGACGGTTAAGCAATCACGTACTGTAGAAGTCATCTTAGATGATTGACAAAACTACAGAAGTCGATTATTAGAGAATACGATATTAAGATTGAGATATGTAAGATCAACTCAAGGTTGGAAAACGTTGTTTGCACCTGCATATCCGGTATATAAATTATTTAAGTTTTGAAACTTGATTAATACTAGATTGAAATTTCTCATTATGTTGGGGATGGTGGCAGGCAGTGGTGGTTGGTGGGTGCGATGATGGCGGGGGTTAGGGTTCAGGTTCAGATGGTGGGGGTAGAGACAGGTGGTGGTCGTCTTGGATTAGTGGTGGCAATAGGTTGTGGTGGTGGGTGGGAGTGAGAGAGAGAGAGGGGGGGTGAGAAAAGGGAAAGATATTTAAAGTTTTGCAATCTAACAATTTCAATCCAATGGTATTTTTGGTATTTCATAAAAAAAAGTCAAGAAATGGATGATTGTTAGAGTAATGGACTAAAATTTTGGAATTTACAAATTATTGGATGATAAATGCAATTTTTAAACTATTGGACTAGAAGTGTTAAAATGAACAAAACCACAGTGAAAAAAGTTGAGGTTTACTCTTGTCAATAGTTGTTGAAATGTTGTTTGTATTCACATCCTTTCTTCTTATTGTAAGTCAAAATGTTTACACATTAATCTTAGTACATGTTATCCCTATAGACTATGGGGGAAACACTGAAATAATCGTTTTAGCATAATTTTTACTTTGTTAAAACAGCTTATAAAGTGTGTGGTTCAAGTCTATTGCCACCCAGGGGTGCTACTATTAACAAAGTTGCGCCATTTTGTTAATATATACTGCATATATGATATATATTAAGGTTAAAACTTTGTGCATACTTTTTTAACTATACATAACGAGGATGTTTTCTTATCAACATGTTTCAACGTATTAACACTAGAATTAGAAAGGTCAAATCAATAGCGAATTACTAAAAGATAAAAATAGTTGAATTTGTTAACTTTCTTTGCCGAAAAAATGTTACTTCTATCATGTTTTACACTAATAATCATAAATTACTTGTCCATCGTATTATAGCCTAGTGACATCTTGAGTGTGAGATAAGGCTTAAAAACCATTTGTTCCTGTAATCGATTCCTACAACGGGATTTTCCAAGATTTATTAGCTTTCCTGCTGAATTGGTGTATAGGCATTATTGCCTAGTAGAGATGGATATGATCGGGTGATTCCGTTGGTGACACAATGATACTATAATGGTCCGTCAGTGGTCCTGATTTGTCGTTCAAAAGAAATCATAAATTACTTCTTTGCTCAGCTTGAACTTGGAACCTCAAGCGAGCTAACGATCACTAACGATGAAAAACAACAACCATACCCAGTAAATCCCACAAATAGCGCAACTATTGATAGGGTCTGGGAAGGGTGAGATGTTGACAGACCTTACCTCTATTCCTGATAAATAGAGAGGTTGCTTCCAAAGAGACTCTCAGCTCTAAAGCTCACAACAAATAAATACAAGAACAAGAGATATACACAACCAGTATCACAGAGATAGTGGAAAGAGTACATGGTAAAAATGGAAAACATATACATCTTTCCTAATCCTCTCATCTAAAAACACATATGAACCTATTCTAAAAGTCTTTAACCTTAATCATATGTCTTCACAAGCTCCTATCCTAGACCATGTCCTCATAGAGGTGTAACTCTAATAAATCTTTCGTAATCCTCTCATCCCAAGTCAATCTAGGCCTGCCTCTACCCCTCCTCCCCTCCACAGTGAGGCTTTCCAATGCTCTAACTGGCTTTGTCGTCTGTCTCCTTTTCACATACCCAAACCACCTCAATCCCCCCGCCCCTTTGTGTTATCTGATGTACTAGCTACTCTCATTCTTTCTCTAAGAACCTCATTTCTTATCATGTCTAGCCTTGTGTGCTTATACATTCACCTGAACATTCTCATCTCTACAACATCCATCTTGTGTGCATGAGTTTTCTTGATCAGGGGTGCAGCTTAGTTGGGGCTGGGAGGGGCGGCTGCCCCCCCCCCCCCTGAATTTTCGCATAGAAGTTCCGATTATATAGTATTTGTATAGAAAATTTTGGAAATATAGGGTTTCAACCCCCCGAAACATGTTTTTGACCCCCCCGAAACTAGTGACTTCCGACCACCCGTTGACTTCTGACCCCCCGAACCTTCGGGTCAAGCTTCGCCATTGTTCTTGATGGCCTAGCAATCCGTCCCATATAACATAGCAGGTCTAATTTCTACCCCTATAAAATTTCCCTTTTAATTTAACAGAAAACCTCCTATCACACAATACCCCAGTGGCTGCTCTCCACTTACACCATCCAGACTGGATGCGGTGGACTACATCACTATGTATCTCCCCGCCCCTTTGTACAAACAATCCTAAATACTTGAAGTTAGTCACCTGCGGCACCACTTGACCCTCAATGGTGATCAGAGTGTCCTTATCACTCCTTGCCCCGCTGAAATAACGGTGCAAATACTCGGTTTTAGATCGACTAATCTTTAAATCTTTGTCTTCTAAAGCTACTAGCCATTCCTCTAACTTCTCCTTTAGGCTCTGTTTACTCTCTACAACCAATACAATATCATCTGCAAAAAGCAAGCATCACGAAATCGTCTCTTGAATCAACTTTGACAACTCATCAAGCACAACTTTAAAAAGGAAAGGGCTCAAAGCAAACCCTTGGTGGAGTCCTACCTCCACGGGGAAAATATCAGTATCCCCTACTGGCGACCGAATGCTAGTCTTGGTCCTTACGTACATATCCCTAATTAAGTCTAAATACTTGCTAGGAACCCCTCAACCTTCTAAAGTGTCCCAAATCAGCCTACGTGGTACACTGTCTTACACTTTTTCTAGGTCAAATAACACCATATGTAGATCCCGCTTTTTGTCTCTATATTTTTCCATCAGTTTCCTTAGAATATGTATCGCTTCTGTAGTTGACCTCCCTGGCATAAAACAAAATATGTTTACCGTAACTTGAGTTTGTTTTCTAAATCTAATCTCAATTACCATCTCCTATAATTTCATGGTGTGTCTTAACAACTTAATCACCCTATTGTTCCCACAACATTGGGCGTCTCCTTTATTCTTATATAAAGGCACTACAATACTTCTCATCCACTATTCTGGCATTTTTCAGGATTCGAAAATAAGATTAAACAAGTTTGTTAGCCATTGGACTCCTTCATCTCCTGAGCATTTTCAAGCCTTAATTGGTATGTTGTCCAGGCCAAATGCCTTAGCATTTCCCATCTTCCTAAGTGCTAATCTCACCTCTCCCTGTGTGATACGCTGACAGTAAGAGTTGTTCCATTGTTGTCTCTGCGTAATCGGGTTGTCGCTTTCTTGTTGGTACGCACCTTCACCATCAAAAAGTTTGTGGAAATACGTTTGCCATCTTAGCTTAATGTCACGTTCTTTAACTAACACACGTCCATCCTCTCCCTTTATAAACTTTAGTACCCCAAGATCCCTCCTCCTACGCTCTCTAGCTTTGGCTATCTTGAACATATCATGCTCCACTTCCTTTTGGACCCTTTGTACATCCTCTGTCCACCACCAGGACTCCTTATGCCAACATGTATTTCCTCTTGTGACCCCTAGAGTCTCCTTCGCTGCATAAGTAATGGTCGTCGCCAAAGCCTCCCACATTCGGTTTGTATCCACATCCAGTCGAGTCGAGATGACATTTTCTTTGAACTCTGAAATCTTATTGCCCTTCAAATTACCCCATCGGATCGTAGGTCACATTTTATCAACCTCCTTAGTCAACCTTTCTCTCATGACTATATCCGCCACTAGTAAACGATGTTGAGCCACTATTGTCTCACCTGGTATAAACTTGCAGTCCCTCCACCATCTACGATCCTCACGCCTCTTCAATAGATAATCTATTTGTGTGTTACGACCTCCACTGCTATAAGTAATCAAATGTGAATCTTTTTTATTAAAGAAATAGTTTATTATACCTAAGTCGTTAGCCAAAGCAAAGTCCAAAATATCCCTACCAGAGTCGTTCCTATCACCAAAAGCCCCCATGCACAAACTCAAAACATCACTATTCTCACCAATGTGACGATTAAAATCACCTCCTAAAAATATTCTTTCCTCCCTAGGAATTGACCTCAACACTAAATCTAGACAATCCCAAAATGCCCTTTTCTCCCGATCCCCTAATCCAACTTGTGGTGCATAAGCGCAAACCACCGCCACTAATTCCTCTCCTATTACTAACCTCAACACCATAATCCTATCGTTGTGTCGTATCACCATAACCACGTTTTTGTAAATATCCAAAGACACTAGAAATCCTACCCCATTCTTAGCCCCATCTGACACCGAGTACAATAACTTGTACCCGTTGCGCACATACCCTTTATGTCCCTTCCACCTAGTCTCCTAGAGGCATGTTATCCCTATCATACGCCTTAATTTTAAGTGCAGCTACCACCTAAAGTTCCAACATTGCAAGTGGAAACACGCAAATTATAAGCCCTTTCCTTTTCCCTTGTCTGCACCTCTCGTTCTAGGACACGGTCTCAAGGAAAAGTCATGGATCCTATTATCTATGATTGCAACAAATCACCTGAAAAGGCAAAAGAGCAAACAAGCAGCCGATACGTCGCTAACACACGGTCACTAATGATGAAAATGAAAATGTTAATTCAACATTCAATTGTTAACTGCTAAGAAGAAAGAACCATTGTACCCCCGACATTATAGAATTAACGAAAGTAAACCGTTGATTGACAATATTCTTTATTAGTGATGGGTTAAAATGAGAACTAGTTTGGGCTGTGAAAATCATAGGAACTCACTTATTAGTCACACATCTATAATATATTATAATGTATGAGGGAAGGGTATTTTAAGATACCCAAAAGTTAAGAACTTATTTTTCATTAATAACCCTTAAATTAGGGTAAAATAGTCATTCATACATTATTTACATTTTAATACCATATCTTAGGTACACTTTAATTCCTTAAACTTACTTAACTTTTGCTTATTTAAATTATAGTTAAACTTCTTTTCCTTATTTTAAGCAACTATCCCCATGACTTTTAAATGGTCATATTTTTTGCATACGTTTATACTTTTATAAAAAAAATTATGTTATAATAATGAACATTTTATTATCTTTAATTTGAGTATAAGATTGCTAATTTTTTATTTTAAAAGTCTTTATGTGCTACATGATTAACGATATCTCGGAGTAAGCAATAACTAAATCGTTTACCGAAGGCAAACCAAAAAACAGACAAAACTGAACCAAAATCTATTGAAAACTGAAAACATCCGATTTAACTTAAAATTGGTTATCGTTTTCTTTTTATACCCTTAGTTAACCCAAATTAGCTAAACTGAAACAGGCCCACTAATATATTCATAACAGTGGTTCGGTTATAAGCCTCAACTGAAACAAAAATCGACATTATCAGTTTATTGATCTTGTTAATCAACCTGTTAATTGGTTCCGTCTATTTGGTTAGATTTTCGTTTTTAGTTCGGTTTAGTTAATTTTGGTTAATAACCAAAACTAAACTTTGGTTAAAAGTTTGCTTAGAAGCACATGAAATTAAGGTAAAAATACATGTAATGGATATATAAAAGATATAAATGTATTAATGGTTCAGTTTTGGTTTGTTAATTTTGGTTAACTTATGGTACAAATAAACCGATATTAGGTTAACTCGGTTTTGGTTAATTTTTAGTTTGGTTTTGTATGTTTGTGTTCGATTTCGGTTGAGGTTCAATTATTGTTCACCCATAGATATTGTTAATCACGTAAAAAACCAAAATTTTAATTAAAAGTATATAGCAAATTGTACTCTAATATGGTTTGAAGTTGAGTAGATAGGTTTATGAATTGTAGTCGCGGTATAAATAGAGGGGGTTTTGAAATTTTTAGCTTTTGTAACTTGGTCTGTCAACGAACCGAATGAACACGATGTTCGTGTTTGTTCATTTAATGTTAACCGAACACAAACACATGATCAAACACCTTTTTTGTGTTCATGTTCGTTCATTAAGAAATTTGTAATGTTCTTGTTCATTTATGTTCGTTATTTTAAAACCTAAACGAGCTATTCACGCAAGAACAAAAACGGACGTTCATGAACATAATAAATGTGAGCGATTTTGTATTACTGAAAAAACTCAATTACTAATTAGTTATATATTTATACAGGTAGCTAAAGCCAATTTATGTTTATATTTATGTAAATATAAGTATATAACTACGTATGTAATTAATAAACTTAAACGGATATAAATAAACGAACATAAATGGACGTTCACGAACATAAATGAACAAACTCAACGTTTGTTCATGTTCGTTCATTTAACTAAACGAACAAATTTTGTTTGTGTTTGTTCGTTTATTAAATAAACGACATAAACGAACTTCCCGCCGAATAAGTTCACGAACAGCTCATGAACATTTGGTTCGTTTACATGCCTATTTTAACCTCTATTTCGTGTATTTATACCTTCATTCATGTATTTCTAAGCAAAAAAATTTAGCCAAAGTTTGTTTTTGTTATTCACCAAAATTAACTAAACCGGACTAAAAACCGATAATCTAACAATACTAACCGAACCAAGGAACCAATTGTTTAATAAGATTAATTAATTTGACTTTTGATTTTAGTTTCGAGTGAGGCAAATAATCGAACTTAACTGAACCATAGACACTCTTATAAGTGTTTGTGTTCCCCGCTGCATCGCGCGGGCACTCAACTAGTTTAATTAATTGTGTAATGGATTTGTGGTTGTAATTAAACTATAATAAAACATTAATTGTGTTACATGGTGTAGTCACTTTTATTACAGAGGGGTAAGTACGACGTAATTTTTTTTTCATCTTTTATGTATTTCTTAGTTAGTCATCTTTACTTTATTAGGTAAAAAAAAATTAAAAATTCTCATCCTACGTCAAACTTCTCACAATTCTCACAACTGGGATGAGTTATCAACCGAACCGATTCCATTTTTATTATCTGGTCATCATGCAAATAATTTGGTTTAATTTTTTTTCGTTTTTATCCTCTTGGAACGCTGTGACGTGGCAGCGTTTAAGTGGTGGTGAGTGGTGAGATTTTCTAGGTACATCCGGGGATAGCGTTGTCGACTTGTCGCTCAATCATCGCTCGGCTATTGATGAGAGTTGAGATGCGTTTGACGAACTGTTTTCTTTTAATGAAAAAAAAATATATATTCCCATTTCCTCATGTTTCATGCATTCATTTTTTGAGTATCATTATAAATTATTATAAGTTTTCTGTTATGATATTTATCAATATGTAGTTCTAACATTTTAATAATGTAGGTGTTGTGATTTTCAGATTATGGCATCTGTTATTATTTGTTATTTTAGATCTATATGTAGTAATAAAGTATTTATGTAGTTATAAAATTGAAGACAGCCTCACCATAGTTAGGGATGAGTAGATTGTCCTGAATACCAATTTTGATTTCGATCCCGTACTAAATCGATACTGAACCGAGGAGTTTAGGGATCAGTATCAGTACCTATATTTTGGGGTTTTCAGTTTTGGTATTACTCGGTATCGGGACGGTATTTAATCGATAATACCGAAAACTGGTTTATCTGGCTATAAATATGAGGTTGGTGATCATGTTTAGGTTCAAATTATAAAATGGCACAACAGGGCTGATACAGCAGCTCCATTTAAACTGGTTTTCAGCCCGATACAGCAACCCCAACAGGCCCGATATAGCAAGTTGGTTTCGGTATTATACAAAAAATACCAAATCCGATCAGTATTGGTACCGATACTGAACCGATGAATTCAGTATCATGATCGGTATATTGGAGGTTGGGGCATTTCGTTATCAGTATTTTCAGGATTAGTACCGTACCGATACCGTCCCGAGCTCAACCCTAGTCTCAGTTTCAACTAAGCCCTAGTTGTATATGAGCTTGAGGTGCATTCCAGCTGCATTAATGACAGATCTAGAAGAAAATTTCAGGGATAGTGGGGTAAAGATATATTTTGCTTAAGGGTATCCCATACATTAAATGAAAAATATTTTATTTTTCACTTTGCCGACAAAGCTGACGGGTAGCGCGTGCTACCCCTCCCACATACATCTGTCACGGAACCGTAGCTCATCTTAAATTGCGGCTCAACAACCCTAGATTGTCTCCAACCGTTGCATGAGTCTTAAGATGAACTGTAGTTGCAACTCGATTCTCTTTGAGTTGTAGCTCACTTCTTCGACTCGGATGGTTGACTTCAAATAACTTTTCCCCTATATCCTAATTGTATCTACTTTTAAAGTTCAAATAACTTTTATAACTTTTGTTATTTAAAAATACTTTCTTTTTGTGAATGGAAAACCGAGACTACGAGAAGGATTATAATAATATAAAAAAGGCTCCTCATAGAGGACAGACAACTAGCTATCATCTATGAATTATTGAATATAATTTAAAACGTGAATGATGAGAAAAATAAAGTTTGAAATAAAAAAAGAACAGTGAAATGATTTGTATAATTGTATAGAAGAAACTAGCTACAAGTGTTGTAATCCCCCCTTAAATAATAAAACAATAAATTAGCATAGGATGTGACATATATGGACTACAAATCATGACTAGGATCCAAAACAAAGTAATCAAGTTATTCATAGATTCTAGATGGGTTAATCCGTGAAGCCTTTTATTAAGCATGTGTTGTAATCCCCCTTCAATAATAAAACAATAAGTTTGGGGAAAGGGTCACCCTAAACCTCACTGAATTACTATGTTTTTCAATAATCCTGCATTGACAAATTTCTTCACTCATTCACTACCTTAAAACATAAATTTGGAGTCAACATTACTTTAAACCACTACCTTTACCTTGAAATGTTTTTTTTTCTTAAATAAAAAAAAATAGGTGACACAACTTTGAACCACTACCTTGTTGGAGAAGTAAATGATTTCGTTGAATGAACCGAGTGGAAAGAAACCATGTCAAAGCCACGAATCTTGTGACACAACCACTTCTAGCATCATCGTAAGGTATTGATGGTCACCTCTAATATGTTGTCCTGCTAATTCTCTAGGACATGCTCGTCAAACTAGATGTGTACAATCATGCTACCAATCATACCGGGAAAGTGATGTCTTTCTTCGTTTGCTTCATAAAAACATGCAATGTCGTGACTTGTCAGTCTTCGTAAAAACTGTTCCCTTTATAACTTAGTTATGGCATTAAAAAAAATATAAACATTTACGTGACATCCTCTTAGACATACATAAATACTAATCGTCGGTTATGAGTTGTTTAATTGCAAACGTTACTTTTTTTGTCGTCATAAAACTTTTTTTAAACCTCCCGTCTACGCCCTCTTTAAACCATTCAAACTTTGCCTCACGTCGCCTATAGTTTGTAAAAATAGACGTTTCGACATACGATACATTTGTTTAAAATATCTTTGAAGATTTAAGAATTTATGTGAGGGCCCACTCACTTCATCTTCCCCACCATCATCTCCACCTATCACCATCACAACCATCATCCACCAACCACTTCTTCACCACCCACCACCACAACAAGAACCACTTGCAACCACTAACTACAGCCCCCCTCAACCACACACAACCACTGTCGTCCACACACCACTAACAACCACCGCTAACACAACCACAACAACAAATACAATAACCAGCGACCTGCAAGCACAACAACAACCACTGCTGAAACTCACCCCTTCCGACCTGCAACCACAATCTACACCCCCTCCAACCGCTGACATCCACCCCTTAGAACCACCACCTCACTCCTCTCTGGAGATTAAAGTGATTCACAGATCCGGAACTCGTCTCCGATCGGTTTTTTGATCCTAGTGATTCTGTGTTTAGTCTGATTTTAAACACCCCGAAACAGCCATAGAGGTAGGGTTGGGGTTGGGAGAGAAGATGGAGAGACGTTAGGTTGCCGACATAGTCGTTGGCACAACAACCAACACACAATTCAATATGTTGCCAACAACCCATAAAATATACACAAACCTACTACCTGATCGATGTCGTTGGGTCAATAAAAAATATTAGGGCTGTTCACGAGCCGAGCCGATCCGAACGAAGCTTTGCTCGTGCTTGGCTCGTTTACAAACCGAACCGAGCGGAGCAGCTCATTTACAATCGAGCCGAAAACCGAACGAGCATTCTTCGAGCGCAAATTTTTCGAGCAAGAATCGAGCGGAGAATAATATGGACGATTATAAAGTTGAGATGTTTCCTTCGATATTTTCATTGTCGGGTGACAACTAAGGTCAAAATGTCCGATGCTAACACTAATATTGAGATCCTAGTGTTCAAGGATAAGGCTTAGATTGAGGCTGGTGAGGTGATGAGCATACGTTAGACAACAGTTATTGCATTGTGACGTAGGTGTGATATCAAGCGACAATTAGCGATGGACAACTATTAACATAAAGAAGTCAAGACTGTCACCTCATGACTTATTGTTTTACTATTAAATTTAGTATTAATTTTTTTATTGTGTTAAGTGGGCTGGTTATATTTTGTTTGCATATACTGAGTCAAATCCAATAGAATCTTATATATAAAGCCATAAATTTATGTGTAAATTGTGTGTATATTTATTATTAAATAAATAAAAGTTTATTCGAGCCGAACCGAGCCGAGCCGAGCGTACCTTTGCTCGTGCTTGGCTCATTTACAAACCGAACCGAGCCGATCGGCTCATATACAACCAAGCGAAAGATTGAGCGAGCATGTTTCAAGCATTTTCCGAACGAGCGACGAGCGATCCACGAGCGGCGAGCGATTTGAACAGCCCTAAAAAATATAAGAAAATAGTAGTATATGGAAGTTGAGTCGTCTCCACAGGGAATTGGTGGAAAGAGTAGTTTTGTAACTTTAACTATTAAACTAAAACCTAATTACTTTGTTTTTGCTTTGAAATTTTAAGAAAATGAATCTAAGAAGTTGTAAACAATAATATAAAAGAAGTAATCCCCTCCAAGTTTCCGGTTAATGATCCACCCTACTCTTGTTTAAATGATTGGATACTACATAGACATAGTTTTGTTGGACGGTTCAAATCAAGTGATAATCAAACACAAGTTTTTAATAATAACCTGTACAATTCAATTACCAACCCACAAGTATCACTTACCCTCCCAATTATCAAACTACTCACGATGCAAGGAAACCGAATGTGAATGATAAAGAGATAAGCAATTGAACACAAGTGACTTATTTAAATGATAAAAACCACAAACATTCTTCAACTAAATGAAAAAGAATCCATAAACCAAATCAAACAACAATTAAACCATACACCCGGAGGTGATTACAAGATGTTTAGCCGCTCATGGTTACAAGAAACGAATCAAAAGATTGAATGATAATACCGAACATGTTGATGGAAATCGAAAGTAGGAATGAATGATGATAAATCTTGATGATTGTAGCTCCACTTTGCTCCAAAAAGTCACTAAAATTCGTCCCTGGTGGCTGCATAAATTTTAGGGTTGAAGGTTTTTAGCTTAAATCTCTTGGAGAAACAACTTTCCTTTTTTTTCTCATAATCGCCGTAGGTTACGACTGGAATTAAGAGGGTCACGGCTGTTGAGTTCTGCTCCAAAAGATGTGCACTGCAGCTGCTCGACGTAACCTACTGGAAAAGGACCCCTACGGCTGGAAGAAGGGAAGCAAACATGACCATGCTTGTTCACAAGCATGATCATGCTTAGTAAGAAACATGATTGTGCTTGTATGGAGCATGGTTGTGCTTGTATGGAGCATGGTTGTGCTTGTATCCCTCTGCTTAAAACATCAGAACAACAGCAGCAACAAAACAATAGTTTTCAATCACTATCTAGTTCCATTCCATTTCATCCTGATTTCTCTCATAATATCATAAATCGCCACCAAACCTATAGCACGCCAATACACATCAACTCTTAGGCTCATTAGTCTCATTATTATCATCGCTTTAAACTTCGCGACTCAATCTGAGTAACTTGCCGGGCTTCATTCCTTCACATCCATGACCTTTGTTAACCTTGTTTTGCCACACGTAATGGCCTAAGAAGTTCCAAACCTTCAATTCATCATCCGAGCTCAATCTTATCCACGTTTAAGCTTCCAAATCCATCCAATTATGTCGTTTAGCCTACAATCACACATAAATGCGTAGTTATCATATTCAAAGCATATAAACAATCAAACGTCGACATTAAAAACACATAGTTAAGCATCTTAAACACCATGATTGACCCCGTCCATCATTACCCCTGCCAACAAAAACGGTGTTATGGTGGGAGTAGTGGGGTACCTGTGCTAAAATCGGGTGGTGCCCCGACCCCCCTTATATTGCTACTTGCCAATACGGATGGAACCTAAACCCGACAGGTATGAGATCGGGTATGATATGGGCATGAAAGTAAATCGTACACGACCGGAGTACTAAAAACTATACACTAGTGAGTAGTGTACATGAAACATAAACCTAAAAAAATTGAAGTTTGTATTTTCTTTTGGAGTATTGGATTTAGATAAGCTCAACAATTAGCAATTGGTTGTCACTAGTCCTAACTAACAAAATATATGCTAGTAGTTCCACATTTTAATATATTGGCCTCCAACGGACTATGACTAAAAAATATGTTTCACTTAAATAATCAGTTAGTATTCTATTAGTCATGGTACGTTGGTGGCCAATATATTAAATGGTAGGACCGCTAGCACACATTTCATAAGTTGGGACTGATGACATCAATTTCTGATAATTAAGATTATTTAAATCTAATGCTCCTTTACTTTTCCCTTAACTTTTATTGGTAATGTTTCATTCTAGTAGCTTTATTATTTAAAATATAAACTTTTCTTTTGGATTAATTATTTTGATGACATTATATATATGTAGAGGATCCCATAGGAAAATTGGTTTGTGTGGAAAAACGTAAAAAGGATTAAGAATTGACATGTAGCCATCATGTTTTTTTTTTTATTTTGGAATGATGTTTTGGGTTGTTTTGGCTTGAAAAACACTTAACACAACAATATACAAAAATTTAAAACACAATCCAATGTATTATAGTCATTAAATTTAAATTACAGATAAAACACCCTAGTAATTACTTAAAACACTCTGCTTAAATGTTCTTGACATAGTGTTTTAAGTTTTAAGTCTAAAATACATTGTTTTCGGTTATTAACTGTCGTTTGGTGTTTTTCTAAGCAAAACAATCCAAAACATCATGAATACGTCCAGAAAAATGATGCATACATATTAATTTTTAATTCTTCTCACACTTCTCACACAAACCAATTTTGACTATTTGACCATTTTCTTCTGATTAAAGTCTTTAGATTCAATTAATCGATAGGTAACACGCCACCTTCTAGTTTTCTCTATGATATTTGGAGGTAAATTTAACATAACACCATATGATTATATGGGGTTAGAGTACTATCCTAACGTGCCCATTCCCTAAAATCTTTCCTATTTCAATATAAAGGAAAAAATAGAGAAAAAAAATTCAGTAATGGGAGTGAAACCCAACACCATTAGTTTGAAGGAGACATATCAAAATAAACAGAGTAAAAATCACTTGGCACAAATAAACCACTGGGCAGATCTTATTTTTTGGATGGCATCATTACTTGTTTTATCTAGCAAAGCAAAAAGAATAAAAAAAAATATACTAAAAGTAACGTAGGTAAAGTTGTCCTTTGGAGGTTCCCATCTTGGAGTGCTCAGGTTCGAATCCCGCATCGACTGAGCTTTGACCTCGTATAGTCCTGGCCAAGAGTTGTTAAAAAAAGGTATAATATGTGTATAGGGTGGAGTTGGTGTATAATGGGGTGTTTCCTTAAGAACGTGTGTAATGGAAATCAATTTGGACGTGGAATGGGCAACCCCCCCCCCCCCCCACACACACACACACACCGCTCCCCAGAGGCGTTTTCGATCACAATTAGGTTCGGGCGTGATGTTTTTCACGTCGTGGAATTTGGCTCATTTTTCTTGACCAATGAAATTTAACCAAAGTGTAGCAGGGGCGTTAATATCCCTGCCCGCTACCCTTACTGTCACAACCCGACCAAGGTGGGCCTGGTCAAAATACAGATTGGTACCAAACTTGCACAGCGGAAGTAACAATTACTATATTAAAGGTTTAATACAATTTCTAGTTCCATAATATAAATACAATACTTAAAATAAATGGTTCAAAGGTATGCAAAGACGAGTCGCGGCGGTCGTCGAAGCAGTCGATGATGTGCAATCCTCAATCAATCCAAACTCTAGCCGTGCTTAGCTCTATACGCTCTAATCCGCAACTAATATAATATTCTTCACATTCGCCATCCATCCATAAGCTGTACCTGAACACATGCTTAAAAATAGGTTTGGGTCAACAAACATGTTGGTGAGTCCGTGTGTGCGTTAAACTGGTTTCAAAATAAGTTTATCGTTCAAAAGCCGGTTTATAAGTTATATGGTTTCCCACAAAATAGTTTTTAATTCCCAAAATATGTTTACAAATTAATATGGTTCAACACATGGTTGCACTGGTGATGTACAAGCCACACCTCAAACCAGACACTGAATCCATCTGCTCTCATTATGGATTCCCATGGCAGAATACGTGTCACAAACCTCAGTGGAGGGTTTCCCGGGTTTCCGGATCCACTGTGTGTGGGGGTTTCCCCAAGTAGTACTACCCACATATTAGGTGGCCCAATCTCCCGTTGGGTTAATGAGTGTGAAGGTTCGGTATTCGAGAGCACACCTTGTCACATCAAACTGGGTTATCATTATGGTTTTTACACTGGAAGCATATGTTCACCCCAAAAACAGTTTAAAACAGAAAAGAGGGGATGGTTCACGAACTCACCTTTGGTTGCGTTTCACATTACGTTTCACCGCTACATATTATTCCAAGTCAAGTTCCTATTCAAATATATGAACATTAGTGTGTGTAACCAATATTACGGTTACACGTGTGGGCATGCTTAAGTTCTTTGTTTCAAGTGAGTTAATCCCATAATCGTTATCTAGTTGTCTAATAGTTCATATTATATCTACTCGCTCAAGGTCTCAAGGGTCACGTATGTGTTTGTGTCATTGGTTCGTTTAAATCTCAAGTGGTTATTTATACTCAAGAGTACATTTATATATTTATTTGTCATACCTAGTTTCCAAAGCCTCCAATCTTACAAATGATCGAGTCATACATTGTATTTCCTTATAGTGGCTAAGTTAAAGTACATATATTATCTCTTGTGCTCAAATAATGTGTCTCGAGGTCTATGTCTTATTCGTCCAATTCACAAGTATCATAACTAACATTTTAGCCGTAATATCCTACGTCCAAGAGTTCACAATCATAGACTATACCAAATTGTACTTAATGTTTCATGTCCTTATGTTCTGTCATAAAGTCCAATGTCTCGTCTTACTCGTATGACTATATTTATCAACCTAAGTTATTTATATGTTCCACTCTCAAGCCATGCCCTTGTAACTAATTAACATCTCTAGTGTTGATCTCTAATTAATATTCTTATAGTTATTATCCGTTTCATGTCGGCTTAATAGTCATTGGTTTTCATTAGTCGAGCCCCCACACGTGCACACATGATAAATAAGTATACTAATACTAATATGGTCCGAGTTCTTGTTTATACCTTCCGGGTCCCTGCTAGTAACTGAGTTGACTGGGTTTCTGACCACCGAGTCAACCGAGTTGACTCGGGTCCTACCCTTTCGTCTATTTCCTGCTTCTAATTTCCTGTAATATTATCATCATCTCCATGGCAATGAACCACCGCCACCTGTGACTAACATTCAAACCAAACTATCCATAACCTTCATCCTATCCAAACATCCTCACCACCACCATCAAATCCCAACACTACCACATACACCCACCTGACGCCTCCTCTGTAAGCGGCTAATAACCACCATCAACAACATCATAACACATCTGAGCCTTAATCAAATCCATCACCGTTTCTGTATCCCCCAACCGTCACCTAATATCCTCCATACACCACCCTCCTCTAATTCATAACCATTAACTTAACCATTACTACCTAAATATGAAGGAAGATTACTAAACTCACCTTAATCACTGAAGAACACCATCAATCGGTCACCATCCTCGAATCAAACTTAACAGTCCCTACTCGGAATCACCTTCGATATCCTGTACCACCGTTACCGCCGTCACCGGTGGTCGTGAATCAACCCTCTCTACCACCGTCGTCTGTCTCTTTCCTCCTACCTCCGAGTTCTCTCTCTCTCTTTCTCTCTGCTTCTCTCTCTTCGATGTCTCTCTCTCTACGCGTCTCTCTCTCTCTCTCTAGATCTATCTCTCTCTATAACAATACTGGGTGGTGGTTTGTGGGGCTGAGTCACCGGAGTACCGTCGAGGGTGGTGGCAGGAGCCTCTCCGGCTCCCCTTCGCTCTCTCTCTTCTATGAGGGAATGTTTGTGTGTATGTGTGATGTGTGTTGGATAAGCAGACCAAGGGGAAAGGAAATGGGTTGGGTTGGGTTTTATAATAGGGTAGATGAATGGTGTCATCAAAATAGTTAGGGCATGTGTCACCTTGTCTAGGTGACACATGGCCCATGTGATGACTAATCAAGTCATGAGCGGGTTCGTTACCGCGTTTTAGCTCGGTCTCATAACACGCAATTTGATAATATTCTATATATACGATGGTTCGGTTTTTAGTTTCACAACTAATCATACTATTTAATATTTATGGTCGATGTTTTATTCGTCGTATATACATAATAATTCGAAAAAAAAATTCGGGGTCCGCTCTGGGTTGTTACATTCTCCCCCCGTTATTAGAATTCCGTCCTCGGAATTAATTTTTGTGCTTTCTCTGATTGTACATACTGTATATTTCATATTATGTTCTATCATTCCGGACTCCTCACATTAATTTCTATAAATTTTGCCTCCTGAATTTTAATGTCTAAGCTCGTATCTCCCGGTAGTAAATTTTCAATGAATCCATGTTATTAGGAGTACAAGGTCTTATGGGCACAAGTGTACCCAAGTAGTCATCACGGTCGGTTGGTTTAATCTAGTTTGCGTCTTAGTTTCCAAATCTCCAAAACTCTATGTTTACGTATCATACCTCAAACGTCTAAGCTTTCTTGTCAAGGTTTTGAGCATACACTAGTCGTCAAATGGTATGTGTTGATCTTATAGGTTCCAAGTTTGAGTTTACGTATTGCTACCACTAATCACTTTCTATGTATCTGTACTAATGAGTTCGTACGGATATCTTTCATTATTATATTTAGGTGTCAATGTAACAGTTATGAAATGCTAAGATTTTCCCAAGACCAAGAGAAAGGTTAAAACCTTACAGGGTTTAACACCATATTCCACGAATAGAAAGCAGAACCACTCATGATGTCTAAGATTTTGATTTACAACAATGGTGTAAACTATTGACAAACTGATAGTTGTCCTTGGTTAAAATTCCCAGTTCCATTTTCGATGCACCGTAGGTGTTTATATATAGGGTGTACCGCAGTTAACCCACCACACCTTTGGTAACCTCAAAAATGTACTAGAAATTTCAGAGATTACGGTATGTTTTTGGTTTGATTCCCAGTCTTGTTTTCGACACATCATTGATGTTTATATATAGGGTGTACCGCAGCCAACCCACCACACCAATGATATCTCGTAGACGTACTAGAAATCTCTCCAAAAACTTGATAGAAATATTCTTAAGAAATCCTATGTGAATCCTGGAGTCACTATTCCTTAATAACCTTATTTTGAGGGAGTTAACCACTAAAATATGATGTCGTGATCTAGAGACATGTCACTCTTATATGCTTTTTATGCTTAATATTTTGGTTAACTCTATCTATACCGTCAGAACAATGGTTGAATTCTTAAGCCTTCAAAGTTTTCTATGGTGAATGGTGTGGGATATGATGACAAATTGTCGAGAAGTACAGAAGATTAGACGTCTAAACACAATATATCATTCTTAATTAAAATAAAGGGTACACATTCCTTTGATTTAAACCTTAGTTTCTAATATGGTCGAGTTTCCATCTATAAAATATTTTCCTTACTAGAATTCAACTGCATTTTCATAATCCTGTCTAATATTCTTCACAACACTTTATCGTAATCGTAGACGCTCCCCCCGTTAGAGCCTAACTATATAACTTTTGATAATTTGTCTCTGTATTAATATATTACGGAACCAATCCAAAGGTTTTAACACTAAAGTAGATAAGATGATCAACTAAGATGAAACTTAAGCAATCAAAAGTCTATCTGGAAACCTTCAACAATTCGATAATCCAAGGTATTTGACACTAATCTAAAAACATTATGGAGTATTAGAGTGACGGAACATACGTTAAATCTTAAGAATACCTCTTGCTACGTTAAATCTAGGTTTCTTCTATTTCGGAAAAATTGAGTATCCATAGTAGTTAGTGTTTCCTTGTATTCGAGTTATTAACCTTTCCGCTAATATTCTGAAATTACACTCTAGAACCTGTTATATGGTAACAACCCAATACATTATACTTGTCTTAATCTTACCGAAGTCGGTATAAGTCAAGCTTAAATAAGAGAATCTAGTAATCCAAGGTTAACTTGCAATTTGAATATGAATTCATAAGAAACGTAATCAAATGATTCTATGATTATAAACACACAGATTTATATAAATGGAGACAACACTATGTATGGTAGACAATAAGTATTGGTTAAAAGTAAAACTTATCAGATTAAGGACATCTGTTCTCTTGGTTGATCGAGATTCGTCTTGGCGTTTTGAATTTCTTTCCAGATTTAGCACTAAGTTTCGGTTAGGTACCTGGTTTCCATGGTTAGTTCATAACTTAAGCATAAAAATTATTCACAAATAATAACATTTATATAGATTTACGGTACGCACATATGGGTTAAAAGTAAAAGTATTACGACAGTTAGGAATGTACCCGTATATATACTATTAAAATACGCCAAGTTGTAACACAAATAACGTATTCGAATTCTATCCTGGTCACATAAAATATATCTCAGACTTGTTATGACTCTAAATAGTTCATTTTGTCACAAAAGTTTATGGTCACCATGTTCGACACTTAAAATTTCAGCGACTCCTCGGATTTCTTAGAACTTTCTCGTGCCTGTAAATTCACAATTACGTGATATCAAGTGTAATCGTCAATTTACCTCACAAAATTATTCTAGTAATCTCTGTCGTAGTCATAAATTTTAGGTGTCAAACACTGCTCGTATACTGGTTACACTGGTTCTTTACTGGATTTAAGCATTCTGGTGTGTTCAGGTACTCAAGTTTCGACTTATTTTGCGACTACTTTGTCCGGTCTTATGTATGTCCAATATATCTCCCAACTAGAAAATCCTCAAATCTTAAACTGCGATCTTTCAGTCGTAGTCTAGGAATTTTCCATAAGGGAAATCCTAGTGTGCTACAACCGCTGCTCTGATACCAACTGTCACAACCCGACCAAGGTGGGCCTGGTCAAAATACAGATTGGTACCAAACTTGCACAGCGGAAGTAACAATTACTATATTAAAGGTTTAATACAATTTCTAGTTCCATAATATAAATACAATACTTAAAATAAATGGTTCAAAGGTATGCAAAGACGAGTCGCGGCGGTCGTCGAAGCAGTCGATGATGTGCAATCCTCAATCAATCCAAACTCTAGCCGTGCTTAGCTCTATACGCTCTAATCCGCAACTAATATAATATTCTTCACATTCGCCATCCATCCATAAGCTGTACCTGAACACATGCTTAAAAATAGGTTTGGGTCAACAAACATGTTGGTGAGTCCGTGTGTGCGTTAAACTGGTTTCAAAATAAGTTTATCGTTCAAAAGCCGGTTTATAAGTTATATGGTTTCCCACAAAATAGTTTTTAATTCCCAAAATATGTTTACAAATTAATATGGTTCAACACATGGTTGCACTGGTGATGTACAAGCCACACCTCAAACCAGACACTGAATCCATCTGCTCTCATTATGGATTCCCATGGCAGAATACGTGTCACAAACCTCAGTGGAGGGTTTCCCGGGTTTCCGGATCCACTGTGTGTGGGGGTTTCCCCAAGTAGTACTACCCACATATTAAGTGGCCCAATCTCCCGTTGGGTTAATGAGTGTGAAGGTTCGGTATTCGAGAGCACACCTTGTCACATCAAACTGGGTTATCATTATGGTTTTTACACTGGAAGCATATGTTCACCCCAAAAACAGTTTAAAACAGAAAAGAGGGGATGGTTCACGAACTCACCTTTGGTTGCGTTTCACATTACGTTTCACCGCTACATATTATTCCAAGTCAAGTTCCTATTCAAATATATGAACATTAGTGTGTGTAACCAATATTACGGTTACACGTGTGGGCATGCTTAAGTTCTTTGTTTCAAGTGAGTTAATCCCATAATCGTTATCTAGTTGTCTAATAGTTCATATTATATCTACTCGCTCAAGGTCTCAAGGGTCACGTATGTGTTTGTGTCATTGGTTCGTTTAAATCTCAAGTGGTTATTTATACTCAAGAGTACATTTATATATTTATTTGTCATACCTAGTGTCCAAAGCCTCCAATCTTACAAATGATCGAGTCATACATTGTATTTCCTTATAGTGGCTAAGTTAAAGTACATATATTATCTCTTGTGCTCAAATAATGTGTCTCGAGGTCTATGTCTTATTCGTCCAATTCACAAGTATCATAACTAACATTTTAGCCGTAATATCCTACGTCCAAGAGTTCACAATCATAGACTATACCAAATTGTACTTAATGTTTCATGTCCTTATGTTCTGTCATAAAGTCCAATGTCTCGTCTTACTCGTATGACTATATTTATCAACCTAAGTTATTTATATGTTCCACTCTCAAGCCATGCCCTTGTAACTAATTAACATCTCTAGTGTTGATCTCTAATTAATATTCTTATAGTTATTATCCGTTTCATGTCGGCTTAATAGTCATTGGTTTTCATTAGTCGAGCCCCCACACGTGCACACATGATAAATAAGTATACTAATACTAATATGGTCCGAGTTCTTGTTTATACCTTCCGGGTCCCTGCTAGTAACTGAGTTGATTGGGTTTCTGACCACCGAGTCAACCGAGTTGACTCGGGTCCTACCCTTTCGTCTATTTCCTGCTTCTAATTTCCTGTAATATTATCATCATCTCCATGGCAATGAACCACCGCCACCTGTGACTAACATTCAAACCAAACTATCCATAACCTTCATCCTATCCAAACATCCTCACCACCACCATCAAATCCCAACACTACCACATACACCCACCTGACGCCTCCTCTGTAAGCGGCTAATAACCACCATCAACAACATCATAACACATCTGAGCCTTAATCAAATCCATCACCGTTTCTGTATCCCCCAACCGTCACCTAATATCCTCCATACACCACCCTCCTCTAATTCATAACCATTAACTTAACCATTACTACCTAAATATGAAGGAAGATTACTAAACTCACCTTAATCACTGAAGAACACCATCAATCGGTCACCATCCTCGAATCAAACTTAACAGTCCCTACTCGGAATCACCTTCGATATCCTGTACCACCGTTACCGCCGTCACCGGTGGTCGTGAATCAACCCTCTCTACCACCGTCGTCTGTCTCTTTCCTCCTACCTCCGAGTTCTCTCTCTCTCTTTCTCTCTGCTTCTCTCTCTTCGATGTCTCTCTCTCTACGCGTCTCTCTCTCTCTCTCTAGATCTATCTCTCTCTATAACAATACTGGGTGGTGGTTTGTGGGGCTGAGTCACCGGAGTACCGTCGAGGGTGGTGGCAGGAGCCTCTCCGGCTCCCCTTCGCTCTCTCTCTTCTATGAGGGAATGTTTGTGTGTATGTGTGATGTGTGTTGGATAAGCAGACCAAGGGGAAAGGAAATGGGTTGGGTTGGGTTTTATAATAGGGTAGATGAATGGTGTCATCAAAATAGTTAGGGCATGTGTCACCTTGTCTAGGTGACACATGGCCCATGTGATGACTAATCAAGTCATGAGCGGGTTCGTTACCGCGTTTTAGCTCGGTCTCATAACACGCAATTTGATAATATTCTATATATACGATGGTTCGGTTTTTAGTTTCACAACTAATCATACTATTTAATATTTATGGTCGATGTTTTATTCGTCGTATATACATAATAATTCGAAAAAAAAATTCGGGGTCCGCTCTGGGTTGTTACATTCTCCCCCCGTTATTAGAATTCCGTCCTCGGAATTAATTTTTGTGCTTTCTCTGATTGTACATACTGTATATTTCATATTATGTTCTATCATTCCGGACTCCTCACATTAATTTCTATAAATTTTGCCTCCTGAATTTTAATGTCTAAGCTCGTATCTCCCGGTAGTAAATTTTCAATGAATCCATGTTATTAGGAGTACAAGGTCTTATGGGCACAAGTGTACCCAAGTAGTCATCACGGTCGGTTGGTTTAATCTAGTTTGCGTCTTAGTTTCCAAATCTCCAAAACTCTATGTTTACGTATCATACCTCAAACGTCTAAGCTTTCTTGTCAAGGTTTTGAGCATACACTAGTCGTCAAATGGTATGTGTTGATCTTATAGGTTCCAAGTTTGAGTTTACGTATTGCTACCACTAATCACTTTCTATGTATCTGTACTAATGAGTTCGTACGGATATCTTTCATTATTATATTTAGGTGTCAATGTAACAGTTATGAAATGCTAAGATTTTCCCAAGACCAAGAGAAAGGTTAAAACCTTACAGGGTTTAACACCATATTCCACGAATAGAAAGCAGAACCACTCATGATGTCTAAGATTTTGATTTACAACAATGGTGTAAACTATTGACAAACTGATAGTTGTCCTTGGTTAAAATTCCCAGTTCCATTTTCGATGCACCGTAGGTGTTTATATATAGGGTGTACCGCAGTTAACCCACCACACCTTTGGTAACCTCAAAAATGTACTAGAAATTTCAGAGATTACGGTATGTTTTTGGTTTGATTCCCAGTCTTGTTTTCGACACATCATTGATGTTTATATATAGGGTGTACCGCAGCCAACCCACCACACCAATGATATCTCGTAGACGTACTAGAAATCTCTCCAAAAACTTGATAGAAATATTCTTAAGAAATCCTATGTGAATCCTGGAGTCACTATTCCTTAATAACCTTATTTTGAGGGAGTTAACCACTAAAATATGATGTCGTGATCTAGAGACATGTCACTCTTATATGCTTTTTATGCTTAATATTTTGGTTAACTCTATCTATACCGTCAGAACAATGGTTGAATTCTTAAGCCTTCAAAGTTTTCTATGGTGAATGGTGTGGGATATGATGACAAATTGTCGAGAAGTACAGAAGATTAGACGTCTAAACACAATATATCATTCTTAATTAAAATAAAGGGTACACATTCCTTTGATTTAAACCTTAGTTTCTAATATGGTCGAGTTTCCATCTATAAAATATTTTCCTTACTAGAATTCAACTGCATTTTCATAATCCTGTCTAATATTCTTCACAACACTTTATCGTAATCGTAGACGCTCCCCCCGTTAGAGCCTAACTATATAACTTTTGATAATTTGTCTCTGTATTAATATATTACGGAACCAATCCAAAGGTTTTAACACTAAAGTAGATAAGATGATCAACTAAGATGAAACTTAAGCAATCAAAAGTCTATCTGGAAACCTTCAACAATTCGATAATCCAAGGTATTTGACACTAATCTAAAAACATTATGGAGTATTAGAGTGACGGAACATACGTTAAATCTTAAGAATACCTCTTGCTACGTTAAATCTAGGTTTCTTCTATTTCGGAAAAATTGAGTATCCATAGTAGTTAGTGTTTCCTTGTATTCGAGTTATTAACCTTTCCGCTAATATTCTGAAATTACACTCTAGAACCTGTTATATGGTAACAACCCAATACATTATACTTGTCTTAATCTTACCGAAGTCGGTATAAGTCAAGCTTAAATAAGAGAATCTAGTAATCCAAGGTTAACTTGCAATTTGAATATGAATTCATAAGAAACGTAATCAAATGATTCTATGATTATAAACACACAGATTTATATAAATGGAGACAACACTATGTATGGTAGACAATAAGTATTGGTTAAAAGTAAAACTTATCAGATTAAGGACATCTGTTCTCTTGGTTGATCGAGATTCGTCTTGGCGTTTTGAATTTCTTTCCAGATTTAGCACTAAGTTTCGGTTAGGTACCTGGTTTCCATGGTTAGTTCATAACTTAAGCATAAAAATTATTCACAAATAATAACATTTATATAGATTTACGGTACGCACATATGGGTTAAAAGTAAAAGTATTACGACAGTTAGGAATGTACCCGTATATATACTATTAAAATACGCCAAGTTGTAACACAAATAACGTATTCGAATTCTATCCTGGTCACATAAAATATATCTCAGACTTGTTATGACTCTAAATAGTTCATTTTGTCACAAAAGTTTATGGTCACCATGTTCGACACTTAAAATTTCAGCGACTCCTCGGATTTCTTAGAACTTTCTCGTGCCTGTAAATTCACAATTACGTGATATCAAGTGTAATCGTCAATTTACCTCACAAAATTATTCTAGTAATCTCTGTCGTAGTCATAAATTTTAGGTGTCAAACACTGCTCGTATACTGGTTACACTGGTTCTTTACTGGATTTAAGCATTCTGGTGTGTTCAGGTACTCAAGTTTCGACTTATTTTGCGACTACTTTGTCCGGTCTTATGTATGTCCAATATATCTCCCAACTAGAAAATCCTCAAATCTTAAACTGCGATCTTTCAGTCGTAGTCTAGGAATTTTCCATAAGGGAAATCCTAGTGTGCTACAACCGCTGCTCTGATACCAACTGTCACAACCCGACCAAGGTGGGCCTGGTCAAAATACAGATTGGTACCAAACTTGCACAGCGGAAGTAACAATTACTATATTAAAGGTTTAATACAATTTCTAGTTCCATAATATAAATACAATACTTAAAATAAATGGTTCAAAGGTATGCAAAGACGAGTCGCGGCGGTCGTCGAAGCAGTCGATGATGTGCAATCCTCAATCAATCCAAACTCTAGCCGTGCTTAGCTCTATACGCTCTAATCCGCAACTAATATAATATTCTTCACATTCGCCATCCATCCATAAGCTGTACCTGAACACATGCTTAAAAATAGGTTTGGGTCAACAAACATGTTGGTGAGTCCGTGTGTGCGTTAAACTGGTTTCAAAATAAGTTTATCGTTCAAAAGCCGGTTTATAAGTTATATGGTTTCCCACAAAATAGTTTTTAATTCCCAAAATATGTTTACAAATTAATATGGTTCAACACATGGTTGCACTGGTGATGTACAAGCCACACCTCAAACCAGACACTGAATCCATCTGCTCTCATTATGGATTCCCATGGCAGAATACGTGTCACAAACCTCAGTGGAGGGTTTCCCGGGTTTCCGGATCCACTGTGTGTGGGGGTTTCCCCAAGTAGTACTACCCACATATTAAGTGGCCCAATCTCCCGTTGGGTTAATGAGTGTGAAGGTTCGGTATTCGAGAGCACACCTTGTCACATCAAACTGGGTTATCATTATGGTTTTTACACTGGAAGCATATGTTCACCCCAAAAACAGTTTAAAACAGAAAAGAGGGGATGGTTCACGAACTCACCTTTGGTTGCGTTTCACATTACGTTTCACCGCTACATATTATTCCAAGTCAAGTTCCTATTCAAATATATGAACATTAGTGTGTGTAACCAATATTACGGTTACACGTGTGGGCATGCTTAAGTTCTTTGTTTCAAGTGAGTTAATCCCATAATCGTTATCTAGTTGTCTAATAGTTCATATTATATCTACTCGCTCAAGGTCTCAAGGGTCACGTATGTGTTTGTGTCATTGGTTCGTTTAAATCTCAAGTGGTTATTTATACTCAAGAGTACATTTATATATTTATTTGTCATACCTAGTGTCCAAAGCCTCCAATCTTACAAATGATCGAGTCATACATTGTATTTCCTTATAGTGGCTAAGTTAAAGTACATATATTATCTCTTGTGCTCAAATAATGTGTCTCGAGGTCTATGTCTTATTCGTCCAATTCACAAGTATCATAACTAACATTTTAGCCGTAATATCCTACGTCCAAGAGTTCACAATCATAGACTATACCAAATTGTACTTAATGTTTCATGTCCTTATGTTCTGTCATAAAGTCCAATGTCTCGTCTTACTCGTATGACTATATTTATCAACCTAAGTTATTTATATGTTCCACTCTCAAGCCATGCCCTTGTAACTAATTAACATCTCTAGTGTTGATCTCTAATTAATATTCTTATAGTTATTATCCGTTTCATGTCGGCTTAATAGTCATTGGTTTTCATTAGTCGAGCCCCCACACGTGCACACATGATAAATAAGTATACTAATACTAATATGGTCCGAGTTCTTGTTTATACCTTCCGGGTCCCTGCTAGTAACTGAGTTGATTGGGTTTCTGACCACCGAGTCAACCGAGTTGACTCGGGTCCTACCCTTTCGTCTATTTCCTGCTTCTAATTTCCTGTAATATTATCATCATCTCCATGGCAATGAACCACCGCCACCTGTGACTAACATTCAAACCAAACTATCCATAACCTTCATCCTATCCAAACATCCTCACCACCACCATCAAATCCCAACACTACCACATACACCCACCTGACGCCTCCTCTGTAAGCGGCTAATAACCACCATCAACAACATCATAACACATCTGAGCCTTAATCAAATCCATCACCGTTTCTGTATCCCCCAACCGTCACCTAATATCCTCCATACACCACCCTCCTCTAATTCATAACCATTAACTTAACCATTACTACCTAAATATGAAGGAAGATTACTAAACTCACCTTAATCACTGAAGAACACCATCAATCGGTCACCATCCTCGAATCAAACTTAACAGTCCCTACTCGGAATCACCTTCGATATCCTGTACCACCGTTACCGCCGTCACCGGTGGTCGTGAATCAACCCTCTCTACCACCGTCGTCTGTCTCTTTCCTCCTACCTCCGAGTTCTCTCTCTCTCTTTCTCTCTGCTTCTCTCTCTTCGATGTCTCTCTCTCTACGCGTCTCTCTCTCTCTCTCTAGATCTATCTCTCTCTATAACAATACTGGGTGGTGGTTTGTGGGGCTGAGTCACCGGAGTACCGTCGAGGGTGGTGGCAGGAGCCTCTCCGGCTCCCCTTCGCTCTCTCTCTTCTATGAGGGAATGTTTGTGTGTATGTGTGATGTGTGTTGGATAAGCAGACCAAGGGGAAAGGAAATGGGTTGGGTTGGGTTTTATAATAGGGTAGATGAATGGTGTCATCAAAATAGTTAGGGCATGTGTCACCTTGTCTAGGTGACACATGGCCCATGTGATGACTAATCAAGTCATGAGCGGGTTCGTTACCGCGTTTTAGCTCGGTCTCATAACACGCAATTTGATAATATTCTATATATACGATGGTTCGGTTTTTAGTTTCACAACTAATCATACTATTTAATATTTATGGTCGATGTTTTATTCGTCGTATATACATAATAATTCGAAAAAAAAATTCGGGGTCCGCTCTGGGTTGTTACACTTACTCTAAGAAGCATTAGACTTTTTTGAGTTATTTGATAAATTAATGGATTGTTAAATTGACAAATGAAAAAAATTGTAATTAGTGTTTTAATTTTAATTGAATGATTTGACCATCCAAGGTTATTATCGTAATTTGGTGTGTTCTAAATTCAAAACTCATATGCAAGGCACATGTAACTGTTACGTCCCCTCACCTCGTCTTCAAAACTCATATGCAAGACACATGTAACTTCCCTCACCTCCTCTTTTTTAAACGCCAATAAAAGTTTTATACGTAATTATTTTTTTTAAAGACATCATATAGCGAACGCTTTTTTATTTTTAATAGGAAAAATGGAAATAAATAATCCCAACTATTAACTATTGGCCAATAACAGTCCCAACTACGAAAATCATCAATATTGGTCCCAACTTTCGACATATTGGAAAACAACAGACCCAAACTAACAGAGTTAGCCTCCGTTAGTGTGATGCTGACATGGGATGCCACGTTGGATGCCATGTATAATCATTTTGCCACGTGGCATGCCACGTAGGATGCCACGTAGGATCATCTTGCCACCTAAGCATGCCACGTCAGCATCACACTAACGGAGTTAGCCTCCGTTAGTTTGGGTCCATTGGTTTCCAATATGTCGAAAGTTGAGACCAATATTGGTGATTTTCGTAGTTGGGACTATTATTGGCCAATAGTCAATAGTTGGGATTATTTATTTCCATTTTTCCTTTTTAATATGCATACCACATTGATACATATATACCTATAAGTTACATTTCAACTTGGTGTTTTTAGTACATGTGTTTTAGTCGGTTTATATGATAGTGTTTTAGTTATAGCAGGTAGATCGTGTCTGTGGAAACGGTTAAGAACCGATTCCATGGATCGATTAAACGATTATAGCTCGGTTTCAAACGGAGATTGGAGACGAAACAGAAATATATGAAAATCACGTCATCACAAATTCGTATTACATCGGAAACGATTACAGACACTGTCATCAGTACGATAAACATCTATCTCGAGGTCGGGGGAGGTCGGGCATGACCTCCCCCTTGAGAGCATTCTAAGCACAAACTCACAATCTTAAAGAAGCACAACACATGAGATTGCTATATATAGGCCCAGTTGGTTCGACCCTTGCAGGGTGCGAACCAACTGGTTCGACCTTGTGTAAGCACGAACCAACACATAATGTGTTGGTTCGACCCTTCAATTATTGGTTCGACCTCTCGATGGTACGAACCAACTAGGTCAACCCTAAACAAATACGTCAGATCCATAAAATGCCCTTATGGATCACCACAATCTCATGTTATACAACACACGCAATCCAACTAGTCTTACCTGCAGTCTAATAAGACCCATGCTAGAAGAATTTCATACTGACCGATCAGATAGTCAACGTAACACGTAGGTACCACCACTCATTTACGTCTCCTACCTGCACTTACCCTTTGCATCACCCTTCACACCAACTGGAGAAATCTAACTGTTAGTACCCAATTAAAAATCTCAAATGTGACTTTGTGCAAAACAATCCACTCGGACACTAGTACTTCTATGAAAATCTTCATCTGTGCTGACTGTGATTGCATTAACACATTCTTCTCTTTGAACAAGTTCCCTCAAACATACTGGAACTGGGTTGATTGTTCATAACTTGCGGAATAAGATCTATCCATTTTGGCCCATAATAGTCATCTGAATCGGATCATCGTACCTCAGTACTCCTGATTCTCTTGACTACCCCGCAATATAACGTTTCATCATCATAACCACCTGATCAGAAGCCCATCTGTTACAATCACTAGATCTGTAAATCAATACCAGTGATTAACAGTTGAACACTCGATATCGGATCAGTTTGAATTTGAACATTTTAACTTCATTTAACAAATCTGGAATTTGGATCATAATCTTCCAGCAATACCATTTTTTACCCCTAAAAATTCCAATTTTTCATTCTAATTATCAAAGGGTCGAATGAGTGTCCTGACCTTCCATTCGAACCCACATAAGGTCGAATGAATATCAAGTAGCACGAACGAGTCCTGTTTAAGCACAAATGAGACTGAAATTTCTCGTTCGACCTGTCGTGAGGTTGAATGAACATAACTCAACTGGTTCGACCTCTGTAATCACCACGAATGAATATGTAACTAATTGATTCGACCTCTAAAACACTCGTTCGACCTCTCGAAGGGTCAAATCAACTTCTCTCATTCGACCTTTTGCAGAAAAATGTGTTCATCTTCTATATTTTCTGTAAATCAGTCCAATAACACTCTCATAGTTCGAATTCAATGATGAAACTTGTACAGAAAGGTGCGGAAATGAAAACCTAACCCTCGATTGATAAAAAACTTGGAAAAATCCTATGATTTTGTGTTCGATTAAGGATCTAGAGTTTCTAGGGTTTCAACCTTTCTAAAAATCTGATTTTTACGTTTGAAAACCATGAAATTGAGTCGTGATTGATTCAAACGATTGTTAGATCGTTCAAATCGGTACCACGGCTCTGATACAACTTGTGGAAACGATTAAGAACCGATTCCATGGATCGATTAAATGATTACAGCTCGGTTTCAAACGGAGATTGGAGACGAACCAAAAATAGATGAAAATCACGTTATCACAGATTCATATTACATCAGAAATGATTACAGACACTGTCATCAGTAGGATAAACATCTATCTCGGGGCCGGGGGAGGTCGGGCATGACCTCCCCCTTGAGAGCATTCTAAGCACAAACTCACAATCTTAAAGAAACACAACACATGAGATTGCTATATATAGGCCCAGTTGGTTCGACCCTTCAATTATTGGTTCGACCTCTCGATGGTACGAACCAACTAGGTCAACCCTAAACAAATACGCCAGATCCATAAAATGCCCTTATGGATCACCACAATCTCATGTTATACAACACACGACTCAACCCTAGTCTATTTGACAGCGACGGCCACACATAAAGTGCATCAACAGTGTCTTATTTTGCTAGTAACAAAATATTCACTAGACGGTGTTTTATTTGTAACAGGAACATGATGTTTTATTTATAGCTGTTGTGGTTTAGTCACGCGGACCCGGGTTTTTTCGAGCTGCATTCGTGTCCGCAGATGCGGGCGTCGCGTTGGTTCAAGAATTTTTCCCGAACCAGAACCCATTTTTGCACCCACCTGCACGCGCATGTAGGTGCCAGAGTATAATGTAACACAAAGAATTTAATCTCTTCCACTTGGTTTCACCTTATAAACTCATTCATTTTTCATCTCCCCACCAATATAGGACAAGCCAAACTCTACTAATCTCATGTGACCGAAATTTGAATTATGAAGGGATATTATATGTAGTTATCTTTAAGATACTACATTTAAGAAGTCACATGTTCTTATCAACAGCACTATGAATTTCAACAATGGTGGAACATCCAAATAAAATTTTCGTATTAGTAGTAGATGTATGCACAGTCGCCTCAAGATAATGCCATTCACAAACGTGATGCTTTCAAGGTCCCTACAAGTATTTTGAAAAAAAAAAAAAAAAGATAAACTAATTTGATGAATCTAGTTATTATTATTATTATTATTATTATTATTATTATTATTATTATTATTATTATTATTATTATGTGTGAAAATAATTGATAGTTGGGTAAAGAATCAGTAGAGTGCTGTCTACAGAAAAGTATTTCAGTGAAGTGATATGGCAGTGCAGGATTGGTAGAAATCAGTGAAGTGAAAACACCTTAAGTGGAGCGCCCCTTGTGCCCTAATATACTAATATATACAAATGTGTAATAACAATTTATTTCAAGGTTAAAAACTTGAAATCCAAACTTTCATGCTCAAATGATAGCAATTATATTGTTTTGAGTTACTTTTAGTTAAGCCCAAACTCAAAGTTAACCGATCTATTATAATCTTCAAAAGTGATTAATCAAAATTATCATAACTTTTTTTTTAACGGAAAAGAAGACTTTCATTCCACCAAAAAACTAGCAAAAAGCTAGAGATACACTAAAAAAACGAAAAACACGAAACATACATCCCTAAAACCAAACCACCTAAGCAAACCGCAAGAGACCCCCAAAACTATGCTAACCGATCAAATTATCGGGACCGGAAACCCCACCTTGAATCTTGACACTTTAACACCTTTTCTCACCCGACGGCTTCTCCCATGAATCTTACCATTCTCTTTTCCATCCACATCCATTGTCTCATTTAAAGGAACACCAAGGTTGGAAAGATTATAAATTTCACTGGCAGAGCCAAGTGACAAATTCAAATGATCGATTTTAAGACGGGCCTTCTTCCGAAGCTTAGCCGCATAGGACAAGCTAAACTGATCAATTATGGTTATCCATTAACTAGTATCTCGATTATGAGTATGGTCAGTGTTATGATTTTGGGCAAAAACCGATACATCCACACCCCAATTCGGATTATAGGTGGCCGGTTTTTTTTGGAAATACTTAAACGATGCGTTTTGGAGTTAGGTATACCAAACCCCCAATCCCAACTTGACATGATGTGACACTAACAACCTGGAAAAGATGTATCATGGGCACGTGACTTTGAGAATGGGGTGTGTGTTCACATAATGTGTTTTCTATTTATTTAATTTTCTTTTTAATTTATTTTTTCACTTTACCAAGTGCAAAATGTATTTTCAAATTCAACAACCACACTGTTAGAATAATGGATTTTCAAATTCAACAATCACATTGTTAGAATAATAAACAACCACTCAAATACAATTATTACAATTTTAGAATAATAAATAAACACAAAGGTAAAAAGATTATAACAAAAATACGTGACAAGCATTGATATATATTTTTTATATGTCTGTATAGCGGTTGTGTTGCACATGATATGAGTAATGAGTTTAGTTTTGTGATAAGTATTAGGCTTGCTCACGAGCCAACGAGCCAAGCTAAATCGAGCGGACTTTTGCTAATGCTTAGCTTATTTACAAACTGAACCGAGCTGATTAGCTCGTTTAGATTAGAGCCGAACCCACCAGAACCGTATACCCTTTTATTGTTGAAATAAGAACCACCATAACCGAACCGTAGACAGAAAACTAACTAGGTTATGTTAGTTTAATCTTGTAATGCAAGTTTGATAACTAGAAGGACTTAGTTGTTAATCTTGTAATCTAGGTTTTGAGTTAGTTTCCTAGATAGAGTCAAATGTCTCATTAGATAAATGTAATAGATAGTAGATAATGGTTATCTATTCCTTGAAGGACAAGGGAATAGTGGCTTATAAATAGAAGGAATTATTGTAAGTCAAGTATTCAGTTTAATAATAAGAGACAAAAGGTTTGGCTCAATTGTAATATTTGATATCGATTCCAATAAATTGGTATCAGAGCCAGGTTGAACTCGCAAGAAATCAAGGATCAACAAGGAGTCCGGCAGCCACATCAAGGTTATCTTGTGGTTTGCGACGGGTTCGAAGAATCAGACGAACAGCAACGGGTCAAAGGTTATCGATCAGCGGCCGTTTAAAGGTGTCTGATCAGAAGTTGTTTCACCGAAGTCGATCAGAATCAGCGTGCAGAGGACCGAACAGATTCTAATCAGAAAGAAGGGGAGACAACGACAACCGAGTTATTGTTCCAGCGAAGGATCATAATACGACATCCCTCCACGTACCACTCTTAACATCAACCAATTATACGGTGTGGGCTATGAAGATGAAGGTCATATTGAATGTTAATAGTGTGTGGGAGATGATCGAACCTGGAACAAGTGCTGATGCGAAGAAGAATAATGTAGCAATAGCGTTACTATTTCAAGCCATTCCCGAGGAACTTGTGCTTCAAATCGGTAATAACGATATAGCAAGAGAGATGTGGGATGCGATAAAAGTCCGACACCAAGGAGCCGAGCGAGTAAAGGAGGCCCGCTTACAAACGCTGATGTCCGAATTCGAAGGATTGAAGATGAAGGACACAAGCATGGTGGACGATTTTTCAAGCAAAATAGCAAGCATTGCTTCAAAATCAGCCTCACTCGGACAGAAAATTGAAGAGCCAAAGCTTGTCAAGAAATTCCTCAACGGCTTACCGAAGAAATTTATTCATATGGTCGCGTCTTTGGAACAAGTTATTGATCTAAAGACAACCTCTTTTGATGATATTGTAGGTCGTTTAAAGGCGTATGAAGAGCGAATTGGCGGTGAAGAGACCTCAGCCAAACAAGATCAATTATTACTAACATATGAGGAATGGGAGGCAAAGAAAAAGAAAGCAGGAAGCAACCGAAGTCGATCCTCTTCATTCGAAGCAAAGTCCAAAGGAGCGGATAAGTCTCGAAAGAAGAACTCTTATCAAGGAAAAGGAAAAGAATCGCATAAGAGTCCACAAAAGGATCGATCGAAGATACAGTGCTTTCGATGTGATGAGTTTGGACATTTTTCAAGTGATTGTCCCACTTGACAAAAGAAGGAAGATAACAACCTGACCGTCGAAGACGAACCAGTTCTGTATGTTGCCACAAATCAAGACGTCTTTCTCAATGAAAGGAAAGTAGACCTTGAAAGCTATGAGAAGTTTCCACGACAAGACAATACATGGTTTTGTGATAATGGGGCTAGCAATCATATGACCGGGAACGAAGGATGGTTCTCCAGTTTGGACAAGAAGATATGTGGAAAAGTTCGGTTCGGGGACGGGTCATGTGTCGAAATTAAAGGGCGAGGAACTATAATCCTTGAAGGCAAGTCGGGTAGAAGGCGGGTTCTGAAAGATGTATACTTTATTCCCGCACTTAAAAACAACATTATAAGTGTTGGTCAAATGGATGAGACTGGGCACAAGGTGATTATTGAGAATGGTGTCTTGAGGATGTTTGACCCAAACGGCTCGATTCTCATGACTATACCAAGATCAAGTAATCGAGTGTATAAAATAAACTTGAATGTTGTTATGCCAGTATGTTTGCAGGTTAATTTACAAGATGAAAATTGGTTGTGGCATGCAAGACTTGGCCACTTGAATTTTGACGCATTAAGGATTTTATCCAAGGAAGCAGAGGGGCTACCATTGGTGAAGAAAACCACTGATATATGTGATGCTTGTGTGATTGGTAAGCAAACAAGAGGGCCCTTTCAAAAACAAGTGAAGTATACAGCATCTAAGCCGTTGGAGCTTCTCTATGCGGATCTGTGTGGTCCCATAACACCAATCACAACTGCAGGGAACAGGTATATACTACTAATTGTTGATGATTTTAGTAGGTATATGTGGGCTTTTCTTGTCAAGTCTAAAGATCAAGTTCCAAGTATCATCAAAGAATTCATCATAAAGGCCGAAAACAAACTAGAAGCTAAAGTGAAGTCTCTAAGGACGGATAACGGTGGTGAATTTACTTCACGCGAGTTGGGAAGTTTCTGCAAGGAACGAGGAATATCCCGACAATTCACGGCTCCTTATACCCCACAACAAAACGGGGTTGTGGAACGACGAAATCGGACCGTGGTTGGGACTACGAGAAGCATTCTAAAGGCCATGAAAGTACCTCAAAAATATTAGGGAGAAGCAGTGATGCATTCTGTCTTTCTGTTGAATCGGTCACCAACGAAAGCTCTTAATGGGTCAACACCATTCGAAAAAATTAAAGGAAGAAAGCCGGTTCTATCGCATCTAAAAGTATTCGGATGTGTTGGGTATGGCAAGGTCTTAGCTCCGGGACAAAAAAAGTTAGATGACCGGGGAGTCTTGATGGTGTATTTCGGCTCTCAATCGGAGACTGGGAACAACACACACCGGATGTTCGATCTGGTTAAAGGAAGGGTTCATGTGATAAGAGATGGTGATGTTAAGTTCAAGGAAGATGAAGGTTTCGCGTGGGATACGGTTGATTCAAGGGAAGACGAAAAGGAAGAGACTTTGGCCGAGTTCTTTATTCAAACAGAGGATGATAATGGAGAAAGTGTGCCAGCATCTGAATCCGAAGAAGACAACATTTCAGATCCAAATAATGGGCCGATTGATACACAAGGAAACTCAACTCTCACTGTTGGGCCGAACAGGCCCAATAACATGAGTAGTAGTGCTGCAGGTCCAAATGTTGCTGAAACTAGATCCACGAATGAAGATGCACAAGCTGGAAATTCTGTTTTACGAAGGTCAACTCGAAGTCAGTCAGTTCCAAGACACTTTGCTGATTACGAAGTTGACAATATTCCGAAGCTAACACATACGCTGACAGAGGATGATCAGCTACTTCTATCATCTTTAGATGATGAACAGATCGTTTTTACGATGCTGTCAAAGATGATAGGTGGAAGAAGGCAATGGCAGAGGAGATAAAATCGATCGAGAAAAATAACACGTGGAAGGTTGAACCACCACCGAAGACAAAGCCGATTGGAGTCAAGTGGGTTTTTAAAATCAAGAAGGATGCACAAGGACTTGTGTCTAAGTATAAAGCTCGACTTGTTGCAAAAGGCTACGTGCAAAAGTACGGGATTGACTACGAAGAGGTATTTGCTCCGGTGGCAAGGATCGAAACAATACGCCTAATCTTAGCCTTATCGGCTAGCCATGGATGGGAGGTTCACCATTTGGATGTAAAGTCGGCGTTTTTGCATGGCGAGTTAAAGTAAGACGTGTTCGTTTCTCAACCAGAAGGTTTTATAAAAAAGGGCAGTGAACGGTGTGTCTACAAGTTGAATAAGGCGTTGTACGGATTGCGTCAAGCACCTAGAGCTTGGAACACCAAACTCGACATGGCACTAAAAGAGCTTGGTTTTATTCGGTGCAAAAGTGAGCAAGCGGTTTATCGAAGGGATGCAAACCGTAAATTTTTAATTGTCGGGACATATGTTGACGATTTAATAGTTACAGGCTCCTCGAGTGAAGAAATCCAAGTCTTTAAAAAGCAGATGGAGGCAAAATTCGAGATGAGTGACCTTGGTTTGTTATGTTATTATCTCGGGATAGAAGTTACTCAAAAGGACGAAGGAATTGCAATAACACAAAGTGGATATGCTTCGAAAATTTTAAGGCAATTCACTATGTGGGATTGCAATGCTACACAGTTTCCTTTAGATCCCGGATTAAAGTTATCAAAAGGCGATGATGGTGAAGAGATAGATCCAACAAGATATAGAAGGATAGTTGGTAGCCTTCGGTATCTCACTCATACTCGACCTGACCTCAACTTTGCTGTGGGTTTGGTAAGTAGATTCATGCAACGGCCCACCATAGCACATGAACGAGCTTTGAAGCAGATATTGAGATATGTAAAAGGAAGTCTCAATCTTGGTATCTTATATCCTAGAGGAGGTGATCGATTACTCTTGGGATATAGTGACAGTAGCTTCGCTATGGATATGGATGATGGAAAGAGCACAACAGGACTCGTGTTTTATTTCAATGATGCACCGGTTACCTGGGTGTCACAAAAACAAGGAACGGTGGCTTTATCGTCTTGCGAAGCAGAATTTATGGCAGCCACAGAAGGAGCGTGTCAAGCACTATGGTTAAGGAGCTTGATATCGGAAATAACCGGCGATGAAGAAAGAAGGGTTACTCTCAAGGTTGATAATTCATCAGCAATCGAGCTAATGAAGAATCCGGTGTTTTTCGGGAAAAGTAAGCATATTCATACTCGGTATCACTTTATAAGGGAATGCATTGGACGTGATCAAATTCATGTTGAACATGTAAGTGGGAATTTACAAAAGGCGGACATTCTTACGAAGGCATTGCCAAGGGTAAAGTTTATCGAGATGAGGGAGCTTATTGGTCTTACAAGATTACGGGGGTGAATGTTAGTTTAATCTTGTAATGCAAGTTTGATAACTAGAAGGACTTAGTTGTTAATCTTGTAATCTAGGTTTTGAGTTAGTTTCCTAGATAGAGTCAAATGTCTCATTAGATAAATGTAATAGATAGTAGATAATGGTTATCTATTCCTTGAAGGACAAGGGAATAGTGGCTTATAAATAGAAGGAATTATTGTAAGTCAAGTATTCAGTTTAATAATAAGAGACAAAAGGTTTGGCTCAATTGTGATCTTTGATATCGATTCCAATAGGTTAAACCCAATTAGTTTTGGTCCAGTGAAATAAAAACCAAAACAAGTTAGACCTGTTAGATTTCAATTTTCAAGTTAGAATTATTGTATTCTAACCCGATAAAATTAGGATTATTTAATTCCAATTCCCCTTAAAGATTTGACATTCTCTCAAAACCACTATTATTATTATTATTATAGACATAAAAACGTAATAATTGCCAAAAGGATATGTAGTGGAGCATTGGAGCCTATGAAGACGAAGGTACATATCTCACTGGTACCATTCAAATTTTCAAAAATCTCTTCCTTTTTACTTTTTTTAGGCATTGGTCTTGACCCATGGGGTTTGATAGCGAATACTTTGAAATATCCATTTCTAATAATTTCTTTAGATTGATATAAACAAGTGTAGAGCACCCTTAATAGGGTGATCAGGGTGGTTCATGATATCACCCTGTAATTTAGCGTGATATCGTGAACACCGACCTTATGTGTTTAGTGATGTAGTGATAATGACCTCATGTGTTTAGTGAGTTTAGGTTATAGAGTGTGGAGGAGCCTATCCTTGAGAATAAAATGTGAAAAGTTGAGGTGACACAAAGTCAGTTTGTGTGATAAAACAAGTTTAGTGATGTGGTGATGAACATCTTCTCCACCATACGAATACTTTCAAGTATCTAAAGTGAACCCACTTGGCAGTATCATCTTATTTTAGAGGGTTGATCAATCTTGCATTGTCACTTATTTTTAGTCTCAACTAACTTGAAACACATTAGTTATTCGCAACACTTCTTTCAAGTATGCTAAACCATTTTTGCTCAATTAAAAATAAATTATAAATACATAAAAATTAACTGAACTTACAATAAAATTTTACAAGATCCAAACATAAGAAAAACCAAAATGCGAAAAGTTAAATAAACGAAACAAGTACAAAAAGGGTTTTTTTTAATGCCAAATCTAAAAATCACAATGTCAATTATACTGTTGAGCTATTTCACATTTTCGGGCTAGAATTACTTGCAACCTCAGACCAATAAATGTCGTGCTTGAACCACCTCCTCGAGATTTAGCAGATTTCTAGGTTGCATCAGTTTTGAGTTTTGTGAATCCTTAGAAAAATATTATTTGTGTGTGTAAAATATTCTTTGTATTTAAGTGAAGATGATAAAATGTTTTGAATAATAAGTAACATATAAAATAGCGCTGACATATCGTGTCAGACACGACCTGTTAAGACATTAACACGATAAGATACGAACACGAAATAGATAAACACGACACAATAACTTATCGTGTCATTTTTTTTCCAAACACGAACACGAACCTATTTATAACATGTGAACACGATAAGACACAAACCTATTTATAAATATTAACCATTAAATCATACCCACAAAACATGTGAATGAGAGACTGAGTAGCGTCGGTATTGAGAGGAAGGACTCTGGTGACCCCCCGGGGGTGGGGGTGATGATTGGTGACAACGGATGATGGACGTGTGAAGGGGCGGGTGACGGTGACAGCGGGAGGGGGCGGTGAAGTTGAGAAGGAGGAGGAGGAACGACTGAGCATGAACATATATAGGATCTATGATTTGAAAATTGAAAATAAGGTTCCTTCATCTTTAGTCCACATATGTATAAGGTATACCACTACGCAATATATAACTTTTTTTAAATAAAAAAAATATTAATATGTTTTAGCTGGTGTTTAACATGTTAACAGCTCTTTGACCTGTTTAGAGACGAAACATGTTAATGTCGTGTTATCCTGCTCGTGTCTAAATTGTCAGCCCTAATATAAAAGAAAATATTCAAGAAGCCATATATTATTTGTAACGAAGGGTTGGTTCCCGTAGGGCTGGTGTCGGTATTACCAACCAGGTACCACTACCTAGTCAATAGTACCCGATAACGCCCTACCTATCCTTACCCAAATTAAAGCCACAGTACTAAAATCATAAGGAGCAATCTTAACTTAACATAAAGTACCCGAATTCCAGTTTTCCATTTCACTCTTTGCTTTGTAAATTCAAATTCTATTCAAAACTAACAACGGGTTTTACAAGCAATTTCGTCATGCTCTGTTTTTCTTCAATTCACTGTATGCTCTGTTTTTCTTTAAATCACCATTGAAAGAAAACCAAGCAAAATCCACTATCCCCGATATGATCTCATCGTTCCCAAAACAATACGCTTACTGAATCATACATATTAATTTGACAAAATCAACCTTTGTTTTCCTGACATTAATTTCTTTTTTGTGGGGATACAAGGTAAAAATATTTTTCAGTTCACAAAATGATGCGTTTGCAATTTATAAGGTGTGTTTTTATTCATTGAAACATGCGTTTTTCATTTATAACGTGCATTTTATTCATTTATAACGTGCGTTTTATTCATTTATCATGTGTGTTTCTATTCATTTATGATGTACGTTTTATTCATTTATAACGTGCGTTCTATTCATTTATAACGTGCATTCTATTCATTTATAATGTGTGTTTTTATTCATTTATAACGTGCGTTTTTCAATCACTAACATATGCATATGACTCTTCTTTATCCTTCATCACTTGATTCATTGAAACTAGGTTGTTTATGTAGTTTAATGAGTAAAATCAAAAGTTATTTACAAACAATGATGAAAGGCCTACTTGATTTTACGTTTCATAGCCATAATGCTTTGTAATCGAATTAGTTATTGAATCATGCTCTGTTTTTTCATTACAAAAACAGAGCATGTTCCAAGGTCATGGGTTTTTAAAAACAGAGCATGGTTTCCGGTCTGGTGTTTCTTTTATTACGTTCGACAGTTACGTGAGTTCTTTTTTCCGATCATAAAACTGATTGACGAGAAAAGGGCGACGCAAGTTGAATTGAATTGAAATTTGATTTTGCAATTGGATAATAATACCCTTACCTATGCTAAACCGTTTTTAATTTTCTTAAATATTACAATTGTGCCACCGCGTTATACTTAACCCTAATCTACGACCTATGTTCCTTCTCACGCTTTGTAGGTTAAGGTTCCTTTGTACATTATTCTTCCTCCGTATTATAGTTTGTCATTTGCAGACTACGTTGTGCCTCCACACGAGTTTCCTCGCTGGAGTAACAGCCGGGTGAAAACCGAGGTGCGGCTCGAAACGCTCCTCGGTGCATTTGTCACCATCATTGCCCGGATGCCGCATAAAATAATGAGAAGAGTCAGAATCGAACCTGGGTCACAAGGAACCCAACTCTTTTTATTACCATCAACTTTATATGTTAATGTTATATGATCTTAAATCTAAATAAAAGATTACAATTAATGTCACTACTACTATGTGACGCTCTCATTTAATTTATTAATAATATTGTAAAGAGAAAGTATACAATACATATCTACCTTAACGTAAGAAATGTAGGAATCCACCACAGCTTGACACGTGTAAACTATAGTTAACTCTAAGTAACTCAATCTTAGTTGATTAAAAGGGTAATCTAGACTTTTATAAAACACTTAAACCCACCCTTTGCTATTATAACACACACCTAAAGATTAACCAGAGAACAGAGAGAGAGAGAGAGAGAGAGAGAGAGAGAGTGTGTGTGTGTGTGTGTGAAGGAGCCAAAGACCTCCCCACCGCCATCGACGGTGGAGCTCCGGTCATCAACAACCACTCGAAACGGTGGAGCCACAACTCCGTGACTCATCGAAAAATGACGTCACAACCCGGTGAATCATCAAAAACTTTGTGTAGCTGATATGCTAATTGAATATGTAGTTTAAATTAGCATTTATAAGTTGAAATGAAAGAATTTAATTTGATATTGATTGTTGATGGTGAAGGACCATACCACCATTATCATCTGAAGAAGAAGGCGAAGACGAATCATCCGTACCAAAACAGAGGAGCAACCCCGTTCTTTTACTAAAGGTGCGTTTAAACAAAATGCACGCAATCGAACGTGCATTTAAACAAAACACACTCAATAGAACGTGCGTTTAAACAAAACGCACTCACTCAATCGAACCTGATACAACAGACCCGGTAACTTCCATGAATGCAGCTTTTGCACCCGCTGTATCATCAAACATCCCATGGGCAGATGTGTTAGGGAATCATGATCAAGAATCCACATTGTCGAGGGAAGGTGTCATGAAACAAATTGTTGGAATGAAACATACATTGTCTCAGTTAAACCCGTTTGGTGTTGATGTTATCGATGACTTTGGAAATTATAATCTTGAAGTACATGGAATCGAAGGAACAAGTTTTGGGAATGAATTGATGCTACTTATACATTCTTGATAGTGGTGACTACTCTACACTTTCCGCTATCTCTGGCTACGAATGGATTAAACCGTCTCAACAGTTTTGGTTTCAACAAACTTCGATGAAGCTTCAGAAGAAGGCAAAAGCTCCTGGACTAAAGGTGTGTTTAAACAATAGAAACTATGCGTTTAAAGAAACAAGATGTTTTTTTTATAAATTTACAACGTGCGTTTGTTTTGGTTGTCCCACCAAATGCACTTTAAACGCTCGTTATCTAGTAAACACATATATAATGTGCGTTTAAAACCCCCTGTTATCGGAAACTTCGTCTGCAACTTTTTTTTACCTAATTTTTTATGTTTAATTCTTCTTCTTGAAACAAAATCGAAAGTATTTGACAACTACTACGAGCGTTTATTCATAATCCTATGATTTTCGTATGATTGATCGTCCCCATTATAATCCTCTCTTTTCTAATTTTTAGATTCAAATACTGACCTTACATTTTCATTCAATGTAATCGACTTTTTTTTTTGTTATTTTGACTGTTTAATCATTCAGAATGTTTAATCGGATTTAAAACGATGAAAAATCAGGTTTCGATTGATTATGTTGTTTCGATTTGAAAAAGATTTAAATGTTTTTTTCTAATTTACCCTTGGTTAGAATAAGCCGACCATGATTAGGGTTGTTAATTGCCATCATGTCACCGCCTACATCTAAGGGCTGAAAATGCTTCCTACGCTTCTCACGTTAAGAAAGATATGTACATTATCTCTTCCCTATTGTAAATATTACTATATCAGACTAAAATATGTTATATTAGATCTAACTATTATATATATATATATATATATATATATATTTTGTCATTATTCTTGTTTTATTATAAAATAAATAAAGTAATATTATTAAAACAGAATTATCCTTTTCTATGTCATATCAAATAATATTTATTGATTTTTCTCTTATCACTTATTTGTTTAATAGTGTTAGAATCAAATACACAATAAAAGAAAAATAAAAAGTCATAGAAAGAGTATCAAACGGAATTTGATTGAACTCATTCAAACGGCATTGAAACCGTCTCATCGAACCCTACAATCTTAGTTTTTAGGTTTCGCTTTTTTCGATTTTTGACTTGTACTTTTTAGAATTCACGTTATACTATTGTGTCTTTTTCTTATTTTTATCATTGTATCATTTTTGCAATTCATTGTGTCTTCTTTCTTCAGCGTTTTGTTATATTTTCGGCATTGTATTATATTTTGTGGCTTATTGTATCATATTTCTTGATCTATTGTGTTTTTTGTATCATTCTCACCATTCTCATTTTTTATTACATTGTGTTGGATAACTTGACTTTTGTTTAATATTAATTGTCTTAATGTTTCTTTTTTTTTTCATTTACTAATAACTATTTAATTTAATATTTTACACAGACTCCTGACCTAATAAAAAACAATGTAATATGTTATAACCGTTATAATACGCATGTTTCTAAATTCTAGTCTATTAATAAATAAAAACTGAAGTAAAATGTTATAATAACTAAATAGTACATCAAACTTTATTTTTTCAAAAACATATCCTAAAAATTTTATGTGTTAACTGATCACATTGTATTTGTTTGTAAAATACATGTGTTTATTTAACCATGCAATTCACGTGTTATTTAAAGATGTAATGCTATCATTACTTAAGTCTATATAATTATATCTAATTTATTTAACGCGGGTAATACACGGGGTTTTTAACCTAGTTATTATTAATGTAACGGCATGGGAGTATATGTCTTCGTATATAAATATTATAGCCCAACGGTATTTTGGTGGTGTGATAAGACTTAGGGACAATAAGGTCCTGGGTTCGAATCTCACAAGGGGGTTTTTCTCATAATTATGAGTTTCCTCCTAAATTGACGACTTGATGGTGAAATATGATCGCGTGGTAACACTGGTGGCATGATGATACTCCAGTGATCCGTGAGTGATTCCAATTGGCCGTTCAAAAAAAATAAATAAATTTAAATAAACAGTTATAAATGTTATTTATAACAATATCTAATTAAATTTTCGGAAGATATGGGTCGCATTGAAGTTCTTTTAAATGGCTATGAGATAAAGTCAAGCATACCAAGTGGCTCTGTTTGGATGCAATAATAGAGAACTATTATTTAAAAAAAAAAGTTAGAGAACTATTTTGATTAAATGAAATGTCCGACTTCAATGTATAATACATTGAATAGTGTATACACTTAAAACACCACAAATTTGGCACATTACATCGATGCAATACTCAATTTAAAGAATACTGTTTGGGTGATTTCTAAATTATATCTTAAAAGTACAAATTTGCGGGTGTTTTTTAAGTTTGAAAAACGACTTCAAAAAATGGTAAAAAAACTAGAAAACATGCAACAATTAGCATAAATAACAAAGAGCATCAACTAAATAGCGACCAGGCATGCGGATTCAAGAAAATTAGAGTAGAAAAGAGATGGAGACGTACCTGGCAATAGCGAATAGAGTCCATGACGACAAGGAAAGAGTTTAAAGAAGTAAAACGATGACGGAGGCAAAATAAAAAAATTAGGGTTATAGAAAAGAATGACGGCCTCTTTATTTTCTTATTTAAGTAAAACTTACATTGGGAGCTTTAAACTTTAATATTCTATGTTTAACTTAAAAACGTTTCTCACATGTCTAATTTAGATGTAAAAAATTAAAATTTTAACATATTACATCTATATAGGTCAAGTATAAAATGAAAACCCACTTGAGTTGAGAAAACCTTGGAAACCCATGTAAAAAATGATTTTTTTCTTTTGAAAAAAATAACCAATGTAAAATACATGTTTTTAAGTGTTTTTGGCCAAAAAAATATAAAAAGCGCCGAAGGGATTTTTTTAAAAAAAATAAACAAAGCTGCGAAAACACATGTTTACAACAGCTTTTATAACAGCAAATAGCTGAAAACATATGTTTTTTAGCAACTTTGTTTATTTTTTTTAAAAAAATCCCTTCGGCGCTTTTTATATTTTTTTGGCCAAAGATGCCTAAAAACATGTTTTTTACATTGGTTATTTTTTTCAAAAAAAAATAATGATTTTTTACGTGGGTTTCCAAGGTTTTCTCAACTCAAGAGGGTTTTCAATTTATCCTTCCCCTTACATCTGTATCGTTAAAAATTATATACATATATATTTTACCTTATCGCTAAACATAAATAGTGGGCGCAATTTAATCGCTATCATTACGCACATAGCATATAGATAACTTGTCGCTATTTGCCATTGACAACCGTGGAGGCGGCAAAGGGATGATGGAGGCAGGTGATAACAACGTAGACAGTCATAACAACAATTGTGATGCCACTTGATTACCGGGTTAACTCCCAATGCTGTGATAGCCTGTGACAGCAAAACTCAATGCTATAGTGGCAGCCCAATGACTTTTGGTCCAATACTTATGTAATTCAATCAATGCTTATAACAATATACTCTGTTTCCTAATTCAGCCCATAACAGGATTTTTTCAAATAAAATAACAAAACTGATGATAACATGCATTACTGGAACAATTGCTTACAATATATAAAACATGTTGGGTCAGTCTTCTTCATCAGTGCTGTCATACTGCTGACATAATGAAGCAAGTCCATTACTTTGGCTACACTTTTCTTCATTTCTTTCTTGTGTTTTAGCCTCTGATGATTTCTTTACGACGCTAAACTTTACTGTTGAAGACTTTAGAACGATCCGCCCACTTGATGAACCACTCGATTCTTCTGCAGTAATAATAATAATATCATTAGTAATAACTCTACAGTTATAAACTACATTAGGTAAACCATCCACACACAAAAAGAGAAGACACCGCAGGATTGCATTTACCTTTCTTATTCGGTTTGTCACCGATGGTGCTTTTTGTTAAGTAATCTGTTGGCTTGTCTTCAGAAGTCTTCCTCTTCTACATTACAAAATATTGAAAATTACATTCCTTATAAAAGAAGACTCATGATAGACACCATATACATAAGACCTTATCATACCTTTGTGATATTATCATCATCATCATCAAGCTCATCGTCATCAATTCGGCGCACAAACTCTCGTGATCCCTAAATAAAAATTCAGATTTTAATCATCTTATGAAACATGTCATAGAAACATAGCATGAAAAAAAAAATAAATAGTCGCACTAACTTGGAAAATGGATTTTATGAGTGCTTCATCTTCTTCTTCCAGCTTTTCTTCCTGCTGCAAGAGATCAAGAAACAATATAAGCAATAACTCTTGATAACCATAAACTTATAATGTTTATAACTAAACTAAAGCAAATACCATACCTGTACTGGAGCTGATCGCTGCAAGGCTTCAAGCATTGAATCCACACTTACATGTGCATGCCTTGACTGCAAAACATATACAAATGGAAATTTTTAGATCCACACACAAGTATATAAATAGATAAACGTTCATATTTAAGTGTAGAATTGAAATAAACCTTCATGGACTTCATTTCATCAAGTGCAGACAGGATATCCATTTCTCTTTTTGAATCAAGTGTTCGGTTTTCCAAAGATTTCATTGCATCTCCCATTTCTTCTGCGTCTCTTTTCTTTTTCTCCTCTTCACCAACCTGAAACAAAATAATTTGGTACGAGTGAGAAACCATGTGCTCTAGGGCGAATCAGGTTGACAGCCAAACACTTCTTTGTTTATTCTTTATAAATGATTACGGTTTTAATTATGTACACAAATTACAGACCATCTAAATATTCAAACAAATTGATTTAAGATGTTGCATGCATTAAGAAATAGACTCCGCATGGCTTTCAACTTGTTTGACTTGTCTTTTTTAGTAATGATACACATTTGACCATTTGGGATTAAAAAAACAAACACAAACTAAATCGACCCATTAATAAGTAAGTGGGTCGAAATTGACACATCTAAATAACCACAGCACGAACAACAGTAGATAGAGAAACTATATTAGTATTTTGTATACAAACTCACCTCATCTTCGGCACGCCAAGGCTCAAAATTCCTTGCAGCTCCAGACTCAACAACATAATCAGAATTTTGAGGGTCTGTCTTCATAGTGATCTCAGCAGAACACTTGGTGCACTTAAAATAAAATCTGAATATTTGAATACCCAGATATGTCTGCACATGTAAGAAGTGAAATAATGAATGTCAATTACGCATATTGTTGGACAAAACATTGGTAAAACACTAATTCAACTATTCAAGATCTTTCACAGAAATCAACAAATTTCTAAGAGAACAAAAAACATTCACATATATGTATGTAGATGAGTGTTTATCGATAACATACCTCACCGATAACATCTTCTTTGCGTGAATTAAATTTGGTACCCTTATAGATATAGTTGCCACAAGTGCTACACCGAATGCTCATTGGAAGCATCATCCGAACTTTAATTTGCTGATTCTTTGGCATACGCCTTCTGGGAATTTTAGCCGGATCGAAATCCGGTGGATAGTACTTATTCAACACCTTTCTCTCCGCCATCTTTTCTTTGTTGTTTACTGATTAACTGATGGGAATAGACTGATTATCAGATAATCTTCTGTTTGAACAAACCAAAAACAAATTAGAATAAAAAAGAGAAGAAATAAACACAGTTACAACAATATAGAAAACAAGGTATTCGGTATTAGCACTTGAAAAACAAGCAAAGCACATCATACATTCATACACATGATTCAAATAAACTTAGGGTTACCAAAACCAACAAACAAGCAATGATGCTGAAGATGCTAAACAGCTAAGTAGAAAACAATTCACGAACGAATATTTATCGAACAGTTGCAAACTAAACATTCAGTTGTTGATAAAATCCATGTTCCGGGCTTCAAATATTGAGTATTTGAGTTGGATTCAGCCCTTACAAGCTAAAGATGACAACTATATCAAGATGCACCAACAGATTCACAGATCAACTCAAAGAAGAAAATCAAACAGTTTATAAAACAAATCCATATACAGCATACAAATTACAAACACCAACCACCAACGCATTAACAACCAAAAATCAAAACAGATTAAAACCCTAAATTATCAAGATATCAACATAAATCAATCATGAAACTATTAAGTATTAACCACTATAAATAACCAGCAGCATTCAGATAATAATAAAACATAAATCGTATCAAGAGCAAACAATCAATCTGCACTCAGTTCGTCCAGCCTTTAAAAATCGCACAACAAATCCAAAACCAAAACCACAAAAAACCTAAATGAAGAACCATATCAATCGAAATCGCAGAAGTAGTGTATAGAGAAATCACTAACAAATGCTCAACTCAAATCCCCAAAAAGCAGCCCAATCCAACCACGATGAAGCTTAAAGGTCTCCTGGATACTACTGATGTCTTAATTTTGGTGGATAGTGGGTCCACCCATAATTCATCTCCTATATTCTTGTTCGTGAATTAAAGCTCGTGACTAAATTTGTAACCCCCTTTGGCGTTCAAATTGGCAATGGTGATATCATCCGTTGTAATCGCCTCTGCAAAGACGTTACACTACAGCTTCCTAATCTAAAAATTACTCAGGATTTCTATCCATTTTCCATTGGAGGAGCTGATGTCGTTTTGGGAGTTCAGTGGTTGTCTTCTCTAAACACTGCCCAAAACCCCGCCCAGCTGCTGACTTAGTAACTCAGAAAAATAGCAGGAAAACAGTTCACAAGCAGCAAAGCATTAGCGGGAACAGTTCACAGGCGATTTTCAAGAATAGTTAGTAACTGTTGTTAGTGGTAGTATTAGTAGGACTGTAGGAGTCTTTGTGTTGATTTACTGTTACAGTGGATGTTTATATTATCAAAATTAGGGTTTGAAACCTTGTAATTGGAGAATAGCCCATCTCGAATCGGGCCAACCATTCCTTTGTTTCCTGTTTTTAATCTAATCAAATCCTAGTTTCTATCACATTCACAAAAAAAAAATGCAATAACCCGATCCAATTAAAAGAGTTGATTAAAAGAAATAAAAGTTTACCTTAACTTCTTAAGTCAAAATCAGAGCTTTAGGCTGTTTAGGTTTCGTTTGAAGCCAGAAGTCAAAATCCCTAATGAATAATAAGGTCAGAATCCATAAGTGAGAAATCCTAACAATTTGGGGAGGCTTAAATATCGAGGGTCTGTTTTTGTTAAAAATCGCAGGGCAAAAACTTGAACGCACAACCTGCGTGATCCCTATAACAAAACTCAAATCTTTAACCTACTGGAACAATACAACCTTAGTTTGTTAAATGTGTTCAGTACTTCAGTCAGTATCTAGGTCTAACTGGAGCGATTTGTTTCGACGAACCAGAAGCGAATGGTATGACTACACGAAATTCGTGGCTCTTTGAGCGAATTCGGTGACTATGATATATACGCTATATTGATTAAAAATTTGAAACTCAATGGGTTCACATGGACCAGTAAATGATGCTGAAGGCTATAAATACTGAGTCAGATTTAACCCTAACAAGCTAAAGGTAATAACAATATCATAACACATTGTGTAAAGCAAAAAGGCCAATCAAACATGAAACTATGAACCACCACAATTAACCAGCAATTAGATAATGATAGAACAAAAACCCTAACAAACAAATAATCAATCAATCTGATCTTAATAATAGCATAACGAATAATAATCAAAACCCTAATTGGAAAACCATATCAATCAAGATAGATAAAATAATATTAAAGAGAGATTACAATGAATTGCACAAGAAACTTACTGAATGGAATGTGACAGAGATGATTTATAATATTTTTATAAATTTCGTTTTGGAATTTGGAAGGGAGACTCGTTTTATAGTTTTAGTCTTTATTTTATTTTTATGGGCTTGGGCTTATTGGGAAACAACGCTATCATTATCGCATAAGCTTAAATAAATAACAATAAATCTTTTCTTGACAATTTACATAACATTTTTTTTTTTGAAAATCACTAAAATAGGCTCTCACTCCCACTGAACGATAGAGTTATAAAAATAATCTTGGTGTTTTTTGAATCGCCAAGACAGCCTTGACTTTTCGCTTAATGCGTCTCTTCGGTGGACCATATCTCATGCGTCATTTTTCGTCCTCACTATCTATGGTTAAGTGATTATTTAATTATTTAACAATTTTTATGGGTATTTTGATTTTTTTTCTAGTCAACACGGTTATTTTGGTGATTTTTCTCATTTTTTGAGCGACGACATATTTGAGCTCAGTGCATGTCTCTTCATAGCCCACATATATATTCATATCTTAGTTGTAATTATAACAGTCCACTGTTAATTTGAGGCGTGAGGATGGTGCCAAACCGCTCTACGAGGAAACCGACTAGCTCGTAAAACCTTCTGACTTGCTTTCCAGGAGAAATTCACAGGCAACAAGATTTGAACATGGGTCTTCCCTTTGAGAGAAACACAAAGTGCCACACACAGGGCCGGCCCTGAGAATTCAGGTGCCCGAGCCGCGAAAAATGTGCCCCTTAGTCTTAGGCCTTAACGAAATAAATAACGTAAACTATTTTCTTTAAACGACTACTAAAACAATATCAATTGAGTATAGTAGCCATTCTCTATCACATTTGTCCAAATTAGATTGAGTTCTTGTATATATAGCCATGGTAAATCGTCTACCATCAAACCTTTCTTAAGTTCAAATAGAAAATAGATGTACGTCAAAATTCCTTAACATTTGTGTTTCTTTGATACATATCAATACCTTATACCTACATCGATCGAATGATACATTATTCTTTTGTAGTGCTTTTTGAAAATGGTAAACAAACTAAACCCCACCTATGTTTGTAAAATAATTTGCCAATTAGAAATTCTTATGACTTCCAATTTCAAATTTAACTTCTAAACGAGATATAGAAACTAGTAGCCATCGTCAATCATCATACAAAATCTGAGAAACTAGTAGCCAAATGATTGTAAAGAAAAAGAAAATAAAACATTACAGTTGGTCCTTGGTGGTGGTCGCGGTGACCGGAGTGCAAGTGGTGGTCAGGTGTCAGCAGTCAGTTTTTTCTAATTGACACAACAGAGTTGCAGCAACGTTTTTTTTTTCTTCGTAATCTAGTAGGTGGGCATTGGCAATTGGGTATTGGATATTGAATATTGGGCTGTGCCTAATATATTAAAGAACTTGAAAAAAAATTGTGCCCTCTTGGATATTGGGCCCGTGCTATAAGTGCTCCCTGCACCCCTAATGGATCGGCCTTGCCACACCGCCGCGGGACTAGAAGGCCTTTGGCTTTGCATAACATTTGTGTAGATTTAGTGGTGCGTGTTATTTAAGCTAACTTGAACACATGATTGATCAAGTAAATGAATCATGTAATGTAGACATTTAGTGGTGGTGTTCTAAGTGTTCAACAAGTCGAGTTAATATTCAAATATTGAAATTTTTATGCTTATTCTAAATTGATTCAATTTTGAGTTTTGAATTTGATTATGTCTGAGTACGTTTTTACGTCATTTTTTTCTCATTTAAATTTAACCGCCTCGTTGCAATAAGCGGCCCCTACGTCTACTTAGTTATTCTTTTCTATATTTTATGCTTCAGGCTAATTTTTGCATGTTAACTCTACGTCTACTTAGTTATTCTTTTCTATATTTTATGCTTCAGGCTAATTTTTGCATGTTAACTCGCAACAACAAGCGTGGTTCAACTTTATACGTCTAGTTCTCGTTTGGTTTAATGGTCCCGCCAGTCCTAAATATTAGTTAGTTACTCCGATGAGTTCCCAAATTTAGGTCATATTTCCCAAACCTTTGGCCACTTTCAATGGATTCGACCAATTTTTGACATAATTCAGTTGATTCAATAACCAAATTCAGTTCATATCGCAACAATTTAATCGATTCGAGTACTGTAGGCGAATTCGACCTCCGCCTGACTTTGGTAGAATATTTTATGTTTGACTTACAACGATTCAATTGGTTTTTGGTAGATGATTATTCAAGTGGCTAGATTAAAAGGTGACAGTCCTTCTGCTTTAGAGTTTTCGGAAAATTACCGTTGGCAGATATTATTGAAAAAACTATTATTTTTGTTTCTTGTAAATCTATTTGATGTTTGGCATATATTATTCGCAAATACAATTTGCAAACCTATTATTTCTTACAAACTTATTTATCACATGCATGATTTGTCATCATCATCAATGAGCTTAGAAGTTGAGTCTTATCTAAATCATTTGAACATAAAGACGATGATGATATGACATGTTTGGATAAACTTATTTGAGTCCAAAAGGAATTTTGGTTAAAAGGACTTATTGATTTATGACTTTTTAGAAAAGTGTTTGGATTAGCTTATGTGGTAGGGAAAAACAATAAGTCAATAAGTTCTTTTGTAAAAAGTGTTTGGTTTAACTTATTCAGGTAAAATGACAAAAAATGATATAAGAAGGGTACCTAAGGATATAAGGAGGACATGTAAGTAAATAACAAAAAAGACTTTTGGTTTGCCAAATACTTTTTTTCAACTTTAAACTTATTAGAGAAGTCATAAGTCAAAAGGAGGTGAAAAAACAAAGAGCCAAACATGCTCATAGTACCATGAACCAAACAAACAATGAAATACCTGTTAATATGTTATGACAACATACATGACTATGAAATGGAAGACAATGTCATTCCTCATTTTTGTTGAAGATTAGAGACAGTGCTAATGAAAAGGATGATGAAAGTGATGGTGTTATGACTATACAGAACGTGATGTTGTATATAATTTATTCAATTCGAGTAAGAAACTCGAATTCGATTTAGTTCCAATTCAGCATAAATAATAAATTGTTTTACTCATAGTCACATAGTTCGCTGGTCGAGCCACGATCTTCGATCCAGATCGCCCGTACCGAAAAGCGGTACGAACGTGTTCCGGGTTTGCTCCGGATCGTGATTCGGTACATGAAAATGACTTTCCCAGTTTGCAACTATTATTTGGTGAAATCCAAGGTTTATGCTTAAGGAATTGAGATGAAGAAATTGAAGCTTAGCAGTGAATATTATGAAGAACAATGAAGTTGAGGCACAAGACAATGAAGATGAAGGTTTGGATTTGCAAATGAGGATGAAAGTGACAGTTGATTCTTGGTTTTTAACCTAATACCCCCCTTTTAATTAAGTTACACACTTACACCTTAATGTTTTTTGCTTTTACAATTATAACCCAAAACTTTATCTACTAGTTTTTTTTTACTTATTTCATTAAGAGTTGTGTTTCTTTAATATATTTATATTATTATATATTTTATGTTGTAAAAGGTAGGGGTATTTATAGTTTATACAGTACATTGTACCGAAGCGATCCGAAATAAGCCTACCCCTGCTCGTACCGAATTTTAGAGACCTGGTGAATTGCGTTCCCGTTCCACGATCCGTACCGGATCGTACCGCGAACTATGTGACTATGGTTTTACTTTTAGTTTTAAAACTAATACAAACTCATTATTTTAACATATAAAATACAAATCTACAAAATTGATAAACATGTCAAATACGGGAATAGTAAAAATAGTAGATAGTATAGTTGTTAGAGTTTTGTGATGTATAAGGTATGTATGTAAAATATGGTTATGGTAAAAGTTGCAGAGACTATGAGTTCTTAGAGTTTGACCAAAATTTAGAAGTTTTTTTTTTCAATGTGTATATTTGTGTATATAATATGTGCATGTGTGTATATATTTAAAAAACACTTACTGTTTTTATTCGAATTTCGAATTGAATTTAAATTCATAAATTCGTATTTGAGTCGTGTTCGATTTATTGGACTCGAATTCGAATTTAATCGAATTCAAATTCTTAATAATCGAATCGAATTCATGGTAATTGGATCAAACTAAGTAGAATTTCAAAATTTTCGAATCTGAATCGAATTTTGAACACCCCTAGACTGAGAAGGATACAAAAAACACAATAGATTACAAAATATGCACAATGAGCCACAAAAATATAACACAATGCCGAAAAATATAACACAATGCTGTTGAAGAAAAATACACAATGAACTACAAAAATGACACAATGATGAAAATAAGAAAAAAAACACAATGTTACATAAAAGACACGATGATACAACGTAAATTCTAGAAATTACAAGCTAAAAAACAAAAAAACCGAAAATCTAAAAACTAAAATCGTAAGCTTCGATTAGACGGTTTCAATATCGCTTGAACGAGTTAAAACCATTATTTCCCCATTCTCTCTTTTTTAGTGTGTAACAAAGGGAAACTTGATAGAGATGACATGTGTGAAACTTTGTACTTTATATGCAGAGAATATGTGTCCCAACAGTTGGAAGGTGGCACTAAAGAGAATAGGTTACGGGACATGTGGGATGACTGGTCAAGTGGACAACTTGCAAAACATTGACGGATCATCACTTGTACACATGCTTCATAAACTTGTAGTTAATAGCTACAGTCTCAGCATACTCACGACACAAAGTTGCTAAACGTAGAATATATAATACATAATTTCAATAATAAGGACTATTTTGAGATTTATGAATTATATCATTTTATTAATTCCGTGTAATACACATATTTGTAAGTGGTAACCTAGTGCATGAATATATATATATATATATATATATATATATACCATTGTTCAAACTTTTGTGGAAACTCAAAAGATGGGCTTAGTATAGTGGGCTTAAGAACATGAAGGTGCTTGTTAGGTTCATTTGTAAACACAAAAACTTGTATTGTCTCATATTTAGTTACGACTTCATATGCATTGTGGTAGCGGTCTGATTCGAAATCCAACGGATCGAACCATATAATGCAAAGTTAGACGTCTCATTGGTCTAATTCTTTTTGTGATTGAGAGTAGTCCCTTAGGCTTTTTTTCACTATCACATCAAAAAGTAACTGCCACCTAACTGATACATTACCACACCACTTTCACTCACTTTTTTTTTCATTACAACCTCTTATGGTTTCATGAGTTTGGCTCCACGCAATTAGTTTTCAATCATTACCCCTTTTTGGGCCAAATTGCTAACTACGGTTTTGAAGAATGACAAATCAAAACAAACCAGTCGGATTGGGCGGGTCAACTAGACCGGCCAGTTTTACCACTTTGGTGGTGTAAAAGTTCAGTTTTCGCTACTTAATGGTTTGAACCAATTTTTTATAATCAAAATCATTAGCTTGTACACTAACTTTTTAAATGCTAAAAATGGATTTATGATTATAATAGATAGATATACATAACTAAATATTCAAATAATGAAAAAAATATACAAATAATAAAGGTTAAACAACTGGTTTGGTTAATAATTTGCGTGCACCTAGGGGAGGGGGTATTGAATCTGTTTTGGATCGACATATGGGCTGGGGAGGTGGCTCTAAAAGAAAGATTTCCAGTTGCATTTTCATTATGTAAAGATCAAAAGGCTACTGTGTCGGATTGTTATAAAAAAGTGAACAATGTGGAATGGAAGCGCGCTCCGGGTTGCCAAAGGGAACAGGATGAAGTGTATCAACTTGCCGAGTTGCTTAGTAAGCAAAGTATAAAAGACGCAGATCTGGTAACGAATCAGCTAACAACAAGATTCCAATAGCGAAAGCATTGTGGGACAGAGAAATTCAGGTGGGTTCGGCTTTATGTGCGAATTTGGATCGATAGGAATGACAAGACATTCAAGGGAGGTCGTATTTAGACACAAAAAATGGTTGCGAAAATAAAAGAAACTTTCTATTGGTGGATGATAAAAAGATCTATCTTCAAAGGGATCTCAATTTCAGATTGGTGTAGCTTTGCTGGAATAATCTTTAGATAATCATGTTTAGTTAGTTGAGATATGTATGTGTTGGTTGTCTAAAAAGGGGCAATGTTTTGTGGTGTGTTGTAATGCCCTTTGCCTTTGTTTAGTTTCCTGCTAAACATTTGAGGTTTGGGTGGGAATAAAATTGTCTTGCTGTTAAAAAAATGGAAAATGGACCAAAATGACAAACCACTTTAAAAGATATTGAAAACATACATTTAAAACTAATCAATCAGCCAACGCTAAGTGGTGGGTACCCAGGGGCGTATGGGATGCTTTTGTAACAAATTGGTGGATACCCGGGTAGTCGAAACATCGTTTGTTGGCCGTTCGAAAAAAAAAAAACTAACCAATCAGCCAACGCTAAATAACTAAATAAGCATTGTTGTCTAAGACGGTTGAGCATTAGCAGACAAAATAAATGATGGAAAGGACCAAGGGTCCACGAAAAAAGCTAATCACAACAATACACGTATAAGCTTGGGAAAATTCTAGTCGCCGGCTAAGGCTTAACCCCCGATTTTACATGTGTTGCCTTTTTATTGGTTTGCTTGTAGTACTCGATGTACGTGATGGCTAACTTCTAGCCGCTTAGCCGGCAATGCTTTTTTACCGGCTCAACTTCCATATTTATTTTGTTAATTTTCAAAGTCATACGTCTACGTTGATGATTTTCCCCTCTTTAAATCCGCATCAAACGTCTAAATTGGACTTTTGGATCTTCACCCAATAACGCAATAATTCATGTATTTATTATTAAATCATAAAATAATTTATACCCTTTTCTTCATTTACTACATGCTTTATGTTTCAAGTTGAAAAGTTAAGTAACATTCATGATAGTTCATACAAACCCACCCCCACTAATTAATACAAACTGGTGCTAGCAAGCCATTATCAAAGGTCATGGACTGCTCGCTTCATGGTTCATGGTCCATGGTCCATGGACAAACCAATTAAAGTGGGTCAACGTTAAGGTACGACGACCCATAGCCTAGTTAAGAAATGTGGGGAGATAGATAATGAAATGATATGGTGTTGAGTGGTGTTTACATCACATGGTACCACACGAGAATCATAAATATGATCGTTTCGACTAAGATGTTAACACGGAAAACACAATGAAAATAAGGGGTTGTGGATTCATACACCCCCTACCTTAGGATTCATACACCCTGGCCCACACTACACACCAATAGGAAACTGCCACATACCCAGAATGTGATGTCATACATGTTGGAATAAATATACGTAATGTTTGTATATTTATCGATAGCCATTATAATCATTTATATTATGATGATCAATTATTAATATTATCCTAAGCCCAATAACAGATATGTCTTTGATGGGCGGACTATCATTAGATGAGCCTTATTAGGGTGTCCCCTGGGTATGTATAAATATGAAGAGATATTATGAGATTAGGGTTGAGACAATCATAACACCATTAGCCATCCCCTATCTATCTATCTCTCTCAATGTGTTCATAACTTAAAAACACATAAACCATCAGAACTGCATACCCTAAAGGGAACCCGATCAAGATGATGGTGTCTTCCATTACTGAGGTTCCTGAACGGTTAAACATATCAGGTACACATGATTGAATATTATGTTCATACTTTATGTTCTTATGAAATATAATCAACATGTGGTATCAGAGCGTATGTTGATTATATCGATTCTTATTCGATTTGCAATAATTAAATCAAATACAAAGTTTTGATTTATGGTTCTTACGGAACTTTGTTTTATTAATGATTGCATAATTAAATCGAAAATAATAAATCATTATGGTTCTTACGAAACTTTGATTTAATAATTTGATTTGTGGTTTCAACACTTTATGGTATAAAATCAACGTTGCCAACTTTCTGTGATATTTTAGTGGTTTAATTAATCATGTGCAATGTTGTTTTGATTTAATTAATGACGGCAAAATTTTGATTGAATCAGTGACGACAAATTTTTTGATTAATTGTTTTGCCAAATAATGATTCGGTTGATATCTTCAAGAACATTATAAGAAAACCGAAAATAATTATATTTTGGTTCAAGATTGGATTAAATCTTGTTTTCGATATTTTAGGAAACTTAATCTCCAAGAATTTTGAAATCATGTTGATAAAGTCAAAGATTTCAAAATATTATGAAATCTTTGGAGATTATTATTCCTATCTAAAATTGGAAAAAGATATAACTAAATCCCTAAATTTTTTGAACCACTAACTTTATCAGTTTTTTAGTTTTTCGATAATTATAACCGTTTTCGGTTTTAAGGATTAATGAATTAAGTTCTCGGATTATCAATTAGTTACCGAATTCAGGTTCTCGGTTTTAAGTTCTCGGTTTAAAGCTTTCGATCAGGTTCATGGACAAGAGTTCTCGGTCAAGGTCTTCTATTTTGAAAACCGAAAATGTTTTTTTTTTGAGATTCCATAATGTGTCCGAGAACCCATCTTATTTATCGAGAACTATCATGTATTCGAGAACCAATATTTTTTCGAGAACTATTAAAGAACCTGAGAACTATTAAAGTTATCCGAAAACATAAGTTATTCGAGTACTCATAATATTCGAGAACTCATCAGTAAATCGAGAACTAATTCTGATATTCGAGAACTCATCATGACATTCGAGAACTCATTATGATATATGAGAACTCATTAACTCTTCGAGTACTCATGATTTATTCGAGATCTCATAAGTCTTTCGGGAACTCATCACTTTCGAGAACTCATTAAGTCTTCGGGAACTCATAATTTCGAGAACCCCTTATGTTATTCGAGATCTCATAAGTTTTCCGGGAACTCATTATTTTTCCGAGAACCCCTTATGCTATTTGAGAACTCATATAATTTTTTTTTTGAGAACTCAATTCTTTGAGAATCCATTATTTTTCGGGATCTCTAATAAAATTTACAGTTTTGATAAAACCTAATGTATCAAGTTTATTCAAAACATTATAAAACCTTGCTTAACTTGCAATAACATTTTTGAGGTGTCACTTCTGCCCAAAGGTGATGTGTCACATTAGTTCGTTATAAAGATCTCGTTAAGCATTGTAGCTCGTTCACGTAAGTACCATAAGGTTTCACTTCTGCCCAAAGGTGATGTGTAACAGATTATGTTGGTGAACCGAGCGTATTGCATTAGGACTTTGAATGTCTCACTTCTGCCCAAAGGTGATGGGTTACATTCACTGTCGGCAATTCAATACTTAAAATAAATAGCGTATAGCAAAAGCTAGAGCATGTTATTTAAGTAGCTTATGTTGGTGTTATTATACTAGTAGGAACCCGCGCGTTGCGGCGGGGCTGTATAATGTTTGATTATTATATGGGTTTGGTATGTGAGTAGTTTTGAGACATACAATGAGGGTGTTTGGGATTGAGTTACAAAACAGCTTATTGACTTATTGGCTTTTTCAAAAAGCCAATAAGTCAATAAGCTGTTTGTCTACCACAAAATACCACAAAAGCACTTTTGGTTTTGGCTTTTTGATATAGGTTAAAAAGCTGTTTTCAAAAAGTCACAAATCCTGGCTTTTGGTTTTTGGCTTTTGACTTTTAGAAAAAAATTACAAATTTATCACCCATACAACCAATATTCACAATAAGTTAAGCGAAACACTTAAAAAATAACAATCTATTGACTTTTTGACGTTTCCCATCCTAAAAGCTAATCCAAACACTTTTTTTAAAACTCCTTTTCAAAAAGTCATAAGCCAATAAGCACTTTTGACCAAAAGCACTTTTGCATTTCCAAACTCAATCCCAAACACCCTCAATATATTAGTTGGAAAATTACGTGACTTTACCATTAAAAACCAACAAGATTTACAAGTGAGTGACGGGTAAACGGGCTACAAGTTGCGCCGCTACCCCTTTTTGAATAGCAAAACCAACTCTATTAAAAATAAAACACATGTATACAATAATAAAGACCAAAAACAGTTGTGAAAGATTCAAGTTTTATTTGCATGTAATTTAATATAATTTAATTTTATGACCGAAATGCAACGTCGTTCAACTATCTCAAGTAAGAACCATATACGACATCACCTTGCCATGCATTACCACACCGAGTGGTCTTACTACTATGTATTCTCTTTTTATGCACCATCTACTTTTTGTGGAATTCTGTAACATTTTAAGTGAAGTGTTTTTTTATAATTTTCTTGCGATCTAATTTCCTACATTATTTTAAAAACTTTTAATACATTCTCTATCCTCGTTTGCAAAATCTTGATTTGATTCTATTTTCTCATTCTTCTCTTCTTATCTCTCCCTTGAACAAATAATTATTCATTTCCTCAGAGTGGGTGTAGTGGGCTTTATGCATAGCGCCCATTGCTGATTTGGACCAAGATGGCGCCCCCCACACCATTACAGGGGGGCTCCATTGGGGCTTTATAAAGAGGGGCTCTATGTGTATAACGCCGGATTGAATTTCTTCCCTCCAATCACTCAATGCCATCTCACACTCTCTCTCTCTTTTATTATTATTTTAATTTAAAAGTTAAAATAAAATATTAATTGGGGCTTTATATATAAAGCCCCACCACTACACCCCTTTTTCAGTTTCTCTCTCCATGCTGACTCAGCAGCCACGTGGACCAATCAGAAATGGGGGCTTTATATATAAAGCCCCCCACTACACATGGTCTCACTCTTTCTCTAACTCTTTTCTGGGCTCTCAAGTCTCACCACCACATGAAGGTACCATCCCACTAACCCTTTATATTTTGTTTACATTTTACTATCAAGATGCAAACATAACTAACAATGAAATTTTGAAGGCTTACCGGGCGTACCAAATATTATCAAACTGAAAACTGGATGATGAAATAAACCGAAGCGAAAAGTTGCCGGCGTAGGTTCTGAGTCGTACGGGAGCCGGAACGGTGGTGGTGGTTGTCGGATCGCTGCTGGTTTTGGTGGGTGTCGTTCGTCGGAGTCGGTTTCGGGTTGCCGGTGAGTGGTCAGAATAACAAAGAGAGAGAGAGAGTCGAGATGGGCTTGTGTTTCGGTGAGGTGGTGTCGTGTTTGGGTTTTAAACTCATCCAAAAGTTAATGTCGTTTGAAGGTGCCCATCGGTTTCTTTTTGTTAATCAAATGTGTTTTAAGGTTTGTTAATGTTAATTTAATCTCAATGATTGTGGTGTTGAAGGTCTCAGTTATAAGAAACCCGATCGGTTTCTTTTTTATTAATCAAATGTGTATTAAGGTTTGTTAATGTTAATTTAATGTCAATAATTGTGATGTTGAAGGTCTCAGTTATAAGAAACAGAAAGAAAAGAAACGAAAGGTACAGTAAAAGAAGATATAACAGGGAGATGAAAGGTGGAGTAAAGTTAATAAATAATTAGTTTTCTATTTTTTTTTTAAATAATTAAATTACAAAGGAATACAAAGTCTCTTCTTTTTATATTAGTTTTCTATTCAACGTTGTAAAAACAATCCACGATTGTGTTATGAGAATTGTTTGTTGTTGTATCTTGAAAAATAGTGGTCTATAATTCTCGAGCACAATAAATAGCGAAAACGTCTTAAAAGAAATTGCAAGCCCCAAAACCCTCAAATGATTTCTTGCCATTGATGTTATTTTGTTCACTGGAAACAAACAATTATAATAACAGTACATGAAGACAAATAAATGTTCATTTTTAAGGAAATTAAACAATTTAGTTAAATTAATGCATCCCTATTAATTGTTCTCTTAAATGTGTCTTACCAAGTTAACAAAATGACTATTTTACCCTTGAAGATGAATGTAAAATGACCATTTAGGCCGTCTAGGATACACTATATAGTAGTATAGATTATCACGTCTTCATTACAAAATTGATTCTTACAATTAATGATCCTTCATTAATATAATGATCATAATCTACATCTGCCTTACATCAATACCCGTAACTCGAAACTAATCTCACATTCTTCTATAAATTACTATCTCAACTAACTGATCCACTCTAATTATCAAAACTAAGAAGAGTTATTTTAAACTTTGTTCTTATCAAGTTACCTCTTAAGACATGACATTCCTGAGCTCTATCTGATAAAGTATTACAGAATAACATATGAGCATAAGAAGTGGAATAAAATGTCACTTATGGTAATTAAGAACTTCTTTTACGGATTCCTATCAGGTGAGCTATTAACGATTATGAGATTCCTAAGACTAATGTATTATCTATGGAAATGAAAGAATATAACGAATTTCCAAGAAGCATGAAATAAATAAATCTAACTTTATGGTTAAATGGGATTTGTGAATACATCTTAATATTGAATAACATGACCCATAAAGCTAAGGGTTACACATGGAACTCAATAAATTTCTAGTGCATAATAACTTTTCCATAAGTACGATTAGATGCATTATGAATCAACTATAACACTCAGAAATATCAAAGTGAAATGAGTGTGTTGATAGCGAATTACGTACAAGAAAAGGAACGCATTAAACTAGAAAATTTGATGTTATTCACCTTAGTACCATTAAACCTAAAAGAGGAAGAATAATTACCATAGAGAGGATAATTATAAGGTCTGGAAACAAAATACAAGTACTACTTTCAGCTATAAGTTTCTCCAAAGGGAAAGTCTTATTAATCAAAATTGTGCCATTAAGAATAGGCATAAGCAATGAGATTACCCATAAGTAAGGAGAACAGCTGGCTAAGATATGTAGTGCCTAATTAAGGATATTTAACTCCACAAATGCTAATGAATTTCAATTAACACATGATGGTTGAGTCTAGTTTTATACGTTTCCTTACCAGAATTCAACGATTACTTAAGATGAGAGTTAGTGGCAAAATTAAGGGTCTATTAACCATTAATAACTTATCCTAGTGTTGAAGCTTTATGATACCTTACGATATTCTTGAGATTACTCAGAATTTAGTATCAATACTAAAAGCTACAATTTTTTTTTGACAGTTACAAGGTTTTAACGATCAAACCAAAGCCACTATTAAGTTAAACTCTCATATTATTTGTAGTCATTATCTGAATAGAAACCTTATGAAATAAAACTAGATGATCCAATAACGTTTTCACAACTTTGTTATCATGAAAATGAGAATTTAACAAAGGAAAATGAGACCTATGCCATTCGTTCACTAAGACCAATATTTCATGAGAAACCATGACCAGGTCACTAAAGGATTCTTGGCTATCAAATCTCATTCTCAGTGATTTTAAAGCATGTGCAAACGCCCTAAACACTAAATGGCGAAATGAATAAATGGGTTTCCATCACAAGTCATAATTAATTGACATTAGTGGAGCTTAGATAAATATCTGATTGTATCTAACTTGTTTCCTACTGACCAAAGTATTAAAGAAATCAATTCATATATACTTAATAAGATTCCCTCTAAGTATGTCCTTAAAATTTCTTATGAAATATGGATGATAAGGGAAATCAAATATAAAATATATGAAATATTCCCGTTCACACGCATCGTTAAAACTTATTATGTGGAGATACTAAGAGACCTAAAAGATTAGTAGGAGCATTAGATGTCCTACTTATGACTTGCAAAAGTTACAGAGGTGGGGGGAACGGAAATTTGATCTATCCTCAAATTACACCTCTTGCACTGGACAACGCTCTATCACAACTTGTCTCCTTAGCACTTATGTACTCCTAACAAAGTTTTGTGGATGCTTAAATATGGGCGAACTTAGATTTCTTACTAAAGTAATCCTCATCAAGAGAAAAGACAATAAACATCATTAGGTTGTTTTCTCTATTAAAATCTATGGATCTTCCAAATGTTAGATCTTAAGCATGCTGAATTCACTAAGATCTCTAAGGTAAGTGGGAGCAGTAAAACTCCTTATTATGACTTTTTTCGGAAGTACAAGATGCGGGGGAGAGACTCATTAAAATTCGAGACTCATTAAGTTAACTCCGGATTTAACTTCGATAATTCCTCTTGTACACCTTACTGCACCAACTCTTACACACTTAGAAACTAATGTTGCTCATTATATACCTGAAAATAAAAACACCTAACTAAAGTTAAGTTTGTATCATAATAAACCCAAATGTTCAACTCGGGAGGTCATCTGGGTCTAAGAGCCCATTAAATTTGATGATTATGTATCCTGCCTGGCTAATACAAAATGGATGTTTGGAAAATTTACTGGTCCTACCTCTTCTAATTAAATCATTAGTATCAATCAATCTTCTAAATGGAATAAAGCAGTTATTAGCATAACTCATTCCATAATTTAGAACAACGTTTGGGATTTGGTTGAATAACCTAAAGGTATTCATAATTAAACGAGATCCGAATGGTAACGTTGTAAGATAAGATTGATTGTAAAAGATTATACTCAAGAGGGATTAGATTATCAAAGAATCTTCTTATCTGTATTACAAAAGATTTCTTTGAGGATCATTACCGTCCTAGTAGCTCATACTAACTAAGAGCCACATTAGATGGACATTAAGACAACTTTCCATAACGATGACCTACATGTTCATTAAGCAACCTGATCTAAACTGAAGGTTAAGAACACTTAGTCTGTAAGTCAATAAGATCCATATATGGGTTGATGCAAGCATAAAATGTGTTGGAATCATAATGAAATTCTCTTCATGAAGAACTAAGTGGATTAAAGAACCTACCTCAAGATGAGTGGGAGCAACTAATGAAAACTTGTCCTTACATAGATGACGTTTCTCTTGACAAGTATATGTTACCTAAGTCAAAGCATTATTCATGCATACTTTTGACATGATGAATATCGGGGATTCCTCTTACGTGATAGGAATCAAAATATACCGAGATAGACCCAACGGGATATTAGTTTCATCCCATAAGTTTTACTCTAAGCGGGTCCTTAAGTATGTAACATACAACATTGCTCTCTTTTAGAGGATAATAGGGTAAATGAGATTATTACCTTATGCTTCATTAATTAGAAGATTGATGTAAATTTAAGTCTATGCTTGTTTATGATATTGTTCGCATTGCTTGATACTAGACTTGTCTAGATTGATGAAAAGCATCTAATGGAACATTACAATATCTTTAAGAAACAAGAGACTATAATCTAAAGAAGAAGTGAGAACCTAAAGTGATTGACTACTCTTACTCTAACTTTGTTATATTCAAAGGAATCAAGTGTCAATTTCGGGGTATATTATAACGTCGGCAGATATAACTATCTCATGGAGGAGTCATAAGAAACCGTTAAAAACAACCTAAGTTATAATGACATAATGTGTTGTTGATCACAACATAATGGTCATTAAATGTTGTTGGTAAATTTATCAGTTGACTCATAACTTATTAACTCCATATAAATACTAAGTTGAAGACTTACTGTGATAAAGTCAGCTGCCCTAATTTCTCGAACAGTAACAGTTTGAGAGGAACTGCATTAGAGTTCGATACGAAATTATTGTTCGCTTATGTTAAGAACAAATAGAGGAAATCAGAATTTTGTATCGAATGCATTCATGATATGCTTATGGATCCAATAACTAAAGGTCTATCACCCATAAGTCTCACTAACGGGCCAACTAAGAGAAAAAGGGTATTACTAATGACCATGTACAACTGCATATCGTACTATGAATGACTTATGACTTATGACTAATGATTAATGATTAATTTTCCTCGTTACGATTTGTTTGTCTATTAGTATGCTAAGCTAGCATAATGGCATAAAGACAATAATATAACAAATCAACTAAGGGCATAACGTTGATTGATCCTAATGTTAAGTTCTAAATTTGTATGTAGTATGATTAATGGGGGTCCTAAGTCGAATAAAGACTTAACGGCTGTATTTCTCTGCTACATTTTGGGTTTAGAACTAAAATGAGTATTAATCTCTGCAGACTTACGTAATACTCATAATAAATGATTACTCGGCTAAGTGGGAGAATGTTGGAATAAATATACGTAATGTTTGTATATTTATCGATAGCCATTATAATCATTTATATTATGATGATCAATTATTAATATTATCCTAAGCCCAATAACAGATATGTCTTTGATGGGCGGACTATCATTAGATGGGCCTTATTAGGGTGTCCCCTGGGTATGTATAAATATGAAGAGATATTATGAGATTAGGGTTGAGACAATCATAACACCATTAGCCATCCCCTATCTATCTATCTCTCTCAATGTGTTCATAACTTAAGAACACATAAACCATCAGAACTGCATACCCTAAAGGGAACCCGATCAAGATGATGGTGTCTTCCATTACTGAGGTTCCTGAACGGTTAAACATATCAGGTACACATGATTGAATATTATGTTCATACTTTATGTTCTTATGAAATATAATCAACAATACACCCTAAATATGATGTCACGGGGTGTATGAATCCTAGAACCCTGAAAATAAACTGATTTGTGTTTCACTCTTTAGCAAAGGAAACGTCTACATCAAGTAACTTTGACACAAGTGGAAGTTTACATCAAAAGCCAGTATGAATTAAAAACCAAGAAAGATGTACAATTCTTAATTAACTAAAGATCATAACACAACCACTTCTATACCATGCTCCTTAAAGAAATAACACAAGGCTAAAACACTAACTCCTAAGACGCGACGATTTTTTCAAACAAGCCGAGCCTGTTATCAGATAATCTTGAATTGAATGCAGATTTCTTGTACTCGAACCAAGTGAACTCTTTGTACAAACTATCCTCCTCTCCTTGCATAAGTGATGGCAATGGTGCTATCTTCTCACTCAAAGGTGGTCCACCAAAGTATATCATTGATAGCCTACTCTTTGTACCATTTGCCACGACCCTATGCTTCACACTCTTAAATCTTCCATTGGTCATCACCTACATGTCCAAAGCAATCATCTATAATCAAACTCAAAATATATAACCACTTACTAGATATAACCCACATAAAAAAAATATCCAATTTTACAATCTTTTTGACTTGTGAGGTGTTTTATATAGAAAACAATTAACTAATATAATTTAAAGAAAAAAAAAGGTAATTAAGATTCATACACCCTGATCCCACATCACATACCAATAGAAGACTGCCACTTATCCCAGAATGTGACATCACAGGGTGTATGAATCCTAGAACCCCTTCAAGCGGGTCCATTTTAACTGTTTCTGTCACTCTATCACCAACCACCCTATCTCATTAGGAAGATACTAATACTGTTCGGTATGAGTGTTCCGGTACTAAATCCCCAATGTTACAAAAAAAATTAATTAATATATTAAATAAATGTATATTTATTTATTTAAAAAATAATACTAAGGGTAAATCTGAGATACACTAAAGATTACAATATTGTCTTAAAAAATATGAGTAGGACCTTAGATAAAGGAAGTGACTTATTGTATGATTTAAGAGATAAAGATTGATTTTGACTAAGGAAGCAAACAGCAAGGTTACTAGATACTCATTTGAGAATCTACATAGATTCATTTGACTTTCTATATTTTTAATTCTTGGTTATAAAAAAAATAAAAAACAAGACCAATGTCACAACCTATACAAACCACATGTACACACCATGCATCAAGAAAACATGTACATTATTATTAATTTATATTATAGCTCATTACCTGTAAAGAATCACCAACATTGATGAAGAAAGATTCAGAATCAGGTGGAACACACATCCAACTTCCATCTCTCAAAGAAATTTCAAGCCCAGAAGTGTTATTGGATCGCAAAACAGATATTATTTGTGGGTCAGTATGTTCTCCAAAGCCCACCAGTTTTTGACCATTTTTTTCGGTTTCTTGAAACTCTGGGCATGGTGGGTAGTGATTGACCCGAAAGACAGAGTCACTCTGTTCGTCTTTCAACAGTTTGCTGAACACATTTCTGGGCTGTAGTTTAAGTTCGTCTGCTAATAGTTCTAGTATTTCACATGCCATTGTTTTCACTGATGTTACATAATCATTTACAATGCCCCTGCACATTAAATAAAAAAAAAACCAGTTAGTTTAACAAAATGAAATGGAAAAGATAATTGTTTTAATCGGATTAATCATGGAATTGCCAGTCTTACGGGTTTACTGGTTGGACCGGTTAACATGTTGCAAAAACTAGTAATGTAATAAATAATTTAAAAGTTTAAATATAAATATTTAACTAACTTAAGATATAATATGTGCCGTTCAAAAAAAACTTAAAATATAATATGTAACTTTTTGTTTAAAAAATTGTATTTGTAATGATAAAAAAATAAAGGCCAGATAAATAAATTATGACATGTAAAATAGTAAAGAAACCGGTAAATAATATATCGAAAGATTTATAGTGTATTTTTTTAGAATTCAGTCTAACTATTAAACATACAGACAACTAGTGCAGTCCGGTTTTAAAAACACTGCTTTAAAAGCAGGCTCATTTAACCTTAACCATAAATAACTATAAAAACATAAAAAATAGTTTTTATAGAAGTTGGTCTGACCAATAAATAAATAGAGTGGTCGGTCCGGGTTTGAAAACACTATATTTAACCGGGCATTTCACCATACCAAACTATATAAACCTAAAAATGATAATAATTTCTTTTAAGAATTCGGTCTGACTAATAAACAGAATGTCCAGTCCGGTTTTAAAAACACTGCTTTTAACCGCTCATTTCACCATAAAAAAACTACCATAAACATAAGCAACATGTTTTAACAAGAGCTCTTACTGAAAATTTTCCGGGTAATCGGATTCGGGTTTCGCTTTAAGAAGAAGGTACTCAACCCAACCCACATCCCCATTCTTGCCAATGTTTTTGTTCCCATATCCAAACGGGTTGGGTGGCCCAAACTTCTCTTTATTAGCAAGAGGAGAACTAAAGAACTTAACAGCTTCTGCTTCAAGTTCATTTATGAACTTTGTAGGAACACCATGATTAACAACCTTAAAGAATCCAAAGTCTTGACATGCTTTGACAAGGTGGTGTTTGGATTCAGGTTTAGAGAGGTCAATGAGAGGGATATCAGGGATGACTAATGGGCTTGTGTTTGGTTTAGATGGTTTCACTAGAAATTGTTCTATCATAGGTTTTGATAGAGTCACCATAGTTGAATGTTTGAATGAAAAGATGATATGGGTATGTTTTTAATTCAACAATGAGTTGAAGAATGTGAAGATACAATGTGGAATGAAGTGAAGAGATGATGGATTTATAAAGCAATGTAGACACACTGAATATGGTTATTGCTCGGCTGCTTCTAGGAGAGAGAAAGCTAGTCAAAATTTGACTTCATGATTTTTATGACACAAATAATTAAATAATATTATATTGATATATAAATAATAAAAAGATTAATAATAGGCAATGGTCAAAATCTATGTGTCCTAAACCACCATGAAAGGTGTATACTTATTCGGATATTTTGTGAATATTCAATTGTGTTTTCCTTTTCAAACTTCATGCTTTCAAGTTTCTCCAAGGTCACAAGGATTAGCATATTATTGTAAGATTCTACAAAGAATGCCACACATGAGAATTTTTATTATATTCCTTTCTTGGAAATCTTTAAAAAATATTTTTGTGCTCACTTGTCTTTTCATTTTGTAAATTTTGGTATTAGATTATACATACATACAATTATTAGGAACCCAATTTGTATTTGTTTATCTTCACAAAATCCATATTCAATTTTAAAAAATTGACTAGAAGATTAGTTTGACTTGGACTATTGGTAACAGATAAGTCATTATTTATAGCAAACATTTCAGAAGTTTCTTAGACCACCCATAGTAGGGGGTGGATGAGCGTGGAATTGACCAAAAACGTCCCATAACCCCCTGCACCCCCGGGGCATTATTGGTCAAAACATGGGTTAAGCGTTTTGATTATAACGCTGCAAATTTGACGTGAAAATGGTGAGCTAATCATGATGAACCATTTGAAACGGGGGTGTGGAATTGAGCTTCCCCTTACGTTTGGTGTTATAAACACGACGCAAAATTATGTTATCATAAAAGAAAAAGAGATGTCACCTCAACCTCCTTATCCACAAACCCTATCTTTTAATCATATAAACACCGAACCTCATAGAGATAAACACATAAAATGCCTAATATAACATGGGGAAAGATCCGGTACAAATAGCTTTTTTGGTAAGAACTGTAAGAATCAAAGGAGGGTATTTTTTTTTAATTTTTTTTTCAAAATTTTTTTTCCCCATATTGTTAAACATGTATTATAGTATTGAAAACTAAAAAAAAAAAAAAAAAAAAAAAAATTTGGTGTAGAGTAATTACGTGTAGAGTAATTACATAATTACTCTAGTGTAAACTAATGTATTTACCTTAATGACGTAATTACACTAAAAAAAAAATTTTTTTTTTAATTTTTTTTTGTATTATTCATCTAGAAATAATGTTTAAGCACATGGGAAAAAAAAATTCTAAAAAAAAAAATAAATTTTTTTTACCCCCTTTGATTCTCACAGTTCTTACAAAAAAACTATATGTATTTGATCTTTACTCAATATAACATATTGTATAGATATGTTAGATAAATATCATATTGTTTACCATAATTGCATATATATTGGTAGGGGAGTCCATAGATGGATACCAAACATAGTTTTGATTGGCTATGTTAGAAGGATAAGGTTAAATATGTCAATTGGGATAAGGATGAACTTTAAAGTCTCCAATCCATCTTTTCAAACATAAAAATAATGTGAAAAACAATTTACTTTTACTTACCTTATAAACAAGTGAAATTACTATTTTAACCTTGTGGAATGAGTTAGCTTAAGAAGTTGGTTTTGTAACAAAGAGGAGGCCAAAGGCTAGCTGTCATAAATGCAACAAGTGGCAAGTGGGGATAGGGAGTATACCGACGTAAGAAAGAACGAATAAGAGAGTGCCACGTGGATAACATAAATGACAACGTTGTCCCCGGCAAAAACACGCGTCTAGTCGGTTATTATTTCCGTGTCTTACGCCGTGGCCACTCTTTAAACACGTGCAGTCGTGAAGGTCGTACATTCTTTGAAATTAAAGCGGCAGTTGTTGTTGTTATTGCATATCTTAATAAATTTAATTCATCGGACTATTATTATTGTTATTGAATATTGTGCATCCTAATCTAGTCATGATTCATGCCACCTTTTTCCAAATCGAAACAAGGTTTCACACATTATAAAATTGCAACAAACACATGGTTGTATTGTAAACTGTAAAGTATTCAACTTATATTATGATTATTATGTTTACATTATTGGTTTAATAATATAATAAAATAACGGTTAAAGTCACTCATTTATTTACACCAATAATTCTATAAGTTCTACACTCTTACACACAGATTTGAACATAAGACCTCACTTTAAAAGACATGTGCCTCTAATATGCGTCTAACTTGTTTAATTTTAACAAGGGTCGTAGATACACTACGTTTTGCAGTGGGAAACGTTTGTTGTGTAGAAGTGTTTAATAGTATGTTTGATTGTTACGAGTGTAAGTTGTCACAAACTTTTACTATACTAAAAAAGAGAAAATGTTGTTGTGTACATTAGTAGTCATCCCGTAGAAAACATGATGAGAATCGATCACCCGCACTGGTGATGCAAACTCGGTTTGGGCTTGTACTCGGCGACCCACTCTGGAACGAGTACTCGGATTAATCGGGGGAGTACTCGGGGGTCAAATCGGCCTATACGGGGAGTACTCGGAGTAATCGGCTAACTCGGCTATGCTCGGCGACCTACCCTCGAGCGAGTACTCGGGGAGTAATCAGTCAACTCGGTCTTATTTTACAACATTGCCCGCACTACACAGCTTAGGTGGACCGAGGTAAATATAATGTTAAAAAACACAAAAAAAATATATATATAAAAACATATACGCAAAAATAACGTAAATAAAAAATGTTAAAACTGAAACTGTAAAGGCAAACAAAAAGGGATAAAAGCGATCTTGGAGGGTAAGTCAATCTTGGTTGCAAGTAAGACAAGTCAAAATGAAGGACTCAAAAAATGTTTACCACAAAAACAGAACCTGAGTGTGTAGGAAAAAGGACCTTCAACCAGAGAACATGTTTTCTTAGGTTTTATTTTTCTTTGCTTAATCTATATTACAACAAAAATTACATTACGTAAAAAAGGTAGATAATTAAAATAAAAACACTTTAATTAAAATAGAAAAACAGAATTAACTGTGAGAAAATTGCTATTGGGGATGGTTTCTCAAATTTCACTACACCAAAACGTGAGTGAATTGTCTACGTAGTGGCATTGGTACTCATGGCCGTGTTAGTCGCTTCATCCTCTGTTAACACATCCTCTTTGTTCATCGCCTCGTTGAAGACTATTTCAAATCTTGTAGACATTGCTCGGATGCCCCTAGGCTTTGAAGTTATTCCATTAACGTTACACTGGGTTTCACTCACACGTCGACGCAATTGTGTAAAAATTGTGGTTCAAAACGACAACGTACCTCCATGTGGCGTTTTGCTTGGCAGCAGCCACCCAACCCATAGCCAAAGCGATTCTTCAGTATAAATTCTTAACATTTGAAAATTCAAGAAAAAAATTGAAGTGAGATTTTGGGAGTGAGTTGTTGAAAGATTTGGAATATGTGTGTGTTTGTATGGTTTATATATTTAAATTAGTTTTTTTTTTTTTTAAATTTTATCCGTTGTAAAAATGCAAATAAGCAGGCCCCCAATTTTTCTCTTTCTTGCTCATTATTGGGTTGGCGGACTCACCAATGGTGCCCCTTTATCGCGTGCACAAATAGTGTTGGATGTGCTATTGGTCCTGTGTGGCTAGCCGCAACTCCACACCTATTTTGACTTCTACACCATTTGTGCTTACAATTCCGACTCAAAAAACCCACTTTATGATTCATCAACAAAAATAGAGTTTAGAAATCCACCATGGAACACATAGTTTTGCTTTCAAACTTAAAAATCGAAGGATTAGTAATAAAACTTATCAATAAAGTCATCAATTATCTTTTTACCTTATCTTCTCATAATGAACACACTCAACACATGAAGTGTGGTGGAAACGTTGTTCACCACTAAAAGGCTAAAACGTTAAAATTTCATACGAAATTTACCCAAATTTATTACACCTTAATTCCATCTCCTCTTGAACTTGCAAGGTTTAAAACCCACAACCTCATATTTATAAAAAGGGACACCATACCACTAGACCAAGAGGTTATGAGTATTTACCCACTACTCACTTTAGTCCTTCAAAATACCTTGTCTTAAGTATTAATCTATATATTTTCATTTCTTAAAACTTGCTAAGTTACATCAAAATAGAAGTTAGACGAGCAACAAGGTGTGCCGCTACCCAAAAGTTATATTACACCCCCAAATTAAAAGTTAGGTTTGATTATATTTTGATCCCGATATAACAATGTTTATCATAAATTTATGCCGACACACCATAAATGGAAACTTACCCTTTTAGTGAGAAATTATAATACCCCAATTTATTTTTTGTTTTACGAAAGTTTGGGATGCTATGAATCTTAATAAAATTTGATTTTTTTTAAAGGTAAACTTTATTAAACCACACAAAATAAAGGGAAATCTTTAAGGCGGAGACTCACGCAACCATAAAGTTACATTATATCAAAATTAAAAACTTGTCAATCCTTCCAACCCACCGTACCCTTTTTACATCTACTAGAAAACCAAATAAATCCCAAGGCTTTTATATCAGACACAATATCAGCCACGTTCCATCTAACGTCCTTAAAGATCTTTGCATTCCTGGCCTTCCATATACGCCAACATGTTATGACAACTATACCATGCAAAGCTAGTTTTTTACCGCCGACCATGTAGAGCTGGAATACGCTTGCATAATATCATTCACCGAGAAGAAATAAAATGGAGGAAGATTAACCCATCTAGTAATCCCGTTCCAAACTTTGTTAGCCACTATACAAGCAGTGAACATATGATCCACACTTTCCTCCTGATCTTCACATAAGTTGCATAAAACCTCCCCACAATTGATGTTCCGCCTTTGTAACGCCATTTTAGTAGGGATCCTATCCATTAACATCCTCCACATAAAAACATTGTATTTAATCGGAATCCATTTGCACCACTTATATACCGCATTATCCTGAGAAGGGCGATCACTTTCCAGCCAATTTTTAACTTCTTGAACTGAGAATCTGTCGCCCGAGCCATTATCCCACGACCAGCGATCTCTATCCATTCCCAGAACTTGCTCCCCCACCAAGCGAACACAATCCTGTAACTACTGAATTTCGACCTCCGAAGTAGGGAGCCTTCTCCAGTTCCAAACCACACTCGACTCCGTACCTCCTCCCCTGATTCTATCACAGACCTTGCACCATTTATCACTCTCCAACCGGAATAGATCAGGAAACATGATTTTTAAAGGAATCCGAGCCACCCAAGGGTCATTCCAAAATTTTATTTCCATACCGTTTCCGAGCCGACCCTGAATCATACTCACGCTATTATTACCTTCCACCTTTAACTGAAACCCAATATTAATCAGCTTTGTCCAAGTACCAGCATACCTCAAATAGTTAGGATAAGCATCCCACTTCCTACTTGCCGATATCTCCAAAGCCATTTAACCAAGAAAGCACTATTACAGTCTCCAAGTTTACGTATACCCAACCCTCCTTGTTTAATAGGCTTTGTAACAGTGTGTCACACCCCGACTTTTCCCCTAGTCGGTTGTGACGTTTGGTGCCTTTGCCAACGCAGCGGAAAGTTGCATCTAAGACTCTTGTTCCCTGAACGCCAATTCTAACCCTCTAGGATTCCCGGTCCCAACTGCCACCTACTTCAACCGTGCCGTTACCAAAGTTTAAACCTGAAAGACATACTTAAAAAGTCAACATAAAGTTGGTGAGTTCATAAGTTTTGCAAAATGTTACCAAAAGTTCCAATAGTGTTACCATGTTCACCCTGTCCATACTATGTAAATGTAAAATGTAAATCAAAGTACGCTAGCTAGGCGCATGTTCCATTACTACTACGATTGGAAAACCATTACTAACTCGCAAACCAGATGTTGTGCCCGAATAGTAAACCTGTTCCTGTTTGAGACAATATGCACCCGCCCGGCGCTCCATGCCGACGGGTGGGGTTGGTCACTCCCAATAGCGCTATTCACATTTCCCCGTTGTGCAAACCAGCACATTCATGGTTCCCCCCGGGACTTCCAAAGATCGTATAGTAAACCGTTTGAAAACCCATAGTATGACAGTTGTTACCAAATAGTTGTTTAACACATGTTTTCTCCCCCGAAAACGAAAACCAAGTAAAGTGGGGCCGTAAACTCACACAACCCGTTCCATTTTCCAAAACTTTGTTTCGTTTTAAGTTCCTCAGTTTTTCATAACAGAAGCATGTCTTCCCCCCGAAAACATTTACAAAAACAGTAAAGAGTGGGGTATGAACTCACCTTAATGTCCATGTTAAGCTAGCAAACAAAGCCTGAAACCTCGACCGACTTCCTCGTGCCCTAATTACCAATAAAGGACACCTTAACAGTCTATCACACATAAGCCTAGCTTATTAACCAACACGAGTCTCAAAACGTTTCAACTCGACGAACCGATCATGACTTATCTAGATTCACGAGTTACATATAACATAGTACCCAAGTTCTACACTTGTCACTATTTGTGTGTAAACCTTGTTGGACTAATACCCCGAAAACATTTATCCTGAATCGTAGCTCGTCTCGAAATCATAAAAATGTATTCGTTTTGTGTAATCATATCTTAGAAGATACCCTTTAAGGAAAAATACAAATCTAGTTATTAAAATCAATTAATACCTTTGTTACTTTTTCCCAAACGTTGTTTTAAAATCCTCTTTATTATTACAAATAGTTGATCTTTGAAAACATTTCGATTTTGTATATAATACACTTGTCCAAAACACTTAAGGGAATTTATTTATAGAAATAAATAGCAGTTCGTTACGTTTTGATTTTATAAAAATTCGGGCAGAGTTTCCTCTGTTTTTGCACCAACCAGACAACACCCGTTGTCTACAATTTTCCCCAAAATCAACTTACAAACACAAGTTATCAAATCCTTTAATCCACATTTCTGATTCACGAGACTATACGTTCCGACATCTATCTATACTTGATCCTATAAATATATATATACCAAAATATATATATAATATAGTCCGACAATATAGTCCAATTCTATTTAGTCCGAGTTCAAAACCATAAGTCACGTCAAGTTACTCGTTTACCAAATCGTTCGTTTATATAGTTACCGTTTATTATTATTCGGTCCGCTCGCGAGTCGAAACTATTTCGTCGAATCAATATATTTATAAATATATAATATTCATAAATACATAATATTTACAAATATAATATATTCATAAATATACAACATCTACAATAATAATGAATGCTAATTTAAGTATACCACATCGCACACCGAGCCGTTGACTGCGCGTTGACCAGATCTGACCGAGCCGACCATAACCGCGACTGAAACCCGAATCGAACCACCAACTAAGCCACTACAGCCGGACCACAAACTTGACCCAAGTCCCGAACCAGACCCGAGCCAACCGACTGACGAGCAACCCACAACCGGAGATCCAGATCTGACCCAAACCGAACAAAAACCACAACCAACCAAACCCGAAACATCAACCAAACCTGACCCGAACAACTAAACCCAACCCGAACACTTCCTGAACCTGGCCAAACCACCATCTAACGAACCAGTTCAGACCGGAACCAGACCCGATCTGGTCTGTCCGGCCCGAACCACCACCGTGCACCACCACAGGCCCAAATCGGCCACATGCAGACCCGAGCGGACCATCCACAGCCACATGCACCTGAATCGAACCCAAAAGCACAACCAAACACCACCATCAGACCACCGCTGCCGCCTCCTTTCTAGCCACCACCATCATCGGCTCAACCACCAACAACAACTAATCGGGTCCCCAACCAAGCACCACCTCCGCTAATCACCATCAAATCTGTTAAAACCATCCCCATCTACCACCACTCCGCCGCCTCCGCCCCTTTTGGGTCTGAAAACCGTGCGCCGCCACCACCATGTTTGGTGGTGGCCGGCTGTAACTGAAAAGAGAGGAGAGAGGGAGCTGCGAGAGAGAGAGAGAGGGTGTGTTCTAGAGAGAGAAAGAGACGGGTTTGGGGTTTTAGAGAGAGAGAGAGGTTAGGGTTTGTGTGTGTTGGGTGATAATGAGGAGAAGAAGAAGAATAATATGTTTTATACCTAGGGTTTAGGTAGGTGGGCTTCTACCGCGGATCGAACCCGTTTTAAAACGTAAACGTCTCGGTTTAATTCTAGGCCCGATAATTAATTATAAAAAGTAGTTGGTTTTATTCGAAATATTAAATAACCTTAAACCGAGCAAAAATATAAATATTTTCGTTACCCGATGCGTGCTTTCAGTTCGCGCGTTTAAATCGCGTTAATTAAATCGGTCGCAGTTTCCATTGTTAAAACGATCAGTTAACTTCCGAAAGTTGCCGGGTGTCACACAGTGCCCCAACCCACCCAGTGTACTTTTTTCGAATCCGTGTTACCTCCCCACATAAACTTTCTTATCAATCCTTCCAGAGTATTTACAATCCCAACTGGCGCCTTAAAAAGAGAAAAATAATACGAAGGAATGCTCTCCAACACAGATTTGATATGAGTCAATCTACCTCCGATCGATAGTACTTTGGATTTCCACCTTGATAATCTAGTTTTGAACACCTTTAATACCGGCTCCCAGTTACTAATCCTGCTCATGTTTACTCCGACCTGTATCCCAAGATATATAAAAGGCATGACCCCTGGCCGACACCCCATCCCACGCGCCTTTGTACCCACCTCTTCTACACTTTTTCCCACTCCATATAACGTCGACTTGTGAATATTTATCTTGAGACACAAACCCAAATGAAAGATACGAAGCATACGCCTTAAACACACAAAATTCTTCAACAAACTTATTATTGAAAAAGCGTAATACCTCTTTTTTGATCGCTTTAGGCTTGGTAACCCATGCTCCATTAACAGACAAACCATTATCGCATTTGAAACCCTCCTATTATTTATTGAACCATGGAAGAAACTTGAGTTCTCATCTCCCACTTTTGCCCATCTAACTCTAGACTTCTGTTTCAAATCTTTAATTTTAAAATACTCCAACTGCTTCAGTCTACTTCTCGCTTCTTCTAAAATCCAGACCTCCTCTTACATTAGATCCCTATCCTCCATCGAAACCTCCAACTCATTAACTTCATTTTTAATGCAAGTAACCTCCCCAAACTTGGCGCTGATAACCTTCTCTTTCCAAGCTTTAATCTTCGATCTCATAATCTTGAGCTTTTGCATAAGTTTCAAATCCGGCTCGCCATGAAGAACCAAGTTAGCCATCGAATTTTTAACCAATTCGTCAAATCCTTCTCTTTGGAGCCAAGAGTTAAAAAACTTGAATGGCTTAGCTCCAAAGTTACGGGATACTATTTTCAACATAAGAGGGCAATGATCTGACCCGTCCCGCTCTAAAACACGATACTCCACATTCGGCCACTCATTGAAGAACAACCGATCAACAAATATTCTATCGATCCGACTCAGTTTATCTCCGGCAAGAAACGTGAATTTACGACCTTTTAAACCAAACTCGAATAACCCGACGTCCTCCACAAAATCATTAAATTCTTCCGAGTCTGCCATATTAAAATTAGAGTTGCGACGCTCAGCACGATCTCTGACACTATTAAAGTCACCACCCACTATCAAACCTCCATCCTCCGACATAATCGACTTCAACTTCACCCAAACCAAATGCTTTTCTGGAAGTCTTTGAGAACAATAAACATTCAAAAACGAAGCCTTCCTTCCATTATTTTTAAGATAACCGGACACTACCAAGACGTTTCTGTCCTTAAAAACCGAAGACTTGACAAACAACTTAGGATTCCACAAGGAAATTAAACCCCCAGAATGACCCGTTGCATCCACATGCTCGAACTCAAAATCACCCAAACACCAAAATCTACTAACATTAACACTCTCCAACGATTCAAGTTGAGTTTCTAGGAGCATAAGAAAACCTATCTCATTTTCCACCTTTAACTTCCGGCACCACGTACTTTTACCATCCAATCCTAGTCCTCTAATGTTCCAAGAGAGCACATTCATTGATCCACTTGTTGAAAGCCTTCATCGTTTATCACCTTAGCAACTGAAACGCCATAACTATCAATATCAACCACTCCTAACTTTTTACCAAGAGTCATCGTCTCTGAAATTTCCACCCCAATCTCATTTATCGTATCCACCTCCTGAACCTGCGGATCATTCACTACCACACCGTTGAGATCCGGGGTAATAAAAACATCACTAGTATTGTCTTCCGATGAATTATGCACTCTAGATGCCTCCTCCCCATTCAAAGTGAAAATGAACCTATCAATATCGAACAAATCCTCTCCTTCTCTAGCCCGTTTCTTTGGTCTTTCTTGTCCCGGCGGAGATGGTGACTTTTGAGCTCTAGGTTTTTTTGCGGAAACCCTTCGTCTTCTTGATTTTGTTAATCGGCACTCCAAGACTACCCCCACCCGAAAGCATACCAGCTGCATTACTTTCATCTACAACTTCCTGAACTACTTCCTCCTCCACTCTAGGATCAACCATAACCGACTCATTCACTACCCCCGTATCCTCCTGAGCCCTCACACCATCATTCTCTACCAATTTTTCTATTGAATTTTCCTGCACCTTGATGTGCTAAAAGTAGTTTAATAAAAATAACTAAATTAAACCTAAAACTAGACACTAAGTAATACTCTAGACTCTCTAAAACTAAACTACTGACAGGCAAGTGAACCTATCGACTCTAGTATAGCTAAAGTAAGTCCGGATATCAAACCCACGAGACTCTAATAGAAAACGTAAACTAGACTCGATTACTTATCCTAAATACTGACTTAATAATATTTTGTTGCTTAAAGGGGGGGTTTTCTAACAAACTAATTAAAAATAAATAAAATAAAACTTAAATAACTAAAGACACAAACTGGGAGCTGAAATTCGGATCAAGTGATGTGAAGGCACTACCTAGGCTAGAATCCTACACATGAATGATAAGTTTCTAACGGCTATGGAACTGGTGTGGAACCGGGATCTTAAAATACTAAACATCAAGAATAAACTAGACACCCTCGACCCTTCTCAAGGGGAAACCCTAGAATACTGTTGTGCTGTTAAACCACCGGTTGAGAGGTTACCCTCACAGGCTTACCTACTCGAATCTTAAAGTACCCGCTAGACAGTCTACCTCACAGTGCGAAAGTCACAAGACACCCGAAAGTGCAAGGGGTAACTACAATATTTCTGATAAGACTTGGCCTACAAGGAATGCTAGGGAAACTAGGAAGATCTTCTCACAAAGCCTCTAGATCTAGCAATTTAACACCCTAGACAGACCAACAATCCCGCACCTTACAGCTATTGAGAATTGGTAGAACACTTAGAATTATCTAACTAACAATTACAACTCCTATGGATAACCTGCAGAAATTAACCATAAACTAGTTGCTAACACCCAGTCCGCAACCTAACCCGCATTCATACATGAAAGACATTCACAAAAACGCAAGTGGAGTTTATAAAAATTAATTAAACAAAACTAAATACGCATATACATCAAACCAGAAAATATAGAGTTCTTTACTTAAAAATTCATCCACAACCAATAGTTCCAAGACCAAAAGAAAACAAATCAAACAAGTGCAATCATCATCGCCTAGGTAGTTCTATGATCTAGCTAATAATTGTCATGACAAAATCAAAACAATAGAAACCAAACATATTCATGGTGTTCACAACGGGTTTCAAATAGAATAAATATTAATAATTGAAATAGAACCGACCCGTGCTCGCACCTAGCCTTCACCCCTTCAAAGAGTAATATCTGCTGTCTTCAGTCGTGCGATCTCCCGCTGCTACTTCCTTCAATCAATATTATGCGCCTCCTGTGTTGAGTCCTCTTCGTCTCTTTTTAATCCTACCGTCGAAAGAATAAATAATCTCCATCTTATTGCCGCTCCACACATAATAATATCTTTAGTTTTACCTACTTCGTAGGTTTTTTCTTTTCTAAGGCCTAGGCCCATATTATTATTATTATTATTATTATTATTATTATTATTATTATTATTATTATTATTATTATTATAACTTCGTGATCTCGACTCGGGTGTTCTCGACTTGACCAAATTTGCTCGTTAACGCCCCAACGTCCTTGAACACCTACAAAATATAAAACTAAAAATAGATAAATACTAAAAAAGACCCAAAACTAATAAAAATCTATAAAAAAACCTATACTAAATAAAATAGACCGGTACAAGCCTAAAACTAATAAAAGTACTACTTAAATGACTCGAAAACTATACAAACTTTACACTGGAAATAGATGTATTTTACAATACATCACACCTCCACACCCTCACCCCCATCCTTGTTCACAATTACCTCCGAATAAGCGAATGAATCCTCCAAACATTCCGGAACCCAATCACCCGTCTCCTCTTCGACCAAAACTGGGAACTCCTCATCATTCCACTTGACAGGCACGTCTTGATTAATCCTAAGTCCCGGATTACAAAGTACCCCGACCATCACGAATGACAGATCAGCCCCCCCTCATTTATCTCAGCCGATTGAATAACAATACCAAATTTACCCCCAATCCCATCGAAGACCCCAATATCATATAAGCCCAAAGGTATACCATGAATCTTTAACCAAGCAACACGTTCCCTTGGAAGCAACTGTCCATCCCATTTAACCAAACTTTCGAAAGAAACCTTCCACACCTCTGAAGTACATACAAAACCTTCCATGCAAATATCAAATTCGAACACCAGCATTACCCACAACCACGTCGTTGACGACTTCCATAAAACGCACTCATCATTTTTTTTGGATAATTTAAACGCACATGTGTTTTTATACTTTTTAATTTAAACGCATGAGTATTTATATCATTTTTAATTTAGGTGAGGATGAAATGATGTCGTTTTTTAGATCGTAACATGCTCTGTGAAATTGAATTCAATTGCAAAATCTTTTTTTTTTAATTTGTTGACTGACTATTCCCCCGAAACATGCTCTGTTTTTGGGAACCACAACAATTTCATCGTTTTAAACGTGATCTTGCTGCAGATTGTTATATAAATGCACTTGATATAAAGCATACAAGAGCTCATCAAGGTTTAGCACGTGGTATTCTCTTAAAGATGACAAAAAAGCTGGATATGATGAAATGACGAAATAAACGAGCGACTTTGAAACAAAGCATGTGCGTTTTGTTTAAACAAATGGGCATCGGAAGTATTTGAATGGTTTTAGTAGTCATATTTAAAACAGACATGCTCTGGTATTCTCAGGTTTAGCACGATACTCAGTTTAAAACAGAGCATGTCTAAATACGCATTCGAAGATGTTTGAAGTGGCTCTCGTTGATATCTTCTTCTTGGTTAATATCTTCTTCTTCGTTGAGTGAATGCGTTTTGTATAAACGCATGGATGATTGGGTGCGCTTTGTTTAAACGCATGTTTAAATTAGTGCATTTTGTTTAAATGCTCGTGTGATTGAGTGTGTTTTGTTTAAACACACATTTAAAAATCAATGAACAACCAAACGAACCTTTGTAAAAATCAATAAACAAACAATCCTTCAAGCTAGACACATCTTCTTCAAATGGCCTCTGCAAAAAGCTTCGTCCGCTTCGTCTATTTCCTCTATCAATTTCTGCACACAGATCGTTATAGATCGTTACAAACCTCATGCTTTGTTTTTTCATCACTTTCTTAAACAGAGTGTGAAAATGGAAAATAGAATTCAGACCTTAAACTCGTGTTAGAAAAAAGGACAGATCGATTGGTGTGATGTGAAAGATTGGATTTAAAAAGGAAATGGGATCATACTCAGCAAAATGCAATGTACAGTTTCTTCGGCGTTCATTCCTCTGCTACCGTTTAAAAATGGCGAATAAGCTTCTGTTAGCATGCTTTCATATCGGAGTTACCAAATCATAGGTTATCGAAAGAAAAAAAAAGTCTAATGTCTGATTTGCCCCTGAATTTGACTGTAATTGAGTTTAATTACGTTAACCGAAGTTTGCTTAAGTTGACATGTGGCAAAATATGGTGGCTTCCTACACTTCTCACGTTAAAGATACTTTCTGTCTTATACTTTCTCAAAGTGAATAATATCGAAAAAGAAAGTGATTCGTTTAATGTTAAATGAAACAAGCACATTTATTAATCCAATAGGTTGTTTCACAGTCTCTGCGTCATTAAACGTTGAACCATTAAGAGGCGTGATTGGGTAAGAGGCTTGATTTAGTTCGGTCTGATTAGTTGGTGGTGGTGGGTTGAGAAGTTGGTGCGTGAGTGGCCGGCTAAGGGTTAAACACATATGAATGAATAAATGTGTAAAAATTTTATTCAACATAATTTTGAAGCTTAATGGTTAAGAGGCATACTGGCTGATTCAGACGTGTTTTGTCATCGAAACAAACACACTTAATGTTGACTGATTCAAAGACAACCGCTACCAAACTGCAGCCCCTAACTTTAATATTTTTATTTTTTATACATTATGATCATTTCCACATCTCATGAAATAGTGTTATGCGATTTGTATACACATTTGGTATATAAATAAAGGGTGGAGTTCCTGTATAAAGTGCATTTTTCGTACTAAGTGTGCAAAGTCTATATAGATATTGTGTTTTAAATTTTAGGCATGATGTTTTATATTTTTTTGGCACAATATTATATAGAGAAACACAAAACGTAACAATTTAAAACACTAATTAATGTATTCTCAACATTCAATTTAAAACACTAATTAATGTATTCTCGACATTCAATTTAAAACATTGTGTTTTAAAGTTCATGTCTAGAATACATTTGATTGTGTTTTTAAATGTTATGTTCGGTGTTTTTCAATATAATACAATGCAAAAGGAACCAAATACATCATAACCTAAATTTAAAACACAATGACTATATAGACTTCTCACACTTTGTAAAAAAAAATACACTTTGTATAAGAACCTATACCTATAAATAAATATTGCACAAGGGTGGATGGGGAGGTGGGTGATAGAATCACACCATCACACCTAATAATATTTCAACTCCTCATTTTCATCACATTTCATTACATCTATCACAAAAAGGTGGGAGTGGAATGATAGAATCACACTACATTAAAATTTTTTTAAATAAAAATACAACATTACATTAAATAAAAACCTACATTAATTAAAAAAATTACTAGAAAATATAAAATAAAATAAAAATGAAATAATAAAATTAAGTGAGCGGTGGGTACGGGTCCTCGAACACGATATCTAAATTCCCGACATGTTCCATTAGATCGTGTCGAAGTTGAAAGTGTGTTTCTTCATTTCTCAACTCAAAAAGAATATTATCAATAACAATTGCTGGTGTCGAAGGATCCACAACGTAATCCGGAGATATTGCGCGCCCCTCTTCCTTCAGTATCATATTGTGCAATATGATACACGCGTACACAACACTCCTTATTTTTGCTTGATCAACCAAACGAATCAGCCGATCTATTATGTGCCATTTTGATTTCAATACACCAAACGCTCGTTCAACGTCTTTTCTCGCCGATTCTTGTATCTTCTTGATTAAAATTTTTTGTCGATTGTCGGAAACGAATAAGCTTTCACAAAAACTGACCAAGTAGGGTAGATACCATCAACAAGAAAGAACCCACGTTTATATTGTCTCCCGTTCTCTGTAAACGAGCACGTCGGGGCGGTTCCTTGTCTCTCTGTGTCGAATAGCGGTGACTGATGTAGAACGTTCACGTCGTAGTTTGACCCGGGGGACCAAAGTACGCATGCCAAATCCATAAATCGTTCACGATTTCGAGCATGATCGTAGGTTTTTTATGGTCACCTCTCATAAACTGCCCTCGCAAAGCCGTCAGACAACTTCTGCATTCGATGTGGGTATAGTCGATGCTCCCGACCATTCCGGGAAAATGCCATCTAGCTTCATGTGCGGCGTACAAACGTATTATGTCGTGTCTCGTTGGTCTTCGTAGATAATCTTTACCGTATAAAGCAATAATAGCATTGCAAAAATAGTAAAGAGACTCGCTTGAACTTCTACTCGACATATTACAATATTCATCAAATTCGTCAGGAATGTTATCGGTGACAAGTTGACGAATCGCAGATGTGCATTTTTGTATCGCCGTAAAACTCCTCTTTCCCCTAGCATCGTACCCTTCTTGAAACCCTTCGTAGTTAGCTTTGATATCTCCGACAATCTTTAAAAATAATTCCTTGAATAAACGGAATCGAGTTTTAAACATCGCGTCATTGTACTTTAGGTTTTCTACAAAGTAATCGTTCATCAACACTTCACTTGCCCCCCCTCCCCCCCCCCCACCGATCACGTTCAATCGTTTTTTTCTTTAGGCGTCGCTTATCTTGACGTTCTGCGGCTTCGCAAACCTTTGCAAAAATTTCCATTGTTTCACCCGACGAAAAATCATTTTTTTTTACAATGGCTAGCCAATGATCATTAGACCGTTGGCCAACGTCCCTTTGGATGTGATAAGGCTGTGATAGATATCACAGTTTGGTTGAATCGCGGCCGTGATAAAACACACGGGCCAGTGTAGTGATGCATCACGTGGATCACGGGGTGGTCTTTACGGACCACCCTGTACACCCTAACAATGAAAAATCAAATTGAAGTGGCTATGAATTCAAATTCAAACTGTTATTGTACATCATAAAATTATTTATAAAATATTTATTACTAGCCGATTACCCCGGGAAGGTCCCGGGGTTGAAAAATTTAATATGATTTAATAAAAAATGATAAAAAAAAGAAAACTCAAATCACGAAAAGAGTAAATAACTTAAACATAATCAATCTTAGTTAAAAAAACATTTATTTAAAAAGATAAAAAAATAAAAAGCATAAACCATATTAAACATAATAAAGTATTAAAAGGATAACCTTCAACATATAATCATCTTCACGTAAATTAAAATATGTTACAATTTGATTAATGAATAACCTGAACACTTTGTGTTTTTTTCTGTATGAATATAACCCCACAAAAAATAGTCGTTTTTAATAAAGTATTAAAAGGATAACCTTCAACATATAATCATCTTCACGTAAATTAAAATATGTTACAATTTGATTAATGAATAACCTGAACACTTTGTGTTTTTTTTCTGTATGAATATAACCCACAAAAAATAGTCGTTATTTTTTTCGTTTTTATATAGCACTATGGTACTCGTTGGAAAGATAATAAAACGCTCGTTAATTTGGTGTAATTTTTTTATTTAAAAAATCTCGAATATAAAAGATATTTATGTTTAAAAATTATGGGAGGAAGATAAGAGAGAAAAATTTAAATTTGTTTTTAAATTCTTTTTTCCTAAAATAACTCAATTTAATTTTAGTAATTGAGAATTAAGAGATAGAGAGATAAATTTAGAAAAATACTCAAAAACACCAAAAACACTCAATTATTAAGCCACGTAGCACTCTCAATGGGCATATATGCTTTCTTTTATATATATATATATATATATATATATATATATAGGGTGTGGATAATATGGAAACTCTATCTATTGGAAAAACCTTGCAAACCCTATGGTGACCATTGATCAAGTTTGATCAATGGTCCTTAATTAATTTGTATTTAATAATCAAAAGCTTGTGGGCCACTTTAATAAAATATTGGAATAAGGGCATTAAGGTAATCTTAAATAAGCAAGTGGGCCACTTTAATTTTCTAAATCCTAGGTTTAAAAAGGTTGATTTGACACTTGTCAAGTCACCTCTCTCCTACTTTATGACACTTTTTCCAGCATGAATATTAACGTACGTTAGTGTTGTGATACAAAATTCTGACCTCGTTTTAGACATTGCTAACATGTGTTAACAGACATATATTAAAAGAACATAATAAAAGAATACATAAAATGTGTATTTATTTAAGAAATGATAAAAACGATCATTACAATCAACACTCAAACATATCAAAAAACGATTCATACAAACATAATTATTTGTGAATTTTCAAAAAAAAAAACTATCATAACAACATAAAAAAGATCTAGCTATGCTTCGTTCTTGATACCCATCTTCATCTTTAACACAAAAACATCTCTTCACCTACAAAAAAAGATAACACGTGTTAGTTGGGCTCTCCAAAACACATAACGAAACATCACTGACATGTGTATTGTATTCTAAAACATATGTTTTACTGAAATAACGTATGTCATATGAACCCTAACACATGTTAGTTGGGCATATACTAACGTATGTCATATGAACCCTAACACCTGTTAGTTAGCATGTACTAGCATGTGTTAGTATCACTAACATGTGTATGTTGTATTCTAAAACATATGTTTTACTGAAATAACGTATGTCATATGAACCATAACACCCATTACTTAGCATATACTAGCATGTGTTAGTATCACTAACATGTGTATAAACAACACCAAATTTGCAGTGCCAAGTGTATCATACTCAATTTTAAGTGCCAACTGTATCATACTCAAACATGTGTATAAACAACACTAAACGCGATTTTTACAACTATGTTAATACAACTACTCAAATACGATTAATATGGTTTGAAATCCAACAATACATCAGTAGCATGTGTTAGCATATTCTAAAACATATGTTTTACTGAAAGTAATGTATGTCATATGGACCCTAACACCTGTTAGTTGGGCATATACTAGCATGTGTTAGCATCACTAACATGTGTGAGCATACAAGACCCGGACCGCAAAAAATAGACATGCACCCTAGACGAGTTCATAACACTTTCACATGCCAAAACAATATCAAATAGAATACACATGTTGAAATAACGTATGTCATATGAACCCTAACACATGTTAGTTGGGCATATACTAGCATGTGTTAGAATCACTAACATGTGTTAGGGCGTATACTAACATATGTTTTCTGAAATAATGTATGTCATATGAACCCTAAAAAGAATAAACCCTTTTTCAGTTTTCATAAAGCCAGAAACCAATTTATTCAAGCTAATTTAAACACCTCATTCACCAAAAGATTAAAAATTTATAATCTTTATAAAAAAACATCACTTACCATAGCCACATCACCAACGCCGCCATTTCCTATAGCCTACTCCTGAAAACCAACACTAGAACAGAAACACATGTTAGTTGGGCATATACTAACACCTGTTAGTTAAACATGTTAGTTGGACTCCCCAACCAATATGAACCCTGACACCTGTTAGTAGGCATATACTAGCATGTGTTAGCATCATTAACATGTGTATAAAAAAACATCACGTACCACACCCACATCACTTACCACAGTCGCATCACTAACATGTGTATAAAAACACATGTTAGTTGGGATCCTCAAACACATAATCAAAAACTAATCAGAGTCTAAGCGCGATTTTTGCAACCATTTTATACAACTACTCAAATACGATTAATAGGGCTTATACTAACAATTAACTCTAAACAAATAACAATCAAATAAAACAATTATCAAAAGGACTAAAAATATATAAAAAAGTATATTATATCTAATAATTTACATATTTTATATAACTACATATTTGATAATAATAATATAATAATAATTAAAATAAACGTGAGTACATTAGAATATGATCTTTTCTCTGATTATAATAATAATATAATAACAATTTATTATTATTAAAATAAACGCATAGGATCTTTTTTCTGGTTAACTTTCCCACATAACAACAGTACACAACCACCCCGAAAAGTAGGTAATAATATTCTACAAAATTCCATCCCTAATTTCTTTTTCTAATAATAATAATAACAAGAGAATATGATTCTGTTTGAATCTTCGAAAAGGGACAAGGGATCAGAGAGGGAAATAAGACCAAAAAGAGCTTAAATTTTTATAAAAGAAGAGAGAGAAAAAGGGGTTTAGAGAGAGAAACAAAAGGAAACAGCCGGAGATTGGTGGTCGGAGAGTGACATTCCGGTGACGAAAACAGCCGGAGATTCGTCCGTGTTTGGTTTGATCCGTTTATTGTTGTTATAGATCAGTAAACAGTTTCGATTACATAATAATAATAATAATAATAATAATAATAATAATAATAATACGGAGCAACGTTCAAAGTACCGGAGCAACGTTCAAACCACTTGGTAGTGAGTTTTAGAGAGAGAGAGAAAGAGAGAAAGAGACAGTACCGAAGCAACCTTCATCAGTGCCAGAGCAGCTACCGGAGGTGTGGTTACCGGAGCTTCCATTGTCACCGAAGCTTGGTACCGGAGCAGCGTTCATCAGTTAGTCGTCTTTGATGCTCTGTTTATTCAATGCTCTGTTTTTATTAGAAGGTCTGTTTGATGCTCTGTTGTGGTGGCGGTGGTGGTGGTTGTGGTGGTGGTGGTGATGGTGGTGGTTATAGAGAGAGACATAGAGAAAGGAGGGGAGAGATTCTGCCAATTTGAATTTGAAAAAAAGAATAAATGAAGAGAGAGAGGGGGGAATAATATATATAGGGAGAGAGAGAAGGGGAGGAGTCTAAATGTCCAAATTACCCTTCATAATATAATATGGTGAAATATTGGCTTGGATGATGTGGCACAATATGAGCCAAGAGATGGGTTTCTTGGGGTTTTTTCATTTGAGAGGGTTTTCTCTCTATACTTACACTATATATATATATATATAGATATAGATGTGATATACACTAAATAAAAGGCGATAACTTATAGTGACGCAATATATGACATCAAAATATTGTTGTAAGTTGATTTGTATTCAACACTATATCGTGATATAATTTTTGATAACTACAAGTCTACAAATCACATATGATAATTTTTCAATCAATCATTTATATTACTTAAATTGGGCAAACATATAAGAAATATCATTAGTTTGATGTAACATTTAACAAGAATCTTTTAAATAAATATCCCATTCTCAAATGATTATAAAAACAATAATGAAAAAATAATTAAAATAATCATTTTAGGTAATATTTATAGTTTTGTGACAAATACGATTTTACCGACAAAACAATAAAAAAATTTTGAACAAATTTTGTGTATCGATCTTATATTCACATCACATATTGTTAAGTGTCTTGAAAGATAAGAACGTAAATAAAGTAGCGACCTAGAAAATAGGAAGAAGGTTAACATACAAAGCCTCGTTAACATAAAAAGCGTACAACGGAATTCCGTTGTTTAGGTTTATTCGATGGTTAATTTTCACGCAGTGGCACGATCGTAATTATTAAGCGATTTAAGAATGGCTTTAACATCCAATTGCAAAATCTTTTTTCAATTGAATTCAAATTACACTGCCCTAGTCTCCATTAATATGTTGGCAATCGTAATAAAAAGCATGTAACTGATGATTTTTTTAAACTAATAGTGTTTTTATTAACACATAATCGCTAAAAAATACATCAAGATAGCGGGCAGGCGGGCAACAAGCTGCGCCGCCACCTCTTTCTGGACGGCAAACCCTAACCAAGTAAAAACGAACCCATGCCCCCCCGGGGGTCGAGACACTGCCCTGAATAACCCGTTGGACTCTGGTCAGAAAACGGATGGCTTCCGGTGCCAAAGAGCCAAAGGTATCAAAAGCCAGGGGTATGAAAACGTGTTGGTTCTCCTCGCAAGCTTTGGCATGCTTCTCAACTTTCTTCGCCTCTGCTTTCCGCACCGTTTGCCCTGCTACAAAACCACTATCCCTCAAACTAGCCAGAGGAGATACACCTGTTAGGTCGACACAGGCGTGTTTCCCCTGGCCCACCCAAAGACAAGCAGGTCTGCTGGACGTAGGGTGGATCTCCCTTCTGCGGGGTCCGAGAGGAAATTCATAGGAGCCTCCTTCTTGGCTGAGATTTCAGCCCTTCTTAAGATGTCCTAAAGAACGTCCCGGACCCAACTAATGATCGTACAAAAGAAAAAAAACCACCACTCTGGAACATGCTTTGTTTTCGAGATGAAAAATAGAGTATGCTAGTTTATTGAGTTAGGTAGCATAATCACGCATGCTTAAAAATAATGGAGGGAAACATGAAATTACGCTTGTTTATTTGTCGAAAACATAATCACTCATGTTAAAAAGTGTAAGAAGTTTGGTCTTGCCTCCAAATAAACTAGATTCTCCTCACCAACAAGCAAGGCTTGCCCACAAACTCTATCATCGACAATGCTTGTTGGTGAAAATGGTCTTATTTATTTGGAGGAAACGTTTGCTTCTTACACTTACACTTTTTAAGCATTAAATGAAAGAGGAAAAAATATACGCATGCTGGTCTACTTTGGAATGAAGAAAATTACACATACTAATGCATATTACATTTTTGTTGTTTTTATAATTAAGCATGTTCAAAATTATTACGCATGTAATAGTTTTAAGATGAAACATGAACATCACAAGCATGGGAAAAAGAAACAGCGGAGCCAGAGGTTGAATTATTAAAGAAACCATTTGAATATAATTCTTTAATCCATGTTGGTTAAAGTTAGTGGGTAACCACCGTTCACAAAAGTAGGAGATGCAACGTATCTAGAAGAAATGTCAATTGGAAAGTTACACCAAAACAAGGGACGCGATGATTGATCAAGATGACACATCGGTTCAACATTAAGGGCTTCAAGAGACACACATTTTCATCAATGGCCAAGATCAAATCAAGCAATAGACGCGACTATTCGTGAAAGGTTATGATGGTTAGAAGGTGTCTTTTAGATGATTATAAATAAGGTTGAGTAGTTTCATTTGTAATCATTCCCGATCATTGAAATTCAATGACAAGTGTTAGTTAGTGTTCAATATTTGTGTTTTAAGCATTCTGGGCAACAATGGTATCAGAGCCAAAGGCGAGGGCTCTAGTCGAAGGAACGTTCTCAATTAGCGGAAATTGAAGTTATAGCCAATCTGGTTTAGCGATCAAAAATACCGATCGCGAAAGAAGTTCATTGGTCGTTCCTGTTCATCGAAAGACGCCAATCAACGGTTGTGGTTTGATTGTTGTTCTGATTAAATGAAATTGAAGTGGTGACTATCAGGAAAGAAAAGAAAGGATTACAAGCCAAAGGAAAAGAGGCAAGAATCGATTGGTGTTGCGGTTAGTACGGGGATCAAAGTCAAAAATTCACATAGTGGGTTCTCAAAAGTCCAGGTTTCGCGTTCTTATTTGATCTGGAATTTACTTTTAGATTTCTATACCAATACAAGAGGTTGGGTTTAGATTTGATTGTTTCCGCGTTAGAAAATTAGAAAGGAAAATCGTAGTTTGGTTTTAGAAGAAACTAAACGTGAAGATCATTCGGAAAGAGAATATGTCAGGGGAAGGAAACAGAGAGATTGTAATACATAAGAAAGTTGGTTTGTCTTCCTAATTCCGATGTCCTATGTTAAAGTCCACAAACTATATTGTGTGGGCAATCCATATGAAAACCATACTTAGGGCAAACGGACTGTGGGAAATGATAGAACAAAAGGAAAATGCGGAACCCGGTGAAAAGAAGGATATGACGGCGACTGCGTATCTATTTCAAGCACTTCCTGAAGATATGATATTACAAGTTGCAAGTTGCAAGAGTGCAAAGGAAATTTGGGATGCACTAAAGACAAGGCATGTCGGTGTAGATCGAGTGCAGAAGGCACGTCTTCAAACACTCAAAACAGAATTTGAGATGTTAAAAATGAAGGAGGAAGACATTATGGATTCATTCGCCGCAAGGTTATACAGTATTGTCACTAGGGCAAGTGGTCTTGGATCAACGTTTGATCAACCTACTTTAGTACGCAAACTTTTAAGTTCTGTACCTAGAAGGTTCGTTCAAATTGTTGCAACCATTGACCAATTCGTTGATTTGGAAACAATAACTCTAGACGAGACGATTGGGAGATTGAAAGCGTATGAGGAAATGGCCAATCTAATGGATGAAGGCCTAGTGAATGATCAAGAAAAACTGTTTTATACACAACATGACAAGAACTCTGGTTGTGGAAGGCGATTTGGGAACTATGAACAAGGAAGGTTCAACTCATCACAAGGAAAGTGGCGTGATGAAAAGTTCAGACAAGAAGATAGAAGAGGAAGCATCTCGTGTGATGATTCCAGTAATAAAGATGAACGTTGTGATAGGAGGAATAGAAACCCTAGAGAGCAGAACCGTTCTAGAAGAGATATCAGAGAAGTAGAATGTTATAAATGCCATGAGTTTGGACATTATGCAAGAAACTGTCCTCAAGAAAGACAAGCACAAGAGGAGTCAAACTTGGTGCACGAAGATGAGGAACCGACACTCTTGATGGCAATTACCGATGAACCAGAATGGACAAGTTTGGACACTGAAAGGAATGAAGTTCATAAAGAAGAAATGTCAAGTCTAGAGAGTGACATGAAGAGAGAATTAGATTTTTGGAAGTCAGATATGCTTTATGATTTTGAATTAAAGAAAGAAGAACTCGAGATCGAGTTGAAGGAAAAAGAAATAAGGTTTGAAAGGCAGATGCATGAAAAGGAGAGGTCATTTGCAGACATGTTAAACAAAGAATTTGAAAGGCTGAAGTTAGAAAGATCACAATTAGAGAAAGAAAAAGGATGCAAGGGATGTAAAGAGATGTCATCCAAGAATGTATTATCACTAGAAAACAAAATTACCAGAGCTGCTGAATCGGGTTGCACGAAAAGGAAACAAGAAGTAGTTCGTGACTTACCTTCCAAAGACGGAACCATTAAATCAAAAGAAAATGGTATACAGGTTAAACGTGGTGACATTCAAGGAAAGTATGAAGGCAAAGATCGTGCCACAAGTCAAGAGGATATGGATAAAGATGAGAAGCAAGTTACGGGCAGAAAACCGAAGTTTAGAGGCATGAAGTTGCAAGAGCATGAAGATGTTGAAGGCATGGGTTAAGATATTAGGGGGGAATATTGGAATATAATTCCTTAAGGGAAAATCACGGTATTAGCTGTTGACTGAGACTTTTCACGAAAATGGCCACCTCCCATCTCTTGGGAGAGTCGGTTCCAGGAGTCCGAGGCATCTAAGGCCGTTCCAAGAGGCTTCGGCCAAAAAGCCAGCCGTTGAGCGACACGTGTCCTTGTTATTGGGACACTTCTCCAAGAAGGCGGGACACCTCTCCAAGAGGCTTCAAAGACCACCACCATCTCCACTTCCACAACAACCACACACCATCATCTCCACCTCCACAACAACCACCAACCCGACCTCAACAACAACCACCCACCACCCGCTCCACATTAACCGCCCACCACCACTACACCCACAACTACCCCAACCGTCATCATTAAGAACAAAAAATATAAACATAAACAACTAAATAAAAACTAACCTGAAATTCGTGAGGTGTGCGTCGTTGATTCCTAAGGTGGTGACCGGTGGTGAAGGTTCGTGAATGTTCGTCGTCGATTCCTATGGTGGTAGGTGGTGATGGTGCTAATGTTCCATGGTGATGGTGGTAACGGTGGTAATGTTCAGTGGTGATGGTGGTGGGTGGTTGCTGTGGAGGTGGAGATGGTGGTGGTGATGGTGGAGGTGGTTGCTGTAAAGCCTCTCGGAGAGGTCTCTATGTCCCTGAAGCCTCTCGGAGAGGTCTCCTTGTCCCTAAAGCCTCTCGGAGAGGTCTCCATGTCCCTGAAGCCTCTCAAAGAGGTGTCCCACCTTCTTGGAGAGGTGTCCCATTAACACGGACACGTGTTGCTCAACGGTTGGCTTTTGGGTCGAAGCCTCTTGGAAAGGCTTTAGATGCCTCGGAATCTGGGAACCGACTCTCCCAAGAGATGGGAGGTGGCCATTTTCGTGAAAAGTCTCGGTCAACGGCTAATACCGTGATTTTCCCATTCCTTAAACCATGTTGGTCAAAGTTAGTTGGTTTATATTGTAAATAGTATGAAGTCATGTTTAGAGTCACTTATGTATATATGTGAATTCTCAGGGCCGGCCCTGAGCAAGGGCCGGGTGGTCACCGGCTCAGGGCCCGACCCAAAAATGGGCCCGAACTTCTTAAAAAAATATACATATATATATATATATATATATTAAATTCTATATTTATGATATATATTTGTCTTTTATACATAAAAGTCTTATTAGTGTAGTTGGAAAAACCATGCAAATTTAATGGAGAGGTCTCAAGTTCAAGCCTTAGCTCTAGCACCATATTCAATTTTTTTTTAAATCCATTCCCCTTTACAAAATTTTGGGCCCAAAATTTTTTTCGTTCGAGGCCAAAGTTTTTTTAACGGTTTCGGAGACGGCCCCGTGAAGTCTAGGGTGTTAAATGTCAAGTTTAGAAGTTGGTAACCGCCCTCCACAAAAGTAGGAGATGCAATGTATCTAGAAGACATGTCAATTGGGAAGTTACACCAAAACAAGGGATGCTATGATTGATCAAGAGGACACATCGGTTCAACATAAGGGATTCAAGAGACACATCTTTTCATCAATGGCCAAGATTAAATCAAGCAAGAGACGCGACTATTCGTGAAAGGTTGCGATGGTTAGAATGTGTCTTTTAGATTATTATAAATAGGGTTGAGTAGTTTCATTTGTAATCATTCACAATCATTGAAATTCAATTACAAGTGTTAGTTAGTGTTCAATCATTGTGTTTCATCAAGGATTCTGGGCAACAGAAACAAGATTCAAATTCCGAGAAACCAACACAAAGATCTTGAGTTCTTGTTGATTACAATGGGAACCACTTGGTCAAGATTATCAAAGGGTTAAACCCTAATTAGGAGACTATAAATATCTCTCTTATAATCGCATTTTTTGTATCACTCAATAATACGAAAACCCCACTTACCCCCGTGGACGTAGGTTAGCTTAGACCCAACCACGTAAAATCTCGTGCGCGTGTGTGTTCTCAATCCTAACAGCCAGAGGGCTTCACTCCACAATCCACACCACAGAGCCTTAGGGCTTAGGCGGCGATAAGATTAAAGAAATTTGTCGTTCTAAAATCACCGCCGTGAATTCGTTATCTTGATTATTGCTTTTGTTTTTAAATTTGGTGTTAGTTTTGATTTACATCACCAGTTCTTCAGTTTTTGCCTTTTCATATTTCTTTTCAAATTAGTTTGATATAGACATTGTAAATATAAATTCTTAGGTGATAATGTACATTAAGCATGGTGATCTGGGGAGGGTTGGGAAGGTGTTTTAAAAAAAATGCTTGAAAGAATTTTTTTTATAATTTGCAAAACCAAAGGCGGAATCGAAGAAAGTAGATAAACACACTAAAGCTTGCGTAGAGAACCAAGCTATTCATTTCTTGGATAGGGTCAAATGGGTCGTCCACAGCAATAGTTCATCTCCAGGGGGCAATGATTTGTCTTTGGTAGACTAGGGTTCGCAATTCAGAAAGGGATGGCGGCGCAGTTTGACAGTTTGTTGCCCGTCTACCTTCTATTGTGATGCAACTTTCATATTTTGTTTTAATATTATAGTTGTTTGACGAAAAAAAAAAATAATAATAATAATAATAATAATAATGATACCTCTATGGTTGTTTTAGTGAGATGATAGTTGATAAGCTTCATTTATGTACATTATGTATGTTAGATTGTGTTGTGGACTTTCTGTGATGGTAACTCTGGATTGTGCAAAGTCAGTTAACAGTACTAGGCTCTTAAGTATTGAAGGTTTAGACTGTGGCCGCCATCTTTTTGGCAAGAAAGCGCCGATCTATATTTGTTTTAAAATGTATGATACTCATTTGCTTTTCACATACCAACAGAAGTCCATCTTTTGGTTCATTTTTCATGCTCCAAATGCGATTATTGACTCATGATTTCGCCTCTTTCATGGGTGTTGTCGTTGAGTAGTATTTGGCCTGCATGGTTCTAGGAGCATATCTTTCAGCCTTCCTTTCAAAAGTTTGAATATATTTCTTACATTTGTTCAAGATCACCTGAACTGATTTTTGGGGCCACTGAGTACACCACAGCAATAGATATCTGGTATGCTGGATGTGTTTTAGCAGAATTGCTGCTTTGACAACCGCTTTTCCCTGGTGAGAATGGGGTTGACCAGCTAGTGGAGATCATAAAGGTATATATGATTTTAGATTTTTTTTTAAATTATTAATCGGGAAAGTACGTCACGGAAACATGGTAAACTTAGTTGGTGAACACTTGATCCTAGCAAATTATTTGAATTTGACATAGTTGCTACCTTGTAATGCCCCACTTACGGTGTGCGCATATAATGTATATATGTGTGGCCCTCGGGGGCAAAAGTAAAGTTGCGCTAGTTTTAACGTTATTTTACTAATTTTGTGAAAATAACGTTAAAAATGATGGACGGTTAATCATGCATCATGTGGTGGCGTTGATAGCCAAAAGACAAAGGGGTACATGCACTGATCGAGTTTGTCCTGATTGCTAAGTGTTCTGTGCCTTATGTCCAAGGCTTGATACCAAACCACATCGAGCCGGGGGTCTCACTGGAAGCAGCCTCTCTATTCCCATGGGGTAGAGGTAAGGTTGTCTACATCTTACCCTCCTCAGACCCTACCTTAGCTTTGCTATAGGTGGGATTAACTGAGTATGATGATGATGATGATGATATATCAAATTTGCAGGTAGAAAGTTCGTGCGAATATAAGCTTCCTTTTATACTTTTGCAGGTTAAAAATGAATGAATTTAAAAGTTACATTTGGTTTACATTCATTTCCTAAGGTACATATCTTCATCATATCGACACTATATTAATATCAAAGTCTTGCTTCGTAAATCAGGTCTTAAACCACCAAAGGTACTTGGATGGTAAGATGTGTTGGTATCAAACTCTGCACCATGAATATCAATCTCGAGGATACTGATGGAAGAGAGCGCGGAGAGGTAAGTACTCAATGTTTTAACCTTTTGGTTATTTACTTAAAACAGTCCTATATGTTGTGACTTAAGTCAACATTCACTCAATTTTATTGTTTTGAGGTCTTATGTCAATACTTCAACTCTTCAATGCATTCTGTAAAGTTAGAGACGGGTCAAATGGGTGGTTAACGGGTCGAAAGTTATCTAAAACTGCACTAGAAAACTTAGTTTTACTTAAAAAAGAAAAAAAAATATTACCTTTTTAAGCAACTACACATTACTTCAATACTAATTTTCTAATTATGCTACCTAATAAAAGAAAAAGGCAATCTTATGCCATCCATCCTTCCCAATGATCTTTCCTTTTAGACGATCTGTCAATGGCAATGTACCAACGTGTTAGATCGCTGACATCATCGTTTCATCGGTTTTAGCTGACTTGACCTTTTACCACATTTGCTTAATAGGTTATCAAATATTAATTCATATACATGTGTTGGAAATGTTCGACAAAAAATAGACTAATTGTGTAGTGAAATTGGTATAACATTTATTTGTATACTTGTACTCTCAATTAAGCCTCGCGGGTCATACTGGGTTTGGGTCAAAACAGTTCGTTTAAAGAAAGTATTGATTTTGGGTCAAAAATAGGGCCGGGTTGAAACATGCAGCATTTAGAAATAGTCAAATAGACACTAAATGACTAATATTAACAATAATGCTTATAGCAACTATAGCTTATAGTTATTGTGTTTCTTGTGTGAAGTAAGCATATGAGCATATCATGAACAGTTCAGAAGCAGTTTTAACATCCTAAGTCCAAGGATGCCTCTACCTTTTGGGGTCTAAAGCGGATTCTAAAATTCGGCCTTTCCGTTAAAAAAAAAAAAACTATATTTTGCTGAGGATCCTAAAACATCATGTTGGAATATGATGACATATGCATATTTTTTTATATGATTTCTAAATGACACAAATCTGAGTATTCCAACATTAATTTAAGAAACTGAAAGCTGAGGGAGTTCTGGTTTGATAGGAAGGATTGAATGCGAATCGAATTCCATCGAGCCGCCCTATCTATTATTTGCGAATGGAGAGAAGTTAGAAAAACAATAGGCGAAGGGTGAAGATGGTGATTTCTTGGATGAAGGAGCATGATTTTTCTACTTGTTTGTGTTATGGATTTGCTTTAATCATTTAGATTTAGGCTGATTATTGTTCGTAGCGGATTTTTTGTCGTAACATCAGTACCAAATCAAGTTTTGTTCACGCATAAAGTCATGAGTTTGGAGTTCTTTAGTATGGATGTGTCAAATGTGACCTTGAATCTTTCCATTAGCAGTTTGGTGTTACAGAATACAGATGGTTAGAAATAAAGCCAAACATTGTTTGAATTGGTGTTTAGAAGGAAAGTTGTGAACCAAATAATAGGTGTGTTAAGTGTATTTTAAGGACTTGGGGCTTACCTGCTACTGCCCAAATGTGATCAGTTTGTCATTCACTATAGATGTTCCGAAATGATTTGTAGGACACACTACACTAGGAGCATATTAGGAGAATTACGAAGTGAGTAGTCGTGTAAGATCACATGAGCTTTTCGGTTTGTGATGATGGTACGGATGTGTTGTGCACTGATTGATCTAGGACAACACTTGTAGTAGTTTTAACCAAGCTGACCAGTCCGACTGAACGATCTGCTTTCAAAACCACGCGTTTAATCAATTAATAGAAACTATAAATTTAATATATCTCATGTTATCAAACTCAGGATTTTATGATCATTTCTTGATAATTATTTTGGGCAAAGGGACTTTGTCTGGTAAGTTCGTTTAATAACGAAACTAGAGATTACATTAAAACAAACTCGTACGATGGAGGGAGAGCAGTCAAAACATAAGCAAACAAACTTTGTGTTAAAATTATACACAGAAATATAAATATTATTCTTCATTATCTTTTACTTACACAAGTTTGGTTTGTAAGTTTGGTTTGTGGGCTAGCAGGTTTGGTTTGAGGTATTGGATCGTGGTTCATGGGCTAGCAGTAGCAGCTTGGAGTGTGGGCTAGTAGCAGTGAATTTGGGCTTTGGATAGCAGCTGTGCATATGGGCTTCGGATGTTGCAGTGAGAGTCTGGCCCAGTTATATTGGCCCATCTTCTTCAGTGTTTTAATATAAACACTTGTGGATTGCCAAGCTGGCAATCCACTATCCTGCTTCCTATCCTAATCAACGTCTCAGATCTAATACAAGTGTGTTTGTTTGTTTGCATCCAACGGTAGCTGTTGGCTCGGGTGTGCTTTCACCCGAGCCTATATTACATCTATATAAACGTTGGTCTCGATCTGAGATTAGTTAAGTTCTCTTGATATTTTTCCTTTGTTATTTGAGTCGTCTCTCTCACAACTGAACGATTAGGGTTTGTGGTCTGCTCTTATTCATCTCGATAAGAGCTAAGATCTTTTGTGTCTAATCTAGTTCTGTATTACAGTGTTTGTATTCATAGTTGTTTAGAGATTCATCTTGATTCATAGAGTCTGTAATAGAATAGTTGATAGAAATAAAGTTTTGTTGATTCTGTCGTTCTATTTTGTCTCTGAATCCATACTTCTTGACATGGTATCAGAGCTCAGCTCTGGTTGTCTTTATTAGTCGCTTCCGTTACGTTAGGGTTTCTGAGATCAGATCTCTGTCCATAGATCTGTATCTTGTTTTTAGAGTCTTGAGTACAGATTGATCTTCTTCATAGATCATATCTGTAGTCTGTTGTTCTTGGTAGATACTGGTTTGAATATTGGATCTGGTTATCTTGGATTTCGAGCTTTCTAGAACTAACCTGATCTGAAGAGGAAGGATCTTCTCTGACACTAAAGATAAGCCTAGATCTGAAGTTAACCATCAGATCTAGGGTTGAAGGATCTTGAAGCTGATTTTATTTGTGGACGTGTGATTTGCTCTCTGACTCAAAACCCTAAGTGAAGGTTTTGGGTTACGAGTTTTTGGTGAGATCATTCCATTATTTTTTGTTCAGTTTGTTAGTTTCTTGTGTCTGTCGTGTCTAGGAGCAAGGCCCGGGTTAGGAGGACCGGAATTGGCTCATCTATTTGGTTGTGTCGATTTGATTGACTGTATATTTGCTATTTGTGTGGTTAATTTCTTGTCTGTCAAGTTCCTTGATCTGTGAGTGCTTGTGTGCTAGATATAAGGATAAGACTCCCCTGTTAAGACATGGCCAGGCACCTTTGAGTGATGAACCTGGTATCTTGACACTGACAGGGTTTCGTCTTTGTGTGCTTGAGACTGATTGTGTGAAGTTAATCATTGTTTGTTACTTTGTGTAGTGGTAATTGTTTTGTATTAGCATGGCTGACTCTAGTAGTGATTCTGGTGATGGTCGTCTTGGTAATGTTACTCTTGTTAGTAAGTTGGATGCTAGTGATCCTTTGTATCTACATGCTAGTGATTCTGCAAACCTGAATATTGTGAATGTGAAATTGAAGGGTACTGAAAACTATAATGTTTGGTCTAATGCTATGATTCTAGCTTTGCAAGTTAAAAATAAACTAGGATTTATTGATGGTAGCTGTGTTAAACCTGAAGATGATGATGTGTTAATGAGACAATGGGATAGGTGTAATTCAGTTGTTTTGACTTGGATTCTGAATTCAATATCAGAAGAGTTATACTTAGGACAAGTATACTCCAAGCTAGCATCTGAAGTGTGGAAGGATCTAAAAGAAACTTATAATAAAATTGATGGATCAGTTGTTTTTGATCTTCATCTTAAAATCAACTCTTTTAAACAGAATGGTTTAACTGTAGCTGATTATTATCATAAGTTGAATGTTATGTGGAAACAATTAGATCAAATTCTACAACTGCCTTCTTGTACTTGTGATGCTTCAAAAGAATTTAACAACTATAGTCACATGATTAGACTTATGCAGTTTTTAATGGGATTAGATGACTGTTATCAGGGTGTTAGAACCAATTTACTGACAAAGGATACTCTTCCTTCTGTTAAGGAAGCCTTTGCTGTAATATCTAGGGAAGAGTCCCATAGGAACTCTTCAACTGGTTCTAAGACTGGTCAAACAGTTAATTTTGTTTCAAAAGTAAATCAATCTACTGATTTTAATAAGAAAAATGTAAAGGCTAATCCTGCATTAAAATGTGCTCACTGTAATAAAAATGGTCATACTATAGATAAATGTTTTGAAATCATAGGGTACCCAACTTGGATGAGATCCAAAGGAAATCCAAGTAAGAAAGCAGTTGTAGCCAATAATTCTGTTAATAGTCCTAATGTCTCTATTCCATCTTTGACTAGTGAACAACTTGCTAAGCTGATGAATTTTTTGAATGAGAAACCTTGTGATGTTGCTCAGAATTGTAATGTTACAGGTAGTTTGTTCTGTGCATCTTCTGTTAATTCTCACATTTATTGTTTTGTTAGTAGTAATGGGATACTAAAAGGTATTGGGTGGATATGTGATTCAGGAGCAAATGAACATATGGTAAATAATGAAAACCTTTTAAGTGATTTTGTTGATGTCTCTCAACTTAATATAAAAGTTAAACATCCTAATGGCACTTTTGCATTGGTAACTAAAATTGGGACTTTACATTTGGCAGATGGTGTCATACTGCAAGATGTATTGGTTGTTCCTGAATACACTGTTAACCTACTATCTGTTCATAAGTTAGCTAGAGATAACAAGTTGTATATAGGTTTTGATGAACATACTTGTTATATTCAGGATTTGTTAACCAAGAAAACATTGGTGACTGGTAAACAAATGGATGGATTATACATGTGTGGCAATGCTTGTGTGTCTAATAAGGTTGGTTTAGATAATAAAAAAATGTATGACTTGTGGCATGCTAGACTAGGACATCCTTCAGATCAAGTATTAAATGTTTTAAAAACTAAAATAAGTTTAACAAACATAAATAACACTGATCCATGTGAAGTATGTCATAGGGCTAAGCAACACAGGGAACCATTCCCTTTGAGTCAACATAAAACTGTTAAATTAGGAGATATCATTCACCTAGATGTTTGGGGACCTTACAAAGTTCCTGATAGGGATGGTAATAAGTATTTCCTAACTATAGTGGATGATTACACTAGGGCTGTCTGGGTTTGTATGATGAAAACCAAAACTGAAGTTTTTGAATATGTTGTAACTTTTGTAAATATAGTTAATACTCAATTCAAAAGTAAAGTGAAAGTTTTTAGATCTGATAATGGAACTGAGTTTGTTAATAAACAGTTCAAAGAGTTTTGTAACTCAAAAGGTATCATACACCAGACAACCTGTGCATATACACCCCAACAGAATGGGGTGGTTGAGAGGAAACATAGACACTTACTTAATGTTGCTAGGGCTTTGTTATTTCAAAGTTTTTTACCTGTTCGGTTTTGGTCTGAATGTATATTGACTGCTGCTTATTTGATCAATAGGACACCCTCTTCTGTGCTAGCTGGAAAGACCCCCTATGAGTTGATGTATGGTTTTGAGCCTTTCCTTGACCACCTTAGGATATTTGGATGTCTGTGTTTTTGTACAGTTTTAAATGAGTCAAATAAGTTAGAAAGTAGAAGTGAAAAATGTGTTTTCATAGGCTACTCTTATGAGAAAAAAGGGTATAAAGTCTTTAGCTTAGACAGTAAAACTATATTTTTCTCAAGAGATGTTAAGTTCTTTGAAAATCTTTTTCCTTTTAAAGAAAAAACAGTTTATGATAAATTTGATTCAAATGTTTTTAAACAAGTTACAAATATTAACTTCTTTGACTTCTATGAAGACACAGACTCAGGTATCTTAGGGGTAGATGATCCCAATGATGAGGGAAAGGATAGTTCTGAACATGGTTCAGAACATTTAGACTCAGGAACACATTTCACTCAGCAATCAGGTTCTATAGACAGAACCTCTAAAGGCTTGGCTCATAAGTTACTGCCTAATCAGGCTAACAAAGAGCAGCCTAGTAGGAATAGTCTAGAATCTGATAGGGCAGAGGGTGTGAGTACTGAGGGGGATAACAACTTAGAACCTGAGGGTGATACTGAAAGACCATCTGAGTCTGTGTTGAGAAAGTCCAATAGAGAGTCTGTTTTTCCTAGAAAATTTTCTGATTTTATAGTAGATGGAAAAGTAAAGTATGGTTTTGAAAAAGTAGTCAACTATTCTAATCTATCACTAGAAAATCAGTGTTTTGCTTCTGTTCTGAATAAAAGTGTAGAACCTAGAAATTATTCAGAAGCTTCTAAGGATCCTAATTGGATCAAAGCTATGAATGAAGAATTAGAGGCTTTACATAGGAACAACACTTGGGATATTGTTGATTTACCCAAGGGTAGAAGTAAAATAGGATGTAAATGGATTTTTAAAATAAAATACAAAGCAAATGGAGAAATAGAAAGATTTAAAGCTAGATTAGTTGCTAAGGGGTTTAGCCAAAAAGAAGGGGTGGACTTTGATGAGACTTTTTCACCTGTGGTTAAACTAGTTACTATAAGATGTGTTATCTCTTTAGCTGTTGAAAATGATTGGAAGTTGTTTCAGCTTGATATAAATAATGCTTTCTTATATGGAGATTTATTGGAAGATGTTTATATGTCTATTCCTGAAGGGTTTACTGATACTGTTAATAATAATAAAGTATGTAAACTAAATAAATCTTTGTATGGGCTAAAACAAGCCCCAAGAATGTGGAATGCTAAGCTAGTTGCTGCATTGTTTGACATTGGTTTTACCCAAAGTAAATTTGATGTTTCTATGTTTATTAAGGTCTGTGATTCTGTGTTTATTGTTTTATTAGTGTATGTTGATGATATAATCATAACTGGAAACTCAGTAGATGAGATTGAGAAAGTTAAACATGCTATTAAAACTAAATTTTTAATCAAAGATCTGGGTGAATTAAAATATTTCTTAGGTATTGAAGTCATTAGAGATGCTAATGGTTTGTGTCTAACTCAGAGAAAGTATTGTTCTGAGTTGTTGGCTGAGTATGGGTTAACAGGTTGTAAACCTGTTGGTAATCCAATAGAACCCAGTCATGTTGTGAATAATATGATACTTAGTGATGATAAACCTTTAATCAACATTACTGGTTATCAGCAATTGGTTGGTAAATTGATTTATCTTTCACACACTAGACCTGATATAGCATACACTGTACATTTCCTTAGTCAATTTATGCATAAGCCATATAAGTGTCACTTAAAGATAGCTATGAGGTTACTAAGATATCTTAAAAGTGCACCTGGAAAAGGTGTTTATTTTACAAAAACTGGCAGTTTTAATCTAAATGCATATGCAGACTCTGACTGGGCGAAGTGTATAGAGTCTAGAAGGTCTATTACAGGATTCTGTGTATACCTAGGTAGCAATTTGATTACCTGGAAGAGTAAGAAACAGCCTACTGTTTCTAGATCATCTGCTGAGGCAGAATTTAGAGCCATGTGTGCTGTGGCATGTGAAGTAGTTTGGTTAAAAGATTTATTAAGTGAACTAAATATAACTGTCCACTTACCTGTTAGTTTACACTGTGATAATAGTGCTGCTTTGGCTATAGCAGCAAATCCAGTATTTCATGACAAAACAAAGCATTTTGGTATTGATTTATTTTTCTTAAGGGATTTAGTTTCAAATGGTGTTATTAAACCTATAAAAATTGAGTCTCAAAATCAATTAGCTGATGTATTTACAAAAGGACTTTTAGTTCATCAACATCTCAATGCTTGTAAACTACTTCATTTGTTTGACCCATTTAGTCCAGGAAAATCAAATTGAGGGGGGGTGTTAAAATTATACACAGAAATATAAATATTATTCTTCATTATCTTTTACTTACACAAGTTTGGTTTGTAAGTTTGGTTTGTGGGCTAGCAGGTTTGGTTTGAGGTATTGGATCGTGGTTCATGGGCTAGCAGTAGCAGCTTGGAGTGTGGGCTAGTAGCAGTGAATTTGGGCTTTGGATAGCAGCTGTGCATATGGGCTTCGGATGTTGCAGTGAGAGTCTGGCCCAGTTATATTGGCCCATCTTCTTCAGTGTTTTAATATAAACACTTGTGGATTGCCAAGCTGGCAATCCACTATCCTGCTTCCTATCCTAATCAACGTCTCAGATCTAATACAAGTGTGTTTGTTTGTTTGCATCCAACGGTAGCTGTTGGCTCGGGTGTGCTTTCACCCGAGCCTATATTACATCTATATAAACGTTGGTCTCAATCTGAGATTAGTTAAGTTCTCTTGATATTTTTCCTTTGTTATTTGAGTCGTCTCTCTCACAACTGAACGATTAGGGTTTGTGGTCTGCTCTTATTAATCTCGATAAGAGCTAAGATCTTTTGTGTCTAATCTAGTTCTGTATTACAGTGTTTGTATTCATAGTTGTTTAGAGATTCATCTTGATTCATAGAGTCTGTAATAGAATAGTTGATAGAAATAAAGTTTTGTTGATTCTGTCGTTCTATTTTGTCTCTGAATCCATACTTCTTGACACTTTGCAGTAGAAAAAGCAAAACAGGCAATAGTATGCGCTATGCCCGTACGCGATGCGCTGAGCAGTATCATCATCTTCAGGTTACACTTCCTCCTCAGAAGCAACGCGCTTAAAAAGTGAGGGCTTTTTTAAGCGTGGCAAATAATATAAAACATACCATTTCTAGGGGCTTTAGACTTGTTTAGTGCTGGTTTAGGTTGATTCGATACTTGATTAGGGGTTTTAGACATGTTCAAACAGGTTTAGACGATTTTGGCAGAATTTGGCCTGCACTATGCCTGGTCGCTTAAGAATGCACCTTTCCAGCCTCCATGCTTTCCCTGCGCTGCGCTTCTGCGCCTAGTGCGCTTTTGACAACATAGATAAAAACCATGATTAAACGCTAATAAATATAAAATTCAACACTGGTAAGAATACTAGGAAGGTTCAACTGTCATTAACGAAAAAGTGAATGCAGGCAACCACTTTTTAGTAACATTCGTCGCCTTTCATGTCAAGAAAATATTACTCTTTTTCTCATGATTTTATTATTCTGCGACACTTTAAAAATATTTTCAAGTGTTGTTACGATAATACTTAGTTGCTGTGTAGGGCGACGATGAAATGGAGTATTGTCTTTGGCCGGTCACTATAGCGGGTATGAGATATACGTTATGGCATCCATCTTTATATGGCTATACCCGTTATGTCGTGTAGCATTGAATACTCTCCTATGATATTGTCTCAGTTGTCATGCGAACTACCTTAATGTTGATGGAATCCAGGATCGATTTACAAGTATTATACGAGAACAATTGACAAGAACAATAATTATGTAATATATATAACTGAAAGATAATTGTTTTGATACAAACAAACTTGACAAATACAAGAATTCTGAAATGTTTTCGACAAAGGATTGTGTGTATGAACAATCTTGATAACTGAAACAATGTGTCATGTCCCTCATATATATATGTTTCGAAAGGTTGTGACTGTTGTAGAACGGTTGTATCTTGATTTCCCACCGGTTTGTTTTTCATTTTGGCGCCAAGAATAACTAACTAAACTGGAAGGGTATAATAGTCTTTTGTATACGAGCAGCCTTCGAAAACTTCTGTTGAATACTTGTTTCTTTGATCCGATTGTGTACTTTGATGTGCAGCCTTATATCAGCCGTGTAATCCTTCATGTGCAGCCTCGTTTGTTGACAACCCGAATCGACCCATATGCAAATTGTTTGCATTTATCTTTCTAACTAGTCTATAGTTTATCTACTACAATTATTCTACTTAAACATACATTACATACACATATATACAAGTATAAAATTTACATAATACAACCATAATAAATTAATAATAATGATAAGTTTATATTTATATCTTAACAACTGTACCCGAAGCACGGGTGATACCATTGTTCTGTTATCTATATCCAACTAATGATATCTGTATTAATAATCAAAATATGAATTATTTATGTTATTTACTCATATTTAGTTACTTTTTTTATTTATAAATGATGATTTAAAAATATTAATAATTACTAATTTAATTAAAAAGCTTCCCTTTTTATTTGTTTCTCCTTTGAATGTTGTTCATTCTTTAATTGCTGATTGCAGCCATAAGCCCATAATGGTAGCACTCATCCAATTTCTTGTACATTATGCACATTGTATATTGACTTTCAAAGTCAAAATGAATGATTTTAGACACCACAACCAATCTTAGTTGACCTTAAAAGTCAACCTGTTTTTTAAGTCATTCAATAATATGCATGGAAATGGTCTTTTGGACCTAGACTCTTTACATGAATAATTATTTTGATCAACTAAATGTAAATTATTACACATGTTATACAAATCTTACCCATTAAACACGTTGACCGTCAACTTGTGTGACAATATGGGGCAGCACATATGGAAATATGCATGGGAATGGCTTGTCCGCACCATTCAGCTAATAAAAGATGACACGTGACAACATAAATGGTTATCAAGTCCAAAATGGAGATACACGTGTCAGCAACAATAACGATTTTAACCCAAAAACCTCGCCAATGGCAATATCGCGTCGACATGAGTCTTTTGATTTGACTTATAAATATTATGTAATCACTTGCAATAACCAAATGCTTATATTTCTTTATATTATAGTCAAATAGCTATTTAGGTAAGATGTTTAGTAAAAATGACCATGATTTCATGAGTTTTTTTTTTTTGATGAATTAGCGTTTTTATTCAAATTTTTTTGTGACTTTGGAGCATATCAGAAAACAATTTGTGAGTTTGGTACTTCCGCAATCTAAGATTGCGGAAGTGGTTGACGTGGAAGTTGAGTTGGACAAAAGCATTTTGCTAAAACAAGATTTGACTTCCGCAATCTAAGATTGCGGAAGTGCCATGTCAGCAACTCAATAAAACGAATTTGATATCACTTGTCCACGTCGTTAGCCATTTTCCACGATGTACAAGAACCACTGCCATGTCAACCACTTCAGCAATCTTAGATTGCGGAAGTACCAAACTCACAATTTGTTTTCTGACATACTCTAAAGTCACAGAAAGTTTGAAAAAAATGCTACTTTGTCAAAAAAAACTCATGATTTCATAAGGATGTCTCTTGTTTCGAGGCCGCATCGATAACAGCCTTAGAGTTGATAACAAGATCTTTGACCTTAAAAGTCAAATAATCCTCAAGAGTACAATCTAACTGCTCATATAGTCATATATGTTCCTGAAGCCAAACAAATTAATTGAAGTACAAAACATTCTCATGTATGTGTATATGTTTCATGTTTGACTAAGTATATGCATGCATGTTACTATGTTAGTTTGACTGTCTACATTAAACATGCACCTCATATCTGTCCACAACACATGTAGAGTTGATAGACCACAAATAACATGCCATTACTTGTTATCTAATTGTCTTATGAATAAAATAACTTGTTTAAATATATAAAAAAAAAAGTCAAGCACGCAACTAGCCAACCAATGGCTTTAAGGTTGGTTCATAGTTCCAAAAGTGTTCAATAATAGTCTTCATATTTCTTCAGCAAGAATGAAGGCAGTAGCTATTACAATCATAACCTTCATGTTCGTTGTTTTAGCGCTTACGGTTTTGGTCACGCTTTGTTATAAAGGTGGCAGTGGTGGTGGCGATGGGCGCAATAAGAAAATCCACAAAAGATCTACCACGAATGGACAAACGGGTCATTATATGGAAAGCGGGCTGGCTGCAGCTGATAATGGCATGACTGTTAGCACTGCAGTGGCGGTTTATGCTGTCACGAACGGTGACGTAGGCGGTGGTGATGGTGGTGGTGGTGGTGGAGGAGGAAGGTAGGAAGAGGCTGGCATTGAGGTCAAACTATAAGGTAGCTTGTGTTGCATGTTATTTGCTAGTTATATAATTCAAAGTTATAGTTGTAAGTAAAGTGTACAAGATATGTAAAAGATTATTTCTTTTGTCAAACATTTTCCATGTATTGGAATACTGACATCCAATTACAGGTTTTTAGACTTGTATACGAATCGAATGTTTAGTTGAATCGTTGTGAACCGTTCAGCTAATAAATGAACGGATGTAATTGAACGACTATGAAAACCTGACATGTTCGTTCATTTACATTTAGAACGTCAGTTTATGTTCTTGTATATCCATTCATTTATGTTCGTTTGTTTTAACATTCATTCAAATTAATTTATTATAGCATTCATGATTTACAACTAATATGTTTTTCTAATTTTTATTTAGAATTTAGTTTAGATATCTTTGTCTTATTTTTGAAATGTTTGATGAAGGATGATGGTATTCAAGACTTTAATTTGGATACTATTTTCGTTTACTTATATTCATTTATTTTTATTTATGTTCGTTTATGTCCGCCAAGTTCGTGAACAATTCATTTAGAAATGTTACAAATGAACATAAATGAAAATAGAAATGATAACAGCTTGCAGATATTTCACACATGTTTTATTCTTATCGTGATGATGAATTATAAGTTGTCCGTTTAAGTGTTCTTGTTAATATACTAACTTTTTAACGGCGTTGGCAGTGTGTGCATATAATGTATATATGTGTGGGCCCTCGGGGGGAGGGGGGGGGGGGGGGCAAAAGAAAAATTGCACTAATTTTAACGTTATTTACTAATTTCGTGAAATTAACGCCAATTGTATATATGTGTGGGCCCTCGAACGGTTAATCTTGCATCATATAGTGACGTTGATAGCCAAAAGACAAAAGGGTACATGCACTTATCGGGCTTGTCCCGATTGCTAAGTGTTATGTTTCTTATGTCCAAGGCTTGTTATTTACTAATTTCGTGAAATTAACGCCAATTGTATATATGTGTTATGTTTCTTGAACCAGTTCACCACAAACCCCAAATATAGAACACACTCCTTTATTTCCAAACCAGATAACCAAGAAGATCTTGATCTTTGGATGATAACTACCCTAGATCTAAAGACCCAAGAATCAGGATGCACAGCGGATACAATGAAACCCTAACCCTAAGACCAGATCGACCAGTAAATCGTATCAGAGCTCTGATACCATGTTATAAAACATGAATCAAAGCATAAAACCAAAGATTACGATCTTTATTACTGAAAGAAATAAAAGTACAGAAACCCTAAAACAAACTGAACAAGACTCTTGACCTCTTTACAAACACACCTCTCTACAATCACGCTCACACTCAAGACCAAACCTAACTAAGGAACAGATAGATTCAAGATGAATCTAAACACTAGAAACCCTAATCGAAGATCTTTGTGAGTAAAAATACAGAGAATAATAAAGAGATAACCAAAGTAATATATGAACGATATTGGCAGCTATTTATAGCTGCCAATATGTGCTTTCTCTGTTGATCAGACAGCTAGAAACAAAGCACATCAACGGCCAGGATTAAACTGTGTTTGTTGGCACGGATCGCCAACTCAGCAAAGCCTCTGGGCCTAACGAACTGGACTCTCTCCTTTTCTTTACTGGGCCGCAACACAGCACTTCTCAAACTGCTACTGGACTACTGCTACTGGGCTGCTACGAATTGGACCAGACCAACACACAACCTGCAATTTTCCTTATGCAAAATATTCAAATAAAAAATATAAAAAATATATAAAAACTAAAAGTAAAAAATCAACACAATAACAAACCTTTGACCCATAAATTATAAATTGTTATTAGACATTATTAGTGTGTAATACCACTTTTAACAAGAGGCCTAAACTATTTAGAGGCAAGTCTTTAACCGATTCAGACATCTGTTCGCGAAACAAACAGTCTGAATAAACTATGTCTGATCGATTCAGACACCTGTCCCATTAAGAGTTCATTAAGAGCTGAAACAAACAAACCTTACCTTAGCTTTGTTATTGTTAGGATTAAGTGAGTATGACAATGATGAGTAACGGAAATAGTAGTCACAGTAGGTGACACTAACGAATGTGTCACTATTATGAAACAAGAATAGAATCATTGTGGATAGAAGTAACCACACAAGAATATAGCCAACTTGAGTGCCAAATATCTAATTAGTAATTCATCATCACGATAAGAATAGAAGATGTATCAAATATCTACAAGCCATTATCGTACTTTTAATAAGCAAACAACAAACCAAATTGAGTATCATCAAAACACGCTACATTATTCGAGCTCCAAAGTTTCATTGTGGCATGCAGACGTTTGTGAGCATTCAAAATGTCTAGCTTTGACATGGATGCTCAGGCAGAGCGGTGTTCCCACATGTCCCTAAAGATAACGCGATAATCTGTTGCAACCGTAACGTCCCCCTATAGAGTTATAATTATATAGATTATTGTCTTATAGTCACAAAACCTTAGTTAGTAATGTCATTTTTCATGTACAATTTAAGTAGTGAGTGTGTACATACCGAAGATTTTTGCTTAAAAGGAGATTTTTCCAAAATAGAGTGTAAAAAATGGAATTAAAACGGTACGATACGTTTAAGATATATTACAGTGCGTCAGCTTATTTTTTCAATTGTGCGCCCACACATGTTTCTTTTCAATGGTGCATTAACGCATGTTTTATTGCTCATTTTTTCAACTGTGCGGTCATACACCTTCTTTCCACTGTGCGCAATCAACAATTGATGTCTAAATCGTGAGGCTATGATCATAACTATAAAAAGCTGATCAATCACATAACCGAAATAAACGTACAACATAACGTCTTAGTTGTTTGTTTTTTTGTGAGAAGATCTTCCGATCACTTATGTCTATGCAGTGCAGACGCGGATAGACATTTGAGGCGGGAAGCTTATTTTTTAGAAGACATAACCCTTAAAACCCCTGCCTTTCCTCTTCCTCGTGCAGACCTATACCCACGTCTTCTCACTTCTCCAAACCTCTTTTTCCACAAAACATTCTTCTTCTTCATCTGCAGACAATATCTCCTCCTCATTCTTCTTCCCCTCTTCTTCTCCTCCTCCCTCCTCCGCCACCTCCGCTCCTCCTCTCCGCTGTTGCCTCCTGCCCATCGCCTCCTCCCTCTGCCATCCCCTCTCATACGCCCCCCTCCCTTTCTCGTATGTGTTCTTTTTTTATTATTATAATCTTCATCTGGGTGTTTGTTGATTTTTGGTGAAAAAAGTTTTGATATTTTCAATCTTTTCACTGTTCATTGCGTCTGTGATGATTGAGGTGAAAAAGGTAGGATTTTTATGGAGATGTTGTGTTTAATAATTGAGATTTTTGAATTAGGTATGTGAGGGTGAGGATGAGGAACACAGGAAGAACATCAACATGGCAACAGAAGAAGGTGTTTTAATGATAATAATAATAATAATAATAATAATAATAGTAGTGGGAAAAATAATAATAATAATAACCATAATAGTAACAATAGCAATCATAAGTTTGGGACTGTTAAATCAGGTGCTTGTTGATCCAAAACTGTTGTTTATAGTGGGAGTTGGTGGGTTATGGTTACGATGGGTTGTGGTTGGTTATGGTTAGGTTACATTGCAGACGTTAACAAATAAACAGTCTTCTTCTTGCAGACTGCATACCTTTGATCCACCTCTTCTCCTGCAGATGTCTATAGATGTGGTCCCCAAACTGCAGATTTTTTACCTCTTAAAAAACAAACACCACCTTAATCTACAATTAGGGTTTGAGGAATATGATTAATCATACGTGACATATGCTTTCATTTCAATATCAAAGATACTTCATATCATACTCAGGGCCGGCCCAAGGGTAAGTGAAAACAAGCTAGGGCTTTGGGCCCCCAAATTTTTAGGGCCCAATTTTAAAAAAAAAGAAGAAGCAGATATATGTATATAATATTTAGTTGCATCAACAACAACAATAATTTGTTTGTAGTCTAGTGGTAAAGGTGGTTTCCTTTCATGGGTTTGTTTGGGGTTCGAATCCTAGGAAGTACAAATCCAATTTTTTTTAATGAATAGAGGCCTCAAATTTTTATTTCGCTTTAGGCCCCCAATACCGTTGAGCCGGCCCTGATCATACTCCACTAATGCACAAGTAAAATAACATAAATAAAAAAGCTTCATTCAATATCAATGGTAGGAGACTCAAATTCCTCCTGATTTGAGGTCAAAAAGAGAAAAGCATCGTCAACACACGATTCATTGTTTTTGTTGGTAAAATGAGAATATATTATCACCTTTTACAAACAATTATTTGTGACTTTCTTTTTGTTGCAATTAGATGCGAATTTAGGGGTTTGGGAAATAAAAAGCAAAAGATGCAAAGCATCTGAAGAATGGATAAATGCTAGTTTGTCTTGTACCTCACATACATACATGAAGAACTTATCCCAAGCATATGAGCTCTAGCTTTTTCTAAAGAACAAGTGCTAAAGTGTGTGTTCTTAGTATATCATGAACAAAATAAATAATATAAACATGCACAGAATCTTTAACGATTTGAGTTAAGCAATCTAAGCTTATTTTATGAGTTTTAGAAACTAAATGATAAAGAACTATTTCAAGCGTTGACATGTTTGTATTTGTATTAAGTGAATAAACGCTTGAGAATTTTCACTAACTTTAGCCATATTGATTGAATACGTTTTCTCTGTAAAATATTGATTTTCCTTCTAAAAGAGGCATAAATACATCATACATAACTATTAGTATATATTATTGTTTTCCTTTTTGGTCTAGTGTTTTACTTTTAACATGAAATATATTAGCTAGATAATATTATGGAAAGGACCCAAAGTGTTGTGTCTATGGTTACAGCTAGTGGGTTATAGCCGCCCATTGTAGCGTCTCAACCGACAGAAAATAAAGTCATTATATGCTCAAAAAATATCGTTACGCGCTTCACTTCGATCAGATACATATTGTGATTTTTTGCCGATGAGTTTATACTAAAAACTTTTCAAGCACTTTGCTTTATTCCCCTGAAATATTCACACAAATAAACGTTTGCCACTTTACTCCCATGTGATATGTTTTCTTTTGATATAAGATTTATTTCTTAGTACTTTGCCCTCATAGAATCTAAGCTCAATGTTTACATATAACATTCAATATATCGTTCAAAAAAAACATTCTTTAAACTTACAAATCTGTCTTGACTGTTGAATAATCTTTTGTTTCGGTGTGCCCACCTCGTTCTCAAAGTGAAGTTCATCACTGCCATCCATTGTGGATTTTGAACTCTACCACTTAACATGATAACTCATCCAACAAGTAACTATCTAAGCAACAGAAAAAAAATAAAAAGATATAAGCTTGTTCTTTATATATTGTAAAAATAAAGACATACTCTCAAACCGTTGTCCAATCCAACACTCTCTTATAATAAACGTGACAAGTATAATACAGACTCAAGAATTGCATGATTATTCCATAACCCGATCAGAATTGTTTCCCCCAATAAATTACTCTCACATAAACTAACTACATTTAGCCCCGCTTGCGATTTTACCGATTTTCATGAAAATAATGTTATAAACGACGTAATGTTAATCATGCATCATGTGGTGACGTTAATTGCCAAAAAGCACGGGGTACATGCATCAATCGGGCTTCAAGCACGATTGCTAAGTGTTATGTGCCTTAAGTATGTTCAAGGTTTGAGGCAAAACCACTATCGAGCCGAGTGTGTTACTGGAAGCAACCTCTCTAATCACACTGGATAAATGTAAGGTTGTCTACATTACCCTCCTCAGATCTTATATCAACTTGTTATTGACCGGATTAACTGAGTATGATGATGGTGACGGCATAAACTAATTACATATAAGATTATATATCCATTCACGTAAACTCCTCCATATAAACTCATTCATATTAATTAACTCATTCACGTAAACTCATTTGCATTATATCATCCGTATAAACTTGTTTATGTAAACTTACTTATATAACCCAAGGGTCAAATTATTCTACACAGTGTAAAAAAAATGAGAAGGGTGAGAAGGATACAAAAAACACAATAGATCATGAAATATGACATAATAAGCCACAAAATATAACACAGTGCCAAAAAATATAACACAATGTTGAAGAAAAAACAACACAATGAATTGAAAAAATGACACAACGATGAAAATAAGAAAAAGACACAATGATACAAAGCATATTCTAAAAACTACAAGCTAAAACCCCAAAAACAAAGACCTAAAAACTAACGTCGTAGGGTTCGATAAGACGGTTCCAGTGCTGCTTGAATGAGTTCAATCGGAGTTCGTTTGATATCCTTCCTACGACTTCCTATTTTTCTTTCACTGTATATTTGATCCTAACCCTATAACCCAACGCATTCATAAAAAATAAAAAACTCATTTATATGAACTATACTACCCACCTTCTCAAGTAAACTCATTGCAACTCAAATCACATATATAACAATCAATATGATCAACATCTCATCTATAATCTATAACTTATAATAAAAGAATTGAGTTTGTATGAGGTGACATTCAATGGAGGCCTCAACCCCCAATTGAATGTGTCATGTGTCACCTTAAGGTAATAGTATTGAATTTATTATTTTAATCTATTTTTAATTAATAAAAAAACCCTGATATTATAATTTATTTAAAAGGAAATAAAATAAAATATGAATAAAAAATATACTAAAATCTAATCTACTAAAATAAATATTAAACATTTATTATATTTTATCTCATGTTTCCTCCCATAACTTTTAAACGCTAATATCTTTTAGATACGAGATTTTTTAAAGAAAAAAAGTACACCAAATTAACGAGCGTTTTATTATCTTTCCAACGAGTACCATAGTGTTATATAAAAAACGGAGAAAAAAACGATTATTGGTGATACCCGACCCGATTACCCGAAACCACATACCCAAATACCCGAACTACATACCCGATCATATACCCATGAATTTTTTAACGCATCACATAACCCTTAGACTAATACGTTCGATATTTGCAATATACGTGCACCATCATAAACTAAAAACTTTATAGTATGTAACTAAAATATATGTATTGTTATTATAATACTATTTCAATAAATAATTTTTTTTTCTTATTTCATGTTAGTTCTTTTTAGAATGATCGATTACAAACTTCCGGATTCATTTGACATTATATAATATTTTGTAATGACACTAAATTTATACCCCGGCACAGATATTCGTTTTTTTTTTATTTAAATATGATAACTTATGGCAGAGATTTGTTCAAAATAAATAATAATAATAATAATATTTATTTATTAATCATATATTGGCAAGTCATTAATTATGTTGTCATATTAGATATTTTATTATGTCATATTAGATATTTTAACCCCGGGACACTCCCGAGATAAAAACTACTGGGTACATATTACAAAACTATAAATAGATACATAAATAAATAAATCATATCATTACAAAATAATTCACTTTCCATGCATCACCGTATTATGATTAAGATAGCATATATAACTCAATCTACCATCTCACTAAATACATTTTAACAATAACCCTTTACAAAAATCTTGCTGATTAATGTAACAAAACTCATTTTATTTGATCTCAATCAAAACAACCCCGAAATCCGTGAAAACCATCGCTCAGGTCAGGTTCATAACACGTTAAACAATTATTTATCTTTTAAAAACTCTTTGATATCTGAATCAACCGAAAACATAAAAAATCATTGAAAACGAGTGTATAGAACGTACTGCGTATAGAAACATTTAGCTCACTTGGCTCGCATGTTGCTAGCTATTCTCTGTTGCCGATCACACAACTTTCTTAGCCTCTCTCTTTCTTGCTCCGATACGCATCCCCCTCCTCTGTGCCTAATTACACAATGAGAGGGGGAGAGAAATGACTGAATAAGTAATCCGAGTAATCCCAACTCGATCTTGAGATGTGTTGGTTATTCCAACTTTGCTTCTAAAAAAGAAGAGTGAAGTTTTCGTTTTTTACTTTGACAATGATATGTTTTTTAATTTAACTTTTTTTTAAGGTTACAAGATTTGCATTACTAAAGTTTTAAATTGCTACTAAATATAATTCAGAGTAATATGAAATCTAGTTTGGATTTTTAGTTAAAACAAAAACCAAACCGATTGTTTTCTTATCCGGTTTTGTTAAGCTCATTATTTTGTCCATTAACAATGCATAAACATACTATTACGGTGACGTAATAACGTATATGCAAAACACACATCAATAATTATTATTGTATCAATTCACTTACTCTCTATGTGTTTAATAAATAAACAAATTTACACGATTCTCTCAATCCAAAAATTGATATATATATGATAGAAGGTGAAGGTGTGGTTATCATAATTTAAAGTTAACCAATCTAAGGGGGAATTGGTGCGAGGGTCACATGGGGTTAGATGCAAATGCTATTTTTGTAAGAGATGAACAAACCGACGCCACTCAACATGTGTTATTGGTGTACCTATTTGGGTAAAACCCCACCCACACCATGTGCACTTACTTCACAATTTTGTATCCTCCTTTTCATATAAAATAACAATTTTGTATCCTAATTAATCTTTTTCATCTAACGAAATTAACTTAGGTTATCAAGGTTTTGGATCTTGAATCATTTAGCTATTCAAATTGATTTCATTTTTTATTACGTTAACTTTTCCGTAATCATAATACACCAGCCCGGCCACGCCAAACAAGATCAAGATGTTACGATCATATTAAGAATAAAAAAGATCTATATTGATCTCATACCAAAAAAAAAAAAAGCTTGGATCAATTCGAGATCCTACCATCCTATGACAAAATTGTTGGATTACTTACAGTAAATGGAGACTGATAATTCTGCAAAATAAACAGGAAGAAACAAAAATATTAACAGAACCGGGCTTGTACCGGGCTTGTGTTTGACACAATTCCCTTAAACAGATTCGTCGTCTGTTCCCAGGGTACACCGGTTCAACAGTGGCGGTGCACTGCGGACTATCCCACTTGCCTGAAAAGAAATCGTACTGTTGCTGCTACTGCACAAGAGTATGCAGCCTATTATAACCAAAGGATGAAACTGATGCTGCACCATTAAACTCGTGATTAAGGGCAGAATAAAGCCACTTAATTGTGCATTAACAACAGCTGAAGACTAGGAGTTGTATTTAAGTCACAAAACAAATAAACGGGTAGCAAAAACCATGTCGCGCGGACCCGGGTTTTTCGAGCTGCATTCGTGTCCGCAGATGCGGGCGTCGCGTTGGTTCAAGAATTTTTCCAGCCCGAACCCATTTTTTGCACCCCCCCCCCCCCCCCTGCGCGCGGGTAGGAGCTAGAGGATAATGTAACTTTAACAATTTAAATCTCCCTCTCAAGCTTCTCCTTATAAAGCCTTCCAATTTCCATCTCCCAACCAATGTGGGACAAGGCCAACTCACATTCACATAAACAATTTCCAACAAAAATTTGTATGATCTTATGTGAATAAGCGCTTTAATCCTATGTGGTAGCAACACGCTTTCATTGATTAAAATCATATGAACGTAAGATTTAAACAGCGCTCTGGTGAGATCTATGCCTTGAATCAAACTATTTCAATTTTTGTGTTTTAACTCCTTATCTAATTGATTTGTAGTGTATAATGTATTGGTGGGGCTATGTGAGTTTCCTTTCATTGATTTACATGGTTAAAAAAAAATCAAACTTTGCACATAAATATCTTTAAAACTAAATTGTTTAAAAGGGTGACTTCTTTTTGGAGAGTTTATGATGTAAAAAGCATCCACCAACATGTGTGACACTTGGACCGTTGCTTTCGGAGATGCTTCCTTGTTTGTTTTGCAAATGCATTAACTAATTAAAACAATTGTAACAGTAATAGGTCCTGGGTTCGAATCTCACATAGGGGGTTTTCTCATAATTATGAGTTTCCTCCTCAATTGTTTGCTTGATGGTGGAATATGATTGCGTGGTAACATTAGTGGCACGATACAAACAATCTACTTCTACATACACTTGACATTTCACTAGGTATGTACATTGATCAACAAACAACCAATGTAGTAACTTGTTTCTAATCACATCTAGCCGAGTACAATATTGTTTAATATTATGATGTATGGTGTTTATGTTCAACTCAACTAAAATAAAAATATATGTTAGATTCGTATGAAAAATTCACATCCTTATCCTACACCTATACTTTCAGGAATAGATTAAGTGGAGACGCACTAAAGCATGTAGCTCAGAGGATTAGAGCACGTGGCTATGAACCACGGTGTTAACGGTTCTATTATAAACGAAAAAAATAAAGTCATAGTTTTGTTTGGTGGGTTAATAATCGAGATGGGAGCCAATGAAAGCCGGCATATGCCACATCGTTATTTGAATTTATTAAAAGTGTGCACGAATATGAGTGTAAGCATGTGCTACAAGACCCACAAACCTTGATTCATACGTACACAACTTGTATTCATCATAACTTTCATTAACGTAATACAATTTTCCTTCCGTAAAAAGCCATTCTTTTATTTAATTTGTGTTTTTGTTTTAACAACTCTTAATTGTGGTAAATAAAACTATAAAAGCATTAAAGGAATTGTCCAACGGATTTAAAATTCCTTTAATGTCTATTTCATTTTTTACAATTTTTAATATTGTGTTTTGGTTATAAAAAAAACATTGAATCATTGTTATATTAACCAGTGACGAACAGACAAATCGAAATAACTGAACCAATTGAACAAACAAACCGAAATAACTGATATATTATGTTTGTCTTAATAGCATAGTTTTTTCAGTTTGATTGTATGTGCATATATAACCTAAATAATTGAACAAACGGGTTAGAATCAAATACACAGTGAAAGAAAAAATAATAAAAGGGGTCGGTAGCTTATTAATTTTTTCAAATCTAAAGACCTGAAGCAGAAGTCAAGGGTTCGTTGGGCCATGGAGGGGGACGATAACACAGCCTTTTTCCATGCAGTTATAAATGGTAGAAAGGCAGTTAATGCGATTCCGGGTTTGATGATTGAGGATAAGTGGATAGCAAAACCGTCTTTAGTTAAAAGAGAGGTGTTGAAACATTTTAGAGGTCATTTTATTGACGACATGAAGAATAGACCGGCCTTGATTTGCAACGATGTTAAAAAATTAAGTTCGAGTAGCGCCGAGAGATTGGTTAGTAGATTTTCTAAAGAAGAAATTAAAGACGCAGTGTTCGAGTGTGGATCGGATAGAGCCCCAGGACCGGACGGTTTTAATTTCCGGTTTGTGAAGACTTTTTGGGAGTTTTTGGAGCAGGATTTCGTGAGCCTGATGGAGTACTTTGCTGATTCAGGTACGATTAACAGGGGATGTAGTTCGTCTTTTATTACTTTAATTCCTAAGTCCAAGACTCCTGTGGGGTTGAAGGATTACCGCCCTATAAATTTGATAGGAATTATAAGTAAGGTGATTTCAAAAGTTCTAGCTAACAGGTTTAAATCGGTTTTGGGGGAGGTGATTTCGGATTCACAGTCCGCTTTTTTAAAAGGTCGATTTATTTTAGATGGTCCTCTTCTTATTAATGAGTCGATTGGTTGGATTAAGAAAGAGAAGAAAAAGGCGTTTATGTTGAAAATCGATTTTGAAAAAGCCTATGATAACGTGAATTGGGAATTTTTACTCTCTTTTTTAGCCCAAATGGGTTTCCCGAGAAGATGGGTTGATTGGGTTAAAGGAGTTTTACATTCGGCTAGATCGTCAGTTCTAGTTAACGGGGCGCCTACTTTTGAGTTCAATTGTGAGAAAGGGGTAAGACAAGGTGATCCTTTATCGCCTTTCTTATTTCTAGTAGTTATGGAAGCTTTACATTGCTTAATCTCTAAAGCGGTGGATCTGGGGGATTTCAAAGGTATTTATTTTCAAAATAATACGAAGCCGTTGTCTCATTTGTTTTATGCGGATGATGCTCTTATAGTGGGTGAATGGTCAAAAATAATATAGACATGGTTGCTAGAATTCTTCGGGTCTTTCATATTTGCTCGGGATTGAAGATAAATATTCATAAATCTCAATTGTTTGGGATTGGGATTAACGAAAGGGAGGTACATGACATGGCTGGTATATTGGGATGTCGGGTGGGAGTGTTACCTTTTGATTATTTGGGGATTCGGGTGGGGGCGAACGGATTTGTAATTGGAACCCAGTTATTGAGACGGTGCAAAATAGGCTTGCAGTTTGGAAGGCTAATACCTTGTCTATGGGTGGAAGATTAACTTTAATTAAATCTGTACTTTTTAGTATTCCAATTTATTATATGTCAATCTATAAGGCTCCGGTGAAAGTATTGGGTATTTTGGAGAGCTTAATGAAAAAGTTTCTGTGGGCGGGTTCTAGTGAAGACAAAAAGATGTATTGGGTGGCTTGGGATACGATTTGTAGACCGGTGAAAGAGGGTGGATTGGGAGTGGCTCGGTTGAGTGATGTAAACTCGGCTTTACTTGCAAAATGGGTGTGGCGTTTTAATAATGAGAGACATTCTTTATGGCGGATGGTGATTGAACTTATTCATGGTGGTAGGGGATATTGGGACCTTCTTCCGGTTAAGAGATCTTTACCCGGATGTTGGAAGGCGATTGTGGCATTTGTTGAAACTCTATCGGCTCAAGGGATTAGTTTGGATCAATGCATTCGCTGCTGTGTTGGGCCAGGAAATGATGTTCGTTTCTGGTCCGACTTATGGATTGGAACAACAATATTGAAAAGGAGATGGCCAGAACTATACAAGCTGGAAAAGGATAAAAAATGCAAAGTTCAACAAAGGCTTAAGCTTTCTCAGGATGGTTATGGGCTTGAAGGGGATTGGGCCAGGGAACCAAGAACAGTGGTTGAATTTTCGGAGCTTCAGGATGTGGAGTGGCTCTTAGGGGACTTTAAACCAGTGGGAGAAATGGACTCGTGGGCTTGGAGCGATAGCATTAATAATTATTTTTCAGTTGCAGGTTTTAAGAAGTTATTTAGAAGAACGGAGGCGGGTACGTGCGACAGAAAGATGAAATGGGAGTATTGGTGTGACACCCGGCAACTTCCGGTAACTAACTTTTGAAAACTTAGTAAAGTCTACCTTAGCGAGTCGCGCATACGTTACACAAAACAAGGTCGGTCGAGTCGAGTCGCACATCATTAGGGTTTTAACGTACGCAAGTCTCGAGTCCCGGGAATTGGTGAACGAGTGTGAACGTGTTTACTTTCATGCATTATGTGTTTATAATCATTATGTGACTTGTCGGTATGTGAAAATGTGTTAACATATGTTAAAACGGAGTTTAACGCGCCAAATACACCATTTTGGACCCTGTAGGCGATTAGCCTGGCTAATTGCCATCAGGGGTGGCGATTAGCCACTCTCTGTAGGCGATTAGCATGGCTAATTGCCTTCAGGGGTGGCGATTAGCCCTCTCTGTAGGCGATTAGCAGGGCTAATCGCCTGCAACTGCTGCATAATCGCCTGCAACATACTTGACGACTAAAAACACCTATAAATACCACCCTTGACCTCCAAAACATTATTTACACAACCCTAGCCGTCCCATAACATATCTCAACCCACAAACACCCTCTGGAACCCATTTTTACACACAAACAACCATTTCCAAGCTTATTCCATCATCTACTCTTAAATACAAGGTGTGTTCTTCAAACCCAAACCTTTAAATGATTATGTTTTACTCCCTAAATGTCCAGACCTGACTTTTAAAGGTTTTTGTCTTTGAAAATCCATTTAAAACCGTTTCTAAACAAACCCACACCTTTACATGTGTTAAATGTGTTATATGTGATTAAAGATTGAGTTTTTGGGATTTAATCATGATTGTTTTTGTGTTATTATGATGTTTATAGCTGTTACAAGTTAGTATGATGATGTCCTAGGAGTTTGGATGGTTTTGGTCGTGTATTATGGATACTTGATGTTTTGACCCGTTTGAATGATTTTGGATGATGTAGGATGATATGAGGTGTGTTGTTGATTGCTTGATGTTAGGGTTTGCTCTAGGATGATGTTAGAACAGTAGGATGCTTTCGGACAACGTGATTATGTGATTAGATCTGAATATTTGCTATTTAGGGCAAGTTATTGCATGTTGATGTGATGTTTTCATGTTAAATTGCTATTTTGGGAAAACGCTCGCATTCGGGACTGTTAGAATGATGAAAACTTAGGGGTTTTGCTTGAAATATGTTTGTTAATATGTTAGAATGATTATTGGGTGTTTGCGCACGTTTCGGATCTGATTTGGAGGGTTAAACGCGCGAAAAACCACAATTGCTGCACTGCAGGCGATTAGCAATCCTAATCGCCTATGTATTAGGCGATTAGGGGCATAATCGCCTGATGTATGGGCTACTCGTGTGACTTAGCATGCGATTAGCTCCCTAATTGCTAGCAAGTCATGCAATTGTGATCCTAATTGCTAGCAAGTCATGCAATTGTGACCCTAATCACTAGTTAAGCCCTGAATTGCATACCACATGACCATAATCGCCTGATATGCATGTGATTAGCCCTAATCACCTAACATAGGTGGCGATTAGCCCTGCTAATTGCCTGTTGACCATCCCTAATCACGTGTTGACTTTCCTAATTGCATGCTAAGTCCCTAATCGCGTGTAATGCTGTTATAAGTGTATTTTAACATCCCGAAACCCGATTTGACACCTAGGAACATGATAGGAACCCCGTGACATGCTTAGTAACATAGTAACACGTGTTCGGACTTGTTCGTACGTTAATTGACCTATGTGTTAGAATCATTGAACTTTAACGCATGTTAAGTGCTGAGTTGCATGTTTTGTGTATGTTTGTGTATGAGGTGAACATGTGGAATGTCGGGTCACCAATGGGATGTCGAGTCTTGTCTTACGTAGTCTGGTTGTCGGTCAAACACGTTTTTCAAACACATCATGGTCATGGACTGGACTTAGGGACTAATGAACCCTGTGGGTTATTAGTCTAACTTAGCACATATCTTATGATAGGTCGCCACTAGTTGGGGCTATCATATCTTACAAACGGTTTACTCATATCACACAAGCGATTCGCTCATAAACGGTATACGCAATCTAAGGTGAGTTCACGGCCCCACATTTTACGATTTATGTTTTCGGGGGAGAAACATGCTTAAAACACTCTTATGACTTATGACTTATTTACTCTTATGGCTCATGGCTCTTTATCACGTTTTACTATGGCTTATTTAACATACTATGCGGTTCATCGAAAAGTCCCTTAGAAACCACTAACATGGGTATATGGCGGGGAAATATGGATAGCGCTATTGGGGACTGACAAACCCCACTCGACGGTGGGACCGTGCGGGTGCATATTGTCTCTATAAAACAAGGTCTACCGGCGATGACGGTAGCCCATAGGAACTAAGGGTCATTACACGGCTTAGTCAGCAATGGTTTCACCCGTATGAGTATCTTATTCTGCGCCTAGCTAGCGTTCTCACAAGCATAGTGGTAACACGAAACGGAAACGGTTTGCAAAAGATTATTTAACTGTTTAAACAAAACCTGTGAACTCACCAGCATTATATGTTGACTCTTTTAGCATGTTTTCTCAGGTCGCTAAGGTAGCAGCTGTCTGATAGGCGCACGGAGTCGTACAGGAGTCGTCTCGCGTCTAGGGTCTCATGGCATGTTTTGGAAATGTTAAACTTGGGAACTTATGTTTTATTTTCGGCATGACTTTTGTAAACTTTTAATGCTTCCGCACTACTTAATGTTGAATTTTAAACCTTATGCATGGTTTTTATTTACGTATGTTTTTACATTTAGACGTCGTTTATTGTGACCGTTGACTTGGATCCTGGTGTGTCACACGCCTCGCGGTAGAACTCCGCAGGTGGTTATTTGAGGGTGTGACAGATTGGTATCAGAGCCAATGGTTATAGTGAACTAGGACTGCATGTAGAGTCTAGACTATAGCCGAGTCTCACACACTAGACGGTCACATACATTTGAGTCGTGTCTTTTGGTAAACATACTAACTTTGTCGGAGTGTCGGTATCCTTACCACACAGTGTCACGTTACCTACCTTATCCTTGGTTATTCCTAGCTCCATTTTATCTTCTTCTTCGGGTTTGCGCTCGAGGAAACTTGTGTGTTGGTCTTTTGAGTTGGTTATGTCTTCTTAAGATGTGGGTATCGAGTGACTTGAGGTTCGAGCTCGGGGCACGCCTTGAGGACCATGTAGAGCAATTTATCATTTCGGGTGCACACGAAATCATAAGTTGAAATGCATGGAAGACTTGGTGGATCTCGTGTTGGGATTTATGGTCACATTTGGACCCGATCTTAGACTTTTCGTATTCTTTTGGGTTAGCGTTGGTGTTGGGTCTAAGTGTTTGCTTCTTGTCTTTCTCTTAGATGTCGGGACGTACTGGGGGACGCACTGGAGGACGCACTGGAGGACGTACTGGGGGACGCACTGGTGGGGGTAGAGGTGGTGGTAACATCACCTTGACGTATGACGAGCTCAATGAGATGATGCAGCAACAGTTGAGCGTTGCGCTAGCTGCTTTTCAGGCTGCCCAGCAGACTTTCATGGGTGCTACTGCTCCTCTGGTTCCGGCAGGTGTTGCCTACAAGCGGTTTAAGGATTGTCAGCCTCTCAGCTTCCAGGGTACGGAGGGGGCTGTGGAGTTACTTCGGTGGTTAGAGAAGACTGAATCGGTGTTTGCTTTATGTGAGACTCCAGTGGTGGATCGGGTGAAGTTTGCTTCGGGGACTTTTGTAGGACCCGCCTTGACGTGGTGGAACAGCGTCACACAGACACTTGGTCTTGGGGAGGCCAACGCCATGCCTTGGGCGGATTTTGTGCGTAGGTTGAAGGACGAGTACTGCCCGCGTGAAGAGATTAAGAGGTTGGAACAGGAATATGGGAATCTTAAGATGGTAGGTTCTGAGGTTGAGGAGTACACTATCAGGCACAACGAGCTAGCAGTGATGTGTCCAGGTTTGTCTACACCAGAGTACAGGAGGATAGAGCAGTACCTTGCGGGTTTGGTGCCAGAGATTGCTGGATTGGTGTCTGCTAGGGATCCCGCTACTATGTCAGAGGCTGTGCGGTCGGCGACTAAGATGACCAACTTGAAGATTACTGAGGGTGTCTTGCCTCCTAGGGGTTCGTCCGTGAAGGCGCCGGCAGAGAACAAGAGGAAGTGGGATAGTGTGGATAAGAGTTCAGCGGTGGTTCAGAAACAACCGGCGGCGAAGAAGACTGAAGCTTCAGGGTCAGCGTCGGATCAGAAACAAGGGGGCTATGCTGGGAAAAGCCCTAAGTGCGGGCGTTGTGGGTTTCATCACTATGGTACTTGTGAGAGTTTTCGTTGTGAGCGTTGTCAGAGGACGGGGCATCTTGCCAAGGATTGTAGGGTCAACCTTTCCAGGACGACTCAGACTGCTGCTACTACTACCCCTGCTCCACAGGGGAACCAGGGTTGCTTTCATTGTGGTGAGGCGGGGCACTTCAAGCGAAACTGTCCAAAGTTGAATCAAGGGGGCACAGGGAACGCAGGGAAGGATGGAGACAATGAAGGGGGAGGTCGGGTTACTCGTGCTCATGCTTATGTGATTGGTGCTAGGGAGAACCAGGTGGACCCAGACACTGTTACCCGTACGTATTCTTTCTCATCTTTTGTTACGCCTTGGTTTTACTCTTTCGCATTGTTGTGTGTTCATGTCTTTGGGTGTTTCCTTGGGGTTTGGTCTTTACTTCTCATTCTTTGGGGTCGATGAGGGTCCTTTGGGGATGCTACTTGGACGGTACCAGTGGGTTGTTACACCGATCACAGTAGTCCCCAGTAGGCCTTCGATCGGGGGTCTCTTGTCTCATATTCACTCGCTGTTCCTTGGGGAAACGTTACTTGGGCATACACAGAGGTCGACGCTCATCACTGTTGGGGCTAAAAGAATCTCGGGGCGAGATTCCTTTTTAACAGGGGGATGATGTGACGACCCGGAAAATTTTTCTTCTTATTTTGTCTTCTCTTTTCGACTTCGGGAAATTTTCGGGACGAAAATTCTTTTAACAGGGGGATGATGTGACACCCGGCAACTTCCGGTAACTAACTTTTGAAAACTTAGTAAAGTCTACCTTAGCGAGTCGCGCATACGTTACACAAAACAAGGTCGGTCGAGTCGAGTCGCACATCATTAGGGTTTTAACGTACGCAAGTCTCGAGTCCCGGGAATTGGTGAACGAGTGTGAACGTGTTTATTTTCATGCATTATGTGTTTATAATCATTATGTGACTTGTCGGTATGTGAAAATGTGTTAACATATGTTAAAACGGAGTTTAACGCGCCAAATACACCATTTTGGACCCTGTAGGCGATTAGCCTGGCTAATTGCCATCAGGGGTGGCGATTAGCCACTCTCTGTAGGCGATTAGCATGGCTAATTGCCTTCAGGGGTGGCGATTAGCCCTCTCTGTAGGCGATTAGCAGGGCTAATCGCCTGCAACTGCTGCATAATCGCCTGCAACATACTTGACGACTAAAAACACCTATAAATACCACCCTTGACCTCCAAAACATTATTTACACAACCCTAGCCGTCCCATAACATATCTCAACCCACAAACACCCTCTGGAACCCATTTTTACACACAAACAACCATTTCCAAGCTTATTCCATCATCTACTCTTAAATACAAGGTGTGTTCTTCAAACCCAAACCTTTAAATGATTATGTTTTACTCCCTAAATGTCCAGACCTGACTTTTAAAGGTTTTTGTCTTTGAAAATCCATTTAAAACCGTTTCTAAACAAACCCACACCTTTACATGTGTTAAATGTGTTATATGTGATTAAAGATTGAGTTTTTGGGATTTAATCATGATTGTTTTTGTGTTATTATGATGTTTATAGCTGTTACAAGTTAGTATGATGATGTCCTAGGAGTTTGGATGGTTTTGGTCGTGTATTATGGATACTTGATGTTTTGACCCGTTTGAATGATTTTGGATGATGTAGGATGATATGAGGTGTGTTGTTGATTGCTTGATGTTAGGGTTTGCTCTAGGATGATGTTAGAACAGTAGGATGCTTTCGGACAACGTGATTATGTGATTAGATCTGAATATTTGCTATTTAGGGCAAGTTATTGCATGTTGATGTGATGTTTTCATGTTAAATTGCTATTTTGGGAAAACGCTCGCATTCGGGACTGTTAGAATGATGAAAACTTAGGGGTTTTGCTTGAAATATGTTTGTTAATATGTTAGAATGATTATTGGGTGTTTGCGCACGTTTCGGATCTGATTTGGAGGGTTAAACGCGCGAAAAACCACAATTGCTGCACTGCAGGCGATTAGCAATCCTAATCGCCTATGTATTAGGCGATTAGGGGCATAATCGCCTGATGTATGGGCTACTCGTGTGACTTAGCATGCGATTAGCTCCCTAATTGCTAGCAAGTCATGCAATTGTGATCCTAATTGCTAGCAAGTCATGCAATTGTGACCCTAATCACTAGTTAAGCCCTGAATTGCATACCACATGACCATAATCGCCTGATATGCATGTGATTAGCCCTAATCACCTAACATAGGTGGCGATTAGCCCTGCTAATTGCCTGTTGACCATCCCTAATCACGTGTTGACTTTCCTAATTGCATGCTAAGTCCCTAATCGCGTGTAATGCTGTTATAAGTGTATTTTAACATCCCGAAACCCGATTTGACACCTAGGAACATGATAGGAACCCCGTGACATGCTTAGTAACATAGTAACACGTGTTCGGACTTGTTCGTACGTTAATTGACCTATGTGTTAGAATCATTGAACTTTAACGCATGTTAAGTGCTGAGTTGCATGTTTTGTGTATGTTTGTGTATGAGGTGAACATGTGGAATGTCGGGTCACCAATGGGATGTCGAGGCTTGTCTTACGTAGTCTGGTTGTCGGTCAAACACGTTTTTCAAACACATCATGGTCATGGACTGGACTTAGGGACTAATGAACCCTGTGGGTTATTAGTCTAACTTAGCACATATCTTATGATAGGTCGCCACTAGTTGGGGCTATCATATCTTACAAACGGTTTACTCATATCACACAAGCGATTCGCTCATAAACGGTATACGCAATCTAAGGTGAGTTCACGGCCCCACATTTTACGATTTATGTTTTCGGGGGAGAAACATGCTTAAAACACTCTTATGACTTATGACTTATTTACTCTTATGGCTCATGGCTCTTTATCACGTTTTACTATGGCTTATTTAACATACTATGCGGTTCATCGAAAAGTCCCTTAGAAACCACTAACATGGGTATATGGCGGGGAAATATGGATAGCGCTATTGGGGACTGACAAACCCCACTCGACGGTGGGACCGTGCGGGTGCATATTGTCTCTATAAAACAAGGTCTACCGGCGATGACGGTAGCCCATAGGAACTAAGGGTCATTACACGGCTTAGTCAGCAATGGTTTCACCCGTATGAGTATCTTATTCTGCGCCTAGCTAGCGTTCTCACAAGCATAGTGGTAACACGAAACGGAAACGGTTTGCAAAAGATTATTTAACTGTTTAAACAAAACCTGTGAACTCACCAGCATTATATGTTGACTCTTTTAGCATGTTTTCTCAGGTCGCTAAGGTAGCAGCTGTCTGATAGGCGCACGGAGTCGTACAGGAGTCGTCTCGCGTCTAGGGTCTCATGGCATGTTTTGGAAATGTTAAACTTGGGAACTTATGTTTTATTTTCGGCATGACTTTTGTAAACTTTTAATGCTTCCGCACTACTTAATGTTGAATTTTAAACCTTATGCATGGTTTTTATTTACGTATGTTTTTACATTTAGACGTCGTTTATTGTGACCGTTGACTTGGATCCTGGTGTGTCACACGCCTCGCGGTAGAACTCCGCAGGTGGTTATTTGAGGGTGTGACAGATTGGTATCAGAGCCAATGGTTATAGTGAACTAGGACTGCATGTAGAGTCTAGACTATAGCCGAGTCTCACACACTAGACGGTCACATACATTTGAGTCGTGTCTTTTGGTAAACATACTAACTTTGTCGGAGTGTCGGTATCCTTACCACACAGTGTCACGTTACCTACCTTATCCTTGGTTATTCCTAGCTCCATTTTATCTTCTTCTTCGGGTTTGCGCTCGAGGAAACTTGTGTGTTGGTCTTTTGAGTTGGTTATGTCTTCTTAAGATGTGGGTATCGAGTGACTTGAGGTTCGAGCTCGGGGCACGCCTTGAGGACCATGTAGAGCAATTTATCATTTCGGGTGCACACGAAATCATAAGTTGAAATGCATGGAAGACTTGGTGGATCTCGTGTTGGGATTTATGGTCACATTTGGACCCGATCTTAGACTTTTCGTATTCTTTTGGGTTAGCGTTGGTGTTGGGTCTAAGTGTTTGCTTCTTGTCTTTCTCTTAGATGTCGGGACGTACTGGGGGACGCACTGGAGGACGCACTGGAGGACGTACTGGGGGACGCACTGGTGGGGGTAGAGGTGGTGGTAACATCACCTTGACGTATGACGAGCTCAATGAGATGATGCAGCAACAGTTGAGCGTTGCGCTAGCTGCTTTTCAGGCTGCCCAGCAGACTTTCATGGGTGCTACTGCTCCTCTGGTTCCGGCAGGTGTTGCCTACAAGCGGTTTAAGGATTGTCAGCCTCTCAGCTTCCAGGGTACGGAGGGGGCTGTGGAGTTACTTCGGTGGTTAGAGAAGACTGAATCGGTGTTTGCTTTATGTGAGACTCCAGTGGTGGATCGGGTGAAGTTTGCTTCGGGGACTTTTGTAGGACCCGCCTTGACGTGGTGGAACAGCGTCACACAGACACTTGGTCTTGGGGAGGCCAACGCCATGCCTTGGGCGGATTTTGTGCGTAGGTTGAAGGACGAGTACTGCCCGCGTGAAGAGATTAAGAGGTTGGAACAGGAATATGGGAATCTTAAGATGGTAGGTTCTGAGGTTGAGGAGTACACTATCAGGCACAACGAGCTAGCAGTGATGTGTCCAGGTTTGTCTACACCAGAGTACAGGAGGATAGAGCAGTACCTTGCGGGTTTGGTGCCAGAGATTGCTGGATTGGTGTCTGCTAGGGATCCCGCTACTATGTCAGAGGCTGTGCGGTCGGCGACTAAGATGACCAACTTGAAGATTACTGAGGGTGTCTTGCCTCCTAGGGGTTCGTCCGTGAAGGCGCCGGCAGAGAACAAGAGGAAGTGGGATAGTGTGGATAAGAGTTCAACGGTGGTTCAGAAACAACCGGCGGCGAAGAAGACTGAAGCTTCAGGGTCAGCGTCGGATCAGAAACAAGGGGGCTATGCTGGGAAAAGCCCTAAGTGCGGGCGTTGTGGGTTTCATCACTATGGTACTTGTGAGAGTTTTCGTTGTGAGCGTTGTCAGAGGACGGGGCATCTTGCCAAGGATTGTAGGGTCAACCTTTCCAGGACGACTCAGACTGCTGCTACTACTACCCCTGCTCCACAGGGGAACCAGGGTTGCTTTCATTGTGGTGAGGCGGGGCACTTCAAGCGAAACTGTCCAAAGTTGAATCAAGGGGGCACAGGGAACGCAGGGAAGGATGGAGACAATGAAGGGGGAGGTCGGGTTACTCGTGCTCATGCTTATGTGATTGGTGCTAGGGAGAACCAGGTGGACCCAGACACTGTTACCCGTACGTATTCTTTCTCATCTTTTGTTACGCCTTGGTTTTACTCTTTCGCATTGTTGTGTGTTCATGTCTTTGGGTGTTTCCTTGGGGTTTGGTCTTTACTTCTCATTCTTTGGGGTCGATGAGGGTCCTTTGGGGATGCTACTTGGACGGTACCAGTGGGTTGTTACACCGATCACAGTAGTCCCCAGTAGGCCTTCGATCGGGGGTCTCTTGTCTCATATTCACTCGCTGTTCCTTGGGGAAACGTTACTTGGGCATACACAGAGGTCGACGCTCATCACTGTTGGGGCTAAAAGAATCTCGGGGCGAGATTCCTTTTTAACAGGGGGATGATGTGACGACCCGGAAAATTTTTCTTCTATGCCTTTGATTTTGAAGATTTAATGCAGATGTATAAAACAGTTCACGGTGGAAAATGGAGGAAAAAGATTATGAGGGGTATTGTAATGATTACAGTTTGGGTTATTTGGACGACTAGAAACAAGTTGATCTTCCAAGATAAAAGAAAACAGGCGCGACAAGTGGTGGCTGAGGTTAAATCTAGATCGTTTTTTTGGCTTAAACATAGGTCTAAATTTAACTCTATTGTTTGGACGGATTGGATTAGAAATCCCTTGTATGTTTGTAGTTAATGGGCGGTCCTCAGTTTGAGGGCTAGCCTTTGTTTTAATGAAAGTTATCGTTCAAAAAAAAGTTGTAGGAAGGGTATCAAACGGATCCTGATTGAACTCATTCAAGCGGCATTGGAACCCTCTTATCGAACCCTACGATATTAGTTTTTAGGTTTTCACTTTTTTGGATTTTTAGCCTGTAGTTTGTAGAATTTACTTTATATCATTGTGTCTTTTATGTAAAATTGTATCTTTTTCTTATTTTCATTATTGTGTCATTTTTGTGATACATTGTATCTTTTTTCTTCAGCATTATGTTATATTTTTTTGCCATTGTGTTATATTTGTGGCTCATTATGTCATATTTCATGATCTATTATATTTTTTGTATCCTTCTCACCCTTCTCATTTTTATTACACTGTGTAGAATAACTTCACCATTGAACAAACTCCTTAAAGTTTCATCTTCATGTTTCATTTATATTATGATAAAACTAAAATCGAAACATCATTTATAGATTTAGTTTTGACTTATGACTTAATTGAAACCGACTCATGCTTATCTCTACCACAGTTGTCAAAAGCGCTCACCTAGCTCGCCTAGGCGATGAAATTCCTAGAAGCAGCCTTCTGCCGCTTTTGTCTCCTAGATAAAAAAAGCAATGATTTTTTTTTTGAAAGTTTTATCCCTTTACCAAATTGTAGCCGATTTTTGAAAATTAATAATATCTACTTACCAACTTTTATAGATAAATCATATCTTTAATTTTTTTAAACAGGTTATGCATAGAGATCTATATAAACAACCTCTATTTTTTTGTTTTCAAGTAAGAACTTGCTATTTGGATATTTTGGTGGTTTTTAATGATGGTGTTACTTTATTATATTGATCTTTATTGCTAATAGTTGTTATTTTTTAGTGATTTTGGTGATTTTCCTTTTTTTGCGCTTTTTTTTCTTAGGCCCACGCTTTTTTTGCGCTTCTCGCCTAGGCCACAGGCGGTAGCAAAACGCCTTGAGTGCGTTTTACGCCTTTGACAACTATGATCTCTACATTACCAGTTTGTGTAATTGTATTTTATGTCTTAATCTTTTTTTATATAATTTCAATGAAAATGAAGTGAAAAATGTAAGAAAAAATTTAATTAATAGGAACTTCAGGATCATATCCTCCGAAACAGTGGGGTCATTGGACTAGACTCAGACTATCAACAGGCACTTGAACGCTTAAATGTCTATCTCCCGGACTTCGATACTGGCGGTTTTTCTAATAAGGACACCGCCCCCCTCAAAACCACAAAAAACTTTGGCGAATGCTCTTTTTAGCAAAACTGCTCAGAGCCTGGGAGAAGTTTTTGAGTTGTCCTATCGCCAGAAGGCGGTGATTGAATGCCTAAAGGGCCCTCACGCTCAGGATTTTTTGACCGTTATCCCGATTGAGGGTTTGGGTCAATGCATGTCTGCAGTAGAGTACAGGGCTATACTCAAGTACCGATTGATGATCCCTATGTATCCGGAAAATGAAACATGTCCGATCTGCCGCAAAGCTTGCATGGATAAATACGGGGAACATGCAATTCATTGCAAGGAGCTCCCCGGTTTCAAATAACGGCATGATTGGGTGAGGGACGTTTTGTGGGATATCATGAGAAGAGCTGGGATTTCTGCCAAAAAGGAGGCCCCTGTAAACTTCCTCACAGACCCCACGGAAGGGAGATCCACCCTGCGACCCGCAAATCTGCTTGTCTTTGGTTGGGAGAGTGGGAAACATGCCTGCGTGGACCTCACCGGGGTATCTCCTCTGGTTGGGTTAAGGGAAACAGGTTTCGTAGCTGGGCAAGCATCAAGAAAGGCGGAATCAAAGAAAGTAGATAAACACGCTAAAGCTTGTGTAGATAACCAACATGTCTTTATCCCTCTGGCCTTTGACACCTTTGGCTCCCTGGCGCCAGAAGCTATTCGTTTCTTGACCAGGGTCCAACGGGTCGTCCACAGCAATGTTTCATCCCCGGGGGGCAAGGATTTGTTTTTAGTAGACTAGGGTTTGCAATTCAAAAAGGGGTGGCGGCGCAGCTTGTTGCCCGTCTACCTTCTATTATGATGTAACTTTCGTATTCTGTTTTAAATGAAAATTATTTGAATTAAAAAAAAACTTTGATGTTTAAAAAAAAAATAGGTAATTAGGTGTAACATAGAATTTGATTACATCTTTATTGGTAGTGGGGTCATCCCATTAAAACATAGGAGATAGAGTTTCCCAACTCAATTCCACTTTGGTTCTATCATATCTAACACAATCTTAAATGCTCCATTATTTGTCTCTTTTTTGTGGGGCTTTTTTCCACTTACATCATTTAAGTTGGGTACCATTTCTTTACCTAATGTCCCTAAACATTGCATACACATCAAACATTTCAAAACACAATCTAATTTGTTAAAGGCATCATTTCATTTCTTTGATTTCTTTTCATTTCTTTTCTGATCCAAAGTTCTAAAATACAATTAATAGTTATGGTTTTGAAATTATATTAACACATTTAATATATTAAAAATAATGAAAAGTTTTGATTACTATGACATCTTAATCATAATCATAATTATTATCTTGCTATTAAATAAAACTTAGCCGTTTAACATGATTTAAATTTGATGTTTTGTTTACTTTAACATATCTTATTTGTATAATAGTGGTGATTACGTTGGGGATATGGTTCATCCTAGTCATCAACCTCTATGTTGTAGATCTAAAGGTAATTGTACCATCATAACATTAGGGTCCACTTGTAAATTAATTTATTTGAGGAAACTTTGCCTATATAAACACATCCTCTTCCTTCAATTCATCATTGTGGTATCGTATTCTCACCTCATTAGCTCATTTCTTTCTTTATTCAAATTCACAATTTGATTTTGCTTGATGGCTTCTTTGATTCAAGAAAACATGGCAGCCATCAATGATCAAGTTGATTTTAACAATCTCGAAACCTTGGAAATTGATGACACCCTTTTGATGTCATTACTCGATGAACCACATGTGGAACATGAGTGTGATGACGAGAGATTATCAAGTGTAATCCGTTCTCTAGAGGCAGAGATTAATCCAATTATAATTGAGGATCGCGACATGAGTTTGGAACTTGAATGGAACGTCGACTCTAAAGATACTTACCAGTATTCAATTACTCAAAGCGATACAAAATCACAAGATCTTGAATATAATTGGATGGAAATTGATGATATGTACATCCATGGTTATGAAGACATGATGGGTGGTATTATAGAGTTCGGCGGTGTCAAAGATTATTCTCATTTTTCTTATGGAAATAACATTGAAGAGCATGGTTATGGTGCTTTGTGGCAAGAAACTAACTGATCAAAGTTGTAGTAGTCCAAATATGTTAGTTAAGGCACTTTTTTTTTAAATCAACTTGCAGTATTTGTGGGCTTTAGTTAGCCCATTCAGTTGATTGATTTGTTAAACAAATATAAGTAACATAACTAGCTTCGTTTATTATATTCCCAATTTTATATTTATATTTCATTTCCACTAAACAAGTCTAGGGATAAGGTTTAAGAGCATATAACATAAAAATAAAGTAAAACGGATAAATGATTTTCGTGTTGACACGCATATTGGTTCATATTCTTGAGAAAAAAAAAAGAATTTGATTGCCTTTATGTACAAAAGGTCAACTTGTACTAACAAGTTGTAAAGCACCAAACATGTGGTCTCTTCACACATCACACGTACACAACGTTATATCAATATATGTTTATTCGAAATAAAAGAGCTAAAAAATCACATAACACACACGTATATAGTCCTTATCAAATATAATGAGAATAAAATGTTTGCTCGGTTTCATAACCGCCTTATATCCTATCAAAAAGCAATAGATACCCTAGTTTATACATTACTTGTACATGTTAGTTTGTTATAACTTTTTTTTTTTATAAATAGTTTAAATTACACCAACTCCTTCTTTGACGGGCTCTCTTGACTTTAAAGGGGAGTAACACCGTGGTAACACTTCTTTGACGGGCTCCATTCACTAATGCAATGGAATAACACTCCTTTAATTATAACATGGGAGAAAAAAAATGATTGGTTGTGACAAAGTAGGCTAACCTGATCATGTCATTGGCTCTTGTTATTCAGCTAGCAAACATTCAATAGCGTCCCTCTAATGGCACTCACAAAATGGTTTAAGGGCACTATTGGTGGTTAGAGTGCTAAGATGGAAAGAGGCGTGAATCCATATGCAGTATAATAGTTTTACCAATTGAACCCAACAACTAGGGGTGAGCAAAATTAATCATAACCGACATAACCGAACCGATTTTAACCGATAACCAACATAACCAATGGTTATGGTTATGAAATTTCTTTAACCGACCGAGCGGTTATGGTTATGGTTATGAAACTTTGGTTAACCGATATAACCGAACCGAACTTGTATTGTTAAGTTTATGTAATAGATTTATGTTCTATATTAACTATATAGAGGTTTTTTTTACCATAATAAAAGTATGTTATTAACAAAATGATATTGATGTAGTATTCTTTTTTTTATGATTAATTAAACTTGTAACCAAGAGGTTAAATACATTTTGTTAATATCTTATTAAAAGGGATCCCACATTGGTACTTTAACTAGAAAGTGTAGTCTTGATTAACTTATAAATAATAACCCAAGCTAAGTCTATCATTGCAGGTTCTGAGTTTTTAAGACCCATGGGCTTTTAGTTTTATAATTTAGCCGAAAGTTAGCTTTGGTTGATTTTTTTGGTTAATATCCGAAATAACCATAACCGAACCATAAACGAATTCATAACCAATTAACCATAACCGAAGTTTGGTTATGGTTATGGTTACGAAAATCCCATAACCGAAATAGCAGTTATGGTTATGGTTATGGTTAATGGTAAAAACCGACCCATGCACACCCCTACCAACAACTTAAAAATCAAGGTTGCAGAACTCACTAAGCGCTAGTCGGCCGGTGTGGTGAGGACTATCGATTACCCGGGATTAATCAGGTTTAATTGGATTGAGATATTTATATGTCATTTTCAGTTTTGTTTATATGTACTCACATTTTTATAGGTAACTATTTTAACTAGAAAGGTTTTAACCCTCCTCGACCCACTTTTTTAAGCATACACCATTAATCGCTAGAATCTATATGGTTTGGTTGGAAACTTGTCGGAATTTACAGGTTTTGTCCAGAATTACAGATTTTTGACGAAATCTTGCTGGATTCGTTGATTTTTGGATGCGCAACTAGGGTTGATCAGGTTCGACTAAGGCCGACTACCGATTAATAGACTAATTAACGAAAAAATCACTCTATAACCTATCGACTAACGATTAATCACTGGTTAATCCCGATTTTTACAAATTACAATAGTGTTAAAAACTAAACATCCCTTGATTTTTGGTTTACTAATTACTTGGATCGAGTCATAGTGTAATTTGGGCCCAACAGAGAGATAAACTGAAGTACATATGGAGGTGTATGTATGTATATATCCACGTGTCAACATACCATTAGCGAAAGCAGGATTGGAATTATCTGTTGTGTACGATCTTTGAACAACAACACCTTGATCCAATTTCTTGAACAAAAATCACCTAAAAACCCAAACACTATAATCTCTTCCAATCACTTGTTTGCAACAATAATATAATCATGAACGATTTAACAAATAATCACAATCAAGATGAGCAACCACCGCCTCATCATTACGGCACTTTCCAAGGCGTAAACACCAACCCGCCGCCGTCTGCGCCGCCGGTTATCGGTTTTCCTCCGCCGTCAGTCAACAGTTATGTCCATGGTTATCAGCCCGTTACAGGTATCAGGTTTATTTTCGTTTCATTAGGTTTGTGTATGGTACTAATTTGGATGATTAAGTGTTAAAATTGAAACAGGTGGAATGTTTGATTATTGTTTATTGTTATTGCTATTATTATTGTTATCGCGTGTCAGCTAATTAGTGCAAAATGTTATGAGATCTATGGAGTTTGCTTTCTGCATCATAGTTATCAAAGGCGCTAGGTGCACTCAAGGCGCATAGGCCTCGCCTGAGGCCTAGGTGCGAGGCGCAAAAAAAAAACGAGGCCTGAGATAAAAAAAAAAAAAGCGAACAAGAAAATAAAGGAAAAATATATTAAATTAATACTATTTTTCATCTAGTTAGTATTCAAAAGTTTTGAAATATTAATCTATTAGTGTATAGAAGTAGTGTTCCTTAGATAAAAGTATAAACCCGGTTGAAATCTAGCTATAATTTAACGATTTTGGCTGGAAATCTCCGTAATTTGGGAATCTAGCTGAAATCTGCGCGCAATTTCCTCGACTTAAAGTGCAAATGCATTGCCTCGTCTAAAAAATGGGCCTAGGCGCAAGAGGCGATGGCTTTTAACAACTATGTTCTGCATAATACATAAATTATCATACGATAAGTTTATGTGAGATACTGCTTGTACGTAACGTGTGAAGGCATTTGATCCTAATTAGTTCGAATATGAAAGAATGAAGAAAGTTAAAGCGGTTGAACCTTAAGAAGTTGAAAGATAGGTTTGGTTTGTTTTATTTAGTATGTTCATCGCTTAGACGGTTACTTTAATTAGTGTAAAAGGAGTCTTGGTAAGCATGTTAGAATTTTAGTATATGAAAGAGTCATGGTCTTTGGTTTCATCGCAAAATTCCGATTGTTCAAGTTATGTCATTTGGGACTGAATTCTAACAACATGAATCAATGATGTTGCAGGTTATGCAATTGCTGAAGGAAGACCTGTAAGAGCGAGGCGGCTTCCATGCTGTTGTGGTATTGGTATGGGCTGGTGCTTGTAAGTCGCTCTCTTTATAATTCTAACCATTATTGATTATGATTTAGCATGTAATAAAGACGGTTAATGTGTTAATTTGATCTAATATTGGCTAAATTTTCTTTTGGAAGGTTCATAATTGGTTTCTTCTTGGCTGCAATACCTTGGTACGTTGGAGCATTCATTCTATTATGCACCAGATATGATCGCCGTGAGAAACCTGGATATATTGCGTGCCTAATCGCTGTAAGATATTCCCTTTTCGCATATGTATTTATATGCAAGATTTAAAACAAATATTCATGAATACTATACTATTTCCAGGCTATCCTTGGAACAATTGTTGTGCTTTTTGGTGTTACAAGTGATGACTGGGATTGGGACTGGGACTGGTGATCCATGTCAGCAAGCAGAGTGAGTTGTACAGAATTAAGAATATAAATGATTAATCTTCGTTCGACCATGATCGTTTATCAAATGAAATCTGTGGTTAGTCATATTTTGTTGAATTTATTTATGTTATCACTGTAATCATCTGTTCAACCTTGGTGTTCTATATAGTCTTTAAATCTAAATTTGTGATTATTATGTTCAAATTTATCTTGTTTCATTTGATAACAAATACAACATAGAGTTAAACAGAGGACAACCCATTATAGCTGCACCAGCTCTCCTCAATTTCCTCCACTATAGTAGTTGCAGACTAAAACTTCCCCTTGAAAACGTTTACGTTGCGGTAAATCCGATTTTCCATTGTGGTTAACAAAACGGCGTACACTACATCGTTCTTGCTGGCCAGCATATCAACATTCTTACCACATTGGATGATCTGAGTAGCCGACTCAATGTCACTTGGCTTAGTGATTTGGCACATACTCAGATATTCCACCGTATCATTTTCTCGTAAGTGATGCCACGGAGTGAACAGGTTCTAGCTCCCAAAACCACATTCCTAGTAGACAAAGCTGTGGCTATAGGGATACTCCCACTTATAGCTCTCCACACGAAACAGTTCACCTTTGGCACCGCAATTTTACTCCATCTGATGTGGTACCACTGCCCAGTCGGGTTCAGCTGGTTCTTGAGATCAATTTTGACTTGTTTAACCGACAACTCCTTAACGCCCTTCGAGTTCCATGGCCATTTATCACTATCATCCTTCATCTGTTGTTTACTTAACACAGTCATCAGCTGCTGAGTTTCAGCCCTCTCAGCAGTGACTGAGGGCATCTTTCCTATTCAAAACCAAATAATAACCACTACTGACCTCAGCCTATTATTGTAGCAGTCGAAAATACATGTCGATTTGTTCCTCATAATCTGGAACCCAGTAGGGATCCTTTAGTCGTAACCGTTGAATTCACTTGTCAAACCATAACATCACATTATTTCCTTGTTCACCGCCTCTTTACGGTTCCAGACACCCAACAAGCATTTCTTAATTGGAATCATATCATGATTCCTGGCTTCATGTCTCCAGTAAGCAACTCCTTAACAACATTGACTCAAAGTTGGTCTTTGCAGTTTTTTGTATAGCAATCACCATTAAGCTAGTAAACCCATATTCATCTCCTTTATGCACCTACACCGAAGCTACCAAATGAATCTTTCGGCCTAGGCTAGCCCCGCCCGAAGAAAACTCCTCCGGATACTTTCTAAATTTTTTACAATACTAGACGCTTTGAACAAGACAAGTAGTAACTGGCCATAGAGCCCATGACCAAGTTTATGAGGGCCACTCTACCAGCAAAGTACAATGCACACGATTCATGATAGATCCAACAAGCAAACCAAGGTACAAGAATGGGAAATCAGCTTTTATTAAGATTAACCTCGAGTCCCGAAGCCAAATGAAAACGACTTAGGATTCTATTGAGACTAAATTACAATTTTTTACTTTACATTTATACCAAATCCTAAGGCATGTACTTTGCTTTTAAAATTGATGACATTTATAATTTACGCTTTAAAATATTACACAGTTTGTCTTTTGTGCCTAACACAGTTAAATTTAAGATGATAATTTTAACATTTGGTTTTCGATTAAAAATGCGTCAAGTTCCTGTCTACTTAGTTTTTTTTATTGTAGTTTTCGATTCAAAACGGGTAATTTTGTGTTCATTGTTCGTATTGAATCAAGTTGGGTGATGTCTGCGTATTTTATAACTATTTTTAGGGGTGTAAATGACACGTAGCGGCTCGAGAGCTAACCGGAATCGGCTCGGTAAAAAGCACGAACGATACAAGCCTGAAATAACGAGCCGAGCTCGAGCCCAGTCAGGCTCGGACTCAGCTAGGCTCGTTTACACCCCTACTATTTTTATTATTCCTGGTGTTACAAGAAGAAACTGGATTATGGCCATGTTTGGTTCTCCATTTTATTTTCTCCTTATCACTTTTTCCCCATCAAAAACTCATTTTTTCCAAAGTCACAATTGTGACTTCTCACTTTTTCCTTCATTTCTCCCCAAAGCCAAAATCTTTCAAAACCTCATTTTCCAAACAATTACCCAAATACTTTTTTTAACTTTTGACTTTTTCAATAAGTTATAAGTCAAAAGCTGGGGAAAAAATGGAGAGTCAAACATGCACTATGTTTGTTTTTAGGGCATATTGGGAACTATGGATGGGCATATTACACCGACTACCAACTCGATACCAATCTTGAACCGATCCCATACCAAACCTTGGGTGTTAGGTGCTAAACAAATGTAATGCCAATAAAGTCATCATCGATTTAGGAGATGAACGACGTGTGTAAAACTAACATATTAGGATAGGGGTAAGGTTTGCCTACATCTCATCTTCCCCAAACCCGACTCCTAGCTTTTGCTAATTATGAGATTTACTGAGTAAGTTTGTTGTTATAGCACAGAACACTTGAAATTAGCTATTAAGGGCAGAAACATCGATTTAAGGCAGAAACACTTAAATGTGATCAACAACGGCGAAAGGAGGCGGACAACAGTGAATTTTATGCCACTTGGCACGGTTTTAAGCCTCCACCAAGGATTAATACTAAGACTAAAATACAACTAAACATTTTTCCATTATTTTTTGGAACCTTTTGAATTTTAAATTAACACTTGTACCAAAAATAATACGCATCTTTAGCCCACCATTTTCATTTTACGGATTATAAATTTTGTTGCTTAATTTTTTTTACAACAACTTAATACATGAAGGTTTTTTAATTTTTTTTTTTTGAAAATTTTCCAAGCATGTAACAACCGAAAATATTATTAAGTATGTTTTAAATTGAGTCACCGAACTGTGGAGTACGAAAGTAACCTAATATAAAACGGATCTGTAATTAATAACAAACCAATATCAAAGATTTGTTAAATCAGCTAAAGAAGAATATATATAAAAGTAAAAAAAAAAGAGTGTTGGGGTTAAAAAAAAAGGAATAAATGTAGGATAAATATGGGGCAGTTCCCTGAATTAAACACGACGGAAATTCAAGAAAACGTGCAAACCCTTGAGGCTGCCCCCCATCTTTTAACCTTTTTTTTTAATATTGGCCGGGTGAAATAGAGACAACGCTTTTATATTAATAATATTAATATTATACGAGATCCCTTTGGATCGGCCTTTCTTTACCACCCAAAAAAAAATTTAAAAAAAAAAGAAAGAAAGAGTTGTAGAAATAGATGTGAACCCTTGATCTGAGCAAAAGCAAGTGGGAAACTAGCTTCAACGGTTCAGATTAAGGGATGGTTGTTATATGCCGGCAACGGAACTCAGGCGACATGACAGTTGGTCGACTGGTTCTCTCAAAAGGCAATCTGTGTTACAATGGAAGCTGGTGTTGGGTTTTATAGGAAAATGTTTTTTTTTTTTTTTTTTTTTTTGAAACCCTAAGGCCCAACTCGGTTTTGTGTTTTTTTTCTCAGTTGGGCTGTAATATTGGTTTTTGGGCCTTTTATAAAATTCATATAGTATATTCCAAACCAGGTCCAGTTTGAGATCCAAATCGTAGGTCCCTCATCGATTCCCCACTTTTCCTAAGCCCGATCCGAACCGGTCTTTTTAGCTTTCGGGTATGTTTGGCAAAATTAGCTGGTAGCTGGAAGCTGAAAGCTGGTAGCTGCAAGCTGCAAGCTGGAAGCTGGTAACTGGAAGCTTTTTAAATATATTTTGGTGTTTGGCAGAGTAGCTGGAGCTTTTAATAAAAAGTATAAAATGACCAAAATGGACATAATTAAAAACTTGTAAAGAAAATTTTTATTTTATTTTTAAAATAAAATGGGTATTTGTGTCATTTACTAATTAAAAGCTTGTAGCTAGTAGAGCCTTTTCTTAAAAGCTACTACTAGTAGCTTTTCACTATAGAGCTTTTTCTCCAATCTAAAGGCTTCTAGCTCCTTCAACCAAACAAGGCTTTTTATTGGGAAGGAGCTTTTTCTTAAAAGCTTGAAGCTTGAAGCTCCTAAAAGCTTTTAAAAGCTCCTTGCCAAACATACCCTTCATCCTGAACAGGTATGAAAAACCAAAAACCGGTATATATTATTAAAAATATTGTAATTTTATATTATATTGAAAAAATTATATATAACAAACTTATACGAAATGGTATCTACACATACAAATATATACCCATATATCTTTAAAAATTTGTAAAAATCAATTAAAATTGAACTTTTTATGTAAAAAAATATTGTCTTGCTTTTTTTTTAAAGAAGTGAGCGCAAAATTGGGTTCACAGACAAAAACCAAACAGAATCGAAACCAGTGTTTCAGACTGATGTTTCAAACCAAAACAGGTTAAGAAAAAAAAACAAAGTGTGCAGCTCTAACCTATAAATGGTTTCTTGATGTGGACTTGCAACAAACAATAACTTTATTTTAGAGTTCTTTGATACTCTTTGTGGCGGTAAGAGTATGTCTGTGTGGTGGAGGTTGGAGGTGGGTCAAGGAGGTGGTATGTGAGTGGCCAGATATGAGTTATGAATATATGTGAAGAGACAAAGGGGTAACATTTTCATTTAGCATCATTTAAAAACTTAATCGGTAAGAGGCTTGTTGTATGGTTTAGAGATGTTCTTCTGAACACATTTCTACTAATTGATTTAGAAATAGTCTTGTAATGAAATCATAAAGAGGCTACCAAACATCCCCTTAGTGAAATATTAATCATGGAGAAGTTGTTGGCAAACCATACATCAATTGTAAAGGACATACGAGCTGCTTTCAAAGAGACCCTAAACCGAGCGTTTCGTGGTTTAAAAATGCAGAATCTCGTCTCAATCATCATTTATCATGACTCTGGAGAGCACAATACGATGAAAGTTGTAAGTTGTGTTCGAGGGGAGTTATTGTCTATCGTTGGCCTCTATGGGCTTTAAACACCGTATCTGAACATGAAAACTATTTGGAAATATAAAGTGATTCTCCTAAAATCTACACAACAAACTAAAAGTATAGAACAACATAATATTAGTAAACTACTAATACCTTAACAGGTATGAAAAACCGGTATATATTATTAAAAATATTGTAATTTTATATTGAAAAAAATATATATAACAAACTTATACGAAATGGTATCTACACATACAAATATATACCCATATATCTTTAAAAATTTGTAAAAATCAATTAAAATTGAACTTTTTATGTAAAAAAATATTGTCTTGCTTTTTTTTTTTTTGAAGAAGTGAGCGCAAAAATGGGTTCACAGACAAAAACCAAACAGAATCGAAACCAGTGTTTCAGACTGATGTTTCAAACCAAAACAGGTTAAGAAAAAAAAAACAAAGTGTGCAGCTCTAACCTATAAATGGTTTCTTGATGTGGACTTGCAACAAACAATAACTTTATTTTAGAGTTCTTTGATACTCTTTGTGGCGGTAAGAGTATGTCTGTGTGGTGGAGGTTGGAGGTGGGTCAAGGAGGTGGTATGTGAGTGGCCAGATATGAGTTATGAATATATGTGAAGAGACAAAGGGGTAACATTTTCATTTAGCATCATTTAAAAACTTAATCGGTAAGAGGCTTGTTGTATGGTTTAGAGATGTTCTTCTGAACACATTTCTACTAATTGATTTAGAAATAGTCTTGTAATGAAATCATAAAGAGGCTACCAAACATCCCCTTAGTGAAATATTAATCATGGAGAAGTTGTTGGCAAACCATACATCAATTGTAAAGGACATACGAGCTGCTTTCAAAGAGACCCTAAACCGAGCGTTTCGTGGTTTAAAAATGCAGAATCTCGTCTCAATCATCATTTATCATGACTCTGGAGAGCACAATACGATGAAAGTTGTAAGTTGTGTTCGAGGGGAGTTATTGTCTATCGTTGGCCTCTATGGGCTTTAAACACCGTATCTGAACATGAAAACTATTTGGAAATATAAAGTGATTCTCCTAAAATCTACACAACAAACTAAAAGTATAGAACAACATAATATTAGTAAACTACTAATACCTTAACAGGTATGAAAAACCGGTATATATTATTAAAAATATTGTAATTTTATATTGAAAAAAATATATATAACAAACTTATACGAAATGGTATCTACACATACAAATATATACCCATATATCTTTAAAAATTTGTAAAAATCAATTAAAATTGAACTTTTTATGTAAAAAAATATTGTTCACAGACAAAAACCAAACAGAATCGAAACCAGTGTTTCAGACTGATGTTTCAAACCAAAACAGGTTAAGAAAAAAAAAACAAAGTGTGCAGCTCTAACCTATAAATGGTTTCTTGATGTGGACTTGCAACAAACAATAACTTTATTTTAGAGTTCTTTGATACTCTTTGTGGCGGTAAGAGTATGTCTGTCACACCCTCAAATTTCCACCGCGGGGTTTATACCGCGAGGCGCATGACAAACCAGGATCCCATAGCCATAAGTCACATGAACGAACTCTAAATGCCCAAACCATTTAGTTCGTTTTCAAAAACCAAGTTTAGTTAAGCTGCGGATGCGTAAACCAAATTTAAACCCTTTTTAAAAACCATGCGCAAAACAACACGCCCAAATTAAAACCATATGAGAGAAAAGGTAAAAGCATAATATGTAATTTATGTGTATGCCCAAGACCCCAAATGCAGTGAAGTGTACAGTGCTTTCTAATCCTGGCACCGGAAGCTAACTACCTGCAAAAGCATGTAAATCGTGTGTCAACATAAAGCTGGTGAGTTCACAAAGTAAAGTAATTGAGTATGTAAATGCGCTGGTTTCCATAACCACGTAGACAAGTAATTGGGTTGGTTCCTAGAACCGTGTAACCACTAGTTCGTCGCATGTCAAGGGTAGCTAGCCCATTCATGATAACTAACACCGATATACCAAACTGCTGATGTACGTGTAGCCACAAATGTGAGCCGCATGCCTTACATCATTGCCTATCAACAATGATAAAATCTGTTAAGTTATAGTTCACTCCCGCACTCCCCGAGCCGGTGTGAGGTTTGTCAGACCTAATAGCGCTATCAACTAATAACCCGCTTGCCATAACCCGGCAACTCATTCGGTATGTGAAGGACTTACAGATGATAGAATTGGTTTAGTTCATCAAGGACACAGTTTGCGAACTAGCAAAAACTGACCCACACAAGGATCCATAGCATCCCAACCCGGGATGTGTAAGTAGTCCCAAACCGGACTAGAAGTAGTAGTCCCAACCCGGACTAGAAAAAGTTAAGTACATTGTCTCAACCCGAGACGCATGCTTTTGAGAAAAGAGTAGTGAAACTCACCTTAGTGTGCAAGCAAAAGAAATCCAAACCGCAAGTAAAGTATGCTACCAACACCCTAATATAAGTGTCACTAAGTAAGTATAGGCGTAATATTATTACACCATATAACTCGTTTGTCCAAGGCGTTTAAACGTTCAAAAGTGTGTAGGTGACACCTAGTGATTCTACATGCAATAGTAGACCCTACGGACTCGTTGGTGAATGTGTTGGTTATAATTAGTTTTTACATTCCATATGTGTCTCATACAAGTGTACGTTCAGTTACACATCAATTACATACCACCTAAGACCTCAATTAATCACATAAGCACATAATACACAATCTGTGTTTTCAGGACAGATTGTGCGCCATCAAAACCAATTTATTTAAAATAGTAAATCAGTGAGTTAATCTCCCAAATTTTTATTGAATATTCTTTGGGATTCACTTAACAATCCCTATTTTTTTTGTCTTAAATCCAAACACAAAAATAATTAAAATTCGTTCAATACAGCTATGTTCAGAAAACCTTCCTAACAGGTCAGTTTGGTAGAAAAATTTCCAAAAATTGTGTATTCATCCAAACGTGATGAATCCACTTGGAAAACTCAAGTTATTCTAATGTTAACCTTCTATAAAAATTTCATAACCCAACTCTTTATAAAACTCGAGTTATGATGTCTCAAAGTCGACTCAGTTTGTTACCCGAAATTCTGATATGACCTATTTTCAATGAAAATTCTAAAAACGACTCAAACAACGTCCAAATCACTCGATTTTACCCATTATGAAAATATAAGACCAGGTGTGATTTAACCATGCAAAGAAAATACCAAAATCATCATGTTAAAGTCGTACTACAGCCCCTACAAGTTCATCTAATCATTCTGCCCAGATTTTAATTACGCCTAAATCCTTCTTTAAACGACTACCGTGTGCAGGCAAACAATCAACAATCATCAATAACCATTACCAAACCTTCCTAATACCTATTGTGATCAGATTCTATCATTATTTATGGAAAGATTACAACTTTAATGATCAAAACTTCAACAACTTGCGCAACAAGTAACCTATGATATTACTAATCGCCTATCATCATGTTTAATTCGTTTAATCTTCAAAAACCTCAAGTTTTAATAATTATAAAAAGCTTTCAGACCTGGACAAACCTTGTTATATGATTTTTATAACATAAAAATAAGATTAAAGCGTAAAGGATTAAGGATTATACCCCAAGCTCTTCGATACAATCAACCGAACGCCTTTGGAGCTTCCCAATCGATGTTTTTGCGCCTTAGCAGGTTGTTTGGGGTTAATATTTCGTAGGTAGGGCAGTAGGGGCGATTAGGGTTTGAGTTTAGGTGATACAAGAGGCTTAAGGTTGCTTAAATAGTAGTTTAAGGCGGTTTAACCACGTCAGCGTGTTCCGAACACCCGTTCGGAATTGCGAATGGCCGTTCGGAATGGTTTAATCCGTTTTGAGCGGCCCAGTTTGTTGTATAGCCTGTTTTCTTTGATGTTTTCATTATTTTGGGCCATACCAAGCGTAACCCCATGTTTTAAGACCCCAACCATCCTAATGGTCCATCCATTATGTTTTTTATTAACGTATTCGGTTTAAGTTCACGTAATCACATACAGTTTGCACATAGTTTCACAGAGTATCATAAAAGCACGTAATTGCAATCAATCTCAGCCAAATTAATTCACAATTATTTAACTTCATTGTTCACCAACGTCCGAGGTTCACTTATTATGTATACAGTATGGTAATTCCCCGAATTACCACTTCATGCAGTTATTAACCTATAACTGTGCAACGTGTGTCCTATCTAGCTAACCCTAGTTAAGTATAATGCAAGGAACGTAACTAGAGTTTAGTTAAAGTGAGAACCTGAAATTGCGGGGTATCACAATGTCTGTGTGGTGGAGGTTGGAGGTGGATCAATTGGAGGTGGTATGTGAGTGGCCAGATATGAGTTATGAATATATGTGAAGAGACAAAGGGGTAACATTTTCATTTAGCATCATTTAGAAACTTAATCGGTAAGAGGCTTGTTGTATGGTTTAGAGATGTTCTTCTGAACACATTTCTACTAATTGATTTAGAAATAGTCTTGTAATGAAATCATAAAGAGGCTACCAAACATCCCCTTAGTGAAATATTAATCATGGAGAAGTTGTGGGCAAACCATACATCAATTGTAGAGGACATACGAGCTGCTTTCAGAGAGACCCTAAACCGAGCGTTTCGTGGTTTAAAAATGCAGAATCTCGTCTCAATCATCATTTATCAGGACTCTGGAGAGCACAATACGATGAAAGTTGTAAGTTGTGTTCGAGGGGAGTTATTGTCTATCGTTGGCCTCTATGGGCTTTAAACACCGTATCTGAACATGAAAACTATTTGGAAATATAAAGTGATTCTCCTAAAATCTACACAACAAACTAAAAGTATAGAACAACATAATATTAGTAAACTACTAATACCTTAAATTTGATGATGAGAAGAGAAACTATAATCCTTAACAGATAAAATATCACAGACATGAAGACGAGAATAATGTAACATGAAAACCTAGGACAAATGTGTACCTTCCCCTAATCATTCCAAGTCTGTTTCAATTTGCATATACAAACAACCCCCCTTCCCTTCCAAAGTGTGGGCTTCCATCACTCTAACCAATGTTGTTGTCTGCTCTAATCAGTATCTCTTATCGTATCTGATATGCTAACCACACGTCCCGAACCTCATTTCTTATCTCACTACAGAAAATTGCCATGTAGTGGTACTCAAAAAATGTCACAAAAGGTCAAAAAAGTGCCACTAAAAGCCCACGTAAGAATGGGCGGCACACAAAAAAAGTGTCAAAATTAGTGGCATAACATTTAAATGCCACTAAAAGTACTTGTTAAGCAAGTATGGCATACAAAAAGTGTCACTAAAAACTTTATTAGTGTCACATACGCTAAGGTGGTGTTTGTTTTTCTCCCAGAAGCACTTCTGACCTCTTTTGTCTGCGCCGCGCAGACGCGGGCAAACGTTTGGTGGGGGCAGACTGTTTGTTTTTCGGAAGACATTTCACTCCAAAAGCTCTTCCTGACCTCTTCTTGGTGCAGACTTGGACCAAAGTCTTCTAAGGTCTTCAAAGGTCTTCTCATCTTCTCTTCTCCTCACCCACCACCACCACCGTCCACCACCGTCACCCACCCACCACCACCACCACCACCTAGCATCGTCCACCACCACCGTTCACCACCACCACCGTCCATCACCACCACACGGTCCACCACCACCGTCCACCACAACTACCACCACCAACCACCACCACCCACCATCACCCACCACCACCACGGTCCACCACCACCACGGTCCACCCACCACCACCACCGTCTACCACCAGACTGTGTAAAAACTCAGTTTATTTAAATTTAAGTTTATTTCAGCAGTCTGCAGACGTTAACAAAAAAACAGTCTTCTTCTTGCAGACTGCAGACCTTTGGTCCACCTCTTCTCCTGCAGATGTCTGCAGATGTGGTCCGCAGACTGCAGACCTTTTCCTGCAGAAAAAACAAACAGCACCTAAGTGCCACTAAAAACATGTGCCACTAAATGGCATTTTTTTATAGTGTCTGGTCCAACCTTGGGTGCCCATACATCCACTTTATCTCTTCTATCTCCTAGTCACACACTTGCGTCTTCTTGAAGGCATGAAAAAATGTTTCGTATAAAACAGTTGGTCGAACATCAACCCTATAAAAATTTCCTGGTTAATTTGGTGGAATTCTTCTGTTAACAATTCCTTTGAAACCGCTCTCCGCCTATACCAAACTACAAGGAGTGGTGGGTTACGTTACTATGTGTTGATCACTATGTACAAATGATCTTACGTAGATTTCGAAACGATTGGGCCTTTGATGGTGACCTGAACATCCTCATCATCGTGTGCTTCGCTGATATGTTGGAAATATGTGTGTGAATGTGAGTTTGGTTTGTCCCACATTGGTTGGGAGATGAAAAGTAAAAGAGTTTATAAGGTGAAGCTTGAGTGGAAGAAGTAAAATGTTAAGTTACTTTATACTCTGGCACCTACCCGCGTGCGCAGGGGGGGGGGGTGCAAAAATGGGTTCTGGTTCAGGAAAAATTCTTGAACCAACGCGACGCCTGCATCTGCGGACACGAATGCAGCTCGAAAAAACCCGGGTCCACGCGACACGGTTTTTGCTACCCGTTATAGTTTTTAATGGTTGTAACTAGAAGAAGCATCCAAAGACTGTTTTGAGTCTGTTGGTTTTCAGTAGCAATTAAGTGTAATAAACGAGATTAATTATCATTAATCTCGAATTTGATTACATCATAATTGCTAGCATAAGTTTCATTCTCAATCTTGGTTATAATAAGCTGCATTGGCATTGTGTTGAAAAAATATACATACACAAAACGAAGTTGCAACCCATCGTGTAAAACTCTAGAGAAAACTTTCTGAATGTCGCATACACACACATACAGAACTATGCATACAGCCTTCTTCCGGTTTCTTTTCAGGCAAGTGGGATAGTCCGGCAGTGCACCATCGACACTGCTTCGAACCGGTGTACCCTGGGAACAGACGAAGAATCTGTTCAAGGGAATTGTGTCAAACACAAGCCCGGTTCATGTCTATGATTTCGTTTTCTGAGCAAGTGCAGGGACTGGGAAACACGCGAGCCTCATGTACAAGAGGCGTTGAGGCGATCATCAATGTAAGTTTTCTAACAAACTTAAACAGATTAGTAAACAAACTTTCGTGTTCTTCCTAAGGAATTTGGGTTCGCGAAAGTTTGTAAGTGTTTTATTTTGGTACATCGAATCGGATTAAATTTGTGATTGGAGTGAAATCTTTAATCCGTATATTTATGGTTTTTCGGGTTCATGGGTTTTGTGTCGTGTTTAGATAAACTGGATTATTAACATATATTTAGACGTTTTTGAAATACTAAATTTCTAATGAGAGTATTAGAAAAGTCATAATATTTGTAAACCCATGAAAACATTTGATAACGTTTTCTTTCTAGTAAGAGTATAAGAAAGATAATTTCAAATTATTTGAAATGTTTATATTTTCTAATAAGAGTATTGGAAAATAAAAGGTTTCGAAATATGAGGTTTTGAAACATGTACTTCTAACAAGCGTGTTAGAATCGACGACGTTGAAAGAATAACGTGTCATTTCTAATAAGCGTATTAGAAATTAATATTTACACAATCGTAAGTTTAATGTGTAAACTTATATATTGATTTTTCTAACGGGCGTGTTAGAAATTGATGATTTTGTAAAGACTAAATAAGGTGTTTATATTTCTAACAAGTGTGTTAGAAAAAAAATTGTTGTACAAAATACACAAACGTGTTGGAAATGATTATTTTGGAAAAATAATCAACATTAAACCGGTTTGGTTAAAATTTGACGGTTTCGAACAAGCGAGTTTGAAACGGGTATATTTTGGAAAATCCAAAGTCAATACCATTTATGTAGATGGTTTAATTTTCTAACGAGCGTGTTAGAAATGGTTTATTTTATATAAACCAATAAGTTCTAAAATGATTGTCATAATCATATATTTCTAACAAACATGTTAGAAAAGGTTGAGAATATAAACCAATGATGTTTAAAACGATTTTGGGTAATCGTTTATTTCTAACGGGTGTGTTAGAAAAGGTTTATTTAACCAAAACTCTATGAAACGTGTAATCGTTTGTATTCTAACAAGTGTGTTAGAAATAGTTTTGAATAATAAACTATATTAGAGTTCATGGTTTTGATTTGTAATCAAAACATAAATATGTATACTTTATGGAAAATACTTGTAAAAGTAGAAGTGTTTGTATGAATAAAACATGTCTTTTGCAAATTATATATGGTTTGATACTTGTATGAAAAGTATGATGACTTTAACCATATAATAGTCTAGAGAGACTATTTAGTGTAAAACAACTTGATGTTGTTTTGGTTAAATAGTCTAGAGAGACTATTTAACCAAAACTCTATGAAACGTGTAATCGTTTGTATTCTAACAAGTGTGTTAGAAATAGTTTTGAATAATAAACTATATTAGAGTTCATGGTTTTGATTTGTAATCAAAACATAAATATGTATACTTTATGGAAAATACTTGTAAAAGTAGAAGTGTTTGTATGAATAAAACATGTCTTTTGCAAATTATATATGGTTTGATACTTGTATGAAAAGTATGATGACTTTAACCATATAATAGTCTAGAGAGACTATTTAGTGTAAAACAACTTGATGTTGTTTTGGACATATTTACTTGTTCTACTACTTGAGAGTAGTTAAGTCTAAACAACTTTGTTGCTTTGAACAGTGTATCGAGGAAGTACCTCGAAACACGCCATGAGACGATATAATTGTTATCATTTCGTCGAACGATAAAGTGTTGAAGAGAATAACACTTTGAGATTTGATATGAATCCGGTTAAAGATATATATATAATGTGTTATATATATTTTGGATTATATTGAAACTATAATTTGGTAAATTATAATTATTAATTGGTAAAACTCTTCATATGGTGAATTGAAGAAAAACTCTCTAGTAGAGTTAATTTATTTATGACACTTGATTATAGTTTTAAGACTAAATTAAGTGTATGATTGAAACTCTTGAGTAGAGTTCTTAATGCCAATTGATGAGGTTTTATTTCATATGGTGAAACTCTTGAGTAGAGTACTTAATGCCATTTGATGAGGTTTTATTAGAGTCTTAATTAGAGTCTTAAGTCTCTAATTAAGTGACTAAGAAGAAAAAACTCTCCATCCATCCCCATTGAGATAATCATGGTCAACGTGGCAAGTGTATTGAAGTTAAATACACGAAAACGAGATATGTTATCAAATGTTGAAAGCATTTACATAGAAATGCACAAATGTAGTTTTGATGACTATAACATATGATAGAAATGTATGTTATTATTCATAAGTCTTGAGAAATATTGTGAGATTTATTATAAAAGACTTAGAATATTGATGGACAAGTAGAGTCTCTACAAACCATCAAATGTTGGTTGAACTATATGCAGGATTCGTGATATATTTTGGGAGAGTCGCCCAATAAATAAGTTCAACAAATATATACATATCACTTAGGGACATGTAAATGTCATGTCGTCGGGTGTCAATCTAATTGACTTGTTTATGATGAATATGTTCATCAAAGTGATTTATGTTAAGACTTATGTATAAGTCCTAAAGAGTTAATGGTGAAGCCTTGGAGATTAAAGGCAAACGAGTCTTTGTCCTAATGGATGGAATTAATTATGGTTTTGAAGCATTCTTTAAACCAAGGTTTTGGAATGGTAAACAAAATCTCATTTTGTGTCTAAACTAAGACGTGAATGTTAGGAAGAGATAGTGAGTTATCTCTTAAGGCTGTGAAGAATCAGAATGGGACATCTTCTGTTCACATGCTAAGTATTCGTAGTCTAAAGCATGCTAGACTAATACTTGTTAATTTAGATGCTCCACGGAGAATAAATTAACTTTGAAGATTCAAACATATGTGACGACATAAGAATGGATTTTGTAAAAGCAAATATATAATTCATTAAAAAGGATGACTCGAAAGGACCGAATAAATAGTTCATTGGTTATGATACTATTTAGCTAAATATGAGAACTCATATAGCACAGAAAACGGTTCGTGTGAGTAATATGGGTTGAGTAATATAATGGATGACCCCAATAACACAAAGATATAGATAGTCACTATCTTATCACGGGTGTCTTATGTCATCATGAGTGATATTACTCAAACTTAATCAAAGTGCAAGCAATGTGGGGGGAAGAGCCATTTAAGAAACAATCCGTAGGGATGTAAAAATGGTACTTGAGAAGTTTTAAGCGACATATGAAAGGAAGAAACTTTCATCACCCCATTTGGTAGTTATCCAATAACAAGTGTGGAGGTGACTTGCATTTGAAAATAGAAGGTTTGATATGAACGGATGTGATTTTGGAAGCACAAATCACACGAACCTAGAAAAGACTTGTTATAAGTCAGTCCTATTATGTGGACAAAATTCTTGAGAAGTTCGATGGAAATGACTCTGATGTGGCTAGACCTTTCATTGACACGAGTCAATGTCTAGCTAAGAAACGAGGTGAGCCTGTTAACCAATTAGAGTACTCAAGAATTATTGGCAGCCTGATGTATGCCTGATGTATCTGATAAGTTGTATCAGACCAGACTTAGCAAGCAAGCTAAGTAGATACACGAGCATCCTAAGTTTAATTCATTGGAATTACGTGACACAGGTGCTTTGGTAATTAGGATACATACAAGACTACGGGCTGCAATATAAAAGATATCCAACAGTTATTGAATTTACTGTAATGCGAATTGGATATCTTACACGAATGATTCCAAGGCAACGAGTGGGTATTTGTTCACACTTGGAAGTGCCGCAATAACATGGAAATCATCTAAGCAAATGGTTAGTGCTAGATCCATGATGGAATCAAAATTCATCGCTTTGGATAAAGAGGATGAATAGGCAGAATGGCTACGTCAATTTGTTAAGGATATACCTAGGTGGCCGAAGCCGGCATAGGGCCAATGCATACGCTGTGATAGTCAATCGGTAATTGGCAGAGCTCATATCACAATGTGTATCATTAAGGATAGGTATATAAGACGTAGGCATGATCGGTACGACAACTAATCTCTATAAAAGTTATCACTATTGACTATGTGAAGTCAAAGGATAACATCGCGGATCCGCTAACAAAAGGCTTAAACAGAGAGTTAGTTCAGAAGTCGTCAATAGGAATGGGGCTAAAGCCCATGAAAGGCTAGGTTTATGCGAAGGAAACCTAACTCAGTTGACTGGAGATCCCAAGATCTGAGTTCAATAGGACAACCTAATTGTATGAACTGGCGAAGGTCACTGTGGGGGAGAGTTGGTGGAAACCCCACATTTTTTTTTAAAAAAAAAGGGAGCTTACTATAAATTAAATAAGCTTCCTAGTCCATTCCTAAAAAGTGACAAGGTTAAGGTTAAGCCTATGGCTTTTAATGATTTGACTGAGGTAACCAGTCCGAGTAGATCACCTATGTGAGAGAGAAGTGGGGTCGCTTCGAAGGGTATTGTTGGGGCACAATACTTAAGAGCTCTCGCAGAACCAGGCACGTGTCCATGACCATAACGGACACAACTATGAGGACTTGACGTTGTCAGGGAGAGTCTTGTGTGAAGCGTATTGTCGTCCACACAAACGGCAGACGAGTTCAAAGACATCGCGTTCTACTCAGAGCCAGTGGGCTAAGTGCGTTTCATAAGCGAAGGTTCAAAGGGTCACACCTACCTATCGTATGCAAAACTCAACTGTTGAAATAATCGGAATGAGGTTGTTTTTCTGTAAGCAACTCCCATTCATGTGGGGGATTGTTGGAAATATGTGTGTGAATGTGAGTTTGGTTTGTCCCACATTGGTTGGGAGATGAAAAGTAAAAGAGTTTATAAGGTGAAGCTTGAGTGGAAGAAGTAAAATGTTAAGTTACTTTATACTCTGGCACCTACCCGCGTGCGCAGGGGGGGTGCAAAAATGGGTTCTGGTTCAGGAAAAATTCTTGAACCAACGCGACGCCTGCATCTGCGGACACGAATGCAGCTCGAAAAAACCCGGGTCCGCGCGACACGGTTTTTGCTACCCGTTATAGTTTTTAATGGTTGTAACTAGAAGAAGCATCCAAAGACTGTTTTGAGTCTGTTGGTTTTCAGTAGCAATTAAGTGTAATAAACGAGATTAATTATCATTAATCTCGAATTTGATTACATCATAATTGCTAGCATAAGTTTCATTCTCAATCTTGGTTATAATAAGCTGCATTGGCATTGTGTTGAAAAAATATACATACACAAAACGAAGTTGCAACCCATCGTGTAAAACTCTAGAGAAAACTTTCTGAATGTCGCATACACACACATACAGAACTATGCATACAGCCTTCTTCCGGTTTCTTTTCAGGCAAGTGGGATAGTCCGGCAGTGCACCATCGACACTGCTTCGAACCGGTGTACCCTGGGAACAGACGAAGAATCTGTTTAAGGGAATTGTGTCAAACACAAGCCCGGTTCATGTCTATGATTTCGTTTTCTGAGCAAGTGCAGGGACTGGGAAACACGCGAGCCTCATGTACAAGAGGCGTTGAGGCGATCATCAATGTAAGTTTTCTAACATGATATGATAGTAAAGGTACTTCGTCTTAGCATGATTAATCCTTGACCTGATTTAACGATAGTGGTATCAATCATATGTGTCATGATGTGATAATGTTCATATTGGATCTGTACAAACCCGTAGAATTGCAATCAACTTGTAACATTTATTACATGAAGATATAATAAAGTTACATTAAACATTTGTCACCAAATAAATTTGAAGCATTGGATTTTATCAGAGAACAAGAAGCTATATTTCTTCATAAAGCTTATTATATGTAACTTCTTCCCCATGACAATCATCTACATATATTGGCAGCCTCCATAACCTACAAAAAATAGTGCAAATATTACCATTTTAGCATCTAACTTTCAAAATACTGAATAAAAATATGAATTTAAGTAACTTCTTAGAGTGAAAAAAGAGGTAAGTATGGTAACAGGTAAAAATGGGTCTTTTCAGAGACCGGTCAAAACAATATCAAACACTTATCACAGACACAAATTGAATAAACTCGTTAGACTCTTTTTTTACTCATAAAAAGGTGAGAATTACGATGCCTTACATAGGCTAACAAACTTGACCAACAAAAAAAAAAAACAATGTGAACCTAGATAAAATAAAATAACAAATAATCCAATTATCCAAAACTAGCAAACTTTATGTATAAGGTTTTTCTCTTTGAAAGAAACTAGTAATTAGCCCGCGCGCGTTGCGGCGCGGGTACATCGCAAACGTAGAACGGATTGTCAAAGCGTCAACAATGTCGTCAATGGAAACCGTACGGTCCAGGCCAAACGGATAGACGCCACCGACGTCGTTACGTACGAAACCGGAAAAACATACCGACGACAACACCTCAAACAACCCAAAACCCGAAAAGCAAACAGTAACCGGCGATACGATAAACAAAGACTTTTAGACCCGTGCGCGTTGCGGTGCGAGCACATTGTAAACATCGAATAGATTAGTGCAGATGTTACATGATACTTTAACCGTATGAAAATGCGCATTTTACCGAACTCATATATAACAACTAATCACCAATTCAGCAAGCGTAATCAACCTTGAACAAAAAGGAGAAGTAACAGGACCATTTGAATCATATTAAGTAGAACAACCTTGAACTCTTGTCTTTCTCTCTCTGTGTCAAAGCAGAAACCGCCAGCACCCACCACAATAATCACCAATTCAGCAAGCGTAATCAACCACCGATCGCAAAACCACCGGAGAACCACCACATGCTCGACCGGCAACCCAGGTTACTTGACCTGTGAAAACTCTAACCTCCGTTACTTCTCCGCCTACCGCCGCCGCAGCAACCCGACCAGTGTGGCCTTAGCACCACCGCCACACCCCGTTTTCCTCGTGGCTGCAGTGGAAAGAGTGAAGAGCAGGCCTATAAATTTGTTTAAAACCAAGAGCAAACCGGCACCGACGTTGACAACAACCGTTATATGGAAGATTCGAATCAGCAAATTTGTTTAACCGGGTAATACAACCGGTAACGCACAAACCAATCTACAAGTGGTCGGCATCGACGAAGAAGGTGACATTGGCCGAGCAAGGATTGTGAGCAGGAGGGAAAAATACCCACCGTTAGATGGAGGCAAAACCAATCTACGGCCAAAAGTTGGATAAAATGGAATCCGTTTAAACCACCTAACATGTGGTCGGCACCGACGGTGGTTTTACATTTTCTGACGTACGGCTACGGTCAGCGGCGACGTCAGGTATTTTGTCGCCGCCGACTTTGTACTTTAAGTTTATAAGGTAATTCGTTGTGTTAATCAAGTGTCAGAAACCGCTAAAGTTTTCTCGTCATTTTACAATCTTATATTATAAGATTAATTTGCCTCGCGGACACGTATCTAACCCGGTAAGAATAAATATGACTGCGAAAAAAGGCCATTCGTGGGACCCGAACACACAAACACGTGGTCAAAAGGTAGGCGCGCTACGAACTAAGCTAGAACGAATGGTAGTCGACACACGATTCGTAAACAATAAAAAGTTCGTACATAAGAATAAGCACGTAAGGAAATCTCTACCGCTTAAACTGTCTACGTGAATTTAAACCAGACTAATTTTCGAGAACGTTATGTCGAACGTGAATTTAAACTGTCTACGTCGAACCGTGAAAAAGAATCTCTACCGCTTACGTCAAAACCTGATGTCGTACCGACACCTACATAAAAAAAGCACGTGACGAAGTCTTTATTTTAGTGAAAGAATTAAAATACGGGGTGAACTTGAACCGTTAGAAAGTAAAAGACTTGTTATAAACTAAAGAGGTTGAAAGTGTAATATATACAAAGTTAAGGGGTTTTTTTGTTTGTGCTTTGAGGTCGACTTCGGTGAAACGTTGCTTTCACCGACTTTCTGCTTTCATATAATGTATGATTTATTAAACGACCCTTAGACTTCTAGAAATCTCCTCCTACCACCCCTTGAGATCGAACCGTACCACCCTCAGTCAACATTGCTCGTTTTTAGTAAAGCCGACTCACAATTTTTTTAAACTTCTTTGAAATTTAGGAGGTTGTATGCATTAAAAATATATTTCTGTTAGTTTTCAACCCAATTTACATGTTGCCATGTTGCCCTTTTTTAATCTCTTTTTATTTGACTCGTTTGAGATAAACGACAAACCCAAATCAACACGTAACATAACACTCACTTGGATTGCTGACTGTAAGGAGACCAGAAGTTTTAAAATCACAGTTCCAAGTGTTTCCTCCTTTTGACTGGAAATACAAGTTCATGGCTATGGAAGCATGGTTGAATACATTATCTGGAGAATAACAAGCTCCTCCTTTTTGAAGGATGACACAATCCACTTGTGAGCATGCAAAATTTATATTTTCTAAAAGAGTTGCCTCACTTGTTGATGGTTTAGCCACACACCAAATTTTCTGCATACCCATTAAAAAAATATTCTTTTTAGAAGCTATTTAGCCATCTATATTTGGATTAAAATAAAATAAAAAACAGTAAAATGGATCAAGATTTTTTTTTTTTTATTACTATTGTAGGAAATTTTGATTTTATTTACCTGTGCATGAACTGATCTCAGAGTCCCAACTGCAGAAGGAAAAAAAATGTTGACTATTAATCAAGATTCAAGAAAATACTGAATGGCTGATTTGTATTATACAAGTCAGCTATGCATTTATGGAGCAGGGTTAAGAAGGTAAATTACCTGAAAGAAATGTCAGCAGAAGGATAACTGAAGTAGATAGTTGCACAGCCATTGATGGTATTTGATATTCTGTGAGAGGATGCAACAGAGGTATTTAATGGAAGTCTTGAGGGGTTTATGCAAGAAAATTTAAAAAAAGGAATTGGCTCTGTCTACTGAGACATCCTCAATGCCTAATGAGACACAAATACGCTCTATATTGACTAATATGGAACGTATAGGCAATATAGAGTGTATCTATGGTCACCACAAGTCAACTCCACCTACATTTTTGTCTTCTAGTGACCCTATATTTACCAATATGGAGCGTATTGAGGGGTATCAAAATAAGGATTATTCTCAATGCCTATTGAGACACAAATACGCTCTATATTGGTCAATATAGAGCATATAGGTGGTCATCACAAGTCAACTCCACCTATAGTTTTGTCTTTTAGTGCCCCTATATTGACCAACATGAAGCGTATTAAATGGTGTCAAAATAAGGATTTGGGGTGTCCTGATATCACGACCCAATTACGGCTTTACAGCTCAATTTGGTCTTAATCGTTTCCAAAGATGTGTAAGTCATGCATAAAGTTTGGTACTTGTAGACTAAATCTTATTCACCATTTTTTATATAATTTTTTTTATTAAAAGAAATAACTTTTATTGGATGGAAAACTTATAGTCCTTACCATTACCCTACTAGCCAAGTACCGACGAAGGTCATATAAAATGTAGCTTACGCCGAGCAAATAAGCTTTAACGGAGTTATAAGCAAAAAGTCTGAAATACGGATTCGAACCTAAAAACTCCACTAGACCGATTAATGGAAAACAAATCAACTATAACAATAATATATAACAACAAAAAAGTTATTATAGAAAGAAAGAAATATGGAATTGTAGAAAACAATATAGTGGGATGTCACATACCAAGGAAAATTGAGATCCACAATAGACTTGTTGGATTTTATGTACCTAAAAGGACCTTGAAACAATGGATATGGCATGTGACTTCTACATCTAGTGTTTGTAATTTGTATCTTATAAGAGTATAAGACTATTAACATCCCTAGTTTGGGCATATATTCACACAATATATTTACACATTATAAAACACTTTACTAGTGTCCTTCATATCAACTTAGCAGAATAATTTAAGACTTACAACTTTTAAGACGTTACCAGTATAAGAAATCTTTATTCCAAGGAGAGTATTCAAACTCATTTCAATATAGATGAAAACATGTTGGATGCATTCGAGTAATACCAGCAATATATACTGTTGAAAGCGGTTAATGGAAAGCAGTAAGCTATCAATTAACCATATATAGACATGAGTCATTTATAAAAGATTGTCTTCTCTAGTGCCATCGTTACGATTTCACTCTTCATAAAAAAATGTATTAATGAAAAAATGTTAACATGAGTTATGATAATATGTTGGCATGGACAGATTCACTTATCAACAGAAGAGATTCCAGCGGCTGCAGAAATTACAACTGCGCACAAAATGTGGCATTTTCTCTAGGCGTGCACGCGTTCCTCCTGACTTTAAATCCTAGCAATGGTTTGGCTTCGTCAAGTAAAGACAGTATTCCATCAACAACTCTTTTAAGTTTTCTTGAATAAGCGCGATTACAACTGTACGCTCATAAATTCTTCAAGAAAAAGGTTGTGAGTTGTGACCAATGTGATCTGGTTTGATCTTTTCAAGCATCTTTAGAACTTCTAACATGTTTGGTCTTTTGGATGGATCGGTTTCTAGGCACATTAACGCTATGATAAATGCATGATTAATCTCATCCATACGATTACACTCTAATCTGTTATCAACATAATGTTGTTCCTTCTTATCTTGAACAACTGTTTTCACCTGTGGTTGCATAACAATTCCAATTACTTCATCACTGAAGAAATAGATAGAAACGGTCAAACTTAGACTTCTAAAGACTTACCCATGTTACGAGCTTTGTTCCCTCCTCGACAAATGCTTCATCTGACGGTTTTCTACCCGTTAAGAGCTCAAGTAAAACTACACCAAAACTATATACATCCCCTTTTGTCGTTGCTCTTCCCGTGTCGAAATACTCTAAAAAGACAAGTATTTGTTTGAATAAAAGGCAGCTCAATCGATTTTCTTTAATTTTGTTGTATTTTATTCCAAACTAGTCGAATAAATTTTTTATACATTAGCTAAAAAGAGAATGGGTCAAATGGGTCAAAAACCCAAAAACCCTGCTAAATAGCCAACCTAGCCCGGCCCATTTCAACCATACTAAGAGCGTTTAATGTTCAACCCGACCCATTTTGCCACCTTTACGCATACCCAAAGATAAATTCATATTTACAACAAGTGTAGTGAGACCATACCAGGGGCTAAGTAACCGAATGTCCCGGCCACTAAAGTGGATACATGCGTCTTATCATGCTCCATGAGTGTAGCTAACCCAAAATCCGAAACACATGCCTCCATATTATGATCCAACAAAATATTGCTCGATTTGATATCTCTATGAATTATATGAGGTACGCAATCGTGATGAAGATACGCTATTCCCCTTGCAGCACCTACTGCAATTTTGTATCTTGCATCCCAATCTAGTACTTTGTCCATTGTTCTTCCTATATCACAACCAATATACTTCATATATCATAATTCATAACCAATATTATATAATGGGAAAATTGCGAATCTAGCCATTGACCGAGTTGTTTTGCCAAAGTAGCCCCCTCAGCCGTCTTTGGAAAGACGGTTCCCAGTTCCCGAGGCGTCTCAGCCGACTTCTGATTCTCTTTTCCTACGGACCAATGAAACCCCGCCACGTGTCCGACAAACCTGCGAGACGACTTAAAGTAGTCTCACTCGTCCCTTTTCCCGAGACGACTTTGAGACTTCCCTCAGCCCGAGACGACTTAAATACGACCCTTCCATTTCACGAGACGACTTTAAGTCGTCTCGCAGGTTTGTCGGACACGTGGCGGGGTTTCATTGGTCCGTAGTAACTCAGAATCTAAAGACGTCTGAGATGACTCGGGAACTGGGAACCGTCTTTCTAAAGACGGCTGAGGGGGGCTATTTTGGCAAAACAACTCGGTCAATGGCTAGATTCACAATTTTTCCTTATATAATTATATATACAAAGTCAAAGATTTGACCACAGAAGTCAAACACATACCATGTAGTAATGTATCCAAACTTCCATTAGGCATTAACTCATATATCAACAAATTATAATTAGGCGCGGTATAATAACCATGAAGCGTAACTATATTTCGATGCTTAATATCCCCCATTGATTCCAATTCTCTCTCGAAACCACGATCTTGCTCTGTAGTTTCTCTTCTTAGCTTCTTGATAGCAAAAGAAGTCGACTCGTTTATAGTCAACCTATAGACAGTCCCATACCCTCCTGATCCAATTCTATCTTTGCTAGTCAGTTTCATTGTTTTTTTCAACAAACTGTTTGATTTGAGAGACTTTATCTTTGGTGATCTGAATAATACCAACTTTCCATCTATGTATGCACATCAAAACACATCAAGTTTAAAATTTAATAAAAAGTTAAAACTAATTTAAAAAAATATGTACATGTATAATAAAAGTTGTACCAGAAAAGCTATCTTGAATCACTAACTGCTTTCGTTGCCAACGTCGATAGCATAAGACCGCGATTGTGATCTTTGAGATTACAAAAGCTAGTATGCATATTGTGATGTATAATCCTAGAAACTTGGAGCTACCCATATTGTGTTTTGGTAGAGTTTAACTGATGGATGGTGTGTTAGGCATGGAGACTTAAATATTATATCATGATTAAGGAATTCATAAGTGGGACTTAATGTGTTTCTTTGACTTTTAACATAGTTTCAAAAGTCAAATTTTGCAATAAAGAAATGATCACAATTCACACACTGTCTGTGTGTGTGTGTTTTTTATGATCTTGCAAGTATGACAGCAGAAAACATATCAAAGATATGTTAAAGATTCAAGAAAAACACTGAGGAAGAATGGTTATAAAAAATAATAATGGAGATCATTTAAAGTGGCAACTTGTGACTTGTGGGACCATGTCAACCGACATGTGTTGGGGTCTGAATGGTATTAAGGTTGAAAGTCAGGTGAATTTAATTAAGACAAAATTGCAAAAACGTCCTTTATGTTTACCCAAAATTGCAGGTTTAGTCCTTTAACTTTAAGAGTTGCAGGATACATCCTTTATCGAACTTTTGGTTGCAGGAAACATCCTTTAATGAACTTTTGGTTGCATAAAACGACCTTTACCACTAACGGTGTTAAATTATCCTGTTAAGTTACCCTCACATGCCAAGCATGTGAGGGTATTTTCGTCAATTTGTATTTAAAGGACCTTTTCTGCAATTAAAACAAAAATAACAACATAACAATAAAGGAGGGACTAAACTTGTATAAAACATATTTGGTAGTCGGGTAGATCATAAAGGTGACCCAATTATGATCATGTATTTTTTTTTACTTACTTTTTTCATTAATTGCGCAATTGGTTGAGGAGCTTCTGTGATTCCTGAAACTTAAATGAAGAAAGCAGAATATAAAGAGATTATTTATAACAAAGAAATGAAGCATTGCGATTTAATTTGACATTCTTCCTTACAGTTGGAATAGGTTGAAGTAGCTAATAAATGTTTCTTTAATTTGTATAAGAAGGGAATCAGCTTTCTTTTGAAGTTTAGGACCTCCCTGCCATATGCTGTCCATAATGCAACACAACAAGTTTAGTCCCTCCTTTATTGTTATATTGTTATTTTTGTTTTAATTGCAGAAAAGGTCCTTTAAATACAAATTGACGAAAATACCCTCACATGCTTGGCATGTGAGGGTAACTTAACAGGATAATTTAACACCGTTAGTGGTAAAGGTCGTTTTATGCAACCAAAAGTTCATTAAAGGATGTTTCCTGCAACCAAAAGTTCGATAAAGGATGTATCCTGCAACTCTTAAAGTTAAAGGACTAAACCTGCAATTTTTAGTAAACATAAAGGACGTTTTCTGCAATTTTGTCTTTAATTAATGTGTATGCATCAGAAATCACAAAATTACAAATGACGTCTATCTCTATGGATTTCATTGTACCAATATATGTTATCAAGGCTCCTACAGCGGTGCGTCTAGGCCTACTTTTTAGGTTCGGCGTAGCCTTCTCACTTTTTTTTTAAAAGCGCCACTTTCAGGCCCTTAAGCGCTTTTTTTAAGACAAGATCCGACGAAATTTCGGTCAAACATGTCTAAAACAGTTATAATAGTTCTAAACAAGCCTAGAATCAATCTAAACTAGCCTTAAAGAAGCCTAAAACATGTCTAAAATCCCTTACAATACTATTTTTATACTATACGCCTCGTCTAAAAAACTTACGCTTTTTAAACGCCTTGCGCTGAGGCCCAATTTTACTCTTTGCGCCTTCGACAACTCATCATCACCATACTCAGTTAATCCCACTGATATCAAAACTAAGGCAGGGTCTGAGGAGGGCAAAATGTAGATAACCTCACCTCTACCCCGCAGGAATAGAGAGACTACTTCCGGTGAGACCCCCGACACGATAGTAGTTTTGCATGAAGGCTTAGACATAAGACACATAACCCTCAGCAATCGAGACAAGCCCGATTGGTGCACGCAGCCTTTTATCTTTTGGCTATCAACGTCATGTGCATGATAAACTATCTACCGTTTTTAAAAGTTATTTTCACGAAGTTAGTAAAATAACATTAAAATTAGTTTAATTTTACTTCCCCCCCCCCCCCCCCCCCCCCCCCCCCCCCCCCACAACTAAGATGATTTTTCTCCATTTTTGCCCTTGCCACCAAATGAAGTCTTTCTGACAGTTAAGGGCAAATTGGTCCCCTCTTTCCATAAAAAGAAAGGAAACATCAAACATGTGAGTCTTGTTGCTTGCAGAAAGAAAAGAGAACAACAGCTGTTGTTTGAGGTGATTTTGGTAGAAGTTGGCATAAAATTAATGTTTTCAACAAGATATGGGCTTTTAACCAACAAATCATGGGGATGTTTATTATCTATCTTGATACACTTGCATTGAAAGTGATTGATCAACTAGATTTCTACAACATGGAGAAAAGGGTGTGTGAATAAATAAATAATAATCATACATATTTTCAATAGCAAAAATACTTTTTGCATTTGACTCATGATTTTTTTAAAGACTATGGTTAATACTTGATTTTAATAAAATTATGTATAGAATAAGGTTTTAAGATCAGTGTTAAAAGTTATATTACCCTTCAAACATAGTGACATGAATTACTCGTAGTTTAAATTTCCTGTTCTAATATTTTGTTTATTTTTTTTTTATTTTTGTGTGTGTCGTGGGGTTTGGATTTTGGAGCCAAGGGTCTCTTCGGAAGCAGTCTCTATTCTCAATGATAGAGGAAAGGTCTGTCTACATCGCACCCTCTACAGACCGGTCAGACCCTACCAATAGTTGCGCTATTTGTGGGATTTACTGGGTATGGTGGTTGTAAATTCGTATATAAAACAATACAAAATTCATAAGTTAGTGTTCAACGTCACCAAAAAGCCTACATGATATCCATACGTAACAATTTGCATACCCTCCACATATAAGCCAGCGAGAATTGCTATTATTTTAAACAAGTAAATGAACTTTAATGTCCCAAAACCGAGTCATTTAGAATTGTTAGTGTTGGAAAACTCAGATCTAATCAGCAACCAGTTGCTAGTCGGCTTCTTATTGATTAATTTCAGATAATCGGTAAATTAATCGCTAGCCTTCAAGCCAGTCATAATTGGCTAGATTCTGACCAAAACTTGTAATTGCTGTCAAAATATGTAAATTCCGGTTATTAGTCCAATATAACTAAAATTACATAGTACCCCACTACCCAACTAGTGATTCATACAACTAGGGATGAGTTGGGACGATATTAGTACCAACCGATACCGATTACGAAAACTCTCAAAATCCTATACCGATAATGATACGAAAACATATGGTACGGTACCGGTATAGTATCGGTATTTTATCTTATTATCTTAAAATAACAATACCATACGGATCCCGTACCGATACCGAAAATATCGAAACGTCTAAATGTGAGTACTGATACCAAACACCCTCGGTTCATTACGGAATCGATACGAGATAACGGTATTCAATGCCATATGCTCAGCCCTACTTACAACCATATAAGTTGGTGCAAAATGAGTTGGTTTTTTAGTGCATCAATCCTTAAAGGCTATTATCTTGAATATCCTACAAGACAACCACCTAAATGCCATCCACATCAATTTGATACAAACAACTTATTTAGTAGATATCCTTATTTCAAAAAGCTAAGAGTGCTCAATATACATCAACTAGAAACACCACTTAAAACTAAATATTAGAGAACCCACACTAGTATGTAAAAAACATAAAAGTGGTAAAAAAAAAAAGCGCCGAAAACAATGCCCCTTGTTGATCATCCCATATTAAAAACACCCACCTCTCTCTGAGTAGACTGCGGCTGCATAAACTTTGCATCAATCGCTATCCGTTCCTTTGACTGTTGTTGACCATGTGTTTGCTTGTAATATGGGTTATTGTTGACCAACCCTGGCGCCAATTTCCCGTCGGTTGACTTCTGTTGACTATGTATTTGATCCCCGGTGTTGCTCCTATATGCATAGTGTGGAGACAGACCAACAGTGTTTGTGTTTCTAACCATTACCCTCGGATCGTACGTATCTTTCATGCTTCTGCTACTCTCTAACGGAAGAACCGGGCCCACCACTCTTGCTGATCATGTTTTAACAAAAAAAAAACGAGTCACGCACAGTTGTTGATTTATGCAGTTAAAAAGTTAAAAAAAAAAATAACAAAATAAATAAATAACTTACCTTTGGGCATTCTTGGTGGTGGCCGAGAGGCGGCACTGAAAATATTTCCGCTCGCATCCACATCTCCACCGCCATGAGATATGCTATCCACCAAAGGTCTGTTGTCAAATGCAGCCAAACACTGCTGCAGCTTGGGAGCAGTTGTGCTTGAAGCAATCGTTGACCTGAGTATACAAGAAACATTATGATAAGTTTCTAAAACCAACCGCATTTTAGCTGATTTTAACTGTCAATTGCTAGCTGATGTGGCACTACTCGATGCAATGCCAGCTACCACATCAGAAATCATATATGCAAAAAACATGCTTATGTATTAAAAAACAAAAAAACATTAAAATACATTATTAAATATTTAAATCAAGACAGATGTCAAGGGGTATACATAATCACATATATTATACAACACAATATAATATGCATATATATGGTTGATTCCATGCCAGCCACAACATCAAAAGTCACATTTACAAATAAAAAACTATGCTTTATATGAAGAAAATCATTACCATAAAAAAATTACAAATAAACTAAATGTCACACCAGACACCAAGTGGCATAATATATATTTATATAAAGAGTAATCTGCTACCCGTTAAGACACGTCATTAGCTGCTAAAGTCGGTAATAAAATGTAGCTTGATTGCTATACTCCAAAATAAAAAAATAAAAAAAAAATAAAAAAATTGGCTCCCGTTTTGCACCTAATTTGATATTTGTTGCTAACTACAAATTTGACTTAAAATAGAAAAATTGTAACGGTTTTACCTCGGAACGGAAACATGTTTCCTCTCTGGAGGAATAACAGGTCCACTGTTGCCAACGTTTTCCTCAAAATAAGCAAACTGTCGTCTAAATTGACCAATCGCGCTGCACGTTAAAAACTAACATGTTATAACCAATGAACAAGTAACCCAACAGGGGAAAACCAAAAGCAAACCACTTTCAAGGATTAACAACCTAGGATAAAGAAAATTTGACCCATCATTGCCAGCCATGTAATCTTTGAGCAACTGCGGGTGGTATTCTAGAATCTCCCGGAATATTAACTCTCTAATATCGTCTTTTGTGACTCTTCGTCTCTCAAACTCAAACTCCAATTTAGAAAACGAATGGCATGATGGCTCGCGTTCGATTTTTGATAGTCCCTTGAAGTAAGGGTCAGCCAAGGCTTGTTCTGCAGTTGGTCGGTCCTTTGGGTCAAATGCCAATAGTCTTTGTAGTAGCTTAAGTGCCAACGGGTCAACTTCTTGAAACTTCTCAGAGAACGATACTGGTTTCTTTTTACGCATGTCAGTCAAGTATTTTCTTGCCTTGTCATTACGTACCTGCATGAGGTTTCATGAGTATCATTTTGGATGTGTCACACTGTCACTTGAAACTAATAAATCTTGTATTGTATGGTCACGTTGAGATATCGGTTGTAATAAAACGTGGCGCGAAGATAATAAGTTGTGTTTGAGTGTTCGGCAGTTGTGAATAAAAAGACAATTTTTGTCACAACCGGATTGAAATTTGGTGAATTCGCACACAAGTCCCCAAACTCTAGAGATAAAGTCTACATTTTATTATTAAGAAGGTCCATTTTAGTGATAAAGACTTGTTCATTAAGTTTAAATAGTCTATAGGTGTTTTTTTCACAACGACCTAAAGGAAGTGACAAAAAAGACTTCCTTTTATATTTTTAAAGTAGCAAATATAAAATATGCCAATTTGTCTATTTCTTTAAAGAATTATTATATTTAATATAAAATTATCTGGCAAATAAATTAAATAACAACAAGCATATGATAATGCAATGCCTTTTCTTTGCCGCCAATTTGTAAATAACCAAAACTTGATAAAAAGAAGTGATTTAACGTACTTTAGAAATGGTATCTGATGACGGTGTCCCGAGAAGATCGGTAATAAGCTCCAACTGATGAACCACACTTTTTCCAGGAAAAAGTGGTTTTCCGGTCAATACCTCAGCAAATATACATCCAATGCCCCAAATATCAACAGCAGGTGTATACTGCAATTATAAAACAAAAAATAAATAAATAAATAAGAAAAATCGCAAGAACTAAAAAACAACATAACAATACATTATTAAAACCCGCAAATAGATTGACACAAGACCGCATAGTTATATTACACCTTTGAATAAAAAGATCCGCATAGTTCAGGAGCTCTATACCATCTTGTTGCCACATAATCCTGCAATGTTTAAAAAAACAAAGTCAAAAAGTGTTATTCAATGTGCATTGCAGAACATTGTGTGTAATTATCGAATAAATAGCGTACCGTCCAAAATATTGTTGTTGGCGTATCTGTAAATGCAGCTCTTGCTAACCCGAAATCACATATCTTTAGTTTGCAATTTGCATTTGCTAATATGTTCTTTGGTTTCAAATCTCGATGATATACGTTTGCTGGTTTCATGAAACAAGAATCAATCATGGTTTCAAAGAATTAAATACTTCTTTTGTACGTTTGAGTCATAATGTTGATCGTTTTGTAGCCCGTAAATTCAACACTATGTATAACCTAACATTTTTATATAAAAAGTTACAAACATTATAAAATATCTCATTTCTAAAAGCCGTTTTTAGAAATACAAAACGAACCAATCAAGACGCAAAACCATGTTTTGGTATTTAGACGAAAAGTACATAAATAAAACAATCTACAAAAAATATATATATTTGCTATCAAAGATTACCTGAATGCATATATTTCAAAGCTCGAAGCATTTGATATAGGAAAAACCGATGGTGCTCATGTGTCAAGTCGTCATTGGCCTTTATGACTTGATGAAGATCGGATTCCATGAGCTCAAACACAACATAAATATCTTTAAAATCGCGTCTTGACGGTGGCATCATAATGCGCTTAATTTCAACAATGTCGGGATGACGTAAAAGTCTAAGCAACTTAATCTCCCGCAAAATCCGAATTGCATCCGACGAATGTTCAAAAATGTTTGTTATTTTCTTTATCGCAACCTTTTCACCCGTTTGTGTATCGACAGCTGCACAAACGACTCCATAACTTCCTTTTCCTATGATTTCTAGAATCTTATAACGGTTTGATTCACCGTATTCTGTGAAAAACTCCACCTCTTTCGGACTCTGCATCATGTTCATTACAAATTCCAATCACAATTAAAAACACTAAACTAAACAATAATCAACAATTCAACAAACAACTTAAATTATCTACAATCATCATAATTCATAACTAATAATCATAACAACAAGCATTATCTAAATTCTGAATTTCTAATAATTAATCACCATAACAATATCATCAGTTGAGTGACAACCAAGAAACAAGATAAATATTTAAAATCTGTACGATCTTTTAAAGAAACAAACATATAAAGATTGATCTACAAACAATAACATCTAAAACTCATACAAAGCAAGCAACAAACCAACCGTAATCCACGATGATCAAGACGTATTTTGAAACAAAATATTGATCAAGTTCAAACCTTTTTACGCCGATCCCAGCATAATTAAAACATTAAACTAAATAATAATCAACAAACAACTCGAATTCTCTACAATACTAATAAACAACTCCAACCACAAGCATTATTAAAATTCTCATAAATGATCACCATAAGAGAATCAAAAGTTAAGTGACAACCAAGAAACAAGATAAATGTTCACAAAACAGAACAAACACAGACTTAATCCACAAGCAATAACAGAACATCTAAAACTAATGACATTTCACCTCAAAGATATCAAACAAATTATACAAAAAGATGATAAAGTTTTCACCTTTTTTCTTCGATCTTGCTGCATCTTGTTTCTTGAAACCAAACCCACAAAGAAAAATAAACAACAATTCAACAAGAAACAATACCCAGAAAATGTATAAAGTAATCAGCAACAAAGGTTACAACTTTATGCAAATATTGAAAGGCCTAATTACCCTTAAAAAACTAAATCCACCGACACCCAGAAGCTAAATAATTACAAAGAAAAGAAACACCACAACACTATCATCGATCGATACAACCAAAGGGAGGTTAGTTAGGTATGTATCTGTTAAGTGAGGAAGAATAATAATATGGTACTGAAAGAATTGGTGATAAAAATTGGTTCTTGATCTCAAGATCTTGTGGTGTGATGAGAGAGAGAGAGAGAGAGAGAGAGGAAGTGGGGTTTGTTTGTTTGATTTAAAAGAAAGAAAGAAAGAAAGAAAGAGAGCAGTGGGTTCGAATTGTATATCCACCGAAGAGTATAGTTGTTTATTGTGTTGTGTTTGCTTTTGGAGTACGGAGTTTGATGATATTGAAGGGTTAACTTAACCTTTCTTCTTTTTTTTTCTTAAAATATTGTTGTGATGTTGTCTCACCCAAATGAGAGGGGTTAATAATAAGTGCACTTGCTTTTATTTTTTCAAAAAAAAATTATTATTAATTAAGTAGGATATATTTCGGGATCTTTTCGACATAGCATGGCCAAGTCGGGGAAGCCAACCGGCTTAGGCCCAGTTTAATCTTCCTACATATGTGTTTATTTTTTTTAAATAGAAAACTCATTTAACACTTAAAAATAGGGCTCAATAATCAATTTAAAACTTACAAATTATTAACCAACGCCCATTACATTTATAAGCCCAATACCTATTTAACCTACTAAATTAAAAAAAAACAACGCTTTTCTTTTATTTTGTGGCACATGCAGGAGAATATTGAGATTCTAATTTCTAATTGTGAGTTGAATGTTTATCATCCTCTATGGCTACCATCTATCCATATCCCCATAATCTGGATTGTAATTTTAAGTTTAATCTTTAAGATTTTAATTATAAAATTGTTTATGGTTTTTTTGTACTTTCAATTGAGCATGATTACTTTGTCGGGTACTTGGGTTTGTTGTAGTTTTTATGTTTGTCGGCGGATTGATGAAATATTATTATAATTAGGTGTTTTGTTGTGCCCTAAAATTGTGTGTAATTACTTAATTAGGTAATATTTACAAATTTAGATTTTAGGGTTTTGTTGAAGCCTCGTGGACATATTTTTTAAGGGTTTGGATAGGGCACGTAAATCCTCGGGGACGCCTCTGCTTTTCTATACAAATCTAATATTAAAATAAAATATGTGTTTCGATGTAGCATAGCAATTAATTTACTATAATATGAGAAAACAACAATTTTAATTAAGTGAATAAGAATGAAAATGTATGTTTGGATGAGGTGCAAAGGCAAAAGCAATCATTGCAGGACGTGATTAAGACGCTGGTCTTGAAGGTGTGGTTTTTTTATCAATAAAATATTAAATGGATTTTAATAAGCGAAAATATAAAAAGAATTAGTTAAGAAAATAAATATTAAATAAATAAAAGATAAATGTGAAATTATGATTTAATTATATTATCTCATATGAGAGAGAAATAAGATAATCATAAGATTATTATATAAAAGAGTAATAATAAAGATAAAGATAAAAATATATAAATTAATAAATATTTGGTTAATTGGGTTATCTATAACTTAAAATTTTTTACGAGAATTTAAGGATGAAGATGGCCCCACCAAGTAGACTATTGTTTTCGGCTACCTGAATTGGTTATTTTCGTCACTTTTAAGTTTTTGCTATATGTTCTTAAACTGGTTGTACCTAAGGTTTTAAAAACTTTGCTTTTCATCCGATTTATTAACGCTCAAATTTTATGTTAACTTTTATTAAGTGGAAAGTTTTAGGGGGAATGGACATTCTGAGGTAAGTACCTTAGCTTCATCCAATCATATGGTGTTATGTCAAATTCACCCTCAAATACCTTAAAGAAGCCAAGGAGGTGGTGGCGGTGTTGCCTAAATGTTTTAATTGAATATAAAGGTTTTAATTTGAGAAGTAGTCAAATGCCTTGGAAAATGGACAAGACAACCCAAACCTAATCAACAATATGTTACCAAGATCTTCAAATTTTGAGGGTAGCCGATGGGGTGGCGGTAGTGTTGCAGCGCGACAATCAATCCGGGCACCCCCTTGTCGTGGAATGCCTCGCATGCCTTTAAGACCCTAACGATGTTAAGGGGAAAAATAAAGAGAATAGATGAAAGTGACGGAAGCGACCACATTATAATTATGTAGACCAAAATGATAGTTTACTTTTTTTAATTACACTGTAATTTTAATTTTTTATTTATTTAGTTATAAATATATGAAATTATATTTATATAATCAATCAATGAAGGGTTGTGTGCTTTAGTGGAATTGGAATTAAATAATCTCAACTTTGTCGGGTTAGAAAGCAATAATCTTAACTTGAAAATTGGAATCTAACAGGCCTAACTTGTGTTGGTTTTTATTTCACTGGACCAAAACTAATTGGGTTTAACCCAGTTAGTTTGCGCCTACGTGGCAGATGACGTGTAAAAATGTCCTGGTTGGCACGGAAGTGGTAAGCAATGTTAAGCCACGTAGGCAGCAAACTAACTGGATTAAACCTAGTTAGTTTTAGTTCAGTGAAATAAAAACTAAGACAAGTTATGCCTATTAAATTCCAATTTTAAAGTTAGGATTATTGTCTTCCAACCCAAAAAAATTAGGATTATTTAGTTCCAATTCTTCTATGCTTTATAATGTGTTATTCAATATGAACGTTAAAAATGAAAAAAGAAATTACAAACCATACATGTAATAAAAAAATATCTCAATTAAGAGTGTTTGAGCGGGATTACTATCAAGTAGGGCTGTTCACGAGCCGAGCCGATTCGAACGGAGCTTTGCTCGTGCTTGGCTCGTTTACAAACCGAACCGAGCGGAGCGGCTCGTTTACAATCGAGCCGAAAACCGAACGAGCATTCTTCGAGCACAAATTTTTCGAGCGAGCGCCGAGCAAGAATTGAGCGAAGAATAATATGGAAGATTATAAAATTGGGATGTTTCCTTCGATGTTTTCATTGTCGGGTGACAACTAAGGTCAAAATGTCCGATGATAACACTAATATTGAGATCCCAGTGTCCAAGGATGAGGCTTAGATTGAGGCTGGTGAGGTGATGAGCATACGTCAGATAACATTTGTTGCATTGTGACGTAGGTGTGATATCAAGCGACAATTAGCGATGGACGACTGTTAACATAAAGAAGTAAAGACTGTCACCTTATGACTTATTGTTTTACTATTAAATCTAGTGTTAATTTTTTTATTGTGTTAAGTGGGCTGGTTATATTTTGTTTGCATATACTGAGTCAAATCGGCTCATATGCAACCGAGCGGAAGATCGAGCGAGCAATATTCGAGCATTTTCCGAACGAGCGACGAGCGATCCACGAGCGGCGAGCGATTTGAACAGCCCTACAATCAAGATGGGTGACTTCTTATAAAGCTCTCACTTGGTAGTTGAGAGTGTGATAAAAACAAACAAGATGGTTTTGGTGGGGTGTTACAATATGTTGTGGAAGACTACCCTATTGTCCGAAAGGCAAGGATGGATCCCGTAAACAATGAATATTTGAGATAACGAGTTTTGTTTTGTTTTGTACAATCATGTATATCTAGCGCGTTTATGATCACGGGCATGTAGATTCCTTCGATTGAACTTCTTCTAACTAGCATGTAGTCTTTGCCATTGGGGTTGGTGGCCCAATGGTAGAAGCAATGCTTCTAGGAACACTAAGGGGGAGGTCATGGGTTCAAGTCCCATAAGGAGTAGAAATTTGCCGTTCAAAAAAAAAAAAAAAGCATGTAGTCTTAAGAAACAATAAATTGGGTCATTAAATACATAATAAACAATATTATGCTCGTGACAAACAGGTATGACGAAAATAAATAAACCGGACATGAAACCAAAAATTTCAATATCTTTACAGGAAAATAACTATTCACCATAGTCTTTAGTGACCTATCAACATTTGAACATGTGAATTACTATTATTAAGTGACATTTTACATATATATTTTTGTCACCATATGAATATATCAGTAAAGAATATTATTTACTGGAATATTTTTGTCTTCCTACAAAGGCGGCACTGGCTCATAGGAATATGGTAGTCGATAATCCCCTTTGTGTGTGGTGTGATGCGTATGAAGAATCCATAGAGCATATTATCACCGGTTGTGGTGTGGCGCATGGGGTGTGGGACAAGGTGGCTTCTTGGTGTATGATTCCGCGTCCATTCGTTTTTCATGTCAGAGACGTAGTGTTGGTGCACGAGCAGTATAGTGGTACGTCTGTAAAAAAAGCGGTGATTCAAGGTATTAATATCATTACTTGTTGGAGATTATGGAGAGCAAGGAACGAGAAGGTGTTTGACAATAAAGACCCGAACGTGGTTAACTTGGTGGCGGATATCAAGACTTTGGGGTTTCTTTGGTACAAGCATAGATTTAAGGGTGGGGTGGTGGATTGGAATCGTTGGGTTTCTTTTGATGTAACGTAACGTTTGATTGTTGTGGTTTTCCTTGGTTTTCGGCTTCTATCTCTGTCTTGGAGATAGTTGTCGGTTTTGATTGGTGTTAATGAAATTTTCTTTTAAAAAAAAAAAGTAAAGAATATTATTATTATATTGATTTGGAATCATTTGGTTTTGGATGTATTATTTGGTTGGTTAAGTGTCTTTTTATTAGTTGGTCTGTAGTTACCACAATGTGGTCCCCTTGATAATTAATTCATAAATATAGACCTCACAAAATTGACCAAGGTGACGTCGTCGAAAACGTGCACCGACCAATTATTTTACACTCGACCACTTCTTTTTACCAAATGTTTAAAGAAAGTATAATAAAATGCACGTGGTAAAAGTATTTCCAAATCTTTGTTTTTATTTTATTTTATAACATGTGTGTGTTTCATATGTTAAAATACGTTAGCATTTGTGAAAACTAGTAAAATACAAATAACTTTTTTTTAAACAGCAAACTAAATACATTTGAACTGCTAGTGGTTTGCACTAACTGGACTGGTTGCTTACTCGGCAACCAAAGTTTACCAAGTTATCAATTCAAAAAAAAAATTCACCTTCCAAAGACCCATTACGGTAAAACCTTTTTAAATCGAATTCATGTTTAAGACCAAATGGTTTCAAGTTGTTATTACATCTCGTCATGCACACCACCAAATGGTTGGTGGGGACACAAATAAACTTTTGAGAAAATTGCTCGAATAGTCCCTGTGGTTTGTACAATTTTCACCTATAGTCCTCAAGTTTCCAAAATTACAGGTATAGTCCCGAAACAGTGAACTTTTTGCACTCGGATAGTCCCGGAGCTAACTGAGGTTAAATAATCCAGTTAAGTGGGTATGAAATTACTAAAATACCCTTACCCCAATAAAAATAAAAAAAATCAATTAATTAATAAAATATAAAGATGGCCCACTTAACCCCCTTAGCCAATTATTTTTCTCCACCTATTTTAGTGGGGCCCACCAACTTCATCTTCCCCACCCTATCACCATCACCACCACCAACCACCAACCACCACCACCACCAACCTGCACCTCCCCCCTTCATTTTAAAACACGATCAAACTGATGAACATGCCTATACATGGGATCGAAACAATAGCAAGGAGAGAGAGCATCTCCTACCTTACAGATCGAGAGAGAGAGGGCAGAAGAGAGAGAGTCAGAGAGCAAGAGAGAGAGAGCAGAAATCTAATTCGTGTCCTGCCACAAAACTCACCAACTAATCAGAATCCCTTACTCGGAACTTTAATTGTCGCCACCGCTGGACTCCATCGAAGTTGGTGGTTCGTTTGGTACTGTGGTCCGGTGGGTAGGGTGTCTGGGTTCACAAAGACGAAGCTGGTGGTGGTTCTGTTCGAAATCAGCCTGTGGTGGCCTTCGGTAGTTGCTGGGTTTGGTAATCGATGGTGGTTCGGTAGGTTTATGGTTCGATTGTGGTCACGATGGTGCTGAGTGGTTGTTCGTTATGGTTGTGGCTCGGTATGGTTATGGTTCAGCCTGTGGTTGTTGTTTTGGTTGCCCGATTGAAGCTCGAGTCAGCTTTCTTTCTCAGCTCTCTCCAATGGTTTTGTTTCTTGTTGTGTGTATGTGAGCAGGTACAAGGGATGGGTGGTTTGGGATTTTTATATGGGGGAAGGGGATAGGTGGTGGTGGTGGGTGGTGGTGGTGATAGAGTGGGGAAGATGAAGTTGGTGGGTCCCACTAAAATAGGTGGAGAAAAATAATTGGCTAAGGGGGTTAAGTGGGCCATCTTTATATTTTATTAATTAATTGATTTTTTTTATTTTTATTGGGGTAAGGGTATTTTAGTAATTTCACACACACTTAACTAGATTATTTAACCTCAGTTAGCTCCAGGGACTATCCGAGTGCAAAACGTTCACTGTTTCGGGACTATACCTGTAATTTTGGAAACTTGAGGACTATAGATGAAAATTGTGCAAACCACAGGGACTATTCGAACAATTTTCTCTAAACTTTTATATACTACAATTTTTGACTATGTATTGTGGCTCGCGAGTGAGCTGCCGCGAGCCACAAACTAATCCACGTGGATCGCGTGAACAACAACACACCTGGGTGAACGCTGTCGCAAGCGAGCTCAAGTGACCCGGCTCGCGTGTGATGGCGAGGAGAATTCAAACGTTGGGCTATTTTGGTTTTTTTTTTTGTATATAAGATTTGTTTCTGTATTTGATGGTGGGATGAAGATGAGAGTGGTGAAGAGTTAGTTGGAGAGAGAGGGGGGAAGAAGTTGATTAAAGGGGGGATGAACCTGGACTTCTTTGTTTATTTTAATGTTTTTTTTAGAAAGGGATGAACCTTCTACACGCAACGTATATGAGAGTGTGAAAATAATTTGAAGGGTATGTAACTACCATCACATGTGTTTTTTATATCCCCACCAAAATAAATGAATCCATTAAAAAATTGGGTGTCAAAGATTAAAAAAAAAGCATCCAGTTACAAATTGACACACGAAAAACCACCAAAATTAACCAACCAATAATTTTTAACAGCCAACAAAATGTCTTATTTTATTCCATCAAGCTAGCAAGACACTACCACAACAAGGACCCGGATTAAACCGTGCTTACATCAACCAACTACATAGAACCAAACAAACAATGCCACAAGAAATACACAAAACCAATCTGAACTAACAAAGATCTGCAGCTAGGTTACCTCAAACTTGCTATTTGGAATTAGAGTGAATTGTTTGGTTTGTCCCTGTGCTTTTCAGATCTTGCGTGCTTAATCCCAATACTTCAATAATTACTAACGTGGTCCTAATGGTTCACAACTTATTACTTTTGTGGACCCTGTGGTTGAATTTCGTAACTGTAATGATCCTTCCATTGGATTACCGTTAATTATATCTGTTAACTTGACATGAAATGTCGATTTTACCCCTCATTCTAAAAAACAAATACAATAATTAATTATATCATTTTATAACAAAAGTGGGCCACATCCCATATTAACCCATCTTCTTTCCCATCCAACCCGCCCTTCTTCAACAGTTCAACCCAACCATAACCATCGCCCACTGACAATACCATCGACCTTTCCTCCTCTTCAAAGTTCGAACCCACTATAACCATCACCTCACCATTGTCCACCTCCCACCACCATCCACCTCCCATCAATCCATCTCATTTCTTCTTCAACCCCACCGTAACCACCATCGTCCACCTCCTGTCACCGTGCGTTTGGTTCCGGTTCATCACCGTTGCGTCCACCTCGCCTCTGTACAGTGCCAATCGAAGAAACAGAGCCGCTTGTACACAACACCAATCATGTCTGGATACGTCGTCTTTCACATCACACAGCAATGGCGGCATCCTTCTTATCCTAAATACAATAGATCTTTCGATGGTGGTGGGGTATTGTTGGTTGGGGATGATGAGGATGAGTTAGTTGGGGCAACTGCGGGTGTATGTTTTGATTATCAATTTGTTTATTTTGGTTTTTATTAAGTACTTAATTTATATGCTGTTTAAAATCCTAAGTTATTTATTTTTGTTTATTTAATAAGAGGGTATTTTTGGTCATTTTACATAATTTAACTGAAAAATTTAACGACGTTAGCTGTTAAGGATCCCGGGTGTTATGAAAATACAACAATTAGGATCATGTTTGTAATTATTGAAGTACAGAGATCAAGAAGGCAAGATCTGAAAAGCATAGGAATCAACCAAGCAATTCACCTTAAAATTATTTAGCTTCTGGGTGTCGGTGGATTTAGCTCATTTAGAGTTAGTACTGTAGAATGATTGTGAATTGTATAGTTATATAATAGTTACAAAGTTAATAATGTTTCAAAGACGGGAAGATATAGTTTTAGCAATAATTGAGGGATGAGTGTGTGATTCACTCACTGGCAATAAGATATTATTATAATAGCAAATTTGCATGTAAAACCCAATCATCCCCCCACTGTAAACAACTATACTTTTTATAGTTTATTAATAAAACCATTATTTCTTCATGGGCCATGGTATCTATATGATTGAACTTTTGTTAGTAACATTTTACTCTTTTAAATACTACTGGTTTTTAATATTGGATTTGGTTGGCGAGATTTGATACAATAAGTTGCAAATCAGTATAATATGTAATCTATAATATCAAATTTAAAAATGTATCTTATCTAGTATTTGAGAGAACTAATGGTGTTTTAAAGGTAAACGGTAAAAATCCGTTAAAAGATGTTGATAAATGTTCATGTAATGATATCTTGTGCCATGTAAGTGTTATTTCAAATCTTTCTAGTTATCTTTTCTTACACATCATATATGTTTTTCTCTCGACAACAGACGATGGCAACATTTCTATTCTTCATCACGGAGCCAAGGATCGATGATGACCTTACAAGTTTTATTCGCTTTTAAAATTGATGATGGTGGATTTATGAATTACAATATATTAAAGAAATATATACTATAAATATTAAATACTGATGGAATTGTTTTTTTTTTTTTTCATATTTTAATTAAAAGTAAATGCATGTAAGTGTTTTTTTAACAATAATTTTTATATCTTCCTAGGATAAATAAATTACAACCTGCATTCTGCATTCTGTAGGACTTGACTTTCAACATTTTGGTTGTGGGGCACGCATGCGCGTGTTTCTTTTTGAAATTTGGTCATAATTACCTCTTGAAGGTCACATGCCCAGTGCAAGTTGCGACTTACTTGATCGATCCCATGGGTAACGAAGTGAAAAACAATATTTTTTTTTTCAAATTGTAGACTACTATAAATGCTTCTAGTTTTGTTATTAGAGGTAGCTAATCACATTTACACATCAAGCATTTCTTATGACAATGCTACCAACTAAAGGCGGGCACCGAGACAAAGACAACCATTGTTTTCGTCTCTTTTCCTTTTCAAACATACAATTGACATCTTATGGATAACGCAATTAGATATGATAACTTAATTATATATATCAGTATAAAAATATAAACCATTGTATAGAAAGTGTAACATAACTACTACCATATAACAGGTGAATATGTCACATTCACATACTGAATTTGTTGTTCGATTCTGGTCCCTCAAAACTCCAACCTTAAGCTCTTTTCTAACAATCTTCTGCTGATGCATGTATCATATTTAGTGCTCTGGATGACAAGGACTTGCCCTGCTATCAACACCTACCCCTTTTCAACAAACAAACATATTTTATAAGATCTCACCCATTGCAAGGTGTAACACCCTAGGCAATTGCACATCGGACGTAGACATGGGGGATTTTTGGTTCACATGGAATGTCATACCTCTTATAATCATTAATCAGCATTGTATTTTGGCTTAGTGCCAGTGAATGAGAGGGGAACTCCACAGTTAAATACGCTCAAATGGTAGTAGTATCAAGATAGGTGACCTCCTAGGTATGAAGAACCACAAACAAATCTGTGAGTGAATCTTAGATGGGCAACCCATCAATTATAATGAATAACATGTGTTTGATAAAAATGATTTATCTTTCCTCATCCTCCCCTTCACAGTTCTTACTAATGTTGCCATCTGTCTCCTCTATACATGCCTAGACCATCATAATCTTCCATCCCTCTTTTATCTTATGATAAATGCGTCTCACCCCACTTGTCTAGGAAGTCAAGAATTTCACTTCTTAACAACTACATCTTTAATATGTGTGTAATCTATCTCATCAACAATGTAACTTAAACAACAATTTAAAATAACCATGAACCTTATTAAATGCTCAAATTTATTACTTAATAACCTAGTTTTTCTTTAACACACCCACGCATGATAACAAAAATTGGCTCACACAGTTTATCAAACACATGTGTTGCATGCTTGACACCCAATGAATTTTGAACCCTTTTGCATAACACATCAAGCGGTACAAATCAATGAGATAGATTTGATGGTACGGCCGTTGTTATGTCGTCATTATCTAGGAAAGCAAACTAATTTAAACAATCTGCTTTTTAAGATTCTCTTGACCAAATGTAAAGGTAATGTGGAAAGAAAGAGAATGGTTTCTCCAACTAGATTTTTGAGTGAAAGTTCATAACTTTCTTGTGCTAATATGCATAAATAATTAAATTGTATAACACTTGGAATAACATGTGACCTTCTATTTTCTTATACTATTCAGGGCAAAAACAGGTAAAACATTTTTTGTTTTCTCCTTATAATCACAAAAACCAATTATTGGACGCGTCGTTTGCATACAAGTTCTAAAGGACCGCCGCAAGGGGGTGCAACCACCTTGACCACTTGTTTGTTCGTCCACCATATGTGTAAACCTCGCTCACATAGACCCATGTGCCAAAGACAAAGCGAACCTTAATTTCCTGAGAAATCGAGTGCATTACTTATGAATTAGATGTCTAGAAATTTGTTGATTTGATTTGGTTATGAAACATGCTTAAGATATTTTTGTCTCAAAATCCACGGCTCTTTAAAGAACTCAGCTATACACACACAGAGATTACCCGTGATGGTTAATGTATACCACATCATCATTATAGACCCTTCAAAATTGTGTAATGGTTAACGTCACTTAATCTCCTTTCAATCATTATTTTCCAATTTTTGTCCTTTTCTTTGGCGTTATGCTATAAACGCCTCTCTCTCTCTCTCTCTCTCTCTCTCTCTCTCTCTCTTCATACCCCTAGCTATAACACCCAAAGGGACGATGTTGAGAGCGTTATCAAGCCCATTCACACCCCTATAATGCACGTTACACATGGTCTGACAAACTATAGATAAATGATAAAAGAAATTATTTACCAACATTTGCTAATACTAACTAAAAGTGCATTGTTGTATTGTGAAAAGTTTATATACATGTAAATAAGAGTCAAGAGAAGAATCAAATAAAAATGACCTTTTACGGTAACACTTTTGAAAGAATCATAAGGAATTAACAACAGATTTTCCAAGCTTCATTTGTGAGTATGTACACACTATTGAAAATTGTACAATGCGCGTGTCTTCTTTTGGTACGAATCTTCTATGCATAACCTTCAAAAACCCTAGTTGTCTTCCCCAAACACCGCTTTGTTTCTTCCCCCTTTCTCTCTCTGAAACACGCTCTCTCTTTATGCCCAAACATATTTCGGAAACTATTGCATTTTAGCGCTTCGTTTTGCCGATGACTAAGTTGTCTTTTACTGAGCTACAACGGTCTCATTTCTAGAGAGAGGGAGAGACATGAAATTGGTTTTTAAAGAGAAAAATAGCGAGAAATTGTGGGTTGACGCCTTGTTGTAATTGCCAGCGACATTGTCTTCCACCGGATACCCCTCTCTTTCTCCTTTTTTCTCTCTCTGAAATGCTATATCTCTCTTATCTCCAGCCATTTGTCGGCAACTATTTCGTTTTAGCGCTTTGTTTTGCGGGGCTACAATGGTCTTATTTCTAGAGAGAGAGACATAAAATTGGGTTTTAGAGAGAGAAGCAGCGAGGAATTGTTGGCTGCCGCCCTACATTGTCGATGGCTTTTTGGGTGTACAACTCTTTACAGCACTGTATCTACAACCATTTGAGTCTTTCATTCTTTTACCATCGTCTGTCGTCGATGCCCGTGTCTTCAGCTGACCAAGGTGGAAGTGGCTGTAGAAAGTCAGATGATGATGCAGTAGCGATCGTTCTTGGTATGACACTTCATGTTGCTAATCGAATTATGAAGAATTTGTTCTAAGTCCTCTTGGGTCCAGAACCCTAAAATTTTGTATTATGTTCTTGAGTGTGAGTAGGTTATGTTTTTGTCGGTTAAAGTGTCATAAAGTTTGTTGCTAATCAGACTATGATGATTGACAATGATGAATTTGTTCAAAGTCATCTTTAGTGTAAAACCCTACAATTTTGTGTTGTGTTCTAGGGTCTCAAGCGGTTATATTTCTATCCGTGTTGTTTTCTAAACTTTTGAACTACAAATGCTAATACAAGTTTGTTTAGAATCATGTCTTATGGCAAAGCATGGGTTGATAAACTAGTTTTTTTAAGCTGGCATATGTCCCTCTATAAGGGGTCGTAACCACATAGATACGTGTGTTTTATTTGTAGCGGTTACAGGATTATGTCTAACACATGTTAAAAACATTGCGTTTTATATAAAATAAAAATAAAAGGAATTTAATAATGTGTTTTTATTTAAAGTCTAGAGACACTAAACTATATTAAAGATATTTAAAAATTATTAATAATGTGTTTTTATTTGTGGTATGGATCGACTACTTCCGGTGGCCTCATTTGTTCCGGTTAGAAAAAGACAAAGGCTGCACGATTAAAGATCGCCTCATTATTATGCAGAACGAGACTGTTATTTTCCAGCCGTGTTGGAAGAAGCATTTGAGTACAGTAGTCGAAATTTCTGAGAGGCAAGATGCGATTTATATGCAGCACCAGACTTCTTTAACAGAAGCGACAGATTCATGGAAATGGTTTGGAGATAAGCCGGGTTCGTTTTCTGTTGCTTTTGTCAAATCTCAGCTTCGTCAAGAAAGAGATTCTCCGCGTATGCAGGTTATGAAATAGGAATCCTGGATTCCCTTAAAAGTTAATCTCTTGGTTTGGCGTTTGGAAATGGATAGGTTGCCGACACGTGCAACGTTAAGCAGAAGAATGATTCAAATTAATGATACTTCATGTGCTTTATGTGGTGTTAAAAGAAACTTCGGCTCATGTCTTCAGTGGCTGCGGCTTCTCTTTCGGCGTTTGGAGCTCTATCTTGTCTTGGTGTAAGTTATCCTCTTTTACCTTCATCGATACCAATGATTTGCTGCTGCTCCATAAAAATGTGTCAGGCCCTAAATGGGCTAGGAAGATTATAAGAGGTATTGCTATGGTCACTTTTTGGGCAATTTGGAAGGAACACAACAAGAAGATTTTCAACAACATTGAAGGTTTTCCAAAGGTGATCGAGGTGGCGTCTAATGTTAAAAATATGTCGTTTATATGGATTAGAAGTAGGTCGAGGTTTAAGTCCCTTCTTTGGAAGGATTGGGTGAATTATCCTTTGTATATGTTGTAGTTTGTATTGACGGTCCTCGCTTTGAGGGCGCGTCGGTTTAATGAAATTCTTCTTTAAAAAAAAACTAAAGATATTTGAAGTTAGAAAAAAAGTGGTTGAACTCATGTTAAAAGAGTCTAGAGAAACAAGTTAATAGCCAAAATCGTCCCTGAGATTTGGTCACTTTTGCTACTTCAGTCCAAAACCCGAACCTTTTACATTTGAGTCCTTCAGTTTCAATTTTTTTTGCCAAATTCGTCCCTTACAAGGTTTGGGGTATGGACTGAAGTGGCAAAAAGTGACCAAACCTCAGGGACGAATTTAGCAAAAAAAAAAATAAAACTGAAGGACCCATAGCAAAAAAAAATAAAACTGAAGGACCCAGATGTAAAAGGTTTGAGTTTTGGACCGAAGTGGCAAAAGTAACCAAACCTCAGGGACGATTTTGGCTATTAACTCCTAGAGAAACTAAACTATATATTACCTTAATACATTCTCGATGATCTTCTTTCATGTTTATTTAACTTTTTCTTAGTTACAATCATGTCAACATGTATGATCCATTTAATGAAGTCACTCGCTAGACTTTCTTCCCACTCTTCCTAAAAACTATTTTATATAGCACATGTATACGCGTGGATGCCTAAAGTACTAGCAGGAACCTGCGCGTTACGGCGGGGCTGCACTATGTGTTGCTGTTGCTTTTGGTCAATCAGGTTGTTGGTGCTGTACATTATACAAACATACTGATAATGTGTAATATATGATAGGAGGGCGTATAATTTTAGTAGAAAATAGGTGTAGATGCTGTAGTAGAATAACACGTTAAGTTTGAAATAAATATCATACGGTGTAAAATTAACCCACAGATTGAAATAATAGTGACACCATAGAGTTTTCTAAATACAAAAAACATAAGTGAAAAATAATGATTAAAAGAAATACTCCTGAACACAATATATGTAAGAGAAGTCCTTTGATATTGAAAGCACGTATGTAAATATAAAGCGATGCAGGAGAATACTGAAAACTTGAAGAAGAAGAAGAAGAAGACAAGATTTCAGTCTCTGGTAAAAAAAAAGTAGCTAAATACTATAATGACGCCATAAAAAATAAAGAATGGCGTATGGGATGGGTTTGTCATGCTGTGGTACTAACTGGTCGATTTTATGGTATATTCCGTAATATGGTCCGAATGTATATACATCATTTCTCATGTTGGCGATTGTTTCGTCTAATGAGACACCCATAGATGTGAAGGGGAAGTTTGTATTGTATGTGGGGATCTAAGAAACCACCACATTTGATCAAAGAAACCATGATATTGCTCTTGATTAATACAATAACCATGACGTTGCTTTTGATTAACACAACATTTGTCTGATTGTAATTTTTAACCGTGAACTTTTATTACATATATAATAATTTTAAACTAAAAGTCATTATGTATTCTCGTGTGACAATTATTTTGGTGGAAGTCCTTTGATATTGAAAACACGAATAAAAAATAAAAGTTAATGCAGGAAAACACTGAAAACTTGAATCAGAAGACAAGATTTCAGTCTCTGAAAAAAAGTAGCTAAATACTCTAAATGGAGCCATAAAAAAATAAAGAATGGCGTGTGGGATGGGTTTGCCATCCCGTGGTACTAACTTGTCGATTTTGTGGTATATTCCCTAATATGCTCCGAACTTATATATGTCATTTCTCATGTTGGTGATTATGTAATTTTTAGTCGTAAACTTTTATTGCATATACAATAACTTTTAAACTAAAAGTCATCATGTATTCTTGTTTGATAATTATTTTATTAGAAGTCCTTTGATATTGAAAGCACGTATGAAAATATAAAGTGAAGCAAGAGAATACTAATACTGAAAACTTGAAGTAGGAAACAAGATTTCAGTATCTGGTAAAAAAAAATAGCTACATACTCTAAATGAAGCTATAAAAAATAAAGAATGGTGTGTGTGATTAGGGATGGCAATGGGTCGGGTTCGGGTCGGGTATTGGTAATCCCATACCCGTACCCGGTTGTAAAAACGTGTCCCATACCCGACCCAAAACCCGTCGGGTATTTGTCGGGTAATTACCCGTCGGGTATCGGGCATACCCATGGGTATCGGGTTTACCCATTAGTTTGTTAAAAAATACCCGTTGGGTTTCAATTGCGGGTTTACCTGCGGGTATCGGGTATAAATCTCAAAACAAGCTATTACACTACGCGTTGGTACTACATACTACTTTAGTGGTAGCTTAATTGTTCATCAACTCCACATAATTAAGTCATCAAAATACATATCCAACTAAATAATTTTAATTTCCTAGCTACCAAAAGGTACAACTATCAAAATACACATCAACAAAAAATATCATTTTCCAATTTCCATGAAGCTAGTGAAACTGATTGCTTTTGTTTTCCTTTTGACGTATGCTAAATTATCTTGTCAATTTCTTATTCCTTCAAACCTTTTTGAACGGTTGATTGAATATTAATTATACACAAGTGAATAAAATATTATATATATATATATATATGTGGATATTGGTTCGGGTATATTTGCGGGTAATCGGGTATATATATATCGGGTAATCGGGTCGGGTATCACTATATCCCATACCCGTACCCGAACCCGAAAATTTTTTTTTTTCATACCCATACCCGAACCCATACCCGTCGGGTTTCGGGTATACCCGACCCAAATGTTTCGGGTTTCGGGTAAACCCGTCGGGTTCGGGTTTTTTTGCCATCCCTATGTGTGATGGGTTTGCCATCCCGTGGTACTAATGGTCGATTTTGTGGTATATTCCCGAATATGCTCTGAATGTATATACACCATTTCTCATGTTGGCGATTGTTTCGTCTAATGAGACACCTATAGATGTGATGGAGAAATTTGTGTTGTATGCGCGGATCATAGAAACCATGACGTTGCTCTTGATTAACACAATAACCATGCCGTTGCTTTTGATTAATACAACATTTGTCAGATTGTAATTTTTAACAGTAAACTTTTATTACATATACAATAACTTTTAAACTAAAAGTCATCATTTATTCTTGTTTGACAGTTATTTTGGTTTTGCTAATGACCGAGTCAGTCACGATTGGGACGATATCTATCTCTTTTATTTGAGTTTGAATATGTTAGTCAAATTTTTATGTATTATTTTTAGTATAAGTTAATATGTTATTTAATTGTTGTACTTTTAAACTAAAAGTCATCATGTATTCTTGTTCGACAATTATTTTGATTTTCCTAATGACTTAGTAAGTCACGAATGGGACGGTGCATATTTCTTTTATTTGAGTTTGAATATGTTAGTCAAATTTTTATGTATTATTTTTAGTATAAGTTAATAAGTTTTTTACAAGCTTTTATAAAATAGTATTGCATTATAAATATAAATGCTAAAATTATAAATATAAATGCTAAATGTAATAACATTACATTATTGTTTGTCATTTATTACACTACATTATTAAATGCTAAAATGTAGAGGGACAATATTGTAAATGATAAATTATTTATGCATTAACACTTGTACCAATTGCAAAAACAATGTTTTTATGTGTCTTAAAATTAAATATAAATTACTATCTTACCCATCTAGAACCCATTATATAGAAGTATAGAAGTAGAGTTGGAGGTAAACAGAAAATTAGATGGGTTAAATGGAACCCTCTTATCAAGGCCAAAGACAGAGGTGGTGTGGGTATAGGGAGCATTGGAGATTTTAATAGCGCCATGCTTTCGAAGTGGTGGTGGCGGTATAGAGATGACCCGGGTCAGTTGTGGGCTAAGGTTGTCAAAGCCATTCATGTCACTCGGTTGGATAATTGCCTTATTCCGGTTAAGAAGACGGTGCCTGGTACGTGGAAAGATATTGGCTCTATGGAGTCTGTCTTACTTAAACAAGGGCTGGATATTAAAAGCAGACTAAAAGTGAAGATTGGGGATGGGCAATTAACGCGATTCTGGAAGGACGGCTGGATTATGGAGGAGCCGCTGATGGTGGTCTGCCCTGATCTGTTTCGTCTGGCAGCGAATCCTTCTGGCTCTGTCAAGGATCATTGGGAAAGGGTTGGCGAGCTGGTTCAGTGGAAGTTGGACTGGAAGTCGAACCCTTCTGCAGCCCCTGAGCTTTCGCAGCTCCATGATTTGCAGACAAGGCTGCAGCAGGTTAATATCGGGGATGGTAGAGACAAGTGGGAATGGGCTAACAATATGGGGGTGCCGTTTTCTGCTAAACAGGTTCGCGAAGAGCTGGCTGCCTGCGACGGTGACGCTGCAAACGGGTCGACTTTCTGGTGGAATTCCTGGGCGCCACGTAAGTGTAATTTCTTGCTTTGGAGGGCGCTTATGGGGAGGGTGGCGACTAAAGTGGAGTTAAATAATAGGGGTTGTAACTTTGAGCACCTTCTATGTGAGCGATGCGGGTATGGGACTGAGGATTATAATCATGCTTTCGCCGGTTGCCTTTGGGCCAGAAGTGTTTGGTGGCAAGTTTTGACCTGGCTCAAAATCCCGTTTCCTCCCGATTTGTGCAGCATCGGCAGACTTTTGGAGGTGGTTCGCTCCAGCCCAGGTTCAGCCAAATGGAGAAAGATTATTTACACGGTCGTCTTGGCGGCAACATGGAGGATCTGGTACGCCCGAAACCAAATGGTCTTTGAAAAGAACTTCGTCAAAACGCAGAAGATGGTGGATTTAATAAAGGAGGACGCTTTTGTTTGGCTCTCTAACCGGACAAAACTCAAGATGATCTCATGGGACAAGTGGTCGAATTTTGATGTTATCGATTTGTTGTAATGTCCCTCTGTTTGGGGGTCCTTCCTGTTTCGTGTTGTTTGTTTTTTCTTTCGGGTGTACTCTTCTAGCGTCTTGCTAGCCTTTATATATATATAAAGTGTTTGCTGGAAAAAAAAAAGAAGTATAGAAGTATAGATATAGATATAGATATAAAATAATGATTGGTATCTAACTAAAATTGCCCAAAAAAATTAAGCAAAAGATATTTCTTTTGTGAAATTATGTAGACCAAAATAAATGCTTTTATTTTTTGTTATCAAGTGACATGACTACACATTATAGGTAACATATCACACTCAATAATCGAGCATTTGTGATTAAGCTTTCTTCTAGTGACAATGATGCCAATTAAGCACCGGGACAAAGACAATCGTCTCATATCTCTCCCTTTTTAATATAAATATATTTTTAACTTTTTCAATACATCCAAGCAAACTATCATATATCTTTCTTTTTATTTTCCTTCACATATTCTTATTGACAACATATAAGATATAACTATTACCATTATATGATACCTATGTCACATTCGGATTAATGACTTGCTTGCAGGCCGTCTCAAACTTCTTAGGGGCCCAAATCGCATAATAAAATTGAGACCCTTCTCATTAAAGAATTTGCTATTAATATCATGATTCCTATACGATTCATATGTGTATGCATAGTTATATACCATAAACTTCAATGGCAACAATTCGAAAGCCCAAAATTATCTATATATAGTTTATTTTTTATAATTCGGGGGCCCCAAGAAAGTGGGGGGCCCTAAAGCCCTAAGTTTATTTCATTCCACCTTGAGCCGACCCTGATGACTTGATTTTCAGATGGTGATCTCTCAAAGCTCCAGACTCGAGTTCTTTCCTAGAATTATGTGTTGTAAAAGGCTCTACTCGGGCTTTATGTGAAAACAAAAAAAAATGTTGTTACTAATAGACTATGTATAAATTAGGAAAATATTGTATCTTTAGTAGATAATATTTCCTCTCCTTTAGGAGATTTGTTTTGTATTATTTATACCCATCATGTTTAATGAAAACATCAAGGAATTATACAATCCTATATGGTATCATCCTTTTGATCCTTCCCTAAAAACCCTACTGCCGCCGGTTCCCTACTTCTTCTCCCTGCTTTCGTTCTTCTTCCCTTTGCTCCTCATGGACTCTAAACTCCATCCGACTATGGCAATCTCCAACATCCGCAATTTCATTCCCATTATTCTTGAAAAAGAATCGCCCCACTACACAACCTTGTTAGAGCTCTTTCAAATTCACTGTCGTGCCTATGAGGTGCTTGACCATCTCTCTCCAAAACCCTCTGAATCCGCTGCCTCTTCCTCCTCTGAAAAGAAAGAAGCCGACCCCAAAGACGCCATGTGGTCTCGGCTGGACGCCTTTGTGCTCCAGTGGATATACGGGACCATCTCTAATGACCTCCTTCATATTATCTGTGTTCTTGGCCAATCTGCTTATCAGGCCTGGACTGCTCTCCAAAACGAGTTCAACGACAATAGCAATACTCGTGCCATCTTCTTAGGTCATGAGTTCGCCAACCTCAACCTTGCTAACTTCTCCTCTATGAATGCCTACCTGTAACACGCCAAGTTACTCCCTGACCAGTTAAACAGCCTTGGCTCTCCTCTCGACAACCGTATGCTTGTTCTCCAGGTACCAACCGGGTTGACGGAACAGTTTGACGGCATCTCCACGGTTCTACAAAACCGTGACCCGCTTCCTGATTTCACTGAAGTTCGGTCCCGTCTCACTAATGAAGAAGCAAAGAAAAAGCGCCAAACAGCCTCCGCTGCCTAGCACGCGGCAACAGCCCTGGCTGCTGTCGCCGCTACCCAGCCAGCGTCTGAGGACTCGGGTACTGCTCGCAATCGTTCGCGGGGACGTGGCAAAGGCCGTCCTCGTGGTTATAACAACAACAACAGAAATCGGCAGTCCACCAACCCTCCCAACCACCCATATATTGTCTTCCCGAGTTCTTGGACAGCAAATCAATGGTCGCACCTTCTGAATAATTCTTCTCAGCCGTGGACAGCAGCCTCTGGCTCCTCTGCTAGGCCACCATGCCCGTACCCTTCACGGCCTGCACAGCAGCAAGGCCAAGGCATTTTGGGCCCTTATCCGGATCAGGCTAACTATACATACACTCCCACGGACATAGAACAAGCTCTCTACACAATGGCTCTCAACCCACCCAATCATGGTGTTACGGACACTGGTGCTTCTTCACACTTGGCCAACCAGCAAGGTATATACTCTCCGTTTAATTTTAATACGTGCACTAATAAATTTATAATTGTTGGTAATGGTCAATCTATCCCCGTTGTGGCACAAGGTAACCAAGTCCTACCACCACCATTCCCACCCTTAAAACTAAACAACATACTTTTTGCCCCACACATTATCAAAAACCTAATCTCTGTTAGACGATTAACCACTGATAACCTTGTTTCAATTGAATTTGACCCTTTTGGTTTTCTTGTGAAGGATCTCAAAACTCGGGCGCCCATCCATAGATGCAACAGCACCGGCGATCTTTATCCACTGACCGGTCCTCTCTCCACAACATTAAAACAACCATCCGCCTTCACCACTATCACACAAGATCGCTGGCATCAACGTCTTGGACACCCGGGCAACAATCTTTTGCAGTCTTTAAAATTATCGTCTTTCATTGATTATTCCAAAATAAATAAAACTTTATGTGAACCTTGTGTGTTTGGGAAGAGTACTAAACTTCCTTTTTCTGATTCTATGAATTTTACTTGCATGCCTTTAGATATTATTCATAGTGATCTTTGGACCTCCCCCGTCCTTAGAACGGGAGGTCACCGTTATTATGTGTTGTTTCTTGATGATTACATCGATTTCTTGTGGACCTTTCCACTCTCAACTAAATCACAAGTATTTGCAACCTTTACAAATTTTTACAATCACATCACCACCCAATTTGAAAGAAAAATTAAACAATTCCAATGCGATAATGGAACTGAATATGCAAACAATAATTTTTACAATTTTTGTAATACCAATGGCATGCATTTCAGGTTCTCATGTCCCCACACCTCCTCCCAAAATGGCAAAGCGGAACGCAAAATCCGCACCATTAACAACATGCTTCGCACCCTCCTTGCGCAAGCATCTTTACCCCCAACCTTTGGCACCATGCCTTTGCAACCACCACCTATATGCTAAACATCCTTCCCACCAAAAACCTGAAATTTAAATCACCCACCTCCCTATTATATCAACGTCAACCGGAATATGAACATATTCGTGTTTTCGGTTGCCTTTGTTACCCAATCACCCCCTCCACAACCATCAACAAACTGTTCCCACCCCTGTGTATACCTCGGTTATCCCTCTAATCACCGTGGATACAAATGCCTCAACCTCTCCACCAATCAAATTGTTATTTCTTGACATGTCCAATTCGAGGAAACAATTTTCCCATTTGCCATCCAATCCCCTTCCAAGCCCACTACCTACGATTTCCTAAACCCAACTTTAAACCCTCTCCTTTGGCCCCATCTCTCCTCGTCTGCCCCATCGGCCCAAGCCACCAGCCCAATACAGCCTACCTCTCCTATACCGCCTACACCACCTAACTCCACCTCCTCACAGACCCACCCTCTCACCAGCCCAAATCCAACTACTCCAGGCCCAATGTCCCCCCCTTCGGGCCACTCGACCAGTCCCTCACCGGCCCAATCCCACACAAACACAGTCCCTCACGTCTCTTCTTCCAGCCCACCCAGTACCACATCTACACCCGGTCCATCTCCCTCCCCACCAGCCCAACACACATATGTCCCACACCTGAGTCCAATCAACGCCCCTCCCCCTGACACGACCACGGTCCATCCCCGTACCATTCGCACTCGCTCCATGAGTGGAATCGTTAAACCCAAACAACTGTTTAACCTTCATACCACCACTCTCCAACCTATACCCAAAAATCCTAAGGTTGCCTTGTCCACTCCGGAGTGGTATAATGCCATGACCGATGAATTTAGTGCCCTTATTAAAAATAAGATCTGGGAGCTTGTACCTCACACCCCTGATATAAATGTTATTCGTAGTATGTGGCTTTTTAAACATAAATTCAGGTCCGATGGAACTTTGGAACGGTACAAGGCACGGTTGGTTTGTGACGGACGTGGTCAACAGGCAGGTATTGTTTGTGGGGAAACTTTTAGTCCGGTTGTCAAACCGGCGACCATTCGGCTCATTTTATCACTAGCACTGGCTCAATTTTGGCAGATCAACCAGTTGGATGTCACTAATGGTTTTTTACATGGCACCTTACATGAGACAGTCTACATGTATCAACCCATGGGATTTGGCAACAGTGACTATCCAGATCATGTGTGTCGTCTAAAGAAGTCCTTATATGGCCTTAAACAGGCACCACGTGCGTGGTATCAACGCTTCACAGACTTTGTTCTCTTACAGGGCTTTCGGCAGAGCAAATCTGATAACTCTCTGTTTATCTACACTTAGGGACGTGACATTGCTTATCTGTTGATATATGTTGATGACATTATTCTCACCACATCGAATGAAGGTCTCCGTATTCGGTTAATGAACAGTCTTGCAGGTGAATTTTCAATGAAAGATTTGGGTCCATTGTCTTATTTTCTGGGTATTCAGGTCACTCGCACAGGCAACAGTCTTTTTCTCTCTCAATCGGCTTACATCAAAGATATCATCCATCGAGCCGCTATGGATTCTTGTAAACCGGTTGCTACACCAGTCGACACACAGCCCAAGCTTAGTGCTGACACAGGATCGCTTCATGACGATCCCACATCTTTTCGTTCTCTTACAGGTGCTCTTAAGTACTTAACCTTTACTCGACCTGACATCTCATATGCTGTGCAACAAATATGCATGCACATGCATGCTCCTCGGGTCGCTCATTGGAATGCTTTGAAACGAATCATTCGCTACCTTCAAGGCACTCCTGATCTCGGCCTTCATCTAGGTCCATCTGATACAGGATCTCTTCGTGCATACACCGATGCGGATTGGGCAGGTTGCCCTGACACGAAACGCTCCACTTCGGGTTACTGCGTTTATCTGGGTGACAATATCATCTCCTGGTCATCTAAACGCCAGTCCACCATCAGTCGCTCCAGTGCTGAAGCAGAATACCGAGGGGTTGCTAATGTGGTTGCTGAGATATGCTGGCTTCGTAACATCCTGTTAGAGCTTCATCGTCCACTTACGCGTGCAACAATAGTGTATTGTGATAATGTCATTGCTATATACCTGTCCGGCAACCCAGTCCAACATCAACGTACAAAACACATTGAGTTAGACATTAATTTTGTTCGGGAATAGGTACAGAAGGGCAATGTTCGTGTTTTACATGTTTCCTCCCGTCACCAGATAGCCGACATCTTTACCAAAGGTTTGCCACAGGTTCTCTTCGATGATTTTCGCTCCAGTCTAAGCATTCGTCCACCATTGGCTTCGACTGTGGGGGTGTAATAGACTATGTATAAATTAGGAAAATATTGTATCTTTAGTAGATAATATTTCCTCTCCTTTAGGAGATTTGTTTTGTATTATTTATACCCATCATGTTTAATGAAAACATCAAGGAATTATACAATCCTATAGTTACGTAGGCACACTTGTTTTCACCTTGCACACTACTAAGGTGTGTTGGGGAGGTTTTATGTGAAATGTGATACTTGGTTAATGATTGACTTATATATATATTATTTAATTGTTTTATAAAAAAAAGATCTCATTACAATTGAACGTTAAACAACATTTATAATAACTATCAGTCTAGCACGTTACCTTTTCTAAAATAAGTTCATTTCAATTAAAAAAAATTCAAAAAAATGTGTTTGAAATAAGATGAAAATGTTACATAAACATTTATGAATTTTATCAAATGCTCAAATTTTAGTAACCCATGGATGATAACACAAATCAGCACAAGTATTTCATCAAATAGCTTTGATGCATACATTTGTCAGATTTTAACATGATACACAATTCAATGAGATAGATTAGATGAGCTGAGTTATATAATCATTATTCCTATGCGAGATCACTTATTTGAACATCATCAAATTGCAGCCATTGTTTATTCTTTATCTTGGAGTTCAAAGACTATAAAGCAAACCATTTCCTTTCAAAGATTCTGTTGACCAAATGTAAAGGTGATAGAAGGAAAGAAAGAAAATGGTTTTTTACAAAGTCCAACCATATTTTTTACTACTGGGATTACAATGGGCCATGTTTGGGTAATATTTCGGCAATCCCAACTCCATACCTGATTAAAAACGCTTGCCCCATATATGACCTAAAACCCGTCAAGTATTGGGATCACTCTTGTTTTTCAGGTATATATACTAGTTAGTTTATAAAAGACAACTGTTGGATATACCCGGCCCAAAGCCTGCAGATATCTATCGGATAACTATTAATCAAATGTTTCCTAGAAAAGAAATAGTTAAATGGTATAAATTATTTAGAAATAATTTCTATTATACAATTGTTTTAAATTTTTGGAATGACTTGGAACTACGATGGTGGGAAGTGTGGGATTTGAGAATATAAACTTATAATACACCTTAAAAAACAGAAAATTATGTCGGGTATATAATCGAGTAAACGGATACATCACCAAGTCTAATACCCGTGAAAAATTTCCAAAGTAATCACATACCCGACTACCGAACCTATAACCATCCCAAATGTTTCTGCTTTCATTGTCATCCCTATTTTTAGTGATATGCACAAACTATATAATAATCGTTTAAAAAGAATCATAGACCGATCAACTAAACGATGATAGTGGCCTGACTCAGTTAGTCAGCCCACTTTGTGAAGCTAACCGATTAGAAGCGGCTCGACTAAAGCCACTTTTATGAGCTAACCGGTCTAAAACTCTATGTTTGCAAGTTTGCAACATCCGCAAAACACTAAAAACAATACAACTACTTGCTCAAAAGTAGAATTAACACAATCTAAGCAACACCCACATTGATCATCTAAAAACAAGAATGAAGGTATTGAAAAGTACTAAAAATATGTTAATATTATTACCAATCTACGCAAAAAAAAAAAAAAAATCGCAACAGAAAGTCAAGGTGCGGTTTGTAAGTTCATATCAGGGACCTCTTCTCTGAAGGAATTACTGATGGGATTCGGCCCTGAATGTACCTCATGCAACTCCAACCTCTTGCCACTCTTATCCTTCATGTACAACTAAATCAAAATATAAACATGTAGAATAGTTAGCATCAAGAAACGTATAAATGACCAAAAACATGAAGATTACAAATATGTTTTTTAATGTTTTACCTTATCATTTAAATTTAAGGCACTGAATTTACCATGCTCGGCATCTAGTAACAAACCAACTTAAGTAAGTCAGTAAACAGACATATATTATACACATGAAAACGGACGACATAGGAGTAAAGATTTGATTATTAACCTTGGAGATTTTGTACGGGCAACGACGAGTGCTGGGATAAATGAGTGTGCAAAAGCATGAGAAGAAATATAAAACATAAAGCCATTTTTGCTACTTGAAGAAATATGGTGAGTGACTAACTTTGTGTTTGTGATGATTGAGGGAATTATCTATGTTAGTGAAAGTAATATAGTACATTACTAATGGTCTTTAAAGGGGACATATATAAAAGTTAAAGAGAGAAAAAGGCCCAAATAGAGTCTACTTTTTTTCTATTTTTATTATTATATTTCTTTCAAAAGAATTCCAGGCCCAATGTGTAGGCCCGTGTGCATGTTAATTGGGCACAGCATAAGACAGAAGGACGATTAGCTGATTTTCTACATAGTAACACTTGGTTCATGATTAATTTCAATAATTTAAACATAAGATGGTGTCTCATGCTACTTGTTGATTAAATCCAGAAAGTGAATATCAAAGGGGGTGTGAAACCTTCTAGTGGGGTGTTCTAAGCGCATATCTCCCTCTAGAGGTCTCAAGTTTAAATCTAACTTCTACTGACAACAGTTATAAAATGTGGTATAAAATATGACACAGTAGATGAAACTAGACTTATCCCGCTTAACTTTAGTATACCGTATTTATAGGGTTTAAAATTTGTTGTCCGTTTGCCAACTATCTTAATATAAATTGGCAGTTATGGAATGAATAGCAATCACTTAAAAAATGATTTGTTTGGTTTACTAGAAGTTTATAACAAGGGAATAGAATGGACTTTCATAAAAAAAAAAAATTAACAAGTAAATGGCATGAATCATTACATTTAATATCATGCTTTGTTGACCTGGACCATAAATTGAGTTTTAATGCATTATTTTGTTTACAAGTTATTTGACAAAAGTTATTGGATTTTTTACATACATGTTAAATGTTCATTAACCATTTAACCTCAATTAATATTATCATAGAAGGTGTGTTTTCCAGATATCTTTTGGAAAGTAAAAGGTAATTTAGTTTGAAATTGTTTAAAAAGATTTATGCTATTAAGATTACAAAAATACACCATTTAAATTGCGATTTTTTTTTTTAATTTTTCGGTTCATTTCATGATGGAATGATAGTATACGAAGCACTGCCTACAGAAAGCTAGTTATGCAGAAAAGAGACTGAATTATACCTTATTAGTGCCCAGAAAGAATTTTAGTTAAATTCACTCACACAAAGAGAAGCTGATGCAGCTGCAGATCATTATATCAAAGCATAATAATTGATAACCACATAAAAAAAAAAAAAAAAAACACAGACAAGCATATGCTCACCTGCAAAACTCAAGCATTCAACTTTAAGTTTTCATCCAACAAAAGCAACAGGATAAGCTGAAGCCAATGCATCCCCTGCACCAGTTGTACAAACCACTTTTTCAGCCTTTATAATACTTTATTTAATTAGTTCTTTTTACTTCAGTGAATAAAAGTGATCCTTGCCCACCAAGTTTCACAAAATCTGACCCCCTTGGTTCTAAAAAACATGTGGCGCTCCAATGCGTTTTGCTCCCAAAAGCTAATGCAAGAAGCGCGCACATCACATATGTTAGGTATTCATTACTAAACAAATACTACCAAAGGGCTTGTAGCCTAATGGTATCAAGGTGTATAATAAAGGTGCCCCCCCATACACGCACACACAAAAAGTAGTTGAGGCTTCTAGTCTCATGGTGGGCATTGAGTAATTTAGCCGTTAAAAAGTCAAAAAATACCAAGCAGTTTTTTTGAAGATAATATTTTTATTTATTAACTTTTAGACACTAAAATATAAGATTTAGCTTTAAAACACTGGAATACCAAATATTCTAATCATCTTTGTTCGGATTTGTTCAAACAATGGTCTAATTTGTTCAAATACTCAAAGTCATTGCTCTATGCCTCTATTGCTGGCCATATTAATTAGATTTTAAAAGCTCAGGCCGATTGCAATTGATGGTCAAATATGTTCAAATACTAGTAAACTCACCACATTGGACCAGATGATGCATAAGAACGCATAACACCACATTTGCTGGCCACATCAAATGTGCATCATAGAATCCCTTCGTGTGATGCAATCTCATCACCGCATCATGTATTGCGCATATTTTAAACTAAGCTGATACCTATGTGTTTTAAACTTTAAGTTATGTTTATATTTTGAAACTCACCAATATGTGACATATAGCTACATCTAGGCTAATTTGCCCATGATACTTTGTTTAATCGGTTCTTTTCCTTCATCGGAACACCTGCGCCTCTTGCAGTGTGTAATCATAAACCATGATATAATATTATCATAATTTGCAATGTATTAGACATAACTTTCTGTCTAATTTTCATCTCTAAGTCTTAAAAGTATAAAACATTAAAAGGGTTCATATCCAAATTCAATAACATACCAGAATCTAACATATATTCACAATCAAAACATGAAATGAAATATGATGGCAATGTGATTGTGTAATCATAAAAATATAAAAACCACCCCCTCCTTTGCTACTTCTTCTCCTAGCACATAGTATAGTTGGGATTCATCGAAAAGGTAAATGAGCCGAGCTGCTCGTTAGCTACTTGAGAGAGAGTGGTTCGTTAAAAAATCGAATCGAGCTGAGCTAAATCGATCAAGCACCATTAAGTTAAAACAAGCCGAGCTTGAGTGTAACATCCGGCCTCTCTCACCATCAATATTGTCCGCTTTGCCCCCGATGGGTTGCCCATCCAGGAACTCACGGCTTTGTTTTTGGGTGCCCCAGTGAAGACTTCCCAGGAGGTCACCCATCCCGGTACTACTCCCACCTGAGCACGCTTAACCGTGGAGTTCTCCTCTCATCCACTAACATTAAGCCCAAAACGCGTTGGTGATTTAAGAGGCTTTAGATTACTTATGAACCAAGGATCTCTCCTGGCCACGGCCGATGTGGGATTTGCCTAGGGTGTCATACAAAGGTCCATTGTTAATCTTCTCAGAAATCGGTACTGTTACATTGAGCCTAAACGGGCCAGGCGTGGCCCATTATACCCCTAAAAACCTTCCTTTTCTATGACCACACAGTAATGATTCACCGAACATTATTTAATTAAAAAAATAAGAATTTGCTACTAGAGCATCTCCACCGCACCCAAGCGCATGGAGTCTAGAATGGCAGATTCACAAAGCTGACTTGAGCCGCGTTGGAGGTGATGACGAGACTAGGTCCGGTCCGGTGTGCGGGTGTGGTGGACCCGTCTGGAAACATAAAGTGGGCACCAAACACAGATACATTGTTTAATAATTTGTTTTCTATATAAAAAAGGAGTGTGATGTGGAGGTTTGAATTGTTTAATGCCGTGGAAAAAATAATAAATTGTTTAGGGTATAAGTTTGAAATAATGTGACGTGCTAATGTTCCAGGTCTGGATTTTAGACTTGGGTTAACATCAAAGATGCTCTAGTTAAAGGAATGTGAAACCGTTAGTGTACACTGAACAGTAAAAGGAACTTGCTACATAATTTGGGTGCAGGTGTGCCACTGTTGATATAGCTTTGACAAATGGCTTTAGGCTATGTATTTGATGCTCAGCCTAATTTAGGTGATTCTTGACAGGCCTGTATTGAGGTGGTCGGCTCAATATAGCAACAAATATCCTTGCTTCATGTGTAAGTTCAATAAGGTCATTCACTCGCTTGTAATAATGTATTCTCTTGTTAAAATGAAATATACATGTTGTGTTACGCGTTTACCTATCACTTTATTGTAATTCATTTATCGTTGGAATCAAATAACTAGACCAATGAACACAAACAAAATACAAACGATTTAATATTTTTAAGAAAGCAAACCGCATATGTTTCATTCATTGTTTGGTCCTAGGAGATGCACTCGACATCAAAATAACACATTTTAAATTTAATGTAACAATTGAATATTTAAAACAAGATTATTCTATGACCAACAACAATGTCAATGATATAGAAATGCTAGCAATGATTCAAACTCTTCAAATCAACTATGAAACAACTGTTATTAGAAACATGATCTAGACTACTTTAAAAAACAGAACTTCTAAAAACACCAAAAACAAGAAAAAAAAACAATTCTAATCTTAACTATCAAATATCTAAATGTTTGTGTGTTCACTAGTTGGCAGTTCAAATCCACAAATCTTATTACTCCTCATTTCTTGCTACAATCTTGAATTTCCCTGTTGCTTGTTGCTGCAAACAAATCAATATCCATTCAAACATTAATCAATCACTACAAACAACTATGTACCAATCAATAATAATAATAACAATAAAAAAAAAACTTGATTCATTACCTTCATCCACAGATCAGTATGTGTCCTACAAAAACCAGCAACAATAGCACCTTTATTCCTCCCTTCCTTATACTCAATACACAAATCCTCTTTCAAACCACAAGTCACATGAAACCTCAAACAACACTTCTCTTCAGAACAATCAATAACACACCCATCCATCTTCTTACACACATAACACTTCCCACCCCATCTTCTATCAATCACTTTAGAACAATCAACCCCTTCTCTCCCTTCCGGATCACTAAAAAACACTTCCGGTATAAACAACGCGCACACGATATGCGCCCATCGACCGTCATTCGTCGCTTTCATCGCCCCACCCTTACTAGGACACAAACAACAAGTTACCACTTTTTTTGTGCCTCTATTAATATTATTGCATTGTGTACAAAACCAATCACCTTTAGGTACACCATTGGTTAGTGGATAACCATAACATGTTGTGTGCACCATTAGATCACACCCATCACATAACACTATTGGGTCTTTTTCATCCCCATCTGTGCTTCCACATACTGCACATAATATTCCATCTTCATCTTCTTCCTCATACCCCTTTTCTTGAACCTTTTTATGAACCCTTTCCTGAACCTTTTCGTGAACCTTTTCTTGAACCTTTTCATGAACCTTTTCCTGAATCTTTTCGTGAACCTTCTTCTGAACCTCTTTTTGATTTTTTTCTATAATTTTTTGTTGAACTTTTTCTTGAACCTTTTCATGAGCATGATCTGAACTGGGGTCATACTCAAGATTCAGGTCAAACGATGAAAAGGGTTTGTCCAAGAAGACATTAGGGTGGAGGGCACATATTCTTTTTTTGGCGGGTAAGCAGACGGTGCTGACGTCAGCACCGGCAACAGGAGGAAGGTGACGGGTTTCTTTTCTCTTTTTGGCGGGAAGAGATGATGAAGAAGAAGAAGGAAAGATGGTGAAGTCTTGGTGTAAAAGACTGAATCTTTTGTGAGGAGGTAAGTTATGAAACTTGTTGTTCTCCATTGTTTGTTTGTTGTTGTTGCAGAGAGAGAGAGAGATGTGTGTGTGTGTGTGTGTGTGTGATGGTTTATGAGATGTGAGTGAATATTGATATGGGTTATATTTTAAATGAGTGTTTGAATGGAAAAAAGAACCGGGAAGGAGAAAAGATGAAATGATTTGGGGTGAAATATTTTAAAAAGATTCATTCTGTTGAAAATTTGATTAATTTGGAATTCAAAGTTTAAAGTTTTGAAGGTTTTAAATTTTTTTTTTCACCTGAAATTTGTAGTTTCTTTTTCTTCCCTCCAAAATTTTAAACTGGCGGCAATGGGATCCACTTCAAATGTGAATATTAAAAAAATATGTATTTTAAATATTTAAATATAATATTACAATATTATAATATTTAGAATTTTATATTTTTGTTGAATAGTGTTTGTATCCCAACACTTACCAATTTTTGGGTTTTATTCACTAATTAAGTAATTATAGATCTTTTACTTTAGTCACTAAATTTTAACTTTTAAAAGCTAAACTAGCAAAGATTAACAATCACCAACTCTGGCTTATTTGCACAAATTTTATAAGTTTTTTATAATGAGGTGAATTCTCTCTTGATGATTGAGAGATATGGACTTGCATTATATACTTGAATGTTACATCATACAAAGGGAAATAAAATAAATGCATTGACTAATACAATAAAGAATGCTAAAGACTAGGCAATGTTAGAGGGCTTAATTGGTGGGATTGTTATTTTGTGTGATCATTATCTTTTATCCCCCGTCAAGCGAAACGCGGCGGATGAACACGAAGAAGATCCCGAAAATGCTTGAATTGAGATCGAGGCAAACTTTTGGTGAAGATGTCCGCTAGTTGAAGCTTGGTTGGAACAAACTTTGTATGGAGCTTTCCAGACATTACTAACTCGCGAACAAAATGGTAGTCCAAATTAATGTGTTTGGCCCGTTTGTTAGAAACTGGATTCTGGCTCATAAACAAGGCACTCCGGTTGTTACATAGAAGAGTCGCACGAGATGGTGGAAGTGCATGAAGCTCTTGTAAAAGGTGTGTTATCCAAACAATTTCAGCAGCTGCGTTAGCCATTGCCCGATATTCTGATTCGCAGCTTGAGCGGGAGACGGTTGGTTGCTTCTTTGCACTCCATGAGACCAAGTTGCCACCTAAGAAGATGGAGTATCCATATGTTGAACGCCTCATTTCTATACATCGTGCCCAATCTGCATCAGAATAACCCAAAATAGTAGGAAAAGCAGGACGGGTGAATACAAGTCCGTGAGAAATGGTTCCTTTGACATATCATAGAATCCGTTTGACTAACTGGAAGTGTTTTTCTGTTAGAGCATGCAAATGTTGACATGCTCGGTTCACATCATAAGCTAAATCAGGACGGGTAATAATCAAGTATTGAAGGGCACCAACAATAGATCGGTAACGGGTAGGATCATCAAAAGGAATTTGTGACAAAGGTGTCTGTGGTGGATAATGGGGTGGGTACGGGTTTGGCATGAGTGAGACCGGCACGGGTTATGATGTCGTTGGCATATTTGGTTTGGGTGAGATCCAGACCACAATCTGTGGGAATAACCTCGAGTCCGAGGAAATAGTTTAATGAGCCAAGGTCTTTTATGGCAAACTCCCGATTTAATCGATCAGTGAAGGCATGAGGCAAGGAGGAATTGTTGCTAGTGAGTATAAGGTCATCTACATAGACTAGTAGATACATAAGAGAGCCACCTTGATGAAAAAACAAAAAGAGATGGATCGGCTCGACTGTAGTTAAACCCGTAGGAGATGAGGAAAGAACTAAGGCGTTGGAAACACGCCCTCGGATCCTGTTTGAGACCGTAAAGGGCTCGGTTTTGTTTGCAAACATGGTTCGGATATTTGGAGTTTGTAAAACCGGGAGGTTTCTCCATGTAAACCGTTTCAGATAATGACCCGTTTAGGAAGGCGTTGTTAACATCTAATTGGCGGAGAGACCAACTGTTGATGACCGCCAAAGATAGAACCACACGTATGGTGGAGGCCTTCACAACGGGGCTGAATGTAAGACCCACTTTGATCCAACAACGTTGATGAAGGGTGGTCGTGGTACAAGAGTGCACGTGCCATTTTTTGATAGAGCTTGAAGTTCATTGTGCATTGCATCCATCCAATGTTTATGTTTGGAGGCACTTTTAAACCCTTTGGATCAACTGTTGACAGAAGAGAAGCATGTAAACATGAGTTTAAAGCATGGGTTAAATAAGAAGTATGTTTGGGGTTGGGTTTGAAAGTGCCAACTTTGGATCTAGTTACCATCGGATGAGTTGGGGTGGGTGAGGGAGGTACAACAGGAGGTTCGGGTGGATTTAAAGAGGGTGGTGATGGTGGAACAGAGGGCTGGGAAGCTGTGGGAGATGAGGTGTTTGTGGTTGGTGATGAAGGCTCGTTTAAAGGTGTGGAGGTGGGGTCGTGGGGTGGGTCAGCGGAAGTAGTAGTAGGTTTACAAAGGGAGCAAGGTGGTGAGTTTGTTTGGGTGGAAATAGTGGGTGGCAAACTGTTTGATGGGGTGGTATGGGAATTTGGTAAATTGGGTGTGGTCAAGGTTGGTTCATTGAAGGTGGAAAAAAAAAACAGTTTGGCGATGTCGGTTTGTGGAGAATTATCTTTGTAAGGGAAAAACATTTCATCGAACTGGACATGGCGAGTAACATACATGCGAGATGTGGAGGGATCGAAGCATTTGTAGCCTTTGTATTGAGGGGCATACCCCATGAAGATACAAGGGATACTTCGAGGGGCAAGCTTGTCAGGTGCATAGTCTCGTAGGTACGGGTATACACAACAACCAAAGACTCGGAAGTTGGTATAATTTGGTTTGGTGGAGTATAGTATTTCAAAATGGGATTTCTTGTGCAACACTTTAGCAGAGCTAAAGGCATCAACCCAATGTGTGATAGGAACGCGGTCATGAAATAGCATTGCTAAACCCGTTTCCACTATGTGACGATGCTTCCTTTCCGCTCGACCATTTTGTGGAGTGGTGTAAGGACAAGAGAACCGATGGAATGTGCCATTAGTTTCAAAGATTTTTCGGACATGTTGATTTACAAATTTCGTTCCACCGTCGCTTTGAAATACCTTGATCTTGCGAGAGAATTGTGTTTGAACAAGACGCATGAAGGTGTCTAAAACCGAATAGAATTCATTTTTGGCCTTTATTGGATATAGCCACGAAAAACGTGAGTGATCATCAATAAACACTACGTAATATTTATGACCAATTTTGCCCAAAACAGGTGAAGGTCCCCACAAGTCACAGTGTACAAGATCGAGTGGATGAGATGCACATTTTTCGTTTAAGTTAAACGGTAATTTATGTGCTTTGGCAAGTTGACACGGTGAGCAAATATTTGGCTTAGGTAATAATGAAGTAAAAGATAAACAACCATGTTTTTGTAAAATTGAAACAACATCAAACCAACGTGGCTGGCTTGTTTTCCGGTCCTGAATAAGGAATATGAATCAGAAAATAAGACATCGACAGGATAATCATGGGTCAATTTGCTGATTGAAAGAAGGTTCTTGGTGATATTAGGCACAACCAAGACATCTTTTAGAGACACATGTTTGTTTATAGAAACATGACCTGTGTGGGTAATTTGTGACGAGTGACCATTATCGAAAACAACTTTAGAGGAACCTGAATAAGGAGAATAAGAGTCAAGATTACTGGTATCATCGGTCATATGAAGGTTGGCCCCGGTATCGGCAGTCCAATCGGGTTCATCAGGAGAAACACGACAATGAGCATGAAAAGCACGAGCAATATCATCATCACTTTAAGAGGAGGCAGCCATAAATGATTTAAGTTTCAGACATTTATTGGCGTAGTGTCCATTGGTGCGACATAGTTGACAGTGTGGCGGCCTTTTCGGGCGGTTATAAGAGTTGGGTTGTGGTTGTCCTCGGCTGGAAGTAGAGCCAGATTTGGGACGGTTGGGTGTATGAGCAGAAGGTTTGCAGTGATGGGCTGCAAAGGCCACATGAGAGGACGAGGGAGGGTTAATGTGATGCAAAAATTGTTCCTGACTTTCTGCTTTAGTGAGCAGGTCACGGAACGGAAGCTGGTCACGGGCTATACGAATTGCAGTAGACCAGCTCTCAAATGTGGAGCCAAGGCCAGCCACAAAGAAACCAATGTGTTTTATCCGTTTCACTTATCGGATGCCCTATGGCCGACAGTTGATCGCAGATTGACTTGAACTTGCGACCGAATTCAGCAACACCGGATGAACCTTTGGTTAATTGGCGGAGACTATCCCGTAGGAGATGCATCCGCTCGAGAGAGGCGTTGCTGTAAGAGGCTTCGAGAGCCGTCCAGATTTTTCGGGCATATGTGAGACCAAGGACTTCAGCCATCACTTCTTCGGTTAAGGAAGCGTTGAGGATCAGAAGGGCCTGCTGATCGCCTGAGAACCAATCAGAATAGGCAGGATTGACTTGTTCTTTGGAGTCAGCTGTGATGGTTTTTGCTGGAGAAGGAAGAGAGCCATCAATGTGGCTGAGGAGGTTTTGATTGGAAAGAATAGGGAGGATTTGGTTGTGCCAAATGAGGTAGTTGGAGGAGGAAAGTTTGATTGTAATCATATGAAGAAGAGTGGCCATGGGAAGGGCGGTGGAGGTTGCGGCTGAGGAGGATGTAGACATGGGTGAAGAGGATGAATAGGGCAATGAATATGAGAGGAAGAAAAGGGATCGATGTGGCTAATACCATATAATGAGGTGAATTCTCTCTTGATGATTGACAGATATGAACTTGCATTATATACTTGAATGTTACATCATACAAAGGGAAATAAAATAAATGAATTGACTAATACAATAAAGAATGCTAAAGACTAGGCAATGTTAGAGGGCTTAATTGGTGGGATTGTTATTTTGTGTGATCATTATCTTTTAATTTTCCATTCAAAGACATTTGATTAGAAATTATCATCATTTTACTCAAAAACTCATTTTGGGTTAAAGTTACTGATGCAAGCAATATTGCCTACATGCATGCAGCATGAACCCTTATTGAGTTATATAATTGAAAGCGAAGCGAAATACTATGAATGATTTATGCACATTACCCCTTAGGCATCTATATTTTGTCAATTCACTAACTTCCTTCAGTAATGTCAAATGCTATGAATTTAACAAGATAATAATGGAAAAAAAACAACTTCTTCACAAACTTTATTATCAAACTGTTACAGACTCAAATACATCCAAATAAACTCTGTAAACATCAATACAATAAAACAATCATAAAAAACAAGACTAGACAGGATTGATCAACTAACCTAAGCACTTATTCGAGATGAATAAGTGCTGATGATGTTAAGTAAACCTTAATCGCCCAAATATGATGTGAGAGAGTACAAAGAAAGAATGACTGAGACTAAACTTGTAACAGACAATCAAGGGGTTCTTTTATAGACACATAAGAACCTTCTAGATAGGAAACACACTCTCCCACGATTGAAGCCGTCCTTGATAAGTCACACAGATTGCTATAGAATGGTCGGCTGATCTTTCTTATAACAAGCAAACCAGCCATCAAGTGGATTGGGCTGGACAATATGTGTGAAGTCTTGGACACAGCTACGAGCCCATGAACCACGAACTCTGCTTCAAGCCCAAACACAGCTACTGGCCCAATATCACGAACTCAGCTACAAGCCCACTCTTATCTACTCCATTGACTCATGCCCAATATTATACCAAACAAAAATATATTAATATTGACAGTAATATGATAATAATATAAAATATATAATGTATTATATAATGTATTTTCAATACCCCCCTCAATTTGATTTACCTGATTGAAATGGGTCAAACAAATGTAATTTGGTACAAAGCTCAGCATGTTGATATACCAACAACCCTTTGGTAAATATATCAGCCCAATGACTTTGAGAGTCAACTTTAACAGTATGAAGTTCTTTGAACTTTAACAGCATGTTGATGTGGTGACATAGTGGGAGGCGCGGGAGCGGTGTTTATGCTTGTAGTCTCTATCGCTATAAGAGTCATAACCATCTGATTCATCAGATGTTCTGGCGTAGCCCCGAGCGCGTGAGTTATCAATGTGCTCCCCGCTACGACCAGTGTGAAGTTCTTTGGCCTTTCGGCGTTGATCTTGAGGAGAGGAGTCATAGCTTAGCATTTTCCCCTTCTTTTGTTTTAGCAACATTTTCCGATGATATGTAGCTGTGTTCTTCGCATGTTGGCGGAAGAGCCACTCGTTTGGTCTACGTTAGAGTTACTATTATCATCACTGTCAGCATCACGAATCTCAAAAATGGGTTTTTGAGGTTTCGTGGTGGCTGGTTTTACGACAGTGCTCAGTGTTTATGTGTTCCCATCAGCTTGGATCTGTGGATCCTTGTCGGCTGGGTTCACAGAGGGTTGCAGGTTTAGATCGGCCATAGGTGGTTTCAAAGATGGGAAAAGTATGGACTAGACGGATGGCGCCAATGAAGAAACAAAGGGCTACAACGAGTATAATACAAGCTAGATACAAGAATTGGCACAAGGTTGTCGTATACCTTGTTTGCTACAAATTGTAATCCTTGTTCCACACGTACAGCTCGAACTGAACGTGAAAGAGGAACAAGAATTGGCACAGCGAAAGGAGGCGACCGCCTCAAGTCTTAAAAGACTCGTTATGGCAGACACAAAAATGTGGTTTGTAACAGTTGTAAGTGTACAATCGTTTGTATGCTATGGAAAACTTGTGTCCCTTTGCAAGTTGGTAAATCCCCCTATTTATAGAACACAAGGTGGGCCAAACATCATTAACCCATAACAACGATGATGGGCTTGGGCCCGGGTTTTGGGCCTGCCTTAGCCTTGCCATTGGTCCACGTGGCGCGACGTGATTGGTTGCAGGCACTTATCTTCTTCGTGTCAGCCACATCTTCTAGAAGGCGTCTGATGTGATGTTGTGGCAGAAAGTCTAAAAAGTTGTCAGTGCAGCCAAGTAGGAGCACTAGGGGGGCTGCATCTAAACTGAGCATCGCCAGCGTGATCTGGCGTAGCGCGGTAGCGATGTGACTCTTCCCGCAGATGATTTAGACTTGAGCTGTTTGACAGTTCTGCGCAGGGAATTGTTCCTGCGCCGTCTGTGCTCCGCGGGATGTAGTAGTTGTTGCTGCTTTGCAGCGCTGGCAGGCCTGGTTGTACCAAGAGTTTATATTTTTCGTAGTTGTGGGGTAGGGTTGCTATCCGCGCGGGGATTTTTAGTACCCTACCCCTTCAAATCGTATAAAAAGTATGACACTTTTCAAATTAATGAAAATAATGGTTAACTCGATTTAGGTCGACGTACGTAAGGTGGTCATTAGATTTCAAAGTTTTTAAAAAGCACGGCACCATGTATCAAAAGTCTGGAACGCATGCTTTGAATTTTTAGGTTAACATGTAATACATTAAGATACTATACATTGACTTTCTATCTAAAATTACCTAATTATTATACAAATTTTAGATATTAAGGCGATGTAGCTTAATAGTATTAAGGTGTTCGAATTTTTTAGGTTAACATGTAATACTTTGAGATACTATAGATTGACTTTCTATCTAAAATTACCTAATTATTAAACAAATTTTAGATCCTTAAGGCGATGTAGCTTAATAGTATTAAGGTGTTGAATTGTGCTTCTCGCCAAACTAGCGGGCGTTAAGTCATATTGGGGACACTTGGAGTGCCTCTATTTTTTGTGAGACAAAACATTACAACTTTCTATGGGTTGGAAGTGGTTGTGATTGAAGAAAATGAGGAATTTACCGTTTATCGGTAAATTTTGGGTTCTTTGAGAATCTTTTGGGGAAAACAGTAAAACTGTTTTTATTTTTTAATATTTGTTGAAAGTGGTTGTGAGTGGAGAACAGAGAAACTGTAATGATTTTTAATGTAATATGTGGTTACGATTGGTTGTGAGTGAATAGGGGATGTGGAAGCTAATGAGAATGCTCTAAGAGCATGTTTGGCTCTCCTTATTTCCACCTCCTTATAACTTATTATTTTTCAAAAAGTTAATAAGTTAAAAAAAGTGTTTGACAAATGACATAAATGACTTAATGTTTTAACTTTTCATTTGCTTATAATAAGTTGTTTTGAAAAAGTAAGGAATGTGTGACTTTTTGAACCTCCTTATAACTTATTGATGGATATTTATATACATGCATGCCCTCCTTATATCCTTATATTTACACTTCTTATATCCTTTTTGGTTATTTTACCTGAATAAGTTAAACCAAACATTTTTTTACAAATTAAATAACTTATCGGCTTATTGTTTTTCCCCACCACATAAACTAATCCAAACACTTTGCTAAAATCTCTTTTTTAAAAAGTTATAAGTTAATAAGTCTTTTTAAAGGAAATATTATAAAAAACACTAAACTTTCTATTTTTTTCTCACTAAAGTCACTTAACAATTTTTTGCACATAAAAAGCACTACGCTTTCAGTTTTTTCTTACAAAAGTCACTCCACATTTATTTGTACCTAAAAACATTATAATTTCTGTTTTTTCTCATAAAAGTCACCAACCATTTTTTTTCGCATAAAACCCCTTAAAATATCAATTTGGAACAAAATTGTTATGTATTTGTTTTGAATAATCCAGAACCGGAACTCCTAGTTGTGTTTGCTTATGTGTTGCATAGGTGGTCTATATAATTTTTGTCCTTAAAAATGACAAAATGATGAAGTTGATCAAGAAAGTTAAGTACTTCGGTGTCTTATATCGATTAAAAAACAATCTTTATTTACTATATAATTTTCTTTTTCTTAATACTTAAAAATTGTATGTCTATTTAAATTAGCCAAACTAATATTATTTTGATTGCAACAAGATATTTTTTTGTCATATAATTTGTTACAAAAATAAATATATAACTATAAAATATCTTAAAAACTACAAAAAAAAAGACAAAAAATAATAATAATAATAATAATAATAATGTTGGGTGACTTTTATGAGAAAAAACAGAAACTATAGTATTTTTTAAGTACAAAAAAAATGTAAAGTGACTTTTATAAGAAAAAACTGAAAGTGTAGTGCTTTTTACGTGCAAAAAAATGTTGAGTGAGAAAAAACCGAAAATTTAGTGTTTTCTATGATATTTTCCCTATTTTTAACTAAAAGTCCTTTCGAACTTAAATAAGTTTAACCAAATATCCCCTGCCCTAAAAGTATATGCAAGTGTGTATGAGTACGCCGTTAAAAAAAAATCCATGATATAATATAATACGTGATTGCCAATTATAATAAACTTCAAGGATATTGTACAACTCATATTTAAGAAGAAAACCAGATAAGTTGAATAATATACAATAAACAGCTTGTGACGCAATTCATGACGCAAAACAAAAGTTTAAAGCAAATCTCATCAAACTGTAATCCAAACGATAAGTTTACACATTAAATTATGACATATTAACTTTACATCCATTGCAAAATGATAAGTTTACACATTAATTTCATAGTTTAAATATTTTATTAATTAAACAAATATATGTATGACAGTATATTTGAATATTAATTATATATACAATAAAAAAAAATTGAAGTTATAAAAAATTATACAGATTAAAATGAAGAGTAAGTGAGAATTAGTTAAAAATATAGTAGAGAAATATCAAGGGTTGCAGAGGTCTATTTAAAGCAATGAAAAGAATGCATGTTTGAAACAAAAAAAGAGTAGAACAAGAGCAAAGAAAGATAGCCATGGCCCTAGCAAGCATTCTACATATGAATACAGGCGATGGAGAATCAAGCTATGCTAACAACTCCTTGCTTCAGGTTAAATATGTAGCACCTGTTTCAGTTATACCATATACTTTTGCATTTAACAATATTGTTTTAGCTGCTTTGTTCTTATTTCTCTCCAGGAAACTGGAATACGAAAAGCTCTACCGTTATTAAGGAAATCCATAAAAGCTGTAGCTGATTATGATGTCCACAAAGGTTGTTTCAGGTTTGCAGATTTTGGATGCTCGTCTGGCACAAATACGTTATTGGTTGCGTCTAGTATTATTGATATAGTGCATGAGATGTGTCAAGAAAATAATCATAAAGTGCCACAGTTTCAAGTGTGCATGAATGACCTCTTTGGAAATGACTTTAATGCTATTTTCAAATTATTACCCGACTTTTATGCAAAGCTTAGGAAGGACAAAGGAGAAGGTTTTGGCCCATGTTTTGTTTCAGCCGTTCCAGGCTCCTTCTATGATAGACTTTTCCCCGACCAAAGTTTGCACCTTGCTCACGCCGCTAATGCTAATCACTGGCTTTCTCAGGTTTACATAATATTTAACTATTTAGTTCTCAATATGTGATATGATAATAATTAAAATTGCCCACAGTAAATATTTGGGATGATAAAACTATAGCCATGTAACATGTGATAGGTGCCTTCCGGCCTTGAAAATAATGGATCAAATATATACATGGCGAAAACAAGTCCGCCAAATGTATTCCTAGCATATGGAAAGCAATTTCATTCTGATTTTACGAAGTTTTTACAATTGCGCTCTGAGGAGTTAGTACTTGGTGGAAGCATGATTTTAACATTTCCTTGTTTAAGTATAGTAGATCCAACCTCGGATGATAGTGTTGCAATCAACGAGCTACTCGCACAATCACTTGTGGACTTGTCCAATGAGGTGTGTGTGGTTCTTTTGTATTTAAAGTTTTTTTTTTATATATGAACAAATTTTATTCCAAGACTAAGAAAATTACATCAAGATAGCGGGCAGGCGGGCAACAAGCTGCGCCGTCACCCCTTTCTGAATAGCAAATCATAACCAATTATGCTTAACCGTCACTACAGGGATTGGTTCAAGAATCGGATATAATCTCATTCAATATGCCGGCGTATTTGCCATGTGAGAAGGAAGTTAGGAATATTATTGAACATGAGGGATCATTTTCTATTGAAGATATGAATTTTTTTAAAGTGAACTGGGATCCACGTGACACAGATTACACAAACATGAATGATTCTAGTGAGCTCAGCCAAATCCATGGAGAAAACACATCAAAACTCCTTAGAGCGATTATTGAACCATTGCTGATTTCACATTTTGGAAATTCCATCATTGACGTGCTATTTAAGAAGTTTGGGAAGCATGTGGCCGAACATCTCTCAAAAAAGAAAACAAGAAACCTTTTTGTAACCATTACCATGACCAAGAAATAAACAATTCATGTGTTCAAATCATTATCAGTTGTTACTAGTTACCTTATTGATATGTATTTGTGTCCTTGTATACATCATGAATCCGCTTTATATGAAGATTCAGTTATTTTGGTTAATGCATACCTGTTATTTTGTTACTATTTTTTATTTATTAAAGTTACCATTGGGTAATGGTTAAAAATAAAAGGGCCCCACTGTTTAAACTTTAGCGCTCGTTATGTAGTTGGCGAAACCACCTATAGCGACGCTGCACCAGTGTTTAGGCGCTATAGGGGTGAGATCGCGAAGCGAGCTCACACATGCAGGCAAGCCTTAGTAAGTGGATGTAACACCCAAACCAAATTCTTTTAGTCCATATATAATATTGGATTAAGACACACTTACACAATAATCAATAGGAATACTCCATCTAATAATTGTATTATGTTATTGCAGGGACATAAGAATAAATTTATATAAATAATTAATCTATTGTAACCTCCTGAATTAGTTAAATAAATGAAACTCATATATATGAGGAGGATAATTTGATAAGAATTTTAAAAGTAGGGGGTGTTAATGAGTCGAGCCGAGCCGAGTCAGGGCAAGGTCGGGATCGGATTTCAAACAGAGCTGAAAATCTAAGCTCGAGCTCGGCTTGGTTTGGCTGGAATTTAAAAAGAAAAATTAAAAATCGCATTCAAAATTCAATAGTTTAAAATATTATTCAATAATTTATAAGAACACGTTCAAAATAAGTTTAACCTAATACATAAAAGCTAAAATAAAGTTCACCCAAATACAAAATAAGTCTCAAATTTCAACGAAATATAGTATTAGTTAATCAGCATATAAATTAACCCCCAAATATGCAATAGATGTCTAGTTGCACTCATAAATACTGAGCTCTTTGAAAATCTAAGCACTATCAAGGTTGATAACTTAAGTACTTGAACAATTATTATGCTATGGTTTATTAAAATAAATTGATTGTTAGTTCTAAATTCAATCCCATGCATACAATGTTATAGTAAGTTTACTATATATATTGGTAAAGAAAAAGTAACTCTAATGCCAATTAAATGAAAGTAAAAAGTGGGATCGGTAACGTAAGTAACCCAGTTGAGATGTAGTTCAAACCAAAATTAGATTTGATAAATATATTAAATGCCAAAAATTTCATACTAGAAGAGTTCGTGAAAATTATAGGTAATACAAGTAATGTTTTTTTATTTATTTTTATAAGTGTTCTCAAATTTATCATATTATTACGTAAATAAGTATGAATAGTTTTTAATACCGTGAATTAGTTTTACCCGACCCATTTTGACCCAACTTGTTTTGATCCATCTTCTTTTAACGCAACCAATTTGTATTCTCCGTCAAAAAACTTTCTAGATTCGCCACTGAGTCAACAAAATGGAATGATATTTGAATATGTGATTTTCAATTTATTTAGCTCATCAAACAATAGTGTAATCAGTATATATATATTTTTTATTTTAATGTAAAGATTAAATTAGCTTTATAATAAAATGATGCATATTTTTTAAGAGTATTATACGATCATTGATTTATCTCCGTCACAATTTCTGTAGAGATTCAGGGTCTGTGTGGTATGGCGTAATGGAATGGATGGGGGAATGGAATGGACGAGGTAATGGAATGGACAAGGTAATGGAATGGATCATTACCATTCCATGTCTTGTTTGGTTGCCACGTGGGAATGAAACAAAACATTACTTTATGTTGTTGGATAGGTAGGAAAATACGAAGGAATAAAATCGGTGGTGAGTGGTGGTCAGTGGCGGTGATGGTGGGTGGTGAAATGTGGCGGTAGCGGTGGGGGTGGGTGGCGGCAGCAATGGTGGTGACGGTGGAAGGTGGAGGTGGATGGCCGTGATGGTGGGTGGGCGACGACAGTGAGTAGTGGCGGTGGTTGGTGGCAGTGATGGTATGTGGTGGTGTGTGGCGGTAGCGTGGTGGTGGCGAAGATGGCGATAGGTGGAGGTGGATGGCGGTGATGGTGGGTGGGTGAATGTAGTGGGTGGTAGTGGTTGGTGGCAGCGACGACAGTGATGGGTGGTGACGGCGAGGGTGGGCGACGATGGTGGGTGGTGGTCGACGGTGGGTGGTGTTGGATGGCGGCGGTGGGTGGGTGACGGTGGTGGGTGGCGATGGTGGTGGGTGGCGATGGTGGTAGGTGGGTGAAGGTAGTGGGTGGCGGCAACGACGGTGGTGGGTGGTGACGACGGTGGTGGGTGGTGGCGGCAGCGGTGGTGGGCGACAGTGGTAGGTGGTGGGTGACGGTGGTGGGTGGTGACGGCGGTGGTGGGTGGTGACGATGGTGGTGGGTGGTGGTGGTGGTGGTTGGTGGGTTATGGTGTTGTTAGTGAAGGGTGAATGAGGGATGGAATGAAAAAAAAACATGGGGGGTGGATGGAATGGTTTTGAGGGAATGGAATGCTTTGTGGAATGGGTGATTCCATTCTTTTAACCAACCAAACACACTATTTTTCATTACCTCGTAATGGTCCATTCCATTCCCTCTTCCATTCCATCATACCAAACGCTACCTTAAGTATAGTCAAATTGCAAATATAATATAACGTTCTTCATGGTTATCTTAGTTGGTGAATGGACCATGGATCCATCTGGGAGGTCTCGGGTTCGATTCTCACGAAGGACGTAGTAAGAAATGATGGATGACTCCTGGTCTATGGTCATGAGTTCGAGTCCTGATCTCGCCCGGGTTTTACCAATCATTCACCGTTGTGCCTATGGGCGGGTGAGGGGTTGGGTTTTCTCCGGTTTCGGGAATTGCATGGGTGGGTCTGACTACTCTAGCCGCCCGAGGTACGTATGGGCCCTCCATTGGGTTGGTCGTGAGGGTCTGTCCATAGTGTGGGGACTCCTCTGGGTAGTCGGGAAGATTGTTTGTTGGCCGTTGAAAAAAATAAAAAAATAAAACTTTGTTTATATAAATAATAATATTATATTTGTAATGGCCATCAAGCAAAGATCAACGTTCTAGATTTTATTAATTAATAAGTGTTGTATATTGATGCGTGTTTTTAGCAACAGAAAAGCCTATTTAAAGCAAGGAAAGGAAGGTCATGCAGCATATCGTTGATCAGTAGTACCCTGAACAAAGTAAGAAAAATAAACTATGTCTTTAGTAAACATCCTTCATATGAATACTGGCGATGGAGAATCAAGCTATGCCAGTAACTCCTTGACTCAGGTTTAACTGACTATACCATATATAAACTTTTACATACGTACAAATACAATGGTCTACGTTTTCATCTGCTATATTTCTTTTCAGGAAAATGGGATACGGCGAGCTGTGCCACTTTTAAAGCATTTGATCAAGGGTTTAGCTAACCATGATGTCTTCAGTGATCGTTTCACGTTTGCAGATTTAGGATGCTCGTCTGGCACAAATACACTACTGGTCGCGTCTAATATTATTGATATGGTGTATGAGGTGTGTCAAGAAAATGAACGTAAAGTACCACAATTTCAAGTGTGTTTAAATGATTTATTTGGAAATGATTTCAATACTGTTTTCAAATTATTACCCGACTTTTATGCAAAGTTTAAGAAGGACAAAGGAGAAAGTTTTGGCCCTTGTTTTGTTTCGGCTGTTCCAGGTTCCTTTTATGATAGACTCTTTCCCAACCAAAGTTTGCACCTTGTTCACTCCGCTAATAGTAACCATTGGCTTTCTCAGGTATACATGATATCCCATAACCCTCTACTCCTCTTTTGTGATATGAGTACTATAACTAAAATTGGTCGCAAGAATATTTTAGATGATAAACTAGTCACTGTGAATTTGTAACAAATGATAGGTGCCTCAAGGGCTTGAAAACAATGGAACATATATATGCATGGCAAAAAAAAGTCCCCCAAATGTATACCAAGCGTATCGGAACCAATTTCATACGGATTTCACAAAGTTTTTACAAATGCGTTCCGAGGAAGTAGTACATGGTGGAAGCATGATTTTAACATTTCTTGCTCGTGGTATAACTGATCCAACAGCCGACGATTCTTGGGCACTCTTGGAGCTACTCGGGCAATCACTTGTCGACTTGATCAAAGAGGTATATAATGTTTAATAGAGTATATATTTATGATTGATATTATCTGTAATTATTGTAGTTATCTCTTATTTCGCTTACTTGAAAAAAAATGAGTAAAAGCGTTTGAAATTGCGACAAGCAAAAGCGGTCACAATATTAGTGATAATAAAAGTAGTCGCAAATGACAAAATGAAAGAGGCTAACATCAAAATGTAAAATCAAAATCAAATTCCCTTGTGTAACATACTAAAAGACTTTCGAACGAGTGAATGTGAATCATATATTCTTTAAAAGCATGGTCAACTCGAATACATATGTTAGGATATTTGGTCGCATTTGGTTTGTAGGGCTGGATACTTTAATTAATTTCTACATTTTTTTGTAAATTTATAAAATTATTTAATTATGGGATATATAAATTTAAAATAGTAAAACTAGGAACAAGAAAAAAAAAATCAAAGTTAGGTTTAGGTGCTGTTTGGTTGATTAAGTGCTGAATCATTAAGAAGTCTAAATGGTTAAGAGGATCTGAATGGTTAAGTGCTGAATCATTAAGTGTTGTTTTGTTGGGCGTCTAAATAGTTAGTCTTCTTGTCTCACATTGGTAGGGGAAGTAAAAATGGATTCATTCAATGCTTAATGGTTCAGCAACATCTAAAGTCTTAATTGTTCAACATTAACCATTCCATTCAGATGTTGAAACAAACGCGCTGAATGAGCTGAATCATTCAACGCTGAATGATTAAGAAGCTCATTAAGAGCCTTACCAGACAGCCACTTAAGTAACCTTTTGAGACAAAGAAAAAATGGTCGCAAAGTCGGTTGCTTAGACATTTGCCACTGGCCTGTGATTAAGTGATTGCCGAAATCAGTTGTAAATCAGCATTTGCGTTGATTGTACGACTGTTTTAACTGTCGCAAATGATCCTCTTTATAGTATTGTTGTTTGTATGACTAACCAGTTATGCTATATTCATACTACAGGGGTTGGTTCGTGAATCAGATATTAACTCATTCAACGTCCCACTATATTTTCCATGTGAGGAGGAACTTAAGAACATCATTGAATATGAGAGATCATTTTCTCTTGAAAACATGAATTTTTTTAAACTAAATTGGGATCCTCAGGACACAGATTACATGAACATGAATGAGTCTGATGAGCTTAGCCAAATTCATGGGAAAAACGTATCAAAACTGATGAAAGCAATTCTTGAACCGCTGTTGATTTCGCATTTCGGAAATTCGATCATTGACATGGTATTTAAGAAGTTGGAGAAACATGTTGCCGAATATCTCACAAAAAAGAAACCAAGAAGCTTATTTGTAACCATTTCAGTTACAAGGAAATGAACTAATTACTGAGTTCGATCAAATCAGTCTATTGGTTAATGTATTTCCGTACATTGATAGGGTAATAAGGGGTTGCGGTGTAGCTTGTTGCCCGTTTACTTGTCATCGTGCTGTAGATTTACCTTTTATTATGAAATAAAGATTGAACTTAATGGGAAAAAATATGTATATATGTATGTATGTATGTATGTGTGTGTATATATATATATAATATGTACTAGGTTAGAGTCCCCGTGGGGACCCACGGTTCACCCGAAAGTAAAATGAAAAAAAAGTAGAAAAATAATAATTGTATTATGCATTTTGTTTTGGTTACTAAATGTTTGATAATGCAATATGTATGAATTTTGATGTTAAATGCAAAATGTCATCTAACAGTTTAATGTAACGAAATGATGGATATATCGAGTAAGTAAAGTTTAATTTGACAACTGCAAACTACATAGCATACTATCACAATATCACACATTACATCATTTGGGTAATATCTATATTCTAATCATAACTAAGCTTAAGCATAGAACACTTATCATTTAGTTGGGGCTTAACGAACTTCAACCAATATCACACATTACAGCATTTGGGTAAGGGTAATATCTATATTATAATCATAACTAAGCTTAAGCATAGAACACTTATAATTTAGTTGGGGCTTAACGAACTTCAACCAATGGTCCATTTTCATTACTTCAATCAAAATCTTTCAACTCTTGCTCATTGATAGCTGATTTTTCACCTTCGAAGTTGTTATCATTGTCATCACGATCCTAGGAGTGCAGCTCATTTTCAATAATTTATGAAAACCTCCACCATTGTATTCCATATTTGTGTTCTACATAAAAGATATGGATACGATGATAAGTAAATCAAGAAACAATCCTTAACCCACTTACTTGAATGGGTAGCTTAAATTTTCATGTTATCTCTCCAATGGTTCAAACCGATTACATAGCTAAAAAACAACTAATAAGAAAATGGGTCCAATGTCACATGCTGTAATATAAATTTCTTATATTTTATTAAAAAATAGACACTAAAAGGATCAACCCCAGACCCATTTCAACATGTAGCCAAAAGGACCCATTGTACACACACTTTAGGCAACTTTTGACATGTTACAAAAAGCCACCAAAAAACGTCATTATTTAAACTGTGTAAATATAGTACTTAACAATTAAAAATCTTAATAAATAACATCAAAATCATAATCAATCATTCAAATCAATGACATTAAAATAATCTGCGTATGAAATTGACTTACCCATTATATACAAATTATTATTAACATCTTAAAATTAGCACACTTATTGAAATCAAGATGATGATTATCGTTTAGTTACATTTGATTAAAGGAAGGTTGTAATACCAAAATGAAAGTCGGTCAACAATGTTAAAATGAAATTCGTAATATTAGTAACATCAATAAATAATATTAAAAATCTTAATAAATAATATCAAAATCGTAATCGTCATTCAAATAAATGACACTAAAATCATCCGCGTCTCAAATTGCCTTACCCATTATATACAATTTATTATTGACATCTTTAGTAATCATTATTAGTTGTACAGAAAGTAACATTTTGAAAATTTATATTATCATTTAATTTTGTTGTTAAATTTGGTATGACGATTAAATGATTTTATTATTTGTTAAGGTTTATATAGTATTGTTGTGTCTCGAACAATTCTGCAAAATCGGAAATACTGTGCCTCGATTGACGTGATAAAATCATTATTAACATCTTAAAATTAGCACACTTAAAATTAGCACGCTTATTGAAATCAAGATGATGATTATCGTTTAGTTACATTTGATTAAAGGAAAGTTGTAATATCAAAATGAAAGTCGGTCAACAATGTTAAAATGAAATTCGTAATATTAGTAACATCAATAAATAATATTAAAAATCTTAATAAATAATATCAAAATCGTAATCATCATTCAAATAAATGACACTAAAATCATCTGCGTCTCAAATTGCCTGACCCATTATATACAATTTATTATTGACATCCTTAGTAATCATTATTAGTTGTACAGAAAGTAACATTTTGAAAATTTATATTATCATTTAATTTTGTTGTTAAATTTGGTATGACGATTAAATGATTTTATTATTTGTTAAGGTTTATATAGTATTGTTGTGTCTCGAACAATTCTGCAAAATTGGAAATACTGTGCCTCGATTGACGTGATCGAGTAGGAATATTTATTTATATATTTGAATTATAAAAATGGAAGGATTGGTAATTGACGTGAATTGGTCAACAACGCTTAAAATTAGCACAATCAAACTCAAAGACATAAAGTCAAATATTTGACCTCCATCAAATTAACAAAAACGTAAAAAGTTTTTACTCAGATTTGGTAAACAATATTAAAATTAAGGTCGTAATATTAGTAATAACATTGGACTTGAATACATTATATATTTTAGGAAACTGTTAAATAGATTTAAATTATATTTATTATTAAAAGAATAATAAAAGTGTAGGAAAATAAATATACATTCTTATCTTTGGATTATATTTAAATTATAAACTGTTAAATAGATTTAACACTGTTAAATAGATTTAAATAAATGTTTAAAAGAAAGTCGTATATGTTTAAAAGAATATCGTTTCATGACAATTGATTAAAGGAAAGTTTTTGAATTATGAAAAAGGGAAGGATTGGTAATTGACGTGAATTGGTCAACAACGCTTAAAATTAGCACAATCAAATTCAAAGACATAAAGTCAAAGATTTGACCTCCATCAATTTAACAAAAACGTACAAAGTTTTTACTCAGATTCGGTCAACAATATTAACATTAAGGTCGTAATATTAGTAATAGGATTGAAAATTATTTTGAATACATTATATATATTTTAGGAAACTGTTAATTATATTTAAATTATATTTATTTTTAAAAGAATAATAAAAGTGTAGGAAAATAAATGTACATTGTTATATTCGGATTATATTTAAATTATAAACTGTTAAATAGATTTAACATTGTTAAATAGATTTAAATAAATGTTTGAAAGAAAGTCGTATATGTTTAAAAATATCGTTTCATCACAATTGATTAAAGGAAAGTTGTAATATCAAAATTAAAGTCGGTTAACTATATTAAAATGAATTTCGTAAAATTAGTAATATCAATAAATGAGATTAAAAGTCTTAATAAATAACAACCAAATCACAATCAATCATTCAAATCAATGACATTAAAATTATCATAAATAACATTAAAACTCTTCATAAATAACAACAAAATCATAATTTAAATTTCAAAATCAAAGACATCTTGTGGTGCAACCTTAGTAACAAACATTTTGTGCTCGATTGAACATCATTTGAAGACACAATATTCGCCAATGGAAGTATCTTTTGATGGAAGCAAATCAGGTCATCCAATCACAGTAAACCTTTACAAAAGAATTATGTATAGAAAATTTAGAATGTGTGACTAATTATAAAATAAGAATATTGTAAACATAAATGTAGAATATGCAAATAACAAACCTAGCGACTCGTGAAACAATTTCTGCACATAATATTAGTATTAGTAATGTATTCGTAAATTAATTTGGTCAATAATAAATAAATGAGCTTAAAAATCGTAATATATAACATTAAATTCGGTCAACTATTATTAATGTCATTAAAACTCATAGTAAATATAATTAAAAAATAAATAAATCCTATTAATTGCAGGCAAGAACAATAATAATTGGAATGAATAGTAATATAAATATTATTAAAGATAATTTCACAAAGATAGATTAAACATAATTTCGTAGTAATATTAATATAAATAAATGAGATTAAAAAATCATAATAAATAACATTCAGCTCGGTCAATTATTATTAATGTCAATAAATAACATTAATTCTAACATACTAAAAATACATTAAAAATAATTAAATCTTATTAAACATAAATTCGAAAAAAGTAATATAAATAAATGAGATTAACAATTTTAATAAATAACATTAAATTCGGTCAATTATTATTAATGTCAATAAATAATATTAAATATCTTAATAAATAACAATAAAAATGAATAAATCTTATTAATTGCAATCAAGACTAATCATAATTCGAAAACATAGTAATATAAATAAATGATATTATAAATTTAATAAATAACCTCAAAATCATAATCAATAATTCAAATAAATTACATTACAAACATAAAAAACCGTAATTTTAATTTGAAAATCAATGACTTATTGTAGTGGAACCTTTGTAACAAACAACCTGTGCTGGATTGAACACCATTTAAAGACACAATATTCGCCAATGGAAATATCTTCTAATTGAAGCAAACTAAAATTGTAATATTAGTATTAGTATTAGTAATTAGTAATATATTTGTAAAAATAGTAATAGAAAATTTTAATTCGGTCAATAAGATATAAATGAGATTAAAATTAAAAAATCGTAACATTAGTTTTAGTATTTGTAAAATATTCATAATTTAATTCGGTCAATAATAAATAAATCAGATTAAAATTAAAAATCATAATATTAGTATTAGTATTAGTATTAGTAATATATTCGTAAATTAATTCGGTCAATAATAAATAAATGAGCTTAAAAATCGTAATGACACTAAATTCGGTCAACTATTATTAATATCATTAAAACTCATAGTAAATATCATTAAAAAAATAAATAAATCCTATTAATTGCAGGAATGAACAATAATAATTGGAATGAATAGTAATATAAATAATATTAAACATAATTTTATAAAGATAGATTAAACATAATTTCGTAGTAATATTAATATAAATAAATGTGATTAAAAAATCATAATAAATAACATTCAACTTGGTCGATTATTATTAATGTCAATAAATAGCTTTAATTCTAACATACTAAAAATACATTAAAAATAATTAAATCTTATTAATATAAATTTGAAAAAAGTAATATAAATAAATGAGATTAATAGTTTTAATAAATAACATTAAATTCAGTCAATTATTATTAATGTCAATAAATAATATTAAACATCTTAATAAATAACATGTAAAAATGAATAAATCTTATTAATTGCAATCAAGATTAATCTTAATTCGTAAACATAGTAATATAAATAAATGAGATTATAAATCTTAATAAATAACCTCAAAATCGTAATCAATAATTCAAATAAATTACATTACAAACATAAAAAATCGTAATTTTAATTTGAAAATCAATGACTTCTTGTGGTGGAACCTTTGTAACAAACAACCTGTGCTGGATTGAACACCATTTAAAGACACAACATTCGCCAATGGAAATATCTTCTAATTGAAGCAAACTAAAATCGTAATATTAGAATTAGTATTGGTAATTAGTAATATATTCGTAAAAATAGTAATTGAAAATTTTAATTCGGTCAATAATATATAAATGGGATTAAAATTAAGAATCGTAATATTAGTTTTAGTATTAATAATATATTCGTAATTTAATTCGGTCAATTCGGTCAATAATAAACAAATGAGCTTAAAAATCGTAATATATAACACTAAATTCGGTCAATTATTATTAATGTCATTAAAACTCATACTGAATAACATTAAAAAATGAATAAATTCTATTAATTGCAGTCAAGACCAATAATAATTCGTAATATTAGTTTTAGTGTTAGTAATATATTCGTAATTTAATTCGGTCAATAATAAATAAATGAGCTTAAAAATCATAATATATAACACTAAATTCGATCAATTATTATTAATGTCATTAAAACTCATACTAAATAACATTAAAGAATAAAATAAATCCTATCAATTGCAGGAAAGACCAATAATAATTCATAAAGATAGTTTAAACATAATTTCGTAGTAATATTAATATAAATAAATGAGATTAAAAAATCGTAATAAATAACATTCACTTCGGTCAATTATTATTAATGTCAATTAGTATTAGTAATATATTCGGTCAACAATACTATTTTTACGAATACTAAAACTAAAATCGTAATATTAGTATTAGTATTAGTTAGTATTAGTAATTATTAATAATTAATAATATATTCGTAAAAATAGTAATAGAATATTTTAATCCGGTCAATAAGATATAAATGAGATTAAAATTAAAAATTGTAATATTAGTTTTAGTATTTGTAATTTGATACGGTCAATAAAAATTAAATGAGATTAAAATTAAAAATGATAATATTAGTATTAGTATTAATAATATATTCGTAAATTAATTCGGTTAATTATTATTAATGTCATTAAAACTCATAATAAATATCATTAAAAAATGAATAAATCTTATTAATTGCAGACAATACCAATAATAATTAGAACAAATAGTAATATAAATAATATTAAACATAATTTCATTAAGATGGATTAAACCTAATTTCGTAGTAATATTAATATAAATAAATGAGATTAAAAAATCGTAATAAATAACATTCAATTCGGTCAATTATTATTAATGTCAATAAATAACATTAATTCTAACATAATAAAGATACATTAAAAATGATTAAATCTTATCAAACATAAATTCGAAAAAAGTAATATAAATAAATGAAATTAATTTTTTTAATAAATAACATTAAATTCGGCCATAACCCCAGCCCACAATATCCGGAAGTTTTTAAATATTTTCAAACTCCATAACTACCATACCTTAAATAATGCATCATTTTTAGAAATTCAATCAATCTCATTTATGAGACCCGATTCAAAACGGATCCTATCCAAACCCATTAACACAATCTGTCCATCCATACCCCACACTTAGGATCATTCAATGAAAACATTCACCAAGGATTATGATAGACCAAAAACTTATGATCAACATGAACAATCAAGAACACTTGATGAATAACCACACCCGTAATAATCCTCAAACAAACCAATCAACGACTCGGATTACCATGCACAAAAACCAAAACTTGGATCTGTCATGGAGTTCGATTTTAACATCTAAGATGCTAATAATCTTCAATCCAGAATCTTATACATCTCCTCAAACAAACACTCGGCCAAATGAAAAAACATCCAAACATTCAATAAATACGATCCATATATGTAAAGCAAGAAAATAATAAATCGGTGATTCAGTTCAATATTGTAACACGTTATTTTTCATGTAAATCTGATGACCGGTTATTTGAAAACACATTGTTCAACATGTGTTGCAAATGAACAAAACGATGACACTGAAGATTGGTTCCAGTTTATGAAATGGTTCCAGATTATAAATAACTTTTATAAACCACGATTTATAAACTGAATATCGAATCGAGTTTATCATATGGATGTATTTTATTGATTAGCGATAACATAAAAGTTTTACTCAAATCGGAACATATGATATGGCTATTTTAAAAGTTTATGAATCGGAACATATTATAATGGATGCAGTTCCGTCGATCTCAGTGAAGAAGATACATACCTAGAAGCAAGAATGCATAAAAAGAAGAGTGGTGAATGTTGGTTGGAAGATTTGTTAGTGAGGAATTGAGAGTGTGATGGAAGAATGTACAAAATTAAAATATAGAAAAGAGTATTTATAGGGACTAACTTGGAGCTCCATATTCAATATGGATACCTCAAACTCTCTCTAAAGCCTTGATTCAACCCAAGTGACCTCAATTATTATATAGATAGATTGTTGACATTGCATACAACATGAACTCTATATACAACTTAAATTATGTATAATTTGTTTAAAAAAACACCCTACTAAAGCCAGCCATATGTCAAAAGTAGACCATCCGACCATATAATCACATGCATATAGTGTAATTTACATAACCAGTCATCCTCAAATGGAAATGGAAATGAAAATGAAAATGGAAATGAAATTTGATGCGTGTCTATAACTCTGAACAAGCTACCGTTAAAGAATCGATGAGAATATAAAAGAGGGGTTAAAAAAGCTACATAACTAAGGTGTTTTATTAGTTTATTTAATTTTTATATATTTGGTTTACATTATTTATTTAAATTAATTTTAGAGTGTAGGTTTTGTTGACTGAAATTAATATTTTGATTATGGTTATTCAAGTTATGTCTCTAGTTAATATTTACGTTACTTTGACGAAAATTTAATATGTATACAAGTAGACTAGCTTTTATATATAGTGTGTGAGGTTAGCGTACAAAGACCATATTTCGTGAGAAGTGTGAAAATTATTAAAAAAATGTTATATAGACAACATATCTTGAACTTAGTAATGATGTTTTGGATTGTATAGGCTAAAATAACACAAACATAACAATTAAAAACACAAAAACAATTAACTTAAAACGCTATGCAAAAACATATGTTTAAATTATATATGTGTTTTAGCTGTGTGTTTTAGTTATGTTTTGAATTCCATGGCTATAATACATTACATTGTTTTCTAAGTTGTTGTGTTTATTATTTTTATAGCAAAAACAACTCAACCTTTACTATATATATGTGTGTAAAAACGTAGGGAGGGGAGGAAACAAATGAGAAGACAATTGAATTTGAGAATAAGAAGAATAAATCTTAGCCATAGATTAAAAATTTAAAACTAATCAAATAGTGTGTAAATAAAGTGCAAAAGTAACTTGATATTGATTAGTATGTATAGAGGTATAGTAGAAGTATAATTGCGGATGCATAATAATTTGTGTGTGGGTAGAAGTATAATTGTGTAGGAATAACTATATGGATTGTCGTGTGAACGTGTGTAGGTACAAGTATAGTTGTGTAGGTATATAGGCATATGGATTGTTGTCATGTGAATGTGTGTAGGTAGATGTATATTGTGTAGATATAACTTTATGGATTATCGTTATATTAATGTGTCCAGGTAGAAGTATAATTGTGTATATAAATTATATGCAATATTGTTAGATGCAAATGTGTAGGTGATTTTTTTTTTGAATTCATATGGAATTTTGTAATTTTTTAATACTACATTTTTTTTTTTGAAGGATTAGTTTAGTGGAAATCCTTGTATAACGCTAACCTAGCGGTTCCAAGTTCGAATCCCTACCCACACACCGGTGTCCTCCTTGCCTAAGCTCAAACCGTCACGGGGAATTTTTTTGTGATGTGCATGGATTGAACCTGTGACCTATCCCAGAATGGGAACCCCTAAGGAAAAACCCACCTTACCTCAAACCAACCAGGCTAGAAATCATTGGCAATATTTTTTTAATACTACATGGTTATGACAAATAAGTTATATGAATTTAAAATTTTGTAAATAAATAAAAAACAAAAGTGTTAATTTATTTTATTTGGATGCGTAAAAAGTGGAGTTGACTCAATTATTTTTTTTGAAGAATAACTTTCATAAACACCAAAAGAACACGACAAGCTATCATCAAGATGGGGAAAGCAAGCCAAAAACCATACAACCAAAAACAATTACATCAAATCAAATCAAATCTAGACCATCTATCCCAGTCCACTACACCTTGTTTGAACCTATGTTTATACCAAAGAAACGATAAGGTCTTTATATCCGTCACCAATTCTACCACTTTATACTCCTTACTGTCAAAATCTTACCATTCCTAGCTTTCCACAAAACCCAACATGCAATAATGATCACCCCCTTTAACACTTCCTATTTCTTACCCGTCAACCCGCACGTTTCATGAAGAACCACCAAATCTTTAACGTGGAAAACGTAAATGACCGGGATACGACACCATCTAGCTATGCCATTCCAAACGCCGACCGAGATGCCACAACCAGTAAATAAGTGCTTTGATGTTTCTTCGTCAATCTCGCACCAATTACTATTCGAATTAGTCACTTGGATATTCCTTCTTATCAATGCCATTTTAGTGGGTAGACGATCCAAAAAAAGCCGCCACATGAATATATTGCATTTGAGAGGAACCTATTTGCTCCAAGTAAAACCAAACCTCTCGCCATTCCCCAACGAACCATGCAGCCATTTTTTTATTTCAGCAACCGAAAACTCTTTATTGCGACCATTATACCAAAGGCAACTATCTTCCAAACCACTCATAACTACCCCATTCAAAAAGCTTCCAAAGTGTTCCTCTCTTGTAGCCCGTCTGTAGAGTTCAAACCCCTCGTCCATCTCCGTTGAACCACTCGGCTTGTCTCTATTATCCTCAAACGGTCCGAAACCAACACCTTTTTATCACGTTCTAATAAAAACAAGTTGACTCAATTAATGTATTCGACTATGAGGGGTGTTTGTTAGTCTCTTAATAAATCTCTTAATCATTAAACTCTTAACTATTAAGCTAATAAATAGTGCTGAACCATTCAGACTCTCTTAATGATTCAACACTTAATCAGATAGATCCTACCAAATATCCCCTAAGTTATTTTTTTACGGTAAAACAAATTTTTTGATTGGCTAGATTTATTTCTTTTCTTCTTACATGATTTTATTCTTATCATTTGAACCTTTTAGTTATTAACTAAGTATTAATTTAGGATTGAATGAATAGTGTCAGCTCTCTCTTATTGGTGGCTATTATTTTATATATTATTTTGTTTTTGTCAGATTTATTTAATAATATATAAAATAGGTTTCATTTTAAAAAGAAAGTTGTCTTAGTAGTGGAGTGCTTTGATGTGTGTTCTTCTTGCATGAGGTCATGGGTTCTAGGGTGTTTCCAAGCATTTATTTACAAAATTAATGAACCGCTCATTCTCATTGGTTGAGAGGGCCGGTGACAATGTTATGTATATTCTTTTACAACGTTATTTGATAATAAATATAATTAGTTTTAAATCAAAACTAAAGCTAGCTTGGTGGTGCAGTGGTTTGAGGTGTTTCCCCCTTACATGAGGGCAAGGGTTTAAGAGCAGCTGGAGTTTTTTTTTAGACAGCTTTATTTCATATTATATATAATTAGGTTGAATAAAAGACAAATTTGGTTGGTGATGTAGTGGTTTCAGGTGCACTTATTGAAGGTTAGGTCACAAGTTCTAAACTTGGTTTTGTAATTGTTTTTCCAGCTATTTTTTTATTGCCTAGGCTATCATTTTTAAGATTAACCTAAAAATTATAAAATTCCATATGATTTAATTATTTTTGTTGTCTCTTTGATTTTTTCTTACAAGTACCGCAACTCATGCAACAGAAACCATGATATCGAAAATCTTGATAAAACATATTACGTGCTGTTGTTAAAATTTTCAATTATAAACGTTGGATGTACATAATACAACTCTTAATAAGTTTTGCGTAGCTTAACCGAGTAAAAAAAAGTTCAAGATGAAGTAAGAATTACCCGGTGTACTGACGGGTGGTTCAAGGAACAACCCGTTATAGTGTTAAAACGCATAGATTAATCACATTTAATCATGATATTGCTTGGAGTTGGATAACTACGGTAGTTATGGATGCAGGTACGATAAGGGAGCTAAAATGGCGGAAAACGGGCTTTTGGAACGAATCGGAAGCATTGGAACGAGGTGGAAAGAAAGAAGAAAAAAATCAAGAATTTCAACAGGACCACCGTAGGCCTACGGCCTGGGCGTTCCCCTACGGTGGCCCAGGGACACAAAAGTCAGCCGTAGACCAGGCCTGAATGGCCGTATACTTTGAACCCTGGCCGTACCCTTACAGCCCAGCCGTTCCCCTACGGTGGCCACTGCACCATTTTGTAACTCCTTCATTTAAAGACCACTTTATGGTGCCTTATCATCATCTCTTCCATTGTGAACGTTTCTAAGCTTCTTGTGGGCGATTTTTGGCTGGTTTTATTGATTGGAGACTTATCACAAACATTGGTTTTATGTTTTTGATTCACATGAACATTACTATGATTGTTTTGATGATTCACCAAGTCATGCGAGGCTAAACTTTTGGTGATCATTTCGGGTGAAGGTTTTTCTTAAACTCTTGTGTGTGATTTCTTATATTTCTAGAATAATAACTTGGTACTTTGTCTTTGTTATTATGATGTATGAACAATTGCTTGTAATGTGTTGATTAATTTACCAATTTTTAGTCTCTATCGTTCGTTCTTGGTGTTGCTAACAACCGAGATATCACGGGAAGGATTGGGGTTGGTTATTGATTAATTGGTCATCGGGAAACAACCTCGCGTTAATATAATCCGAGTACTTTGTTCCCTTTTATCACAACAATTGCTTTTACATGAGTTATGTCTATGTAACTCTTTCTAGTGGAAATTTACACAAGTGTTTAGAGAAACCGGATCCTTGAATGATCATTGTTCCATAATTTGAAGAAACAAACTTAATTTTAAACAAGTAATTAGTTGTTCCTTTAGTTAAAATCAAAATACTCAAAATCTTAATCGTTTACTTTTTGTTTAAATAGTTTAATTGTAGTTAATCAGCAAAACTATAATTCACACATTTTCCACAAACTCCCTGTGTTCGATACCTTATTGCCACTATCTTTAGTTGTAATTGGGAAATTTTACGTGTACCACGACAAGCACGTCAAATTTTGGCGCCGTTGCCGGGGAGTAGTGCGCAACGTGTGTTAGTTAATAGTTTTGTTTGTTATTTTCGGGTTTACACTGGTTGTGTTTAGTGTGCAGGTACTTCAAGTGTATGCATACTAGAAGCTCTCACGAGTCATCACCGCTATTGTTTGATCCGGAAATTGAAAGAACTTTGAGGCGAAACCGAGTACTAGTCCGTGAAAACCGAGTTCTTGGTTCACCCACCTCACCTATCATACCAAGAAACATCATGCAAGAAGGCCAAATACCACCCACAACGGGTCAACCAATCACCTCAGTCATGCCAACTTCCACACAACCACTACCAAATGCAACTTTACCTCATGAAATTCCACCAACTCATACCACCCAACCAAACACTACCCAAGTTCAATCAACCTTCACCCTTAGCCCATCCGCTACAATTCCACCATTCACTCATTTCTTCCCAACAACGGGTCAATCATCTTCAACTCATCAAATTCCACATGGGTCGACCGTTGTTCATACCTCTACTTACCAACCACCAAACCACTCGGGTTTCCAATACTCGGGAGTTCAAGGAGGTAGATATGATGAAGTATATGAAGAAGAGTATAGTGGATACAATGACGAGGGTTATTATTATGGGGATGATGGAGGGTATGTTGGAAGTCAAGGAGGAGTGGGTCAACAAAGTCAACCCATTCAACAATTTCAATTACAAAATTCGGGTAATTTACCGGTTGGTGTGCAACACGTGAGACCACCGGGACCGCGATTTCCGCGTCCTCTGCCATTGCAACAAGTGCCTCCATATGGGCAAAATCAATTTCAAAGGCCAATGCAACAACAACCGCCCATGCATCAATATCAACATCCTCAACAATTTGCACCTCAAGGGCCTATGCAAGGGCAAATGGGTCAACCAAGAGCACCATTGGGTGCCCCTCGAAGAATTCACCGGGAAGCCGTTAGAGGAATTGAAGCCCATTTTAAACCCATTATCACTAACAATCCTTCACCAATAGTGATTCCTCATCATACGGATGGGAGAACTTTTGAAGTTCGAACAACCGCATTGCAAAGTCTTCCAAAGTTCAAGGGTCTAGCAACGGAATAACCTTATTTTCATTTGGAGACTTATGATTCTATTTGTAACACTATTGGGGGTCAAGGATTTACTCCGGATGATGTCAAGTTGGTTCTCTTTCAATTCTCCTTAGAAGACAAAGCAAAAAGATGGTTCCACACTTTACCATCCGCATCAATTTTCACATGGGCCGACATGCAACAAATCTTTTTGGATGAGTTCTATACATCCCAAAAGACTAATGATGCAAGACGAAGTTTGAGGAGTTTTCAACAACAAGCGGGAGAGATGTTTCATGAAGCATTTGAGAGGTTTAACATGATGTTACGAAATTGCCCTCACCATGGTATCCAACTATGGGAATTGTTAAATGCTTTTCATGAAGGCTTGATACCGGAGGATGCACGAGATCTTATGTCCATCACAAATGGTACTTTTGGTACAAATTTTGAACAAGATGATTGGGCATACTTAGAGCAAATGGCGGTGACTTCAAAAAGGAAGGCTCAATCCTCAAGAAGGGCGAGACATGTGCTTCAAAGACCACAAGTGCATGCGGTAGAAGGTGGTAATGCGCAAACTACCAATCAATTGTATAATGTTTGCAACACTTGTCAAGAAATAGGCCACACGGCGGAGGTTTGTGGAGTGGGTGCTCAAGAAGCACCAAGTGAAGAAGTGAATGCTATTCAAGGGGGTGGGAGAAATTATGATATGAACTCCAACACTTACCACCCCGGGTTACGAAATCATCCCAATTTTCGATATGGGAATGCTTCCAATCAATTGAACCCGAACTTTCAAGAGTCTCATGGTAACTTTGCACCTCGTCAACAATACAATCAAGGCAATTATAGAGGTGGAGGTAACCAAGGGTATCTTGGGAAGTTTCAACCAACGGGTCAAGGTAATTCGGGTCAAGGTTCATCAAGTGGGAATGAAGTTATGGATATGCTTAGAGCTATGCAACAAGATATGCAAAAGAGGAACCAACTTGATGAAGCTCGAATTCAAAAAGATGAAGTTCGTGACAAGAGCATTCAAGCATTGACAACTCAAATGGGCCAACTAGCAACCGATGTGGCGGAATTGAAGAAAAGCAAAGGTCAACTTCCTAGTGACACAAAGGTAAATCCGTCCCATGGCTCATCAAGAGGTAATAATGTTAATGTTAATCAAGTGAGTGTGTTGAGAAGTGGTAAGGAATTTAAAGTTAATATGTCTTCGGATGTTGTTGAGGGGGTGGTTGAAGACATAACGGGTAATGAAAGTGATAATGATGAAGTTTCACCGGTTTTACAAAAAGAAATAAATGTTAAAAAACCGGAAGTGAGTGAGAGTGAGAAAATTGAAAATGAGCCGAATCAAGTTCCATTTCCATCGGCTCTACTTGACCCGGGTAAGAAAAATTTTATTGCATCAAGAGGTCCCCAAAAAGAAGAAATGTGGGACATGTTTAAACAAGTAAAAATAAATCTTCCTTTACTTGATGCAATAAAACAAGTACCCGCATACGCTAAGTTTTTGAAAGAATTATGTACACAAAAGAGGCAACAAAAGAAAAAAATGCCTAAGCGGGTAAATGTTACGGGTCAAGTGAGTGCAGTTTTGAATGGGGAGCTTCCTCCTAAGCTCCAAGATCCGGGCACGCCATTAATAAATATTCAAGTTGGTAATTTTCAAATGGCAAAGGCGTTGCTAGATCTTGGAGCCGGGGTGAGTATTTTACCGGGTGGGTTATATGATCAATATGACTTTGGTCCATTAGCGAGGGTGGAGACAACGGTTGTTTTAGCCGATTTGTCTCATAAGTTACCCCGGGGGATGGTTCAAAACGTCATTGTTAAAATTGATGAATTTTATTACCCGGTTGACTTTTTGGTATTGGATTATTCATCCACTGAGTCAAAACAACAGCAAAATGTCATATTGGGTCGACCATTTTTTAACACCGCACATGCGGTAATTGATTGTAGATTTGGTACGGTCGACATGACATTTGGAAACCGGAAAATGCGTTTAAATGTTTTCACTAACAATACTAATGATTCCGGTGTTGAAGAATGTTTTATGGCAGATGTTATTGAGGGATGCAATCCAGGTGAGTATGAGAAAGACGGAATGGAACTTTGTGCTTGTAATTTTTCTGAACAGGTACATGTGGTTGATTTGGAGAATGAAGAAGAAAAGCAAGATGTGCTAGCTTTGAAGGAGGGTCGACCACCATGGTCCCACCAGTTTGATAGTTTGCCAGTGGAGATTGATTCGGGCACCAAACCATCATTGGAGGTGCCACCAAAGTTGGAACTCAAAGACTTGCCAAGCCATTTGAAGTATGCTTTTCTAGGGGATGATGACACTTTACCGGTCATTATTGCCTCTAATTTGGAGGTGGCTCAAGAGCAAGCATTGTTGAAGGTGTTGAAAGAAAACAAGGGGGCTATTGGGTGGACGATTGCCGATCTCAAAGGAATTAGTCCATCCATTGTGATGCACAAAATTATTACCAATGAAGATGCAAAGCCCACAAGAGAAGCACAACGGAGATTAAATCCTAATCTAAGGGAGGTAGTGAAAAAGGAGGTAATTAAATGGTTAGATGCGGGAATTATTTATCCTATTTCGGATAGCTCTTGGGTAAGTCCTACTCAAGTGGTACCTAAGAAGTCCGGTATTCAAGTAGTCAAGGATGAAAGTGGTGAACAAATTGCAACTCGACCCGTTACCGGGTGGCGAGTGTGCATTGACTACCGAAAATTGAATGCCGCCACTTCTAAGGATCATTTCCCACTTCCTTTTATTGACCAAATTATTGAAAAACTTTCGGGTCAAAAATACTATTGTTTCTTAGATGGGTATTCGGGTTATAATCAAATTGCAATCCACCCGGATGACCAACACAAGACCACCTTCACTTGTCCATATGGTACTTTTGCCTTTAGGCGGATGCCATTTGGCTTGTGCAATGCACCGGCTACTTTCCAACGATGTATGATGAGTATTTTCTCGGACATGGTTGGAGAGTCGCTAGAAGTGTTTATGGATGATTTCTCAATATTTGGCACTAGTTTTGATTCTTGTCTCAATGAATTACAAAAAGTTTTAAAAAGATGTGTTGAGAAAAATTTGGTGCTAAGTTGGGAGAAAAGCCATTTCATGGTGCAAGAGGGAATTGTGTTGGGGCATGTGATTTCGGAAAGAGGGATGGAGGTGGACAAGGCAAAAATTCGTGTTATTTCATCATTGCCACCACCGAAAAATGTAAAGGGGGTAAGATCATTTTTGGGGCATGCCGGGTTTTATAGACGGTTCATTAAAGGTTTTAGTGTCATTACAAAGCCTTTATGTAATTTATTATTGAAGGATGTTCCATTTGATTTTACTAATGAATGCTTGCAAGCTTTTAATGTTTTGAAGGAACATTTGGTGAAGGCTCCTATTTTGCAACCACCGGATTGGTCGAAGCCATTCGAAATAATGTGTGATGCAAGCGACACAACAATTGGAGCGGTCTTGGGTCAAAGAGTTGACAAGAAGCCGGTGGCAATTTACTATGCGAGCAAAACTTTGTCCGAAGCGCAACTGAATTACACCACAACCGAAAAAGAACTATTAGCGGTGGTGTATGCTTTGGACAAGTTTCGTTCGTATATTTGGGGGAGCAAGGTGGTGGTATATTCGGACCATAGTGCGGTTCGATATTTGATGGAGAAGAAAGATGCTAAACCAAGATTGATTAGATGGGTTTTGTTGCTCCAAGAGTTTGATTTGGAGATTCGGGATAAAAAAGGAAGCGAGAATGTTGTAGCGGATCACTTGTCTCGAATTCCGATGGAAGGGAGTGATGATATGACTGAAATAAATGAAAGATTTCCGGATGAGCAACTTTTAGCATTATCAACCCAAGCCGCACCGTGGTATGCTCATTATGTTAATTATTTGGCCACAGGTGCTATTCCGGATCATTGGACCAAGAAACGACGACAACAATTCATGGTCCAAGTGAAACAATATATTTGGGATGAACCGGATCTTTTCAAGATTGGACCCGACCAAGTGATTCGAAGATGTGTCCCCGAGGTGGAAGTTAAAGAAATTTTGGCACATGCTCATTCTTCCGCTTGTGGTGGGCATTTTAGTGGGCATAAAACTGGTTATCGGGTGCTTTCATGTGGGTTTTATTGGCCTACAATTTTTAAGGATGCTTGCCAATTCGCTCGGAATTGCTTAAATTGTCAAAGGTTGGGGAGTATATCAAAAAGGGATGAGATGCCGATGCAACCAATCTTGGTTGTGGAAATATTTGATGTTTGGGGCATCGACTTTATGGGGCCGTTTCCTAATTCAAACGGGTTTTTGTATATTTTAGTAGCGGTGGATTATGTCTCCAAGTGGATTGAAGCAGTTGCCACAAGAACAAATGACCATTCGGTTGTTTGTAAATTTGTTCAATCCAATATTTTTGCCCGGTTTGGTGTGCCTAGAGTGATTATAAGCGATGGTGGTTCACATTTCAAGAATTTTAATTTCGGGAAGCTATTGAAGAGATATGGTGTGAACCACCGGATTGCTACACCGTACCATCCACAAACAAGTGGACAAGTCGAAGTGTCCAACCGTCAAATAAAGGAGATTCTAATGAAGACGGTAAGAGTTGATAGGAAGGATTGGTCGGGGAAATTGGATGATGCTTTGTGGGCGTACCGAACGGCCTACAAAACTCCCATTGGTACAACGCCTTATCGGATGGTATATGGAAAAGGTTGTCATTTACCAATGAAGTTAACGCATCGAGCACATTGGGCAGTGACAACGGTGAATGCGGATTATGATGAAGCGGGCAAAACGAGGAAGTTACAACTGAGTGAGATTGAAGAAATTAGAGATGCGGCATATGAATGTGCGTCGGCCTATAAAGACAAACTTAAGAGAGTTCATGATGCCAAGTTGAGGAAGAAAACCTTTGAGGTGGGTCAAAAGGTTTGGTTGTACAATTCAAGACTCAAGATGTTCGCGGGGAAGTTGAAAAGCAAATGGATGGGTCCTTACATAGTTTGCCGGGTTGGTGAGTATGGTGATGTTGAAATTTTGGATGAGATTACTGGCAAGCAACAAACGGTAAACGGACACCGCTTGAAACCGTATTTGGAGGGCAACGATATCAACTACTTGGAGATGGATAAATCGGGCTACATTCTAAGCCCGGTTGAGGAGACGTGATCAAGAGGCCCAGGTTTTGTAGTGTAAATAGTAGATTTTTTACTTTATTTTATTTTATTTTATTGCATACTTTTTGTTTTTGATCGAAGCCCGTGTTTGAAACAAGTGTGGGGACGTTTCGGTCGCGACACGGTTCTAGCACTATGTTGAGGACAACATAGGTTTTTCGAGGGGGTAGGGTAATTTTTATGATAAAAAAAATATAAAAAATTACTAATTTTTTAGTATTGTTAGTGTGCTTAAAAAAAAAAAAAAAAAAAAAAAATTGTGTCAGGTCTACCGTAAGGGGACGGTATCACCGTACCCCTACGGTGGAGCTGACATTTTTGTGAATCCCTACGGTCATTCTCCCCTGCCCAACGGTAAGAATTTTGGCAAAGTTATACCGTATCCCTACGCCACCACCGTACCCTTACGGTGGGGCCTGGGAAGCCAGACTGTCGCGTTACGTAACTTTAAAAAAAAAAAAAAAATTCATTCACTCTTCTCTAATTTACGGTCCATTCACATACACACACAATCACTTAACTTCTTTCTTCTTCTTTCTTTCTTCACAATCCCTCAAGAACACCCACTTCTTCTCCATCTTCAATCCTCCATAACTCCTTCAATCTTTCACCAATCTTAGTGATTTTTGGGTCCATCTTGACTAGATTTTCATCTAGTTTCTGATTTTGGGGAGTATATTGGAAAATAAACACGTTTTTGGGGTCGAATCAAAACCCTAAAAATCGTGATATTGGGGCTTTTTCTTGTTTTCTTGTGTTCTTGCATCCTCTAATCTAAGGTATGTTTCTTATTTGCTTAGTTTTTATGCTACATTGTAAGATTTTAGGGTTTGGTTTTTATTTAGATTATACCCACTTGCTTGTTAATAATGTGGTATGTAAATAGTTTGTTTGGTGATAATATGGTAGTAGTAGTGTTGTTGAAATGAAAATTGTTAGTTTTTGGTTATGTTATGATTGTAGAGGCGTCATGCCCAATTTTTGTCAAACCAATAATGAAATTTGCACTTAATAACATCTACTACCATAGTAACAAGCAAGTGTGGGGATGTTTTCGGTTATGTTTACTGATTTGATTTGTTTTGTTTGGTGTGTTTTGTTTTTGTGTTTGCTTGTTTGTACAGTGTATAGGAAATGGCACGCACGGGAGAAGCCGCGGGGTCAAGCTCGTCTGCTGCTAAAGCTAAGGGAAAGCAACCTGCCCAGCAACCGGCTCAGCAGTACAAAAGAAGAAAGTATGTTCCTCAAAACAATGAATCCGATACGGAGATGGAACAAGCACCGCAAGCATCTCAAGCACCGGAGGTTCCAAGGCTAAACCCGGCTGATAAGCCGGAATGGAAGTCGGGACCGTTGAGTGATAAACCAAGGATGTGGCAACCCACTCTATTCCATGATCAAATGAAAAAGTTGACAGACCGGGGTGGTGCCTTTATCTATGAAAGGGAGGTGAGCCGAAAAGATTTTGAGGGTTTTGGTGTGTTTGACAGGTTTAAGGCATTAGGATGGGAAGCTGCGCTTCACTGCTATGATGGAGAAGAAAAGAGGGTATTTTTGGATGAGATAGAAGAATGGATGGCTACTTTAAGATGTCCGAGATACGATTCAGCATCCAAAATGAAGCTAATTGGTGAGGTCAATGGAGTAGAAGTGGAGATGTCTTACGAGACATTGCGTAGGCTTGCGAAGTTCGACAGTTTACCGGCGAAAGAGTATAAGAACCCGCATATCAATGACTTACTGATCACTCCAGAAAAGCATCCAAGTTGGATGGCTATGTTGGACGACTTGTTCCTGCCGGGTACTTATTCTAGTACTTTATATCGACGAAATTTGAAGATAGAGCCTAAACTGTTGCTGAATATTCTCATCTTGAATGTGCTACCGAGACGTGCTGACAAGGAGCAAGTTCGTTATTCTGAAGTCCCCATTTTATATGCTTTGACACATGGTGGCCCGAAATTCTCTTTTCGGTATTTGGTTTTGAATCATGTGTGGATTTGTAGGAACTTGAAGGAAAGGTCAATTATTCCATACTGTCGAATAATCACTGGGCTGTTGAAACAGCAAGGTGCAATCACTGAAGAAGATCAAGGAAGGAAAAGGAAGAAATTTAACCAGATTGATCTTGCTACAATGGGGCCTGGTTGGGTGTATTCTGAATCTGGAAGGTATCACAAATTAAAGAGTGGTGGTCAAAAGTGGAGGATGTTAAAGAAGGATGCGCGGGCACTTCTGCCCGGCGAGGAGGATGAACCTGAGAGTGCGGATGAAAGACCACCAAGTGATGATGAGGATGATGAAGACAACCCGTTTGAAGGACAGTTGAATATTGGTCAAGGTAGTTCAAGTGGTATGCATGGTGGTGGTGGATATTATGATTTCACGGAGCGAGCGTATGTTGACGGTTGGGCACACGGGGGGACAATGCAGCAGGTAATTGAGAGTCAACGTCCTCCCGCATCTGTTTTTGATTCTTGGTCGGGCCCTGAGCGTTCGATGTTTGACTACCAAACTATGATGAGCGCAAGCATTGAAAGGAATATAAAGGCGGGGTTTGATAGGCAAGAAATGTGGAACCGGGCACACGCCTATTCCCATGAGGTGGAGATCAACAATCGTTTCATAGACGACCAGAATCGAAGGATGAATGATGATTGGCACGCAGGAAGGCCGGTGGTAGCAAATCCACAACCGGTGGACTATAGCTCTTTACCACCCTATGATGGAAGCATGTCTTATCCCACTCCGCCACTTCATCATTCGCAATGGGTGGACCCGATGCAACAACAACAACAAGCTCCGGATCAAGGTGGAAGTGATAGTGGCGCATTTGGATTTGGAGAATGGAACGACTTGCTGACCTCTGTGTTCGGGCCACCTCAACCCCGCTACTATTGACCAGGTCGTGTTTTTTCCTTTGTAAATAGTGTATATTTTGCTTTGTTTGATTTCTTTATGTTTCGGGATTGGGTGGTAGGTTGGTTGACGAATTGATGATTATGGGCTTGGGTTGTGATAGAAGGTGGTGCATCATTTTGTTTCTTTCTTAGTCTTAAAAAAAAATGAAAAAATGAAAAATACCAAAAAGAAGTTTGTGGTTGAGTCGTGAAGCTTTGATATCATGTTGACAAAGTGGAAGCGATCGTTTTCTCCTAAAACCGTACATTGGGGACAATGTATCCCAAGTGTGGGGATGGGGGAAAATTTTTAAAATTTTTTGAGGTTTTTACATTTTTTAGTCAAGCGTAAATGTTTTGGAAATTGGAACACCTTGAATCAACCTCAATAGACACACCGGCAACCCTTAACACCCCTTTTATTCTTGGTGAGAGTTTAAGCCACGCTTGTAGATAAATAATACCTTTCTTTCTTTGAGAGAGTGGCAATGGGTGGTGGGTGCACTAGAACTTGTGCTTGAATGCGACTTGAATTTTTGAGTGAACATAAGTGTAGAGATGATAAGGGCACTAGGAAGCTAGGTAGCTTTGTTAGTTTGAGTGAGAGTGTGGGAATTGGGGGGTTGGACCTCATGCACTATATATATGAGCTTGGTAGCGAGAGGGGCGGGGGTTTGGACATGTAGTTGCTTATCTTTGAGCCTAAAAGCCTATCGATTGTTAACCCTTTAGCTAGTTCCCTAAATAAATACCCAACTTGACCCGGTCTTGTGTGTTTAAACAGAGTATTAGTGTGTTATTTTAGTATTACAAGTTGAAGTTTTAGTTGAGTGTGTTCGTATGTGTATGTATTAGTGTTCTTGATGTATTGAAAAAGAAAAATAAAAAAAAAATGAATGAAAAAAAAAAAAGAGAAGAAAAAAAAAAGTGGTATCTATTATAATTTTGTTCGTACTTGTGTTTGCGTGTGTTAGTTATGTGTGTGTCGTTGTGGAATAAAAGACCGGGTTAAGTTATGCGCTACTAAAAATATACCCCATTCCCTACCTCTACACTTAGCCACATTACAACCCGACAAGCCCCTTTGATTTGCACTTATGTTTAGCATGTAAGAGGAGGGTTGATTCAAGTACAAGCTTATGGTTGCGCACTCATTCGTTTGCCTTTTTGTGTGTCTAGCTCATCTATGCTAGAGCTTACTTGTAGCCGAGAGGAGAGATATTGTGAGGGGTGTGTCGATTTGGGTGTTGAGGATAGGTTAATACAAGGACTATGTGTGATGCTTGACTTTAAAATGATTGTTTTTTTTAGAAATAGAGTTTTGGTGGATTGCTTGGGACAAGCAATGGTTAAGTGTGGGGATGTGACGGGTGGTTCAAGGAACAACCCGTTATAGTGTTAAAACGCATAGATTAATCACATTTAATCATGATATTGCTTGGAGTTGGATAACTACGGTAGTTATGGATGCAGGTACGATAAGGGAGCTAAAATGGCGGAAAACGGGCTTTTGGAACGAATCGGAAGCATTGGAACGAGGTGGAAAGAAAGAAGAAAAAAATCAAGAATTTCAACAGGACCACCATAGGCCTACGGCCTGGGCGTTCCCCTACGGTGGCCCAGGGACACAAAAGTCAGCCGTAGACCAGGCCTGAATGGCCGTATACTTTGAACCCTGGCCGTACCCTTACGGCCCAGCCGTTCCCCTACGGTGGCCACTGCACCATTTTGTAACTCCTTCATTTAAAGACCACTTTATGGTGCCTTATCATCATCTCTTCCATTGTGAACGTTTCTAAGCTTCTTGTGGGCGATTTTTGGCTGGTTTTATTCATTGGAGACTTATCACAAACATTGGTTTTATGTTTTTGATTCACATGAACATTACTATGATTGTTTTGATGATTCACCAAGTCATGCGAGGCTAAACTTTTGGTGATCATTTCGGGTGAAGGTTTTTCTTAAACTCTTGTGTGTGATTTCTTATATTTCTAGAATAATAACTTGGTACTTTGTCTTTGTTATTATGATGTATGAACAATTGCTTGTAATGTGTTGATTAATTTACCAATTTTTAGTCTCTATCGTTCGTTCTTGGTGTTGCTAACAACCGAGATATCACGGCAAGGATTGGGGTTGGTTATTGATTAATTGGTCATCGGGAAACAACCTCGCGTTAATATAATCCGAGTACTTTGTTCCCTTTTATCACAACAATTGCTTTTACATGAGTTATGTCTATGTAACTCTTTCTAGTGGAAATTTACACAAGTGTTTAGAGAAACCGGATCCTTGAATGATCATTGTTCCATAATTTGAAGAAACAAACTTAATTTTAAACAAGTAATTAGTTGTTCCTTTAGTTAAAATCAAAATACTCAAAATCTTAATCGTTTACTTTTTGTTTAAATAGTTTAATTGTAGTTAATCAGCAAAACTATAATTCACACATTTTCCACAAACTCCCTGTGTTCGATACCTTCTTGCCACTATCTTTAGTTGTAATTGGGAAATTTTACGTGTACCACGACAAGCACGTCCTGTACCGCAACGCGCACGGGTAAAAATCCTAGTAAAAGCTTATTTATACTTTTATGCTGTTTTGATAACTTTTGATATATATTTCTTTATTTTGGCTATTCTCTAAACTTAGTACTATAAGAGCATTCACAATAGATGCTCCATATTAGTGTGAGGGGGCCTCTATATTATATAGAGTGAGTATAAGTGGTTGTGAGTAGAGGAGAGAGAAAATATATAGAGGAGACACTGTTCACCAGTAAATTTGGAGAAGACACTGTTCACCCTCTATAATTTTTTAATATTTTTAAAAGTGGTTGTGAGTAGAGGAGAGAGAAAAGGTAATGATAAAAGTATAGAATAAGTATTATTAAATAGAAAATGAGAGAGAAATATAGTGATTTTTAGTGTAATTATTGAGATAGAGATGGTGTATTTAGTGTGAATGCTCTAAAGCATTCACACTAAATACTCCATCTCCATCTTTATAACTGCACTAAAAATCACTACCTTTCTCTATTCTTCTTTATTTAATAATACTTATTCTATACTTTTATCATTACCTTTTCTTTCTCCTCTACTCACAACCACTTTTAAAAATATTAAAAAATTATGGAGGGTGAATAGTGTCTCCTCCAAATTTACTGATGAACAGTGTCTCCTCTATATATTTTCTCTCTCCTCTACTTACAACCACTTATACTCACTCTATATAATATAGAGGCCCCCCTCACACTATTGTAGAGTGTCTACTGTGAGAGCATTCACAATAAACACTCCGGGGCTGTTTGGTAGCCTCTTAATGAGGCTCTTAACCATTCAGTGCTGAATGATTCAGCATTCAACGCGTTTGTTTCAGCCTCTGAATGGAATGGTTAAGGCTGAATTATTAAGACTTGGTATGTTGCTAAACCATTAAGCACTGAATCATTAAGCACTGGACTAGGCTGAACCTTAATGAAACTCTCATACCAATGTGGGACAAGAAAACTAACAATTAAGAGGTCCAACTTAATGATTCAGCACTTAACCATTCAGACCTCTTAACCATTCAGAGCTCTTAATAATTCCGCACTTAATCAACCAAACAACCCCTCTATCTCCATCTCAATAATTACACTAAAAATCACTACATTTCTCTCTCCTTTTCTATTTAATAATACATATTCTATACTTTATCATTACCTTTTCTCTCTCCTCTACTCACAACCACTTTTAAAAATATTAAAAAATTATGGAGGGTGAACAGTGTCTCCTCCAAATTTACTGATGAACAGTGTCTCCTTTATATATTTTCTCTCTCCTCTACTCACAACCACTTATATTCACTCTATATAATATAGAGACCCCCTCACACTAATACAGAGCATCTAATGTGAATGCTCTGAATGCTCTAAGAGCATTCACATTAAATCCCTTATCTCCATCTCTAATTCTCTATAATTACACTAAAAATCACTATCTTTCTCTCTGCTTTTCTATGTTGATTAAGTGCTGAATCATTAAGAGGTCTGAATGGTTAAGAGGTCTGTATGGTTAAGTGCTGAATCATTAAGTTGGACCTCTTAATGGTTAGTTTTCTTGTCCTACACTGGTATGAGAGTTTCATTAAGGTTCAGTTTAGTTCAGTGCTTAATGATTCAGTGCTTAATGGTTCAGCAACATGTCAAGTCTTAATGATTCAGCCTTAGCCATTCCATTCAGAGGCTGAAACAAACGCGCTGAATGCTGAATCATTCAGCACTGAATGGTTAAGAGTCTCATTAAGAGGCTACCAAACAGCCCCTTATTCTATACTTTTATCATTACCTTTTCTCTCTCCTCTATTCACAACCACTTTTAAAAATATTATAAAATTATGGAGGGTGAACAGTGTCTCCTCCAAATTTACTGATGAACAGTGTCTCATCTATATATTTTCTCTCTCCTCTACTCACAACCACTTATACCCACTCTATATAATATAGAGGCCCCCCCCTCACACTATTATGAAGCATCTATTGTGAATTCTCTAAGGTATCTATTAATTTTGTCTTTTCTCTTGCAAGAGAAAACTACAATAAGAATGATTATTTTCGTGCGTTACCGATATGAGAAAATCACCCATTTGGTCGTCTTTGTACCAATAGACTAATTGTACTTTTGACACCAAATTCAAAACAATAGCTGGTCAGTTGTCCAACAAACACAAGTTTGAATTTTTTTTTCTCATCTTGTTCTTATATGCACAAATTCATTAAATTTTCATGTAAATACACTTCATCGAATCATCGGTGATATTAGTCAAATTGATTCACTTAAAGAAAATCATCATCATGCACTACAAATACCATAATGCATGTTCAAATAAAACCCTTAAGAGTTTAAGGCTTATTAAAAAATCATAAGATAGCAAATCCAAATTAAGAAATGATACATATAGCTCAAAGAACCGATTTTATACCAATTTTGAAGTTTCACTAGCTAGTTGTGTAATAAAATCCGATTTAAACTAGCCAACAAATTGAGTCTCCCTGTTCCCACAAACAACCCTTTTCAAACCTCCAACAATTTTTTATTTTATGTATTATATAGTAGATTAAAGTGTAATAAAAATTAAACAACGCCAAGTAAAGACCATTTTTAACCGGTGGTTTTCTCCAATAATTTGTATATAAGGTGGAAACAACTACATTACTATCTATTAGTTTTTGAACTTGATGAATAGTAGTTACCACATGCGTGCCCCGTTTTCTAATTAGACCAATCTCTTTGGATTGATGCGGATGACGCGTGTAAAAATAAGCCCACATGTCTGTTTCATTGACTTTAGCAACATCATACATCTTATCAAGAAAACATACATCAACTATTCAACTTATTATCTAAAAGGGTTTTAGGATTCATACACCCCGTGACATCATATTTAGGGTGTATGACATCACATTCTGAGTATGTGGCAGCTTCCTATTGGTGTGTGATATGGGCCAGGGTGTATGAATCTTAAAGTAGGGGTGTATGAATCCACAACCCCTATCTAAAATTATCCAATTCTCAAATGACTTTCATGGACAACCTAAACATGTTTGATTATAGATTGGTAAACTTCAAAGACATTCAATATATACTACGATACATTTTGGAAAAACTTCACTTAATTTTATTTATATAACCTAAACATATTTGATTATAGATTGGTCACCTTCAAAGACATTCAATATATATTACGATACATTTTGGAAAAACTTCACGTATTTTATTATATAAATTAGTAGCAAAATTGATTTTTTAGGCTAACATGTAATACATGTTATAAGAAAACTACTATTATGCTCGTTGGTGTTCACCATGAGCATGTGGCGTATCAAGCAGATATAAATACCAACACGATTGATTGTACAGTAATGTTCCGTAAAATTTACAGTTGCTAATTTTAACTAATATCGTTGACTGTATACTTATATATAACAAAATTTACAATTTATTACTTTAACACATAACACATTTAAGTCTAATCTAGTCCTTAACGTCTTTGGGAGCTTTGTAATGCATGTATAGTGCGTCAATGGCCACTTGCAACTCCACTTAAGTTTTACGGATGCCACTTACTTTCTCGGTTAATTCGTTAATTTTTTAATGTTACTCGACGATCAGAATTGATGATATTCTCCAACATGTATTGAGACATACCAAAAAACTAACACTGAACGATAAGAAGATGTAAAATCGTTGCACGCCCATTGCAGCGTGTTAATGCGAAAAAAATAGACCGAAATGTAAAACATAGAAAAAAATTACTAAGTAGATCTAGGACCTGCGTGTTGCGAAAAAACCTGTCAAACAAAAAAATATATGAAAACACTATGAACCCTATACGCACATTGCGGCATACTAACTAGCAATATTTAGAACAACATATAAAATGAAAAACATGAAAAGATGAAAAGTATAAGACCAAAGCTGAAAGTAAAAAAGAGTAGTGATTAAATTGCAAAAGATGAAAAGATTTGGGTTAAAAGTAAAATGGTCTAAGGGGTTATAATGCAAAAATGGAAACTGTTTAGTTAAATTTGAAAGATTAAATAATTCAAATGGGTTAAATTGCAAAAGATGGAAACTTTTGAGTTAAAAGTGAAAAATCACTAAAAATACACTTCAAGCATAGGGTACAACACAAAAAAAAAACAACTTGCTAATTATAGTGTGGATTATATGGAGTTGCTATCAAGCCGTATACAATTCCCATATGAATTCTTAGACCATCCCCAACGCAAAGCATTTGGGGTGCATTTGTAACATTGATGATGAGTTGGAATAGAGAGAGTGAAGAAAGAGAGCATAAAGTTCTTGGCTAAGTGCATGCATTTGTTGAGAGAAGTGAGTAGTGAAGTGATTTGGCAAAAAAATTTAATGAAGAAAGATAAAGAGGAAAGAAAGTGAGTACTGAGGTGATGTGGTAAAATTGTTTTTGCAAGAATTACCGTTTACATTAGTGATGGTCTTATGGAAATTAGTAGCAACAATTACCATTAGTCGGTTTTGCATAAAAGTATAGTAGAGATTTGTAAGTAGACTTCGTGTTTGTCCCCAACTAGTGATAGGTCAATATTAGTCGTAGGCAAGGTTAATCATGTGAAAAGTAGCGTTTCGTTTGAGTTAGAATATAAGTTGAAATGTTTAGTTTTGAGGCGAATGGCTACCGGGCGTATGAGCCATACGCCTTGTCTTTTAGGCGCCTGATCTAGAGTTGGCGAATGTGAGTGTGTATAAATACGACACTTAGCCATTTCTCCTCCAACACTCAAAAACCTTTTGCTCGCTAGCTAGTTTGTGTGTAACAAATTGTTGCCGAAATTTTGTTTGAATCGAATATTGTGTTAACCATGCATCTTGTGTCGTTTCCTACATCTATCAAACACCCCATTTATTGTTTCCCCTCTAAACAGGTTATACATTATTTACCAATTCTTATATCGGATTTATACGAGAAATCTGTGACACCTGGCAAATTCAGGTTAACAACGTTGTCTAGATTAAAGTCTACCTTAGCGAGTCACGCGTATATTATACTTAACTGGGTTAGTTGAGTCGTGTTATGGTTCGGGAACTGTTATTTTAGTCTAGAGGATCGTTAGATATCAGTCTAGAGAATCAGTAGATGTCAGTCCTTAACCAAGTGTACAAAGGGTGACGATTCGTAGAATCGTCAAAGCATTGGGAACATACAAGTCTCGAGTCCCGGGAATTGGTGAACGAGTGTGAATGTGTTTGTTTTTCAAGTATTACGTGTTTACAATCATTATGTGACTTGTCGGTATGTGAAAATGTGTTAACATATGTTAAAACGGGGTTTAACGCGCAAAATACGCAGACTCAACCCCTATAGGCGATTAGGGAGGGCTAATCGCCTATATGCTAGGCGATTAGCAGGCTAATCGCCTAAAGGGGTGGCGATTAGCAGCCCTAATCGCCTGCAACTGCTGCATAATCGCCTGCAACGTACTTGACGACTAAAAACGACTATAAATACAATACTTGACCTCCTAAACTTCATTATAACAACCCTAGTCGTCCCACAACTCGCCCCAACACACACACACAACCTCTGGAACACGATTTTTGATCAAAACACACGATTTCAAGCCTATTACATCAATCTATCATAAACCCAAGGTGTGATTTTCATTCATGCAACTTTAATAATGTTTTTACTCAATCCCTAATGGTCCAGACCTGTTTATAAATGTATGTGCCTTCTGAAATTCGTAAAAAAAACCGTTGTTAATTGGATTCTAGCTATTATGCATGTTGTATGTGTGTTTATAATTAAAATATAGGGTTTTTGGTGATTCAAGAATGATTGCTAACATGATTTTTAGGTAGTTACAGATTGATGATGATAGCATGTTGATGAGATCTGAGTAATTGCTCATTAGGGTTTCGGTTATGCATGTTAATATGATGTTTCATGCTATGTGTATTGTTTTTGGGATACATGGTTGCATTCAGGGCTGATAGAACGAGGTTAAACGAAGGATTTCGATTGAAATATGTTTGATATGGTTGTTTGATTGATATTTGATGTTTACACACGTTCTGGGTTTGATTTGGAGTGTTAAACGCGCGAAAAACCGGAACAGCTGGGTTAATGGCGATTAGCAACCCTAATCGCCTAAGCTATAGGCGATTAGGAGGCTAATCGCCTGCTATGGCACCCTAATCGCCTAATAGCTTAGGTGATTGGGGGCTAATCGCCTAAAGATGCATGTCTTATGACCCTAATTGCCTAAAGATGCATGTCTTATGACCCTAATTGCCTAAAGATGCATGTCTTATGACCCTAATTGCCTAAAGATGCATGTCTTATGACCCTAATCGCCTATAAACTCCTGAATTGCATACCACATGACCCTAATTGCCTATAGTATAGGCGATTAGCATTCCTAATTGCCTGTTGACCAACGTAATTGCTAGTTGACTTTTCCTAATCGCCTGTATTGCTGCTGTAAGTGTATTTTAGCATTCCGGGACCCGATTTGACACCTAGAAACATGCTAGGAACCCCGTAACATACCTAATAACGTAGTATCATGTGCTCGGGCTTATTTATGTGATACGTGAACTATGTGCTAGAACTTGTTGGACTTTAACGTATGTTAAGTATGATTGCATGATTGTATGTTTGAGGGTGCAAGTACAACACGGGGAGTCTCGGGTCACCAATGGGATGTCGGGTCTTGTACATTGGGTTAGTTTAACAGTCATAGTGTTTTCAAACGAACTTGGTTATGGTCTGGACACCTAGGGACTAACTAACCTACGGGTTATTAGTCTAAGTACTTGTAACTGTCATATGTTAGGTCGTCGCTTTACGGGGCTAGCATAGCTTGCTGATCTTATTCGTATTACGAAGTAACGCAACCTAAGGTGAGTTCACGGCCCCACTTTTAACTGGTTTCACTTTTCGGGGGATAAAACATGTGTTAAACTAATGTTTTGGTAACAACTGTCATACTATGGGTTTTCTATGGTTTACTATACGATCTTTGGAAGTCCCGGGGGGAACCATGAATGTGCGGGTTTGCACAACGGGGAAATGTGAATAGCGCTATTGGGAGTGACCAACCCCACTCGTCGGCTTGGAGGGCCGGGCGGGTGCATATTGTCTCAAACAGGAACAGGTTTACTATTCGGGCACAACATCTGGTTTGCGAGTTAGTAATGGTTTTCCAATCGTAGTAGTAATAAAACATACGCCTAGCTAGCGTACTTGGTTTACAATTGTTTATAGTATGGACAGGTTGAACTTGGTACTTTGATTACAAACCTGTGAACTCACCAGCATTTTTGTGCTGACGTAACTCTTACATGTTTTCTCAAGTCGCTAAGGTAGCACAATGGAACTAGGGCGCACGCGTCTGCACGGCGTCTAGTTAGGGTTGCATGGTTTTCGAACATTGAATAACTTGGTTTACTTTTGGATTATGTTTTGAGAATAAGCTTCCGCTGTATTTGGGGATTTTAAACTATGTTTTTGAAATTGCATATGTTCATTTAGAATTGTTTATTGTGATCGTTGACTTGGATCCTGGTTTGTCATGCGCCTCGCGGTAAAACTCCGCAAGTGGATTTTGAGGGTGTGACAAAATCAACCCAACAAAGAATATCAGAGCGTTACTAGTGTTATTTAGTAGCTTTGGTAGTATTCAGATCCATTTTAGAGCAAAGGATAAAAGTTTTTTAAGAAAACCCACTTTGAATAGTTTTGAATGTTTTGTCAATTTTGGATTAGATCTAGGTGTAGGATGATTTAGATGTGTTTTAAATCATTTCGTGAGTTAAACCCAATCAAAACTTTATCAAAAACACGTTCAGATCGAATTCCTTGTATTTCTAGCTAACTTTTAGGATAAGAACAAGTTATAAGTGTCGTTCGCCTAGAACGAAGCCCGATGATGGCCATACGCCTAAACCCTTCATGTGTATAACTCATTATCCTAGTTTTCAAGGCGTATTGATGAAGTAACCGTATAGTTCCTCTTATACACCTATTTCTCTCTCTCTCTCTTGATAGTACCCGTACACCTTATTCTGTCATTCGCCTAGATCTTTCATACTCTTGCCCTCATTCTCCTGAACTTCTCATTCGCCTAGTACTATACTCCTGATCCATCATACACCTGAAAGCCTTCAAATTTAAGTCATGCTCCTAAAAGTCTCATAATCCACAAATTTGTGTATTTTTTTTTCTAAGTGTTGGTCTTAGAGTTTTTGAAGTTTGACTTTCATTGACTAAGTTTAGCTTTTATTTACCAAGTTTGACTTTTCTTGACAAAAATTGACTTTTCAGTTAAATTAAAAAATGGATAAGTGTAAAATCTTATGGGATTATGAACTACAACAGAGAGAACTAAGACACGCCCAGGATCAATAAAAGGCTCAAATTTCAGGAACAAATCCTTGGGCATTGACAAGTCAACAACTGCAACCAAAACCGTAACCACTACCAGCAGTAGTTACGGGAACGAATCCTTGGGCACTTACAAGTCAATATACGGAACCAAAGGGACAATCCCAAGAACAACAACTTGTGGTTTCGGGAACGAATCCGTGGTCCCATTTTGTTCGGTAGTCAAATTCCACCATAGTCAAAATCAACCGAATCAAATCTGCTCTTTCAACAAATCAAGCTACTCACGCAAATATGGATATTGCTAGATCCTTGATTGTACATGCTGATGAAGGATTGGATTGGAATTCACAACTTTAGGAAGATAGCCAAATTGGAACAACGTGTTTCGCTCAACTAATGAATAATGGAGATGAAGGGGATCGCCAGGTAGTGTTCAAGTTCAGAAGAAAGAAGAAGCGGGGCTTAAAAGGCTTCAAAATAGAAAAGTCAAAGCTCAAGATCAAACTCAACGACTGCTGAAGAGGGTTCATGTGAAGATAGCGAATCGTCAGCTGGTGAACAACGTCCTGAACGGAGTATGAAGAAACAAGTAGTACCTATGAAGAGCTTTTAACATATTGTAAAAGTGATTTAGAGGAAGAGAGGGAAGAAGTGAATGTCACCGGAGTTCAGAATCAATCATAGAATATCAGATTGAACAGGATAGTTACTTAAGTCCTACAAAAGCTTCTTATCGTGAATATGCTAAGTGTCTAGAACACCTAGGTAAAATTGAAAGGTCAAAAGAATACAATTAAAAGCTACTATGTGACCTAGGTAACTACCAAGAGATTAATATGGTTTTGAAAAGAAATGTGTTAGGATCTGAGTATTGGATTGTTTTGATTAATGATGTAATATGAATGAAGTATAAATGGAAAGTGCAGCGGAATAAAGAATAATCAAAACATAGAGAATAATTGTTATCAATCGAAAGCTTTCATTAAAGTTGAAAGATTACAAAGGTACAATTATAACTCCCCCTCAGCCTGATCACTCAGAGTTTGTTTGTCTTAGAGAGAATGACGAGTGACCAATAGAACAGTACAAGTACTGTTCTATTTATAGACAAGTACAAACCTCTGATGATCACTTAGCTGACGTCACCTAGAAAGCGACCCCTAACTGACTAACAAACTACAACATCTGATAAACAATAAACTACTGTTACATTGAAACTACTGAAGGGAAACTCTGTTAAGCTATAAACTCTGATGTCTTCTTAACATCTGTTGAACCAAAGTGCTGTTGGTTCAACAGACCTTTGTTCTTCAGATCTTTGATCAGCACTTGTTCTTTATCAGACTTTTGCTCTTCAGACTTTATCCAACAGACCTTTCATCAGCAGCAGTTGTCTTGTATCAGCTGTTTGAGCATCAGCAGTTTGGGAATCAGCAGTTCTTTGGAGGAAGCTTTCTTGTAAACTCTGTTATTTATTCTTGATCAACACTTAGTATATTTTGGCTTTCAATCATCTGTTCTTCTCCAGGTCAGCAGACCTAACAAAATGAGTCAGAATTCAAAAACACAGTTCAAACCTTGAAAATAGATGTTTCTAAACTTAATAAAACCATTTTAAACAAACAAGACACAATTAATAATTACATTATCTCTTTGGAACAAACCAAGAAGGAATTAGCACATACTCATAGTGAGAATGAAACCTTGATGAAGAAATCAGAAAGCTATTCCAATTCTCGGTATGTTTTGGATCATATAACTGAAAGCCAAATTACCTGAGCCACAAATGCAGCAATTGTTTATCAGGCTGTTCCTCCTCTAGTTCATGCTAACTACACGAAGTTGCCTGATGAGGAGGATATTGCTAAGTTCGAGGTCACAACTCTTTTAGTTGCTGACCCAACTGAAGTGAAGCCTTTGTGTGTGAATGATCCTAGGGCCCAACCCAATACACTTCGTTGGATTCGGTGAACATAGGTAGTTTCTGGGGTCGTGGCGATTTTGTTTACGATTGGGTTCCTTCTACGGGTAGATCGGGAGGCTTATTGTCGATTTGGGATTCTAAAATGTTTGTGTTGGATAGGGTGGTTAAGAATCCCAACTGGCTTCTTATTTTCGGGGTGGATAAAGGTAGTGGTTCTCTTTGTCATATGCTCAATGTTTATGCTTCTCATAATATTGGTGCTAAACGGTCGTTATGGGCGGACATTAAGAGGTTGGTTGATGAGGGGGGTGGTAGATGGATAGTGGCCGAAGATTTTAATTCGGTTAGATACGAGGAAGAAAGGCGGAACTCGATTTTTCAATGCCATTGAGGCAACTGAATTTAATGCCTTTATCGATGATCCGGATTTACATGAGTACTCCTTGAAAGGGAGGCGTTTTACTTTTTGTGCAGGTGAGAAGTTATGTCGTATTGATAGGATCTTTGTGAGCTGGGAGGTTTTCATGGCATGGCCTTGCGCAGAGTACATCGCTTTGGAAAAGTATAAATCGGACCATAGCCCACTATTGATGAAGATAGGTTCGAGAAATTTTGGACCTAAGCCTTTTAAATTCTATAACTCTTGGCTTGGTCGGGGAGATTTTGAGGCGGTGGTAAAAAACACGTTAGAGGACGGTTCATTTTTTGGTAATCCGGATGCTATTCTTTTATCTAAACTCAAGAGTTTACATAGGAGTATAACGGTATGGGATGAAGGGGTTAAAGCTCGTGAGTTGGAGGAGCGCCGGTTACTACTTTCTGAGCTGAACGTTTTTTATCAAGCTCTGGAGAACAGATCTTTATCCGAAGAGGAGACTTGGTCGTTGGCGGAAATTAAGAGTCGTCTCAGTGAGTTAGATGAGTTCAAGCAGCGTGATTTAAAGCAGAAAGCTAGGTGTACTTGGGCTAAGCATGGGGATGACAACTCGAGGTATTTTCATGGTTTCATTAATAAAAGAAAGGCGTCTAATTTCATTCCTGGGTTGGAGATCAATGGGAGGTGGGAGACGAAGCCAGTCATTATAAAAAGGGAGGTTATGGGTTTTTTTCAGAAAAAGTTTAAAGAATCCTTGGGTGTTCGGACAATTCTTAGGTGTTACGGGTTGACTAGGTTGAATGTTGAGGGTGCCGAAGGGTTAGTAGCGCAGTTTTCGGCTCATGAAATTAAGAATGCGGTCTTTGATTGTGGTGCGGATAAAGCCCCGGGTCCTGATGGATTTAATTTTAGGTTCATCAGACACTTTTGGGGGTTATTCGAGTCTGATTTCACTGCTATTATGGGGTATTTTCATGAGGTGAAACGGTTTAGTCCGGGGGTTGGGTCGTCGTTTATTACTTTGATTCCTAAAGTTAGCGACCCGGTAAATCTGGGGGATTTTAGACCTATCAGTCTTATTAGTGGTATCATTAAAGTGGTTTCTAAGGTGTTGGCTAATCGGTTAAAGTTGGTCTTGGGCGGTCTCGTGTCTGAGAATTAGTCGGCGTTCCTATCAGGAAGGTATATTTTAGATGGTCCTTTAATAACCAATGAGGTTATTACTTGGGCTAATAAGAGAGACCGGAAAATTTTTCTATTCAAGATCAACTTTGATAAGGCTTATGATAATGTGAATTGGGTATTTTTGTTGGATGTCATGGCGCAGATGGGGTTTCCCGATGTTTGGTGCGAATGGATTCGTGGTATTCTTGTGTCTTCTAGAGCTGCAGTTTTGGTGAATGGGTCGCCTACTTTTGAATTTGGTTGCCAAAAAGGCATTCGTCAGGGCGACCCGTTATCGCCTTTTCTATTTATTATTCTGATGGAGGCTTTTTCGGGGATGCTGAAACAGGCGTGTGACATTGGTGCCTTCCATGGGGTCAAACTTCCTAATGACGGGCCAAATATGTCTCACCTCCTTTATGCTGACGATGCTATGATTATGGGGGAGTGGTCCTCTTTTAATTTTTCTAATATGAGACGCATCCTTCGTATTTTCTATATGTGCTCCGGGCTGAAGATTAATCTTCATAAATCGGTGCTCTTTGGCGTGGGTGTTAGTGAGGACGAGGTTTCTGGTATGGCCGAGGAGTTTGGATGCAAAAAAGGTACGTTACCCTTTACGTATTTGGGCATCAAGGTAGGGGCAAATATGAATAGAGTGAAGAATTGGGATCCAGTTGTATCCACGTTCAAACGGCGATTGTCGAAATGGAAAGCTAATGATCTCTCTATTGCCGGGCGTTTAACGTTGATCAAATCGGTGTTGGATAGCCTTCCGACGTATTACTTTTCTCTCTTTAAGGCTCCCAAGAAGGTTATAGGTGATCTTGAAGGTTTGATGAGACGTTTCTTATGGGGTGGTTCGGATGATGTTCGTAAGATGTGTTGGGTGGCATGGGAGAACGTCACAAAACGTATTAAAGATGGGGGATTGAGAATAACGCCTCTCGAGATCAATAATAATGCTATGTTAGTCAAATGGCTATGGAGGTTTCTTAATGATTCTAGTGCGCTGTGGAGAAGAGTCATTTTTTCTATTCATGGGTCGTCAAGGAGTTGGGGTATTGCGCCATGTAACAACGCTTTTACGGGTGTGTGGAAAAACTGCGCCACTTTCTGGAACAATTTGAAGGTCAACGGTAGCGGATTGAACGGAGTTATTCGTGGTATTCCTGGGAATGGTCTGCAGATCCGTTTTTGGCTTGATTTGTGGTTAGGGACACATCCGCTCAGAGCTAGATTTCCTGCGCTGTTTGATATAGAGAAGTCCAAACGGATGTTGCTCTCTGCTCGGCTGAAGGTTGTAGGGGGTAACAGGACCATTTGTTGGGAGTGGTCTAGAGCTCCCCAAACTGCAGAAGAGTTGGCTGAGAAAATTACTTTGGAAGCTTTGCTTCAGACGGTTGCATTGGATGGTAATGAGGATAGTTGGGCTTGGTCTAATGGGCCTGACAATAGCTTCGAGGTTGCAGCGGTTAAGCGGTGGATTAAAGGGCCTTCGAATAATGTTCAGGCATTTGATTTTTGTTGGAGTTCTTGGGTGCCAACCAAATGCAATGTCTTTATGTGGCGTGCATTTTTGGACCGTCTCCCGACCAAGTTGGCTTTGGCGCGTAGAAACATCGTTATTGAGAATCAATTGTGCGTTTGGTGCGAAGAGTATGGGGAGTCTATAGAGCATATTCTAACCGGGTGTGTTTTGTCGATGGGGGTGTGGAATGCGATTGCGTCTTGGTGTAACATTCCTAGGCCGTTCGTGTTTCATGTTAAGGATTTGGTTAACTTGCATGAGCATTGTGGTGTTTCGAGTGTCAAGAAAACGCTTCTTCACGGTATCATTATCATTACATGTTGGAGACTCTGGAGAGCTAGGAACGAGAAGGTGTTCAATAGTAAAGATTCTAACGTGGTGGGAATGGTGGCGGAGATCAAGTCTTTGGGGTTTCTTTGGTACAAACATAGGTTTAAAGAGGGGGTAGTGAATTGGCATCGTTGGTGTTTATTTGATGTAACGTAACTATTTGTGTTGTACTCTCTTGGTTTTTGGCGTCTTTCTCCGTCTTGGAGATAGTCGTCGGTTTTGGTTGGTTTTAATGAAGTTCAATTCTCAAAAAAAAAAATTTACAAATATAATTACTTTCTTAATTAATGGTTCAAAACAATAAATTAGGATGAGTTGCATTAGTCTTTTCTACCATTGCCATATAAGGTTGTACAATAGGGGTATTTAAGGAAGAAAAGTGGTAAAATTTAGAAAATTGTAAAGAAAACCCTTGGTATACCATCTTAACATTGGACATATTTGCCCATGCCACCTCCTTTATAATGTAGTATAGAAGTATAGATTAATTTACAAATGATTTGTGCCTTATGGCGTTGTACATCATTCTAAACAAGTGTTTTATGCATTAAAAGGTTGTACATTAGCTTTGTAGATTGTACCCTACTTTGTTTTTTATTTTCTTTTTATTTATTTTTAACCATAATACTTTTCATCTTTTACATTTAACCCCTAACCATTTTTTACTTTTAACTTTATGTTTCAATTCAAATTTTTTTCAATTTCGCCTTTCTAGATGCTTGTCCAGCTACAAACCCTGTTTCCCTTGCCAAGCTTGTTTCTCCCTCTCCCAACCAAAGACAAGTAGATCTGCTAGTCGCAGGGTGGATCTCCCTTCCGCAGGGTCTGTGAGAAAACTTACAGGGGGCTCCTTTTTGGCAGAAATCCCAGCTCTTCTAAGGATGTCCCACAAAACGTCCCTCACCCAGTCATGCCGGCATTTGAACCCAGGGAACTCTTTGCAATGAATTGTGTGCTCCCCATATTTATCCATGCAAGCTTTACGACAAATGGGGCATGTTTCATCTTCCGGATACATTAGATTATCAACCGGTACTTGAGTAAAGCCTTGCACTCCACTGCAGACATGGATTGACCTAAACCCTCAATCGGGATAACGGTAAAAAAATCCTGAGCATGAGGACCCTTTAGGCATTCAATCACCACCTTCTGGCGAAAGGACAACTCAAAAACGTCTACCAGGCTCTGAGCAATTCTGCTAAACAGAGCATTCGCCAAAGTTTTTTTGGCTTTGAGGGGGCGGTGTCCTTATTAGAAAAACCGTCAATGTTAAAGTCCGGGAGATAGACATTTAAGCGTTCGAGCACCTGTTGATAATGCGGGTCTAGCCCAATGACCCCACTGTTTCGAAGGATATGATCCTGAAGTTATCAGGACTGAGCTCTAGACCCCACAAAGGATATCTCGAGCTGAAAAGGAGGCCCAAACCACCTAAACGCATTGGCAAGGATGCCAATCGCCACTGGAGGTCCCCGAAGAAGGGGCCACCACACACAACTATATCTTCAGTAGCCTCTTGGAGGCCATCATCGAAAAGGGATACCGCATCCACCATCAAGTGGGGTTGACAAGTTCGCAACTCAAAAAGTAACTTAGCGACCCCCATGCATGACAACAGCAGGAGTTCACTTTGGGGATCCCTAAGGCGGGGCAGGAGTTTCATAAGGTCAACCGCAACCGTAGCCCGCCGCCCTGCCAACTCCCCACCAAGGAGCTTAACCCCCCTGGTCTACCAACCCCTATCGGGAAAAGTCCGTTCTGAACTTTCAGCCCGTCACACGTCGGCCAAAAGACCTCTGTTTGAATTATAAAGAATATTATCATCATATCTATATCTATATATATTGCAAAGCTAATAATCCTACATGTCATAATAATATACAATCTCTCCTTTGAGAGATGCCACATAGGATGTGATGTGGCAACTCTAGACCAATTAAAAAAAAGGAATAAATATGGTTTAAATATGGTTTAACCTAATCTATTAAATATCTAATCTACTAAATATAAATATTAAACCTTTATTATTTTCTCTCTCATGTTTCCTCCCAGAACTTTTAAACGTTAATATCTTTTATATACGAGATTTTTTTTAAAAAAAATTACACCAAATTAACGAGTGTTTTATAACGAGTACCATAGTGTTATATAAAAAACGGAGAAAAAAATGACTATTTTTTGTAACCCGATAGGTATTGTGTCAGGTTTGGGATTAGTTTAAAAAAAATTATGGGTTTGGGTCGGGCCTGAGATTAGGTGATACCCGACCCAATTACCCGAAACTACATACCCAAATACCCGATCATATACCCATGAATTTTTCAACGCATCACATAACTCTTAGACTAATGCGTTCGATATTTCAATAAATAATTTTTTTTTCCTTATTTCATGTTAGTTCTTTTTAGAATGATCGATTACAAACTTCCGAATTCATTTGACATATAATATTTTATAATGGCACTAGATTTATACCCCGGCGCAGAGATTCGTTTTTTTTTATTAGAATATGATAACTTATGGCAGAGATTTGTTTAAAATAAATAATAATAATAATAATCATTAGTCATATATTGGCAAGTTATTAATTATGTTGTTATATTAGATATTTCAACCCGGAACGCTCCCGGGATAAAAACTAGTTTTAACATAAACCTTAAAACCAAACGAATCTTTCACCCAGATAGAACCGCGATAGAACTAGCCGCAGATGGTTGTCATCTAATCTGCGTGCTCTACAAAACAAAAAATATTTTTCTTGTGTCCCTCCTCAAAAGTAATAGCCTCCCACCGTATGCGAACCTCCGTCTTTTAAATTCCTCCAGAATTCCAGAAATCACCACCGACCTAAACTTCCTTAACAAAAAGTCCAAGTGTAATCCTAAATGTCTTGTGGGCATGTCTCCATTTAATTCTAGCCCACATATTTCTTTTAGCCATCACATTATTACTTGAGCTAAAACCAACTTGAACTTGCTTCTTAATTACCCAGTTAACTTTAGCCAAGCCCAACACCATTGAACTCTTTCTTAAATAGCTCAATGATAAAGTGATCCATTTAATTTACAAATGGTCACTCTCGTAAGCCTGACAAAAAAAAATGTCAAAAACAATTTGATATCTAGATTACATTTAATTTCCATAACAACTCAATCATTGATTTCAATATATGTCACTTTCGTTTATTAAGATATATACTAGCAGGAAACTCGCGCGTTACAGCGGAGTCGAAAATACAGGGCGGAAACATAATTACCTTAAAACGATTAAAAGAATCAATATGTACGGTGTATGTTTGTGTGTGTAAGCACCTGTGCTTCATAGTGGGGTAATTTTTTTAAAGTCTACAGGGACACATGATAGCATGCTATTGCTACGTTTTATATACCATAGGCAATTTGAAAGTGCCAAATCTTGAGAGATTACCGAGGAGAAGGAAACTTTATAAGATCCACATTAGCAACCTGCAAAGAAACATACCCATAACTTTTTCTACATGATAAAAGCAATGCAATAAAACTGCTAATCAAGTACACCATAAATATCTATCAGTGGCATCGAAAAGTGAAATTGGAAGTTAGATTAGTTGAGAATATTCCACATAAGACCTCCCAACCTGAGAACTTTATAGACGTGCACAGATCGGTTTTTTTTCTAGGAATTGAACCAGTTCCAAACCGGTTCGTGTCTGGACCGGTGTCGGTTCGGTTTGGCCCCGGTTTTGCCGGTTTGAAAGGCCGGTTTTGGTTCGGTTCGGTTTGGGTTCATGAACCAATTCATGCACACAGTTTTTTTTATGAAAAGGCATCACAATTATTTTTTTTACGTAAAGTTCGACTTTTATTGATTCTTACAATCTTTTTAAGTTATATGTATATATTTGTATGTGTAGAAATTTTTTTATATAATTTTGTTATATATAAATTTTTTATATAAAATTGCAATTTTTTTAATAAAATGTAGTAATTACTTAATTTTGTTTGATACGTTTATCAAATGCTTTAGAATCACATAAGCAAGGTTTTGAAGTTTCAACATGCATTGCTGACGAGCTATCACCGTAATGAGGTAATTGATGGCAAAATGAGCCTATCATGTGGTTCAGTATGAGGTAAAGACGAATAATTTATTGATGTAGGCCTGACGGTATGCTTTGGCACAAGTTAGTTTTTGTCCATGATTGAAATTTATTATTAAATTATGGGGGTGTCAAATATGTTTATGAAGATTATGTTATTTTAGTAATAATAAAGTTGTTTCAATATAATGATTAGAAGGTTTTATGCATTAAAATACCCGTTGATTATCTTCTAGAGGCATTTAGGGAAGAAGAGTGGTAATATTTAGAAAATTATAAAGAAACTTTGGGTATACTATCTTAACTTTGAACAATTTGAACATATTTATCCATGCATCCTCCTATATAATGTACAAAAGTATAGATAAATAAATAAGATATTGTTTATTTTTATGTTCGTAAGACTGGAACATAATCTTTGGTGTTCAAAATTCCATGTTAGTGTTTGATTTTGTCTATTGATGTTTGTAGTGGTTGGTCTAATCGCCATAAGTGATTTTAGTTTCTTGGGTATTTGTAACTTAAAAAACAAGAAAGTAAATTGGAAGATAATCAGTGTCTTATTGACATAGGGGTTTGTGTGTTTTTGTTTGATACAATGTTTGAACTGTCGCTAGTTATTAGCAATATATATATATTCTATAGAATAGGGATGGTTAAAATGGAAACCACAAAAATATGAGAAAACCTTATAAACCCAATCTAGACCATTGATCTAAAGTGATCAATGGTCTAGATTCATTCTATATTATTTTAATATATTTATGTGAGTAGATGACAAAAAAGGGTACAATGGTCAATTGGCATTTTTCTGAAAAAGCACATATGACAAGTGGACCCCACACATGTCACATCATCTCTCTCTTACTTTTTTCACATTGATATATATGCTGTCAGATGCCCGTGTTACATATGTAACATGTGTTGTGTTACGCAGGTTAAAACTGAGTTGCCAGTTTATATTATTTAAAAAATGCTGATTTATTATTTTTTTTATTAGACAATATTTTTTTTCGTTTTATTGTACCAGCAACAGAATTGTTGCATACGTAACAAGAATTGATATGGTTATAGGCATTTTGTTACTTAAAATGCTACTTACAAAGTGCTAAAAACAAACAAAACGGTAATTACAAAGTGCTAAAAAATTTATAGATCCAAAAACATTCAAATGTACAGAAGACGAAAAAAACAAACAAAACGGTCATTGCAAATCAAAAATGATAAAAAAGCTATCATAAATAAATAAAAATTGTCTACACTTCATTCTTGATAATCAACTTCATCTTTAATGCAAAAAATATGCTCACCTGCAAAAATAAAACAAAATTCATCAATTTACTTCTAAGACCCCCCCCCCCCCCGCTTAACGTATGTTAACCAACTGGATTAAAAAAAAACATACGAAAACTGATACAAAAAAACATTGTTTTTATACATTTAGTTATCAAGATTATCAAACTTAAAAAATCAAAACTTTGTATCTAGTAAACAAAACAGAAACTAATTTATACCAACTTAGTGGTGCTGTTACATACGAAACAGACGCAAACATAGATTTCATCCCAATTTCTTCCTCTATAATATGCAAAAAATCAAACATGTATCTGGTAAAAAAAATCGGTAACTAATTTATACCAACTTAGTTCTGTTGTTACATACGAAACAGACGCAATATAGGAAACAGATGCAAACATACATTCCACACATTATAATACTCATAAAAACATACACATGCTGATAAAAAACAAATCAGACATTTTGTTGCGTATGTTAAGAGACATTAAAATTCACCAATTTTGATTAAAAAAACATATTAATAATAATAACATATAAAAAAGGTTAATTAATAGCTCAAATTTTCAAAACCATCACAAAAAACTTGTTTTTATCAAACAGTAATTTATACCAACTTAGTGGTGCTGTTACATACGAAACAGACTCTAAAACATAGAAACATATTAAAAATTATATTAGGTATGCCCATAAGTACAATTTATACCAACTTAGTTCTGTCGGTAACTAATTTATACCAACTTAGTTCTGTTGTTACATACGAAACAGATTAAAATTTATATTAGGTATGCCCAAAAGTACAATTTATATATATTTTTTTACAATTATACAGAAATTACAACTGTGAAAATATGATTAAAATTTACACAATTTCAAACAAGTGAAAAAAGATGATCATTCAAACCGAAATTCATTTACAATTAAAGAAAGTCATTAAATTTCTTAATCATTTCATACCCTTTCCATCAACATTAATATCAATCTTGATACCAAAACTTATTTCAGTTTATTCAAATGTTATCCCGAAACAAGCATATCAATTTACTAACAGTTACTAATAAAACACACATTTTATAAAACATTATACATCATTAAACAATTAAAACCTAAATGAGTAATGAGTTACCTTCATCTTGTTCTTCTTAGCTTCTAGCTTCTTGGCCTTCCTATCTCTCTCTTCTTTCTCTCCTATTTAATACAATAATAATAAATCAATAATAATGCAAAAACTTTAAAAACAACAACAAAATCGAAATTAACAGTTATTAACAAAACCACCAAACCGAACCTAGTCATCTGAATCATCATCACCACCAACGATCGTCTCTCTGCTTCAGATCTAGAACAAGCACAAGTGCAACACCAACCGGAATCCATCACCACAGCAACCGCCGTCGTTAAGGAAACAGCCGTCGTCTCTCTGCTTCAGATCTAGAAGAAAACAGTGGAAACCAAGTTTAATCCAACCGGAATCCATCACCACAGCAAACGCCGTCGTCTCTCTGCTTCAAATTCTTTTCCGGTTCCTCTCTCTCTCTCTCCTTCCCTACTTCTCTCTCCGTCGCCTCTCTCTCTCTCTCTCTCTCTTCGCTTCTTTCGATCAGGTTATAGGTGAAGTAGGGGGGTGAGGATGTTGTGGTTTGGTGGTGGAATGCTGGTGGTTGGTGGTTTCGGAGCACCGCCGGAGGCGGTGGTTTCCGGTTGGTGGTTTAATCATATTTTAAACCCATTTCTGTTCCGGTTGGTGGTTTAATCATATTCTAAACCCCTCTGTTTTGACGAATATTAATAATGATGGTGGTGGTGGTCGATGTTGATGATGATGGTGGTGTTTAGTGGTGGTGTTTAGTGGTGGTGGAAAGAACTCTGAATATTAGATACAGAGAAATAAGGGAGAGAATGTGTGTGAGAGAGAGAGAGATCTAGATTATATAGGAAGGGAGAAAGAGAAGATTCAAATTTAAAAATGGGGGGAAGCTAAAATGACTAATATACCCTCAAAACATAAAATAATATATTTGCTAATGAGGTGGTGTGGAACAATGAGGGCCACTCATTGGGTTTCCGGGAGTTTTCTCGTTTTAGAGGGTTTTCTCCCTACCTTTAGCCCTATAGAATATTTGTGACTACCCTAAACAATTTTTTCATTTTTTTAACGACAAACAAATCCTCCAAATTGTGTACTGGCAAAATTCACTAGAACGGGATACATTCGCCAACCGATCTAAGGAAAACCTACACCTATGGCCAAAGCTCTATGGCCAAAGCCCGCAAACACTCACCTGAAGGCACGACAATGCGGTAAGGTAAAAGTCGTTCAATTCAAGGATCGAACTAAGCCATCTCCGCCAAGTCTCCCATCATCACCCGGTGCCACAGAAAATAATAAGGAGAGTAGGAATCGAACCTAGGTCACAATGAACACCAAATCTTTCCTCAACCTCTCCACAACTACTTCATTGGCTAAATTGTTTTTTTCTTATTTTCTCTCCATGAAATTGGGATATGAAAATTCTACAACTTTAGGCTACACGGTGTGGTAGCGTGAAAATGGTCAGTTGAGCCCATCTACGCCAGCCCACCACAATGTGGAATGCATGGAGCAGGGCGTGGGGCACATTCGGTGGAGATTTTCTCCGGCATTGGGCAACACCTGACGATGGACGCGGCGGTCATTCATCGGGGGAAACTAAATTCAAAGTTTTGACCATTTCAAAATGGTAGGTGAAACCATATATTATTTCATCATCATCATCATACTCAGTTAATCCTAACTATAGCAAAGTTAAGGTAGGGTCTGAGGAGGGTAAGATGTAGACAGTCTTACCTCTACCCTTAAGAATAGAGAGGTTGCTTCCAGTGAGACCCCCGGCTCGATGTGGTTTGGTATCAAGCCTTGGACATAAGGCACAGAACACTTAGCAATCGGGACAAAACAGATCAGTGCATGTACCCCTTTGTCTGTTGGATATCAACGCCACCACATGATGCATGATTAACCGTCCATCGTTTTTAACGTTATTTTCACAAAATTAGTAAAATAACGTTAAAACTAGTGCAACTTTACTTTTGCCCCTCGATGACCACACGTATATACATTATATGTGCACACTGTAATTGGGGCGTAAAACCATATATTATTTATTCAATGTTATTTGTTACCCCATTTATTCAATTTTAGTTATAAAACCCTTACCCCACTGTTTACAACATCATTCACAAAACCTTCACTTTCATCGTCCCCGATTACCACACCGTTTTCAAGGATGACACGTTGAATCGAAGAAGAAGAAGAAGAAGAGATCGCCCTTTTGCACGGCGTGGATCGAAGTAAAGAACCACCCTCCACGTTGAGAGTCCATTTCACCCCACGTGCTACGGGAGTTTCAAGAGTTGGTCGGTGGTTCAAACCGAACCACCGCCTCACTAAACCACAAGTTGACTGACCTCCAACACAAATGTTGACATTTCTAGACGGTCCACCACACAATACCGTGTCACCCCCCCCCCCCCCAAAAAAAAAAAATTACTCCTGACTATGAGGCGGTTGAACTCACCAAAATCGAGTATGAGTTTGGTGACCACGGTGAGTTTTCTCACGTATTGGTGTAGGTTGTAGAGTGTAGACTTTTATGATTCTAAGCACAAATGCACGATTGGTTGTGTCACTAATTCCAGAAGAAACCCATCAGATTTATGTCGATCATTATGTTCTAGTAGCTAGTTTCTATTAAGCTAACATTTAGGGTTCATGTCTCTTTCTGTTTGGTTTGATTTATGCCTAAATTGTATGTTTTTTTTATTAAAAGTTAAGTGTTAAAATTATCTTTATTCGTTGATGAACTCACCTGATCCAAGCTAGTACAATCAACGACAGCAACATGCACACATAAAACATCTTAGAGCATTCCCATCTCTTTCACCAAATCCCCTCAATCAAATTACACTAAAAATCACTGTTTCACCCTAAAATTTTCTCTCTCATTTTTAAAATAATAATACTTTTTCATACTTTTATCATTATATTTTCTCTCTCCTAACTCACAACCACTTTTAAAAGTATTAAAATATTTTTAGGGGTGAACATCAGCTTTTCAAATATATGGGTGAACAGTTCTTCCACCAAATATTTTCTCTCTCCTCCACTCACAACCACTTACACCCACCCCATATAATTTGATGAACACACTTACATACATTTGGTTCCCCAAATGAGAATGCTCTTAGGCTGGCCGGTATGCAGACGCCACCAAACCCCCGTCCCTTCCTTTTTGCCCCGTCCCGATTGCGTACACCGCCCCTCCCCCGTCCCCCACCCCCGTCCCCAACGGACCAATAGGAGGTTTTTCTTTATTTTTATTTTTCTGAAGTTTGAACGACTCTATTTCACAACGGCTATATTATTTAATTTTTTTAAAACCAAATCATTTACTTTACCTATATATATTAACCTTTTCACAATAATTTTTATACCACTACCACTACAATATTCTACATTGCCTCTTATACTTTTTATAAACCCACAAAATTTTATAAAAAACTTCATGGATCCATTCCACCAATTCAACCAAAACTCGAATCAACCTAACCCGAATCAACCTTTCACCACACCGGGTTACACGCCGGTAGTCGAAGAACGACGCGCCGCGATGAAGAAATTGCAAGACAAGTTCGTTGAAAAGTGGAAGTAATTTTATAAAATTTTAGGAAATCGTATGTTTTTTTTTTCGGTGTGTTCGTTTTGTTTTTTTAATTTTATTATGGTTTGTAATTTTTATTTATAATATTTAGTGTTTATTTTAACATTATTTTATTTATTTGTTACTTTTAAAACTAACTAAAATTAATATTAAAAAATAAATTAAAAAGTAATAAATGCATGAGACATGAGTTTTTCATGTTTCCACACTCTTGCTATGTCTCAACCAAGAGAACATGAGACCCATCCTAGGTGGCATTGAAAACACACCCTACTACACAATAAAATCTCCCTACAACGTACAAGTTACCTAGTAGTTACGCATACAATTAAGTAAAGGATTCACTTTTAAATTATTTTTTATTATGAAATCGTGTACTATTGGATTACTTTTTTTTAATTGAAGTTGTATTTTATAGAATTATAGGTTTAAGTAGTCAATCCGGTTGAACCACCCGATACAACCCGGTTCAACCGGTTGAACCATTTCTGAGTCTAATCCGGTATGGTTAAGAAACCGGTTTTTAAAACATTGAATACAATGGTATTATTTTTTTTAGAATATCACTAATCAAACTCATTAATTTTCAAGAAAATAGTGTATAACACACTTATTTTATAAAACTTTAATTCGATAAACCAATCTTTTACGTTCTATTAACACCCCATTAAACACTTATATGTAGGGGTGCAAAAGAGCCGAGCAATTCGAGAACTACTCGAGACCGGCTCGGTAAAAAAGCTCGAAACGAGTCGAGCTTTAGCGAGGTCGAGCCTGGCATATGAAGCTTGCCAGGCTCATCGAGCCTAGTATAATATTGGGTTTATTAAAGTTTTATACTATTTACCTATACATTTACTAAAAAAAGAATTTATTGGTAATAATAAAATAATTGATTAGAAGGTCTAGGTAATTAATGTTTAACTAATAATGACTGCATTTATTGAGGGTAGTTTGTAGAGTATGGTGTACTAGAGTAGGGTGTAAATAGCAACACCCTTAAGGGGCTGTTTGGTAGCCTCTTAACCATTCAGGTCTGAATCATTCAACATTCAGACTGTTTGTTTCAGCATCTGAATGGAATGATTAAGTGCTGAACCATTAAGCTAATAAGTGATGCTGAATGATTTAGCTCTTAACCATTTAGTAGGGCTGTCCAAAAAGCTCGTGGCTCGGAGCTCGCTCGAAGCTCGCTCGGATTTAGCTCGAAAAAAGCTCGCTCGATATGGCTCGGTTTGAAACTGAGCCGAGCTGGCTCGGATCGGTTAGAAAGTGAGCCTAGCTCGGCTCGGTTCGTAACGAGCCGAGCTGGCTCGGTTTGGCTCGAATAATTCTAATTTTTAATATATATTTTTTATATACATATAATATACTATAAAAATGTTAAAAAGGATGGGGAATATGTTACAAATTTAATATTTGGTAATAGTAGCATGAATATTTTGTGCTTGAGATTGAAGTTACAGCTAATCAAGTTATTTAAATAAACTGAATATTGATTTTGATCCAACTACTTAAGTTAATTCGTATGTTGATGAACTTATACTGTATTCCGTTATAATTTAAGACTCATTTTGTATTTGCTTGAACTTGATTTTAGCTTGTAATGTATTAGGTTGAACTTAATTTAAATGTGTTATTTTGAACTATTGAATAATATTTTAAACTATTGAATTTTGAAAGTCATTTTTCTTTTTTCTTTTTAAATTTGAGCCAAACCAAGCCGAGCCGAGCCGGCTCGGTTTAAAACCAAGCCGAGCTTGAGCTTTGATTTTCAGCTCGGTTTCAAATCCGAGCCGAGCCGAGCCAGCTCGGTTTATAACCAAGCCGAGCGCGAGCTTGACCTGGCTCGGCTCGGTTCGGCTCATGAACAGCCCTACCATTTAGAGCCTTTTAACTATTCAGACCATCTTAATGATTCAGCACTTAATCAACCAAACAGTCTTGGTTCCCGTACATCAACATTTTTTATGATTACTCTTAAATATGAAAACTTGGCAATACCGGTGTAGTGTTTAAGTAAGTACGCCCTACAATATTGTAAATGATAATTTTTTTTTTGGAGAGTAGTGTTTCAGCGGTAAATCCCGTGTTGCAAAGCGACGACCACTACTCAGGATCGAATCCCATAGCACCACACGGGTTTCTCCTTTCAAACCCAAGCGGTTATTTTTTCGGTGGAGCGTGAGATTCGAACCTGAGACCAAACCCGGGCAGGAACCCTCCAAAGAGGTAAACCTTCCCACCTCAAACCAGCTGGGCTGGAGATCATTGGCGTAAATGATAATTATTTGATAAAAAATTTAAATTAGTTCTATAATAAAATGATCCATTTCATCTATACTAGTTGGTAACCCGCGCGTTGCGGCGGGTCTAAACACTACATCAAATTGTATCAATTCATTAAGACGTAAAATTCAAATAAAACTTTTTATTTAAATGATATATTAAATAACGAATACTTGTAACAACATAAGATAATTATTCTTATCTCAACTAAAGTATAATAACATTCGCACGAATTATTGAAATCAGGGGCGGATCTACGGCTTGGGAAGGGGTTCCTAGGAACCCGTTCGGTTTGAAATTTTTAGTGTTTTTATATAAAGAAAATTGGGTAGGAACCGCTAAATATTTTAGAGAGGAACCCTTAACCATTTGAAAGAGGTGCTCTAGTGGTACTTCCCCTTCCCTTCCAAAATACAGATCTGAAGTTTGATTCCCGTGCGACCCCTTATTTCTTTACTTTTTTATGTGATTTTTTAATATAAAGTGAAGGGGAGATCTTGTGGACTGCATTTTTAGTCACGTTTCATAAGTAAACTTGAAATAAGCATTTTGGAATATACAACTTCAAACCACTTATACAAAATAACTTAATTTAATCACATATGAACATAGCAGTTAAGATCAGCAATCCCAAATACCCTCTAAATAGCCTATTGATGTATGAACACACGAAAATACGATATGCAGTTTTAATATGCAACCCCAAACTCCTGTTTAGGATTAGGTCCCAAGTAATGTATTCTTTGACCAGAGGTATTGCTTTGGTTGTTTAGGAGGACTGAAAAACTTGCTTTTCAGACATGTCAAAGGCATGTCAGGCAACCTCTATGATCACTTTATCACTTTCTTTCGGTACTACAATAATTCAATAAATAGAATATAAATTTTCTAAATTTTCAGACTTGCCTTGACCCACCTTGTTTTAACCGAGCTATTATGTGTCCCATGTAAAAAAAATTTGGGATCCGACACTGTATGCGTTGAGCTTTACCCGACCCGAACCATCAAACCAACCCGAAATTTTTATGCTCGGTCATTAGAGGTGAACAAATCGGTTTTTTTTGAGGAATCGGTTCCGGTTTGGAACCGGTCCACTACAATGTCGGTTCCGTCCGGTTTTGGTCCCGGTTCCGTCGGTTCCAAAGACCGGTTTCGGTTCGGTTAGGTTCCAGTTCGGTTCCGGTTCCGGTTCCGGTTTCGGTTTTGGAATCGATTCTTGCGCGCACAATTAAAAAAAATTGATGGCAAAAAAAATAAACATAAAATTACGACTTTTATTATTTTTTTAGGATTTCGAAACAAGAAACATGGAAAATTAAATTAAAACTTTCTACAACATGTTTTTTTCGTCGTTCGTATGTCGACATAAGTCGAAATAACCATTTTCGCCAAAAAGTTCGGCGTTTCGTGTCGTCTCGAAAATTTATACAACGGTATGCTCGTTTGCAGAACCGGTTTTTGATGGGTTTGAAGATGAAGCCACGGAATGATGTAGTAAAAGCAAAGCGAACACAATATTAAGTCATTAAGTGTATACGATAGCGGTTTTTGCGTTTTCGGGTTGTTTCTTTTTGCGTTTTTGAGTGTTGTGATCAACCAAAACATCCAAAACCTGTTTATACTAAACAAGGGTGGCAAAATGGTGATTTTGGGTGGAAAAATGGCTAGTTAACGGCTATAAACGAACCAAACGATCAAAAAAACGATATTGGCCTATTCTAACGGTGGAACCGGTTCTGGGACCGGTTCTTGAGATCGGTTCCGATTCCGGTTCCGGTTCCAAACCGTTTTTAGCTAAAATAGTGGAACCGGTGCTGGAACCGGCGGTTCCTAGAGGAACCGGAATCGGTTCCACTGTATACCGGTTTGGAACCGGAACCGGTTCGGTTCCACGATTCTGGTTCTAGAACCGGTTTTTTTGTTCACCTCTATCGGTCATATAGAATTAGAGTATTAAAAAGTGAACCCCCTGAAAAAAATTCCTGGATCCGCCACAGATTGGAATACATTGATTTTAGGTGGATTCTAGTAATAATCCATTCAACAACTCGTAAGGTTAGTTCCATAATACATTTATTCTCAAGACTACACTACCTCACACGTAACACTTTGGTCACGCCTACCACTTAACGATATATACTATTAAATGATACAAACAACTTTGCCAAATAGCTCGTAAATCAAAACTTAAATTTTTGTTTCATACGTGACATACACACATGAATTCACCAAAGTTGCTCCATGTAATAAATAATAAGTAGGAGAGGGGATGTACAAGAGGATTTTGCATAGAAGGATATTATTGGGAAAAAATTCATGACATTTTGGGTGTGAAGCACTAAACTTTTCATATGCAATCTTAAAAAGCATAGGAAATTACTAATGTAGTCATCTCTTCTCCTTAATAAGGTAACATAGATGCTCCATGTAATAAAAATAAGTAGGAGAGGGGATGTACAAGAGGATTTTGCATAGAAGGGTATTATTGGGAAAAATTTCATGACATTTTGGGTGTGAAGCACTAAACTTTTCATATGCCATCTTAAAAAACATAGGAAATTACTAATGTAGTCATCTCTCCTCCTTAATAAGATAACATAGATATATATAATAAAAGAAAGCAATTTTAATGACATGGCACTCAAGGATACATTCTCTCTCTTAAGTGTGTCATGTGTCATGCCATGTGGCAAATTAAAAAAAACAAATAATAATATAAAATATAATCTACTCAAATTAAATTGAGTTATTTTAGGAAAAAAGAATTTAAAAACAAATTTAAATTTTAATCTCTTATGTTTCCTCCCATAATTTTAAATGTTAATATCTTTTATATACGAGATTTTTTAAAGAAAAAAATTACACCAAATTAACAAGCGTTTTATTATCTTTCCAACGAGTACCATACTGCTATATAAAAACGGAGAAAAAAACGACTATTTTTTGTAGGGTTTCGTTCATACAGGAAAAAAAACACAAAGTGTTCAGGTTATTCATTAATCATGTATAGGTAAGTAACTAATTATGTTCAAATCAGTAAATATGAATTCTATTTTCAACATGTGTTAGCATTGGAGTTGTACATTGTTTTAGGTTAGGAATTAATATTAGAGTTATACATTGTTTAAGGTTAGGTGTTAACATTGGAAATACATTGTTAATTGTTTTTGTTTAGGTGCTACCCGAATCTTTCCTGCATGTAACTGTAAAGCGCATCTTTCTATTTCATATGTAAAATTGATATGTCATATTAGATTTCTCAACCCCAGGACGTTTCCGGGGTATAATCTAGTTAAGTGAATAAAAGAGTATAATTATTATAAGATTATTGCTCTTTTTAAGAAAGATTTCAAGAGATTGTGTCGATCAAGTTGTATATAAGATAATAAAATAAAAATATATAAATAAAGTTTATAATACAATGATGCATTTTATTGATTAAAAAATGAGTATTATAAGATTATTGGTCTTTTCTAATCATAAATTTAAAAGCAACAAAAAGCCCTATTTAAACAATAAAAAGCAGCTTGCCAAAGGCAAAGAATAATAAACATGGCCTTGGTAAACATCCTACATATGAATACTGGAGATGGAGAATCAAGCTATGCGAAGAACTCCTTACTGCAGGTTTGAGCAATACAATAAATGTTTGCATCCATTAAAAATAATTCTCATATTCTTCGTTCTTCTTCTCTTTAGGAAACCGGCATAAAAAATGCTATACCATTGCTAAAGCATTCAATCAAGGGTATAACTAATAATGATGTTTTCAAAGATTGCATCGTCGTTGCAGATTTAGGATGCTCCTCTGGACCAAATACGTTGTTGGTTGTGTCTAATATCATTGATATAGTGCATGAGGCGTGCCAAGAAAATAACCGTGAAGTACCACAATTTCAAGTGTGTTTAAATGACCTTTTTGGAAATGATTTTAATACTATTTTCAAATTATTACCCAACTTTTATGCAAATCTTAAGACAAACAAAGGAGAAAGTTTTGGTCCTTGTTTTGTTTCGGCTATTCCAGGTTCCTTCTATGGTAGACTCTTCCCTAACAAAAGTTTGCACCTTGTCCACTCCGCTACTAGTCTTCAATGGCTTTCTCAGGTATGTATCATAGCCAACTTGATCTTTAGTTCCCAAATATGATATACTGATATATATGATTATAGCTAAATATGCAAGCATATTTTTGATGATAAACTATGGTTTATATAACATGTGATAGATGCCTCAAGGACTAGAAAATAATGGATCCCATATATACATAGCGAAAACAAGTCCCCCGGATGTATACCAAGCATATGGAAAACAATTTCATACTGATTTCACAAAGTTTTTGCGAATGCGCTCAGAGGAAGTAGTACATGGAGGAAGCATGATTTTAACAATTGCTAGTCGAAGTTCAGTTGATCCCACTTCCGAAGATAGTTGTGATTTATTTGAGTTACTCAGGCAGTCACTTATTGACATGCTCAAAGAGGTACATAACTAACCAGTTCTTCTATATCTAGTAATTCACATAATTAACTAACCAGTTACTCATAACTGATAATATAGGGGTTGGTTCGCGGCGAAGATATTAACTCATTCAATATCCCAGTGTATTGTCCATGTGTGGATGAAGTTAGGAACATTATTGAATGGGAGGGATCATTTTCCATTGAGAAGTTGAATGTTTTTAAAATCAATTGGGATCCATATGACACAGATTACACAAACATGAATCATTCTAATGAGCTATGCCAAGTCCATGGGAAAAACACATCAAAAGTGATTAGAGCAGGTCTTGAACCATTGCTCGTATCTCATTTCGGCAATTCCATCATTGATGTGTTATTTAAGAAGTTTGAGAAACATGTGGCCGACTATCTCTCCAAAAAGAAAACAAGATACTTTTTCTTAACCATTTCATTGACCAAAAAATAGATGTTATCTTGTTAAGAAAAAACTCTGTTGCTTATTTTAAGTTTCCTGTATTGATATCGGCATTCTTGTCATTGTATATTACATCATGAAGTGAACCAACTATATATGATGTATAGAAGGTATGTTTAATTTGCATAATCTGGCCATGTTTTTTAAACAAAAAAAATATCCACACACTTGCCTCAACAACATGTTATGTAGCACCTTAACTTTTAACCAAATTAGGTAAGTCTATATGTGATATATACATGACACACACATTAGCAAATTAGTGTATGAACTTTATACCCGAAAACACCTACAACATACCTTTCAAACATGTTAAAATGGTTTTTAAAATCATAAAACACAATAGGTCTAGGTTAGCACCAGTGATGCCGAAATAAACCACTCTATGTTTAACAAGAAGCACATTTTACCATTTTAGACCATCCACAATAAGAAATATTAAAAACACTTAAAAACGTGTCTAATCAGCTGCCACATAATCACCACTTTTTATAAAATAAGAATATGTTTTTTAATATTACTACCCAACCCTTGCACCCACCCACTGACACCATCCCTACTGCTCGCTTTTTCTAGTTTGTCCATAAAAATAAATTTAAAAAATAGAACGTAAAAATAAAGGCCAGAATAGCTAAAAACAACATAATATGCACATTAGCTTCAAAAAACAGGTAAAAATGCCCTATTGTGATTGCTCTTATAGACTCGGACCATTTTACCATGCAAGTGTTAAACGAGAAGCGCTCCAAGCCTTTGACCAAACTCTAATCGCACAAAGGTAAAGTTGTTCCCAACTATTTAAAATTTGTGGTGGTTGTTATATTTACACCTAATACATTGTTATATTTACACCTAATACATATATCATATAGCTTAAAAATGATAGCAAGTAAACTAAGATCGTGACATCAACATTATAAAAATAACACATTTAAATGCATGTTCTTTATTAAACCGTGACAAAAAAACAAAATTAAATTTGCAATTCAAAACAATTGTTTTAGTACCATCTTACCCAAGGCATTATAGCCTAGTGGTATCTTGGTGATGACTGATGAGATAAGACTTAAGGGCCATAAGGTCCTGGGTTCGAATCTCACAAAGGGGGTTTTCTCATAATTATGAGTTTCCTCCTGAATTGGTGACTTGGTGGTGGAATATGATCACGTGGCAACACTGGTGGCACGATGATACTCCAATGTTCCGTGAGTGATTCCAATTTGTTGGCCATTCAAAAAAAAAAAAGTACCATCTTTAATGACCCACCGTAGCTTCCGACATACTCGTGACTTGATAATTAAATTCACAATCACAACGGCTAATTAAATGAAAGAGACTGGACACCAACTTCATGCTAATCAGGCCCAATACAGGCCCAATTGTCGGTGAACACTGACCACCTCTCAACCTCTACAAACTTAAAACATACAACGTCTTTTATTTCCTTCAATTATGTCATCAATGGAAACACTTTGGAATATAGAAGATAAATGGAAGCTTTCAACACAAGAAGCTACCATCTTCTTTGCCGGAACCGCCTTTCTAGTCGTCGTGGCTATTGGGCTTTGTATCGCCACGACGTTTAGAAAGAGAGGTACCAAAAACACTCAAGACCGAGGCGGTGTGGATGAGCCCATTGGGGCAAAAGGGGCACCGGGTCATTGGCTAAAGGTGAAGAAGGGTTTGTCTGGTTCGGTTCAGTGGAGCAAAGGTAGTAAATGGGATGGGAATTTGAGTGCAAGCCGCAAAGAGCAGCCCACACCATTGCTTGCTCTAGGTGGTGGTGAGGTGGGGTGGCCGAGCCATAATGCGGCCTCTCCTGTGTGGCAGCGGCCCATATTAATGGGGGAGAAATGCGAGTTTCCGCGGTTTAGTGGGCTTATTCTTTATGATGAAAGAGGAAAGCCGCTAGATCAGGGCAACCCTGCCGATATTCAGGTATGCATTGGTGTAGAAATGTATACAATCTAAATTCTAAAACATGCTACTAAACTGATAAGTATTAGAATATATTCTTATTAAAGGTTTATTACTACGAGCCTACTAATCCCCGTGGGCTCATACTAATAAACCATAAATAATAAATATAGTTCCGATTTTTCATATACAAAAATACAATGTTTTGCATTACGATTTTTAAACCTTTTTCTTCTAATCCGGATTTACTTTCAAAAAGATCCAATTCGAGTAAACTGATTCGAATAACATGAGAAAACCGGAACCCATTCAAACAGTTTTGTTCGTTTTCTACAACGTCAATAGACACAAATTTCAACTTGTGTAACATGTTCCTTTTTTTACTAACATTAGAAAAACTGACTTGGATCGACTCGTTTATAACTGAATTAGTTGAAACGGTCACATCTAGGATAGACATAGAACTCATTTAAACTTGTGTCACTTTTTTTTGTGTGATTGCAGGAACAACCCAGTACTGTAAGAGCTACTTTGAGAGATCTTCTGTAGTTCATTATCATTTTTCGTTTTTGTTGGTATCAAAAGTTACGAATGTAATTACTCGCTTTTTTTTTTTTTTTTTTTTTTTTTGAAATGTAGTAAAACATCATGCAACAAGACCAAGAGCTCGGTAAGGAAGTGTCTTTTGGTGAATTCATATAAATCATCACTCTATAGTCTATACTTAATATTAGTCCGTGAAAAAACTCAAATCGAGTAGAGCTTAAATGAGCTCGAGCTTAAGCTCAAATTGGAGATAAATAAACGTTCTTGCAGTTCATGTACCAAGCTTAAGTAACCTAAACGAACCTATTACTTATATAATATAATAATTTGTATATATAGAAATACATGATGAATATATTATTATTATATAATAATTATGAAAAACATGCTAAAGCCTGCGAGGAGAACCAACACGTTTTTGTACCATTGGCTTTTGATACCTTTGGCTCATTGGCACCAGAGGCCACCCGTTTCCTGACCAGGGTACAGCGGGTTATTCATAGTAGTGTCTCGGCTTCGGGTGGGCAGGGTTACGTGTTTAGTAGATTAGGATTTGCTATTCAGAAAGGGTTAGCGGCGCAGCTTGTTGCCCGCCTGCCCGTTATCTTAATGTAATTTTCTTTTTCTGGGAATGAGTGGTTATTTTGATTTATAAAAAAAAAAAAAAAATCAAGGAATCCAATCCTTAGTACGTGAAAAAAAAAATAATTATGAAAAGATAACTAGATAATATAGAATTTCATGTTGCATATAAAAAGTAATAGCTATAAATAAATGTGAAAAGAAGTAGATGTATATAACTAAGTTATCAACAATACAAGAATCGACTCGAGTCAAGCTCAAGCTTAAACATTACTCACAAGCCGAGTTCAAGCAATAGTCTTGCTATGCCAAATTCAATCATCAATGCATTAAATTTCAAAGCTTACAAACTCACAAAGTTGTAATACAAGAAAAAAGAATGGAAACAAATATCTAACATAGATGACATAAACTTTATCTTCGCAAACAAACTAATGCACAATTGGACTACAAAATTCATATATTGACACAAACATGACAATTCAGCAACCAAACAAGTTCATTCAAACAAATTGTTGATATGGGTTTAATTGATTACCTGTGAAATATATGAACTTAAAGTTGTTCACGCGAACGATTATATTAACGGTTCTCTGTTTCCTTGTTTTGATTTATCATTGTAGTAGAAATACAAAGCCAACTGTCCAATTCCTAGGATTGTTCCTATACCATTTGGAACCTTAAATTGAAACAAAATACTAGTATTAGTTGCTAATAGAGTAATAGACATTGTAAGAATGCATATTATCATCATTCAAAACAGGAAATAATAATAAGTTAATAACAAGTATTTTGAATGTTGAGTGTTGAAAGAAGCTTACATAAATGAACGGGTCGAAATTGAATATGCCATATAACAAAAATGATGTGCTCATCAAGAAAGTAGAGAGTGAGAGATAAAATGGCATGAATTCGACACTCCTGGTCTGGATCACTAGATTCTGGAAGAAAAAAGAGTCACATGAAATTAGGAAATTTATCGTAGTGATTAGATTATGATACGCGTTCCACAAGGGAATAACATACCATTACAGACAGTGGGGAAGCAAACATTGATATCAAGGTAGCGCAGCTTAAAAACCCGATGATCAAATGCCTAAGTTCAAGATCAGTAATAAGCAAACTCCCAATGGCAATGACTGCAAATAAGCCGAAAACTGCTAGCAGTAATGCAGACATCTTGAACTGTAAATATGCTGTCACATAGTTAGATGACTTATATAATGTTTTGATATATTTATGTAGATATAGGATTCTTACCTTTTTGTTTTTCTCAGCATGTGTTATGTAGATAATAATATATGACAGTTGGAAAACTGCGCCGACTGAATTAACTGTTGTAACCAACAAGTTATCGTATGATATGAGCGGGCAGCCATACCAGGCACAGATCAGGCAGTTCAAGAGGGCATAGATGTATGGGATTCCTGAGAATTGTTCTGTTGATTGATTTTTATTAATTCGTCGAAAGGTTGGTCTGGAAATCGAAATAAATATATTTTTAAAAGTTAGATTTTTTGTAAAAGTATTTGTTTAGAAAACTTAATCTGTATACACCTACTACATGTGGTAAATTGTTAATGCTTACATGGGTGACACAAAGAGCCCAAAAGCAAATATGTTCCCTGCAAAAGTTGACAAAAATATGCACAATTAGACAAGAATCACAAGATATATGTACTTCAGATTATGGGGAGTATTAAACAGTTAATTCTAGGACTAAACATATAAAAAGGATACTGCTTATAACCATTGTTACTTTTAAGATAGATGAAGATGCTTGTATGGCAAATGTAAATGAGCCGAGCCGCTCGTGAACTTGAGATCGACACGCTAAACACTCAAACTAAGTTGAGATTAAACGAGCCCGAACTTCATATTACGAGCTTGACTAAGCTCACGAACTTAAACGATCATGTTAAATCTATTCATAATCATTTTAATTTAATATAATAAATATATAATTGAGTAATAAATATAGTTATAACTACATAAGCTATAATATGTTATATATAAATTATAATTATAAATCATATATTATATAAACAAAAGATAAAATAAAAACAAAATTTCCGTGCGAAGTGTACGAATTGAAGGAAAAAACACGCAGTGCATTTATAACTAGAGTAATTATATAATTACTCTAGTTATAAAATGCACCGCGTGTTTTTTCCTTCAATTTGTACGGTTCGCACGGAAAAAGCTAGTTGTATGTGAACTTAACCCTATATAACTATATATGTATGTACATAAAATAGGTAATAAGTAATAAACGAACTGCGCTCTCGAGCTCGAAAATAACACAAGACCCAAGCTAGAGCATTAGATGTGGGGCTAACTCCATTTGATAGAGGCACATGCCTCTTAGATGTGAGGTCTCAGGTTTAAACCTTGGCAAGAGGAGTTTTAGAATAGTTGGTGTAAAGATACATATGTTTCAAACTCGGTTGTAAAATCATGTCCCAAACCCTTAAGAAAAGATACCAGGTTTAAACCTTTCCAAGATGACTAATTTAGAATAATTGATTTTTTGCCAAAATAGTGCTACATGACGGGATTTTTGCACATTTGGGGGGTGTAAGATCAGGATTTGAACTTTTGGTGAAACCGCAAATTGAACTTGCGGTTTCTCTCTCCTACTCAGAAGGAGAGAGAAACCGCAAGTTCAAGTTGCGGTTTCACCAAAAATTCAAATCCTGATCTGACACCCCCCATTTGCACAAAAAAATTTCACTGTAGCACTAATTCATCAAAAAAATCAGAATAATTGGTGTAAAGTATATAAGTTAGTTTTGCCGTAAAAGAGAGAGACATATGTTTCAAACTCGGTTGTAAAATCGTGTTCTCCCAACCCCTTAAAAAAGATATCATGTTTAAACCTTTGCAAAATGAGTAATTTAGGATAACCGGTGTAAAGTAGGAGGTCGGGTTTTAACCTCGGCAAGAGAAATATTTGAATAATAGCTTCATCCAACTAACCAAGTTGGGTTGGGCTAATTTACACCCCTTGACTTGACTAAGGGAGAGTCAACAGTGACAACCAACACTCCGGCCGCCAATCCTTCATCACAACACTAGTCAAAGATTTTAAATAGCAACACAAGAACTAAACCACATTGCTACAACTGATCATATCACCAAGTTTCATGTAATTAATATATATCTCGATCACACATTTCATAAAAAAAAAAAAAAAAAAACAAACTTAAACAACACACAAACACACATAGTGAAAGAGATCAAGAGACACTAACCAGCAATACCAGCAGCCTGTTTGTAAGGCTAAGGGGTGTACAGACATGAGAATGATCATGTCTCAGTGCCACCTAGGATGCCACCTAGGATGGCACTCATGTTCTCTTGGTTGAGACATGGATGGGGTGTACAGACATGAGCATGCTCATGTCTCAAGCATTTATTATTTATTTTTTAAATAATAATTCTAATTCGTTTTATAAAATAAATAATATTCAAATAATTACTAAAAAATTAAAAATACACTTTAATAAAAAAAATTACAAACCATCCTAAAAAAAATACAAACCATCCTAAAAATAAAATAAAAAATACAAACCATCCTAAAAATAAAATAAAAATTACAAATCATCCTAAATTTAATTAGTAAAAGACTAGTCGTCGTTTCCGTTGTTCCATATATATTCGATCAAGTCGGCTTGTAGATGATGATGGATGTGTTCGTTACGTAACGCGAAATCGTTTAACTCTTGTTGCGCTTGGCTATCCGGTATAGTATTCTCCTCCACCGTATTTTCATCGAACTCACAAATAGCTCGGCCTTCGTCTTCGATGATCATGTTATGAAGCAAGATACAAGCATACATACAATAACGTAGTTTTTTTGGTGTGAATGCACGTGCCGGGTTTGCGATGATGTGCCATTTTGCTTGTAGAACCCCAAATGTTCGTTCAATATCCTTTCGCGCCGCTTCTTGAAACTTAGCAAATTTCTTTCTTTTTTCGTCGTGAGGGTGCTTAATACTTTTAACGAGTGTAGAATAGGTTGGGTATATTAAATCCGCAAGATAATACCCGTGCTTGTACTCAACCCCCGAAACTGTAAATTTCGAATCTGGACCGGTTCCTTTTCTAACATCCTCAAACACCAATGATTGATTAAGGACATTAAGGTCGTTATTCGAACCGGGAACACCAAAAAATGCATGCCAAATCCATAAGTCTTGTGACGCGGCAGCCTCTAAGATTATTGTTGGATGACCATGATCGCCTCGATAAAACATGCCACGCCATGCATTAGGACAATTTTTCCACGGCCAATGCATGCAATCAATGCTCCCGAGCATCCCCGGAAAACAATGTTTTTCGTGATGGAACTGATACAATTTCTGGATATCATTGGAGTTTGGTTTTCGCAAATACTTTTTACTGTAGATCTTGACAAGACGTTTGGAAAACTTATACAAGCAATCACGTGACGTTCTTTCGGACATCCGTAAATACTCATCCCACGAGTCGGCTGCCGTCCCATAAGCTAGTTGTCGCAATGCTGCCGTGCATTTTTGGTAAGTTGTGAACCCCCGTCTGCCTCTAGCATCGTACCGTAATGTAAAATACGGGTCACAACTCGCCAAATCATCGGCAATACGTACGAACAATCGACGGCTCATTCGGAACCGCCGTCTAAACATCTCGTCCGTATACACCGGTTGATCGGCAAAGTAATCTCTAACTAATTGCTCGTGTGCACCTACACGTAAGTTGTAAATAAAATATAAAAAATATATTCTAAAAAATTATACATTCTAAAAAACATAGTTGCTATATATATTTTAAGAAAAATTATACACTCACCCTCCCGGTCTCTGTTTAAGGCCGCTTGCCTAGGTCGCGGTTGCGAGCTCACCTCGTCTTCCTCCGCCACGATTAGTTGTGCCGCTTCCCAAACCGCGTTAACAAAAAGCCGGTTTTCTTCGCTCGACGAAGATGAGGAATCAACCAACGGTAGGTAAGACATTGTTTCCAATTTTTTTTTAAAAAAACTAGAGTGGTTTTTATAAGAAAGTAGAGAGTTTTTTATAAATTTGTGTTGGTTTTTTTGGATAGTTTGGTTGTTTAATGGTTTGTTTTGGTTTTAAAAAAAAAAAATAGAGCCGTTGGTTTTCAAACAAGTTACCGTTGGATTTCATTAAAAAAAAAAGAAATAATGTGATTGGCTCGTTCCAATCGTTCGGATGGAGACATATGGGACGGGGGAAGGGGTGGACGGGGCAGGGGGGTGGTGTGCGCGTGGGGGACGGGGCAAAAACTAGGGAACGGGGCATTTGTGGCGTCTGTATACCTCTTAGTCTAAGCCACAAACATTTGATGTGAACTTAAAGCAGCCATTCAAACTCTTGATCAATGTCTGTCTGTCTTCTTTCAAAAACGTTACCTGTGTATAATTCCACCAATAGTATTCGTGTACGTAATGCTGTTTGGAATCCACTCTTTTGTTTGTTTTCGTTAATTGCTACAAAGTGTAAAGATAACTTATACGAATATTAGAATATCCAGTGGCTCAGTGATTTGTTCACGCCTATGTTATATATGGTCCACCAGGATTCCAGCTGTTGTAATTACTGTAACAGTCTTCTACCTTTGATCATCCTTAAATTAGTCCTTGTACTTTAAAACCTTGCCATTTGTGTCATTGACCGACTTGTATGCAATATATGTTTATTTATGTTCGTGAACGTTTAGTTATTTTTGTTTACTAATTATGTCCATGTGTTTATTATGTACATTGAGTAGTTATATTTATATAAATAAAACATAAAACGTTTTCTAACTATTTATATTAATAAAAAATAGTTTCTGGTGGAACTTATCGTAATTCATAACTATTCATAAACAAACTACTTATTGTTAGTATGTATGAATCCTAATATGACTTTGCAGTAGTCGCTCTCAACCTCTTTCGTTTGTGCTCGTTTATGTTATTTTACGTTTGTTTATGTTCGTGTTTGCTTGTCTATGTTTGTTAACTTTTGTTTAGGTTTTAAACGAACAAACAAGAACGAACACGCACGTTTTGTTAATAAACGAACATGGACAAAAAAAAAAAGTGTTTGCGTATATGTTCGTGTTCATGTTAAGTTAAAATTAATAAGAACATGCCACCGTTCATGTTTTTTGACTCGCCTATGATCGATTAAATTATCCATCCACATATAGAAACCATAAATAGTTAAAAAAAACTGTGTTTTTTATTTATGTTTTTAAGTTGTATTCTTAAAAAATATATAACACTCAGTTATAAATATTAAGTAGATTATATTATTCTAGTTTACCACTTGTCATGTTCAGACATATAGTATTAGACTAGTACTAACACGTTTTAGTTAAATTTTGATAATATAATAGTTTAGGTTTTTAATATAATGGTATCTGAAGTTATATATATATATTAATATGTGATACAATAATAAATAAACTAATAGATTAAGATTAAAGAATTAGAAAGATGTTTGGTTTAAAACGTGTGAATATATTTTTTAGGAGTATTTAATTTAGATAATCTCAACAATCAACTATAGGTTGTCACCGGTCCTTACTAACGACATGTGTGCTGACGGTTTCACCTTTTAACATACTGTCTATCGATGGACCATGACTAACATATCGTCTACCTTTTAACTATCACTATTGGTCTTCGCCGGTCCCTTATATAACATGCTTGCATGTCAAATTCCCTCTTAGGGTTGTGTTAGTTATGGTCCATTGGTGGGACCACTAACATATATTTTGTTAACTAAGACCGGTGTCGGCCAATAGCCGATTGTTGAGATTATTTAATTCCATTAGTCCTATTTTTTATCATTTCAGATTTTTGAGTCCCATAAGAGAGGAAATACTCAAATTCTTATGATTGAAGTCTAGGCATTTTACTTCCAAAATATTTTTCTAGTATATTACAACTATGATTTGTTTAGTTTTTCTTAAAAGCGCATAAATGATGAACTTAATTCATTCGTCCGTCTATTTACGGAAGTGGTTTCATGTTTTCGTAGATTTAATTATGAGTATCAATTTCAAGCATAGAAGTTAATAAATCAAATTAAGCATATGGCCATTTGAAGAAAATAAATAATAAAAAATCAAAAAGGACTACTAGAGTTGATAAATTTTGCTCAAGGGGTTGAGCTGTAATAACTAATAATCAAAGGATTCGCTCTGAAAGTTTGGCTATGATATTCCATTGCCCGTTTAAAAAAAAACTAGCAAATTTTGTTGCTATTCCGAAAAATAAAATAAATAACAACCTTGCAAATTTCATCGCTTTTAGACGCAAAAGGTAAATAAATATAATAAACTAGATTATATCTTGGGAGCGTCCCGGATTGAGAAATCTAATTGGAAATATCAATTTTACATCTGAAATAGACTGATGCGTTTTACAGTTACATGCAGGAAAGCTTCGGGTAGCACTTAACCTAAAACAATTAACAATGTATCTCCAATGTTAGTGCATAACCTTAAACAATGTATAACTCTAATATTAAAACCTAACCTAAAACAACGTACAACTCCAATGCTAACACATGTTGTAAATAAAATTCATATTAATGAATAACCAAAACACTTTGTGTTTTTTTCCTGTACGAACAAAACCACACAAAAAAATATTCGTTTTTTTCTCCGTGTTTTATATAGCATTATGGTACCCGTTGGAAAGATAATAAAACGCTCATTAATTTGGTGTAATTTTTTCTTTAAAAAATCTCGTATATAAAAAATATTAACGTTTAAAAGTTATGGGAGGAAACATTAGAGATAAAAATCTAATTTTGTTTTTAAATTTTAAATTATTATTTTCCTAAAATAAAGCCCTTGCCACATGGGATGACACATGGTACACGCTGTGCAATAAAGAGAATACCCTCTTTGAGTGTCATGTCATTAAAATGACTTTGGTTTATTATATGTATAGATGTGAAGATATTGTCTTCTGATTCATGAGGATTCTCTTACGTGCATATACCTTACTAACAGATTGTTATATGTTCGAATAAGTGCAAGTGTTCATTAATACAATTATACAATTCACTAACACACATGGTAATTAATCACAAATTCACTTTGACACACATATATACAAATGTGTTACACGAGTTAGGGTGGACCTACATACAAAGCACAATTGTTAAGTGAAACAAGTAAAAACAATTTGTTTGGTATGTATTATTTAACACATTTGTTATTAATTTGTTATTTACATATCCGGCACTTGAGTGACACAAATTTATTAAAGAGTGATGCTAGTAGAAAAATCCTCTAACTACAAACTTTATTAAATTTTATAATTAACTAGGTATTTTAACCTGTCGCGCGTTGCGGCGACGTCAATCAATCATTCACAAAACGACATTAAATATGGCTTAAAAAGGGAAGTGGGTCAAATCAAACGGGTCGAAAGTGACCAAAAACGTAATTTTAATGCATATAACGGAGTTTTTTATCCTTAAACCCTCGAAAAAATCCTTGCATAACCAATGACAATAGAACAGCAGGCGCACCAAGGGATCTTAGAGTGAAATACTTGTAGGCTTGGCTTAGCACTGGAGAATCCTGAACCATAATTACTGCAGCAAGAATATAACTAATTTGCTTCATTAAAGGAACATTTGAACCCATCTATATCAATTATATCACAAAGTAACAATTACATACTTTTGACTTTGAATATCCGTAAAACTTACAGATTTTATACCCATATAACTTAACAATGGTTTTGCATAGACGATGATCATAAAAGCTTGGTTTACACCAAGAACGACACCTATAAACAAAGCCGCAGACGCCGATGAGACATGCCTTCTCTTGTTCATATTCTCTGGTCAAATCTCAAAAACGTTTTTTAAGTAATAAATCATGTAAATCCTCAAGACTTGCTTAGCCACATCCATTGGACCACCATATTTCACTGCAGCAGTTACAGTTGCCCCTGGACCGCCGGCTAGCTACTGCACTCGCTAGGGCGCTTTGGGCCTGTAATCTGAATTCAAAACGGCGTTTTGAAGGTGATTATTTGACTTTGAATAATCAGAACTTGATAATGAATTTGTAACGATACATGTATGTTTCAAATTCATATGCGATACACATTTAAACAATGTTAACAACCAATCATCTGTTCTATACTTCTATTGGTAGCATCCTTTATTAAGTTCAAAAATTAATTCCAAAGCTGAACATTAGTATGTTTGATTTAGGAATGAATTAATATTTGACTTTAAGGAAGTAATTATGAGAAAAAGGACTGACCTGCACTTGACTAACTCAGTTGTGGTGGCCAAAATGGCATCAGCGACTCCAGCACCGGCTCTAGCGACCACCTGCTGGTTCACGGTTAAGGGTGCACCAGGTTCAGAACTTAAAGGTGCTTCCATTTGACCTCTAACAGTAAACAGGACAGCCTTTAGGGCCGCCACAGTGGCAAGAGGCGCACCCATGCCTTTGTATAGACCCCGTGGACCTTCTGCTGCTAGTGTTTGTTTAACGGTATCTGTTGCACAAGAATATCTAGGGAGTCGGCCTGGTGGAGGGACCGGCTGACTTTGGATTTTGACTTTAATAGTATCAAAAGGGTGTCCAACTATCAATTGTGCAGCCCCGTCTATTGTTCGGCAGTTAAGCCCTTTGCTACTTCTGCCATCTGCAAGTTCATACGAACAAATAGAAAACGAAAAACACAATATGATACATATTATCAGATTAAGTTTCATCAAAAACATCAATCTTTATACATCTAACCATTTTTGGCAAAATTCCTTCCCGCAACTTACCCCATACACTTTTCAAGATTTTACTAAACTCTTAATTTCACATGGCTCTCAAGAATCTAAGATAAGCCCATACTGCGAACAACAAAACATTGATTTACCAGGTGAACTCTTTATTATATTCTCTATCCAACTACTAAATCATCTTGATTTACCCATGTAAGTCTTTTCAGCTCTATGAACATCACATTGCAACAATACGAATTTCTACACAAGTGGACATAATATTAATAATAACTACACTAAAAATGAACATCATAGAAAGTATAACCAAACCAATAAACAAACAGTATAAAGGAATTGAAAACCTTTTTAGAGGCAAATATATCATCTTCGTTGTCGTCATCATCAAGATCTCCAAATCCTCTCTTAGTGCCTACAATCACATAACGAAATCCAAAAGAAAAATTAGATGATAATAAACTACCACTGGTTATAAGTAATAAACGACTTTTTAGTGAGAATTTTCGCAACCACTAAAAGTTTTTCCATCAAGCTTCTTTGAGATCATAACTCGCACTGTTGCACCGACCGTTAGGAATTAATATATATACTAATTAGATTTTACATGAGTAAAAACTGTAAACAACTTAATAACATACTTGTCTCTTTAAAAATACTAAATATGCATGTGTCAAAAGATGCAATCCCAAAACCCAAACATTACCTCTGACACAAATAAGACACTAACAACATCCACATTCAATAGTAAACTATAGCATAACTAACAACCTATACAAATTTTATGACGTTATTGCTTCAAGAAATTACCAACATAAGCATAGTGTAACATTATTGACCAAGTACCTAGATGAAGTAAATGGTTTATCTGACCACATAAGTCAAATAAGTGTGAATGATGCGGCTAACTATTCACTAAATATTATCAATGTCAAATAACATAATCGTCTATTTAAAATACAATGTTTTCACAACACATCAGTAACTTGTAAGCCATATTTAAAATATATCAAAATGTAGATAGATCATATATGGTGCTTGGGCTGGTTTAATCTAAAGTTTTGGTAAAAAGTGAAACAAAGCAAAGAATTGGAACACTCAAATATAGAGCAAAACAAAGAATGGTACATGAGTTCACCCTCTACTCAAAACATAAGCAAAAAATATTCAGGAAAAAAGGAAGAATTAAACGACGAATCATTTTTACGCAGGAAAAAACAAAAGGTTGTTTGCCTAATCATACCAGATTCAACTACCAAGATTAAAAGAGAGAATATAACCTTACCCTACTATTCTAGGAAAAAAAAAAACTGACCTAAACTTTGTGTAGTTGGTCGCGTTGCTGGTAGGACGACGCCTCCGTCCTCCTCCTTTTCCGTTCCTCTTGATTGTCTCCCTAAAAACATTGGTTGCCTCTCTCTCCAACATGTTCCATGCCTTTCCTTCTTCTTCCTCTCATTTGTGTCAGTGACTCTTATGAATGCGGTAACAACTATACCAACAACCATAAAAGCTAAAAACGAAAGCAGGAATATTGTGTCACAGTATGTAGTTTGCTTACCATTCAATAACACAATCTGCCATCTTAAAGAAGAAGCAAAGATAACTCTACCTTTGACTTAACTATTGAGTTTCAAAAACTTACTTGTGATGCGAGAGATGCTAGTCCTGCCAAAAGAATTAGAATTTAGTCGTTGTTATGATTAAGTCAGGAATCCAAACCATTTACCAAAAGCATTAATCAACATGCAATTGAAGTAAATTAAAATAAGCCTGATGACATCTTCATAGTACACAAAATATGATGTTGACTATTTACTGTCTTAAACAAAGCTAAGCACGTATACCATTTATTTATTTATTGTCAGATCAAGCTTACTAAATAGCTCAAATGGTAAGGATGACATGTCTATATGAAAGTTCAACTTGTTGAGTTTTTCTATTTTTTTTAGCTTACCAATGGACACCAGAATTTAAAGCCTTCTGGTCTGGGCATAGTAAGCCTAACAACACCTGTAACCAGTTGACGAAATCGACAAGGCAGAACATCGACCGCAAAACAATCAAGTCGAAGAGTAAAACCACACTATCAGACAATAAAAGCCCACGTCATTAATCCGGACGGCCAACGCCAACCAGGGTTAAAAGGCATATATGGTTTGGGTAAATAAACCCTAGCACCATCTCAAACCCGGCAACAAACGAAAACGTGACTGCCGCCGGCATGCATGGCGGCGGATACCTGCGGTTGACAGTGGTAGGTAACGTCGGTGTAACGGAGTACGGCGGTGGTGATGGTTAAGGCGGTGGTAGGTACCTTCAGTGGTAGGTCGATGGTAGAGGTAACGGTGGGCAGCGATTGTTAGATGGTGTTCGATATGGTGTTAGATGGTGGTGGGATGGCGGCGGAAGCGTCGCGGTGACGGGAGCTCCACCTCCCCGTATCTCTATCTCTCTAAACAAATGAAGAGGGAAGAAATGAAGAAAGGGCATAAATGTGGTGTGTAAAGAAAATGACCAAAACACCCTTTAATATAAAGATGAAATACAATAATTACCCTTACTGTTCAAATCAGAAGGTTTGTTATTATTATGTAACTAGTTTTATACCGATGTCGCGCGTTGCGGCGACAGCCTGGTGCTAGCAAGACTTTGTCATACGTGTGAGAAAGAAACATGTCATAATTAACCAAGGTTTTCTTAGCGGGGGATTGGTGTCGATCTCAGGATTTAGGACCCTATTCCTTCACTGAATTCGAAATAAAAACTGAAGACATTTAATTGTACATGATAGAAGCTCCACATTTGAATAGTAATCAATTTCAAAAAAATTTATCACACTGTCCGGTTAGGAAAAAAAGGAACCTTTAGTAATGATATTTGCATCTATCACATATGTGTGGTTTTCAAATTAAAGAATAAAAAATGTATTATAAAAAAGTAAATGAAATCACATACGATTTAAAAAAAAGGTGGTATAGAACCAAAACCACGGTAAGGGCCACTGGTATTCTTTCAAAGTCAACATTTTACATTCAAGGACAACTCTCTCTCTCTCTCTCTCACTCATTATTGAATCTTCACTGGAACAACCTTCATTCAACACCACCAAACATAACCACAGCAGATCCGGCGTCGCTCATAACCGGCTTTCGGTTTTCCGTAGAGAGAGTAAGATGGATGATGGTTTACCGAGTAAAGAGGCATAGAATGTGTACTTCATCTCTTAAACCGTTGTAGGGTTCTACCCATTTTGTGTTTTTCCGGCAATAACCATCCATCAATAACTGATTATGTATGGTGTATATAGGTTGTTTCCGGCAGAGACAGTGGCCACCTACTCGCCTCTACCACGCATAAACAGACCTCAACAGATCGTCTCCTCCACCGGCGGTGTTGGGTTAATTGCTACGGTAACTTTTAAATGGGGCTTGGAATTGTGTCAAGCAAGATGAAGGAGGTGAAGGATGAAGGCGATGATGAGATAGAGGTGGCGATGAAGGCGATGATGAGATAGAGGTGGCGCGTCAGAGAATTAAGACGAAAATAACCCTGTAACGTATGGAAATTACAATGGCTGCCATCTGATACTGTTACTGATTTGATGTTTTGCTACAGTCCTCGCCCCTCACAGAAAAATTTGCTAAATGTATCTATATATAATATATTTGAAATATCATATACGGATATGTAATTAAGTCTATTCTTAAATGCAATGACCACCTTTCAAATAAGCTAGTTGTGGAAATGTAATGAAGGACATTGATTTTGCACAACGACAACATTATTGGTGTTAGGTAGACTTTTATGAATTAAAACGTGCGCTTTTATATATGGTGATTGAGTGATTCGGTGGTGTCATCGGCAAAATAATTACCATTTTGTATCCGACTCACACGTATCTTATTCCTCGTACTCATTCAAATCATAGTATTTAAAAAAAAATACAATCTCATTATATTCTTTATCCTTATACCTTATTCATATATTTTTAAGGGGACGTAAAGTGAGTTCTTAAATTTAAGAAAAATTAGAGCAAAACCTTACAGTTTTATGCATAATGAATGAAATGTGAGAGCATTAAAAAGTGAAAGACAAATTTATGAAACGATGACTTTTAATTAAATTATATGGATAAGGATAAAAAATGGGATGTCAATGCTGGGGGAGGGGAAGGATAGAAAGAGAGGCGTTTCGATCTGTGGAAGGCGTCATGACATCCGTATAAAAGAACCTCCTATGTATCAAGCATCAAACATCAACCATCATTTACCTGGCAAACATGCTAAAATGATAGTTTTGCTAAGTCCTAGTTTATGATAAACAAGGAGATAGCATTTTGTATGACGTTTAGCATTTTCATCAAAACACATCTTAAAGTTAAACATGCGTGTCAACTACAATCACAGGTAATCAAATAAACATTATCCTAAAATCATATCGTAACATCTATCACGTATATCTGTCTTGAACACCAACATAACATGAACATCAATAAAAGTTTATCTAACTCCCACAATACTATTAGATCAGTAAAACTACTCTAAAACTTAAGTACAAATCCCTACATACATGGTGTACATAGCTAACCTAACGCATGAGGCTATAACTAGTATCATGATTAATTAATTACATAACAGTTACCTATAACACATCTTATCATAACTCATGTAGGACTCTTGGATAAGTATCTGCAAATTAACTCATATCTTATTCCTTGTTTCAACTTGCACACCAAATAACCAATTAACTTGACCACTCCATGCACGTTGCCGCGATTCGACCCAGGAATTTCTAACAATCTAAACGTGTTGAACCACTCCATGACGACACGTGAGGGGGGCTCGTTTTGCTTAAAAGGCCATTTTACAAAACACTCGGGATTTCCGAAACCACGTATCTTACAAGTATATTTAAGAACATCACATGCACAACATAAGGCCCACATACACCACTACTAAGGCCCATGAGCGTTGGGTGGACAATACGTGTGATAAAAACGTACAATTTACCATGCTCTTAATAATCATAGGGCAACTATTGCTTGGACGGTAGCTATATCACCTTGACAGCTTCACTAGATCACATACTACTCTATCAGGTGAGTTTTATGGCCTCATTTTACTATTTTACATTTCGGGGGATTTACATGCATCAATACTAGTGTCATTTACAAGTGTGTGTACATTCTATCATGACTGCCATGTGGAACATGAGACATATTGGTTCATGAGCTCATTAGTCCTCGTACAACGTTTACTGTAACCATTAGCTATCAAAAGCCATGGAACACTTTAATAGATCTATTGGGTTGACACCCCCACTCTTGGTTAGTCGCTCTAACCGGTTACATACAAAAGAGTGTTAGTATTCTACTATACATACATTGTCCATAGTGTACAATGCGCGAGGCACAATAGTCAAGAGGTATGGTTAAGGGACTCATGGTTTGCATAGTAATCATTCGCTTAGCTAGCCTATGATTGGTCATACACGAATTACACATCGGTTTTACTTGTTACATTCAAACCCGTGAACTCACCAACATTATTGTTGACAAACTCTTTATGCCTGTTTTCAGGTAACTAATGGAGGGCCGCAGGGATTTGAGGGAGAGGTTCGAGCATGCACTACGTGGTACCACATTGATGGGTTTTTGTCAACCTTGCGATGTTTTGATTTCAAGTCCATGAGTACTAGAAAATATCTCATTTTATGAATGTTATGATGTCGGTTTAAATAAATTTATGACAATATCCATCGTTCATGTGGTACTATTTTAATAAAAATGTGTTTTGTTTGAACCTTGTGCTTGAAAACCTTTAGATAGTTTCATCCCCGTGTTTCCGCCTTGGCGGGTTGTGACATTATTCCTCGAAGCCCCAACTCCACTTTAGACTCCACCTTCTCATACATCGTCCTCCAAAGAAGATAGTTATTATTAAGAGGAGCCCATACGTTCAACATAAATCTTTGATCCCCGGCTGGCTGTTGTTTCTAGTAAAAATATTGAATCCCTTTCTCCGAGAAGTTCTTCCCCTCATCATAGGCCCACACCCAATTGTCCCAACCGCCTTTGAATAAGAACTGTTGTGGAAGGCCCGAGATAACCCCTAATTGATTCCATTCACTATAGGAGTTGGTTCCCTAGCCCACTCCCACTTCCACCCATTATCAGACTTCTGTCTACCATAGTGAGACACCACTAAACGATTGTTATTGTTAGCAATTTTGTACAGATCTGAAACTCCGTCATCAAAGGTTCATTTAGAAGCCAAAATTCTATCCAAAATCTCATTTTGGCCCGTCACTAATAGATACTTTAAGTTTATCAGTAATAATGATACCATGTGTATACAAGACACCCTCAATGCCACCTATATCTTTTCACACTCCCGGGACCGTCTTCTTAATTGGGATAAAATGTTTATCAATTTTCATCTCATGTATATACTTCACCACTCACACCCAAAGTTGTGAGGACCCGTCTTTGAACCTCCACCACCACTTGAAAATCATGGCCACATTAAATTCCTTAATTCCTCTAACTCCCAAACCTCTACACGCCTTTAGTTTCGTGAATTTATCCACCGAACCCTTACTTTACCCCTACTCCCATTTTTTCCCCAAACAAAGTCTCTCCTTATGCCTTCAACTTTTTTATTATCGTCTTCGGAGCATGAAAAAGAGAAAGATAGTATGAAGGTAGGATACCTAAACCTGCTTTAGCAAGAGTTACTCTCCCCGCAAATGACAAACATCTAGCTTTCCAAGCCGATTATTTCTTATGAAACTTCTCCACCACTGGTTGCTAAAACTTTGCCCTTTTCATGTTTACTACAATGAGAATTCCTAAATACATAAAAGGAAATGAGCCCGATTCGCATTTAAGAGCCTAGCGAATCGGACACCTCCTCCTCTTCCACGCCCACCCTATATAACTGGCACTTCCCAAGATTCACTTTTAAGCCGAAGACAAGGTATAAGCATCTAAGAAATCTATTAAGGCTAACCACATTATCTAGACCATTCACCTATAAAGATGACATCATCAGTATAGCATAGATGTGATAATAATGGCCCCTCGTTAGGGAGTTTTATCCCATGAAACAAACCCAATGACACCGCTCTATTCATGAACATACTCACCACATCCACTGCCAAAATTAGCAGAAAAGGTGAGGAAGGAGCGCCTTGCCTCAGCCTCCTTTTGAACGAGAACTCGTCAGTTGGATAAACATTAACCAACACTGATCCTCTCACATAATAGAACCAACCTTTAATCCACCCAATCCACCTCTTTTGAAATCCCATAAATTCCATGGTATGAATCAAGAATTTCCAGTTAAGAGAGTCGTAGGTGATCCGAAGTCGCGGTCCAGTCAAAGATAGTATTTATAAGTCCTAATTACCTCAAACTATGTAGCTAGTGGTAACAAGGGTGTCGAACCATGAAGAGTCTGTGGTCGGTGAATGATGTTTTAGTTGATTTAAAATGTTGTCACTTATGAAGATGTTTAGTTTAATTATGAAGTTTGCAAATATTTGTTCATTTAAGAAATTTGAATTGAAAGTTATGAACCAAAGAATGATTCGCAAAGTTGATTCATTTGTAAAAAAAAAATTAAATTAACTAACAATATAAAACTTGACTGCAAAGATTGAGATAAAAACAATAATTGAATAAAAAGATCACACCAGGTTCAATTTATAAGACCTAGGGTTCTATCATAATTAGACTAAGATCACAATTGCTAGATGGTGCTAGCGGATTAGTTGTTTCAAGGCTTAGGCGTTAATAGATATCAACATCACAAGATGGACAAAGATACGCTTCGTTACTTTAGAACATGCGAACCCTAATATTGTGTCAAAGCATAGTTAACCGAATTCATTTCACAAAATCAATGGTGCAAGAAAACCTTAAGCATTTATGAATCCAAAATAAGATTAAGACAATAGCACAGTTGTTCAAGCAACCAAATACAATGATAAAAAAAAATACTAATTGTTCAAGAACTCTAATGAAATCTTACAAATATCCACGGGGTAAATCTTTAAGCTTAGCCTCTCATGATTGTGGAGGCTTGGATGATGATGGGAAAGATTGGAGATGAATCCATTGAAAACCTTAATGAATTAGGATTAATGGTGAGGTTAGGTTTTGTGATGGAGGATCAAGAATAATGATGATGGTGGATGATTTTCCGTGAATGGGGGTGTTAGAGATCCTCTTGAATGGTGAATGATGGATTTTTTTTTATCCCCCGGTATCATTCTTTATTGTTCCCTCACGCATCCTTGGTCAACACCTTTGAAATCTAGATTAAAATCCATAAATTTATGAGATAAAAACATCGAAAACAGCTCCCCGCGTCGACCACTGCAGTTTTGTGCGTTGGCTACTTGTAAGGGGCACGTAGATGACGCGTAGGTAGCCCAGACTCGCGTGGATCACACGGCACAACTAACTTATAACTTGTTTTCTTCATAACTTTTTCGTTTCAACTCCGTTTTCCTCCATTTTCATGGCTACGTCTTCATTTTTCAATCCTCTTTCATTTCTTACAAAAATATCTTCAATTTCAATTCATGATTTTTTTTTCAAAACACATCCAATCTTCGTGTATAATCTACAAAATCTCAATTTCGCGTGGTTATCCAATTTCTCACATAGAAACACATAAGATTTAACATTTAAGCACATAAACACTCATGCCATACCCATGTCATCAGTAGGCGCACTAACCTTGAAAATCAAAGTCTTCATATATTCTTTTTAGCCTAGGAAATCATCTCACTCACTACCATCGGGCCATCTAAATGTTTCTCCCACCAAAAAAATGTTGATTGTGTAGGAATAATGAGGATCTCAATAGCCCCTTCAACCGCTACGACAAAACTTTTGCAATAATCTTGTAAATTGAGCCAACAAGGGAGATGGGTCTGAACTATGAGATGTCTTGAGGATCACTATTCTTGGGTATAGGAGCCACATTAGAGGTGTTACAACCTATACTGATATCGCCTGACTCAAAGAAATTATCCATATTAATATCTGGCTTAAGATTGTCCCAATACCTTTTAAAAACTTAACTCTAAAGCCATCCGGGCCAGGCGACTTCCCCCCATCACAATCCTTAATCGCACCCCATGTTTCCTCCACACTGAAATGCTCCACAAGAGCATTGGCATGTGACATAGAAATGGTAGGGAGACCCAGGTTTTTGAATGAAGGCCTCCGTCTAATCCGTTCAACGAATTATTTTTAAACCACCTTTTGAACTCGTTTTTTATATTTCCCGGGTCAGTCATCCACTCGCCCCTAATATACAGCCCATTGATTCTTTTCTTCGCCATATGATTGTTAACAATACCATGAAAAAAGCGGAAGTATCCATCTCCGAATTTCACCCAATTAACACGAGTTTTTAGCTGTAGAATCTTAGCTTTAGCTTTATCCATGCTTTTGATGACAAGTCTCAAAGATGCCCTTAGTTTTCTATCGTCCTCACTTAGAATGACCTCTCCACCCGTTTTTCAATTTCCTCCACCTTCTTGGAAATTTCTACATAATTTTTCTCCTCCTCCTTTTTAGCCGCCCTCCATCGTGCCTTTGTTGTTTTCATTTTCATACTTTCATCTTCTGATACAAGTTTAAAGAGAATGTTCTCTTGAATGTCAACATACACCCCCTAAAATCTACTACTAAAATTCACATATTGTTTACTCTGTGAAACTTAGACCCATACAACTTTTATGGAGATAGGCACCTCATGTAGGGCTGTTCAAATCGCTCGCCGCTCGTTCGGAAAATGCTCGAAAAATGCTAGCTCGATCTTCCGCTCGGTTGTATATCAGCCGATCGGCTCGGTTCGGTTTGTAAATGAGCCAAGCACGAGCAAAGGTACGCTCAGCTCGGTTCGGCACGAATACATTTTTATTTATTTAATAATAAATATACACACAATTTACAGATAAATTTATGGCTTTATATATAAGATTCTATTGGATTTGACTCAGTATATGCAAACAAAATATAACCAGTCCACTTAACACAATAAACAAATTAACACTAGATTTAATAGTAAAACAATAAGTCATGAGGTGACGGTCATGACTTCTTTATATTAATAGTCGTCGATCGCTAATTATCGCTTGATCACACCTACGTCACAATGCAACAATTGTTGTCTGACGTATGCTCATCACCTCACCAGCCTCAATCTAAGCCTCATCCTTGGACACTGGGATCTCAATATTAATGTTATCATCGGACATTTTGACCTTAGTTGTCACTCGACAATGAAAACATCGAAGGAAACATCTCAATTTTATAATCGTCCATATTATTCTCCGCTTGATTCTCGCTCGGCGCTCGCTCGGAAAATTTGCGCTCGAAGAATGCTCGTTCGGTTTTCGGCTCGATTGTAAATGAGCCGCTCCGCTCGGTTTGGTTTGTAAACGAGCCAAGCACGAGCAAAGCTCTATTCGAATCGGCTCGTGAACAGCCCTAACCTCATGTCACTAGACCAAAAATTCATCGACTTCTACAAGAGAATATTAATATTATAACATTGAAAATCTGTATATTTTGAACATTGAAATCAGAGAATTTCCGCCGTTCAAAAAAAATATACATATACATATTAGAGAGATATATGATGCTGTCCTTTTAATTTTTCATGTTAAACGTGTTGTGTTATTCATATCGTGTCATGTCGTTAATGATTTTTAACACTTTAGATTTAATATTGCTAAACGCTTTGTGTAGCCCACTTAAACATGTTTGTGTCACTACATTAGTAAAATTGAAGTGATGCATCTAGCTAAAAGGATAGTGTATGATTTAAACCAACCCCACTAATTTTAGATCTACCCAATTTTTGGGTTAAAGTAACGAGGCTAAACATGTCACAAAAAAAACATATGAATAAAAGTGCAAAACCAACCATTACCAATGGATGCTAATATGCTTATAACTTATGATATGAGTTACCCACAATCCAAATCTACATTACATGCTTACATTAACCTATTTATTACACAATTATTCCCCCTTACATGTTCATGATGCTCTAGAAAGATATGTCAAAAACGAGACCACCTCTTCCGATGTCGGGAGTAGATACCGAGCATTTGTGCGTCTTTGTCCAACCACACATGAGAAATAATTATCTCCTTTCAGATCAAGTACATTCCATGTTATTTTATCCGGGGATGATGATGATGACCGTCTCCCACCATTCCCAACAACCCCGTTACTGTTACCATTACCATTACCATTACTGTTACCATTACCGTTGCTGTTACCGTTTCTCTTATTTTCAGTATGGCGTTGGTGAGATTGTTTTTGAGAAGTCTTTGACCCGCATTTTCCATACCTTCTGTTTAGAGACGACCTTGTTGCATCACTAAACTTCGGTCTAGTGATGCCAGTGCCATCTGGAGGAAGCTCTGGCTCAAAAAATGTGTATAAATCCTCGTCCTGTAAAATGATATGTTATTGGAAGAGAAAAATCCCTATCCAAAATTCATATCTTAGGGGCGTTCGGCTCGCGGAATGTCTTTTATGAAACTAAAATCCAAAGGAATTGCAATGGAAACATAATGTGTTTGGTTTGTAAAATTGTTGAGGGACAAAACTGGCCCAAATAGACAAAAGTGGGCCACAATTTGTGCCTTTTTTGTTAATCATTTGGGTTTGTTTTGGTTGAAAAACAACATAACCAACACGTTAAACATAGATTTATAATTGCATTTAATATATTGGTTACTATAACTATAATATTCCAAAGGACAAAAAGAACTAGTGGCCAACCTGCTCATCATGTATTAAAACGATTATTTTGACCCGAACATGTTTCGTGTCCTGTTACTCAACCTGCTCATCATGTATAAAATCGAGCAATTAAGATATCGAGTGCATACCTTTCCTAGAGAATGACCAACGCATAGGACATAATCAATCGGTGCTGAAATCGATTTACTATGAACAATCTCCCCTAATATACGAACAATCGTAACACCCTGTTTTCACATATAAAAAAAAAGTTTAATTAGTTATCTACGATTTGATGCTGACTTGGCAACCACAAAAAATGATACAGGCACCTTTGTAACACCGACGGGTCGAACCTCCACAGACCGGCTTCCTTGTACAACATCAACCGATGCATTAGATATTGGGCCTGTCCAAAGGTGCTGCAACATGTCTCGGGCTTGCAGCCTCCCAAACTCCACATCTATATCCACAAACATATAATCACACACATGCACATGCGCACACACTGACAAAAGAAAGAGTCGTGAATTATGCATACATACCGGCATACTTGTAGTTCCAAACGAGTGATGTCTCACGAAGCTCGAAATGAGAACGAGGTGTACGTTCGGTGAAATACTCGAAAACATGCTGTGGAAAATTAATGGAGGAAAGATATAAATCTTAGAAGATCAGAATATGTCATATTGTCATGTTTACCTTCACACTGTCGACCCATTCCATATTCGAATGTTCAGGCATCGTCGTCATCCAGTCACCTTTTGTGGAGCGTAAAAACATTCCATTTTCAGCTGCTAACCACATGTTGTACTCCCCAAAGTTCTGAGAAAATCAACATAAACTTAGATTTAAAAAAAAAAGTTCAACCCATTTTGACCCGTTACACAATCAGCCCGTTTTGCCACCAAGAAAGATGGCATACCTCATCCAATACAGTTCTGTCACTTCCACTGAGGACAACAACGGTTGTTTTTGGATCACTACAAAGCGTTTTCAGAGGTTCTTTCAAATCAGGGTGTAATTTAAGATCCATTTCTCTTATTTGATCGCCGCCAGGTCTATCAGGTGTATCAACTGGTTCGGTCAGTGTAGCATTAAATCCCTGTAGTCAAGAAATGAATATTCAATATGACAAAGTTCATACTTATTGGCAGATTAAACTAGGATCATAATATATATACTAATATTAAAAATAAAGTGTCTTGTTTACTTGCCAGTATGAGAAGTCGGTTACTTGACTGCAAATAACGCTCGATAGCCTCTTCAACAGGAAGATGTGGTGGAATTTGTCTATACCTTTGTTGTGCTTCAACTACGGTATCATTCAGTTCACTACATAAAGTTAAAAAAAATGTTAGGCTTTTTTTTTTAAATAAAGTTCGACTTTTTAATGCTAAATCAAATTTTTAATATCAATATATAACTAGAAAATATAGCTTTTTTACTAATAATCTTAGTTGAGGTTTTAATGAGCTTTATTATTTTTAAAACCTTTACTAAAAATGTATAAGATAGCGATAAAACCAAACACTATTTATCGGACAAACATTACTTACAAGTGTTTATGCGCTTTCCTACTTACCGTTACCATTTGATATGGTCCATATCGATTCCATTACTTCATTTTTATTCATTTCTTCACTGAAATCTTTTTCATTATTTAAAAGTTCAAAAATTACCTGACAAAAGTTTCTGCCCATTCTTGCGCAGTGTGGCTCGTGACGTGATGATAGTTGTGCAAATGACGTTTTTCTCGTTCTTCAGCTGACATATTTAAAGCTTGGCCGATGGAAGCTGCAACTTCGGTTATATTCCACGGGTTAACAAGAATGGCCCCTGCACCCAATGACTGCGCAGCTCCAGCAAACTACAAGTGTACCACGAGATGGCTTATTTTAAATTAAATGATAAATCTTTAATGTTTTATAGAAATTTAACGATTAATAATAACTAATAAAGATAGTTATAAATAATTACCTCACTTAAAATGAGCACTCCTTTTTTATCACCTTGACATGCAACAAACTCATAACTTACAAGATTCATTCCATCTCGTAAAGATGTGACGAGTGCTACATCTGGCAACATGAGCACAAAATATCAACAGTCGTGACATTAATATATTTCGTTTTATATGTTTTATGATCAAATTTTATTCATGTATTAGAAATAAAAATAAAAAAAAAATTGCATTTTACATATAGAGTATGATTAAGAAAATATAAGTACCAGTGACGGCATACAGTGCACATAAAGCAAAAAAATCAAGCGAGCGATCCTGCAGATATCACAATACACATTTTTTTAATATTTATTATTTATAAAAATGTCTTATTTTCTAATCATCAAGTAAAATGAAAATCTAACCAAATGATGAATAGGAACAGTAGTCAATGTCCCAAATCTACCATTTATCCTTCCCACAATTTCATGAACTTGACTTGTAAGTTTTTGATCTGCAAAATGAGGCGATAAAAAACAAATATTATGTGTCGAATTATAAGGAACGGTTCACTAGCATGAAACAAACATAAAGACAACTAATACAGTCGAAACTAAAAGAAACAAAACTGTGAAAACATACATTCGGGAACATCGGTTCTTGTAGGTACTGCAATCTGTAGTAAAACAACTTTGTCACGCCAATATGCATTTTCTTCAAGAAACTTCTCGAATGCCAGTATCTTTTGAGGGATCCCTTTAATCATATCTAGTCGATCAACGCCTAACATCACCTATCACAACAAGAAAGAAAATGGTCAAAGGGGGATAAACATAACCATTGACCTTAAAAGTCAAACTTACTTTTCTACCCGAAAACCGTTCCTTCAATTCCTTAATATGTTCTTGCACTTGAGTAGATTTGAGAGCATGAATAAAACGGTCTGAATCTATACCGATTGGGAACTGTTTCATCATTGCAAAAAAAAAAAAAAAAACATCATCAGATATGATATCAAGTCAAAGATTGACTTTACAGAAGTCAACGTTGACTTACCGCAGCAACACGAGTAAGCTTCCCATGATCCTCTACTCCTTCCGGTGTACCCTCAAGTCCCATTATACGAGTACAAGCGCTTACAAAGTGTCTTGCATAATCATAAGTGTGAAACCTATATATAACAGGTTAACAATTATGTGATCATATTATATCATCGACTAACGAAGATGAGAAAATGACAAACTTACCCCACCAAATCAGCAGCAAGAACTGCACGTAAAATCTCCGAACGAGAAGGTAATGTTCTATGAATTTCAGAAGATGGAAATGGCGTATGAAGAAACCAACCGACTTTCATGTTTGGATTACGTTCTTTAAGACATTTTGGGAGAAACATAAGATGGTAATCATGGCACCAAACAACATCACCTTCTTCATAGTGTTCGTTTACCACGTCAGCAAACATTTCGTTTGCTTTTATGTATGCAGCAAATTGAGATTGGAAGCTTCTCGTCGTTGCCAAACGATCTTCTTGTGGAAGACCAAGATAATGGAAAAGAGGCCATAATATGTTGTTACAATAACCGTTATAATATTGATGCACGATATCTTCATCAAGAAATACGGGTATGCACCTCTGCATCACAATGCACAAACGGGTCGATTTGGATTGTTCTAAAATCAAACGGGTCAAATAAAAAACTTTAACTAAGTAAAACTGCTTGAGTTGACCAAAGTCTATTTTTAATGCATACAACCTCCTAATACTGTAAAAGTACCATTTTTTATAAAATATATTCAAAAAATGGAAACAAAAAGCGTTAACAGGTCAACCTAACATCAACAATTTAAACCATATCACATTACCACAATCTATTGTTATCTAAACTTAAAAAACATTAAAACTTTACCTTCTCAGCAAGCGCTTTCGTAAGCGCCCTCTGCCCGGGCTCATCAGGCACATTCACACCCGCCCATCCAATCCACTTCGCCTCGACTTCCTTGACACCTAAAAGAGCACTAACAAGTCCACCACCACTAACATCAAGTGACCAACTTTCTTCCCCTCTCCTAACAGCCGAAACCGGCAGCCTATTCGCAACGACCAACAACCGTTGCCTAAACAACTCTCCATCCGGCTTCTCCCAGCCCTCGCGTGCAGCAGACGCTCCCTCCAGATACTGTTCCACTAAAATAGATTGATCAACCTCAATACTTTCACCGCCATTCGACTCATTCGAATAATAATAAGCTCTATGGTACTTTCTCAACTCTCTTTCTCTTAACAGTCTCTGTATTCTACCAGCTGGCAGTGATGAATTGCCATTGAAATGATTTGCAGGCATCACCATTACAGCAAAATCTACAAAATGGGTAGACTTAATTTATTAAATCATAATAATAAACTTATATTAATTAATGGAACATATAGCATCTTGACATAAATCTATATGGGCCTACCACCTTAACATGTTAGCTTACTTTTGTCCAAGATTTTCAAAAGCCACGTTTCTAATATACAGACAATTAGGAGAACATATATTTGCAGCCACATGTTACATTAAATCCAACCAAAAGATACTAATTTATCAAAAAAAAAAAAAATCAGGAAAATCATGAAATAATGTTTATTGCATTTTAATAATATCAAACTTTCAACATATTTTCTTTCAGCAGTCTCATACTAACTAAAAGTAAATCCAGATATTTTTTGCTGGCATGCACCGCCACAAAAACAATCCACGCCATCAACACTATATGACATAAGCAGTCTATGTCTCAAAATTTGATTGTGTTCCCACATAAACCATCCACAGCAGCAAAACTTTGACTTTTTGTGCCCACAGTCTATAGCAAGAACTAAGTTAATTTTTAGTTAGCATGAGACTGTACTGAACATTTTCTTAATTGGGACTGCTGTCGGCCAATATTTTAAAGTTAATAAACCTTTATGAAAAAAATATAAAAAAAAACTATTCAAAAGATTATGAAAGTGTGAAAATTAACACAGACTCACCAAAATTGAGTTGAAAGGTGAAGAATGAAGATTCTGGCAGCAAATTTTTAGAGGAGAAAAAAAAATGGAGACACTTGTAAGGTTTATAGAGTGTGAAAGTTGGATGTGTCTATGTCTTTAACTGGTTACAGCCATGCAAGTGAAACATCAAGATTTATAGTGATGATGAGGTTTTTTTTTATTATTATTATTTTTAAAGTATTTGAATATAAAGTGTGCTTTCTTGAATACTGTTCTTGAATTAAATAAAGTTTGTTGGTTGCTTACGTCAAAAGTAATGAGAATATGCCGAAATAGAGGGTGTCTTGTAATCATTATTTGTTGCTTATTTCATGCAAAAATTTGGGTCAAATTTTATGAAAATATGTTTTTATGACCGGACTAGTTATTAGTTGTCTTCTTGGTTTAGTGGTTATAATGTATGTGTTTTGTAAATCAGAACTATTATGTATCTTTTTTATGTGAGATTATAATTTTTGTAGATTGATCGTTGAAGTACTGAATTCATGGGCAGGCATGAGACAACCTAATGAAATAATCAAAATATAGAGATTGAAGAAGTGTGTTGATAGTGACGAATTCAGGATTTTATTCCTATGTAGTCACTGCTTTTAAATGTTTCAATTCCATACAAGCGAACATAAAAATTCCGGTTCGGATTGGCTCGGTTCAGGTCGGGTCAGGAAATACTAGTACTAATATAAAAATTATGTTTTATAATCAAGTTTATGTTTGATACTTAGCTTTTGTATATAGTGAAACTCAAACGTTTGTTAGTTTTTTAGTTTGTTATAACGAGATCTCGTTATTTTTTATACTTTGAAAGTTTCCTAAATTCTTTAAATGTTAGTTTCATTGGTGTTAGACGGATTTAACGAGGTCTCGTTAGTTAGTTTGGATTTAATATTCACACAGACTTTTTTACATCAGAATATATGACGAACTTAAATGTATCTCGTTAGTTAGTTTGGAGCCCAGGGGTGGCTCTGGCCCCCCTTTTTTTGGCGCAGTGATATAAATTTGCGATTTTCGTAGGTAAATTGGGTCCGGGTTGAGTTCAACCCCCGTCGATTCGACACTACCGATCGGAAAAAAATTGAGCCCCCCCCCCCTCCCAAATTAAAAAACCAAGCGTCACCCCTGTCTTTGATGCTAATTCTTTGATTACTGTGTGAAAAATACATTTTTTAAGTTCTTTAGTCCTTATATTAATATATTCATCTTTGATTTTGTCCCGTGTTTTAATCATGCTTGATGTTTAAGCAGTCCACTCATTTCTCTTTTATTTTATGTTGGCAAAATATTAAACATGTTTGATTATTGTGTTGAAAAATACTAGTAACGAAGAAATTGCTTTCAAAGGTCAACCGTAATTTGGTATATAACATGTTTAGGTTTTGCTTTAGAGATGAACAAATCGTGAATCACAACCTCTAAGAGTGTATAATTTAAAATGTTTGTGAATATTATCTTTAAAATTATATTTGCGTGTCACTTGTAATTTGTTGTTTTTTTATAAAATATGACGTTTCACTAAAAAAACAAGTTATAGTGAAGACAACAATACGCCGATTGCTTATCATAATTATAAGTTGGTTAAATAAACAGATTTTCTATAAAAATAACCATGACACAAATAATATTCGTGACATGACATGTAATAAAAGACATATCTAGTATCTACGTACATATGCAGAAATATCTAGCCTATAATGATTTATATTGAGTGGTCTATACTATTATTTAAACGTAGAGAAAACAATATCTAGTTTATGATGAAAAAATATTGTGAAAATCAAAGAGACAGGAAGAATGGTAGCAAGTGGGGTACTTCGACAGGGGCAGATCGGAAGTAACATATTGAGTGGTCTATAAAATTTGCCATCAAATTGAAAAAAAAGGACAAAATTAAGAATATAATTTATTGGGTAAAGATTAAATATAAATGCGCATCACCTAGTAATATGAGACTAGTAGGAGAAGTGAGGAGAGGAAAAAAAAACTATTGAATTTTTTTTTAATTCTTTTTTTCATCTATTTAAGCATGTATTATATATCTATACATATAATAAACCAAAGTCATTTTAATGACATGGCACTCAAAGAGACATTCTCCTCCTTGAATGTGTCATGTGTCATCCCATGTGGCATTGAGATATTTTAGAAAAAAAATAATTAAAAAAAATTAGATTTTTCTCTCTTATGTTTCCTCCTATAATTTTTAAACGTTAATATATTTTATATACGAGATTCTTTAAAAAAAAAATTACACCAAATTAACGAGCGTTTTATTATCTTTCCAACGAGTACCATAGTGCTATATAAAAAACGGAGAAAAAACGACTATTTTTTTGTTGGGTTTTGTTCAAACAGGAAAAAAACACAAAGTGTTCAGGTAAATCATGTATAGGCAAGTCACTAATTATGTTCAAATCAGTAAATATGAATTCTATTTTCAACATGCGTTAGCATTTGAGTTATACATTGTTTTAGGTTAGATATTAATATTAGAGTTATACATTGTTTAAGGTTAGGCGTTAACATTGGAGATATATTTTTAATTGTTTTAGGTTAGCTGCTACCCGAAGCATTCATGCATGTAACTGTAAAGCGCATCATTCTATTTCATATGTAAAATGAATATGTCATATTAGATTTTCAACCCCGGGACGTTCCCGGGGTATAATCTAGTTAATAATATAAAAAAAATAAAAAAAACTTAGTGCAATTAGTATTATGCTACACTAATTACTCTGGAATTTTTCAAAGTACATTACGTAATTACTCTAGAAGAGTAATTACACCAAAAAAGTTTTTTTTTTTAATTTCAGTACTAAAATACATGTTTAACAAGATTAATATAAAAAATAAATAAATAAATTCCCTCTTTCACTTCGCGTTAAGGTCTATTTGTAAGATAAAATCATTTGTATAAGAACCTTATGGTTACAGTAATTTATGCATTTAAGCTTGCACTTAGACTTGTATAACTAATTTGTGCATTTTAGCTTGTGAACCTAAACAAATTCAAGACAACATGTTAGGCTCAAGTCTATTTAAACTTGACCTCAGTGAACCCTTTATCGTATTTATGCATCACAACAACAATTACAGAATGACAAGTATTGCAAGAAAAAATATAAATAAAATGATGCAAGCGTTAAGAGTTAACTTTTAAGAATTGAACGGGAAAATATTGACAACTAAAATTGGGGCCGTTAGTGGTTATTTTCGTAGTTGGAATTGTTATTGGCCAATAGCCAATAGTTAGGATTATTTATTTCCATTACTCCAACATAAAATGTATGCACAAAATACTTTTACATATTTCATAAATAAAAGGTTGTATGATATAAACACCATTGTATGCCTATACCCACAAAATATACGTATTGTTGTGATTTTCCATGATAGAAACCATTTCCATGTTTACAAACATCATATTTGCAAACATATTAACGAAATCATAATTTTCATCCATCTACGAGTAACTTCTTAAAGACATATAGCGTTCAAAATAAAACTTAACGCGATGAATTTAAATTGATCAATTCTAGGTAGAATCTTCATTTAAGCACAAACAAAAAACTAACCTTGATTGATTGCGCAGCGAAGCTCCACCGCCACGCACTTCCAAAGCAACCGTTGATTCCGGTTCTACAACTGGAAACTGAAATGAGATCTTAGGATGATGACCAAGGAGTAGAAGTGTGCTCTTTGTCACAATGGTAAAGGAGGCATAAAAGCAAAAGAAAAAAACTTTTGTTTAAAGATGTTTTTGGTGCCAAACCATTTGGATGTGACGATGGTGTTTGATTTGTTTTAGATTTTACACTAACATTTTCCTATATATTTAAATATTAGGTTTGGTTGCCTATATATTTAAATATTAGGTTTGTTATGCAAAAAAAAAACATTTTTTTTTCGTTTCTATGTAATACTAAACACTGGTAAATATACATTTTTGGTATATTGATAAAGCTACGTTTTTTTGGTACTTTTTGACAACTTTTTGACATGTCTAAGGCATGTTAAAATACATTAGAACAACTCATCAGTCAAAATGCTGTAATCAAAGAACTCGAGAATGGGTTCTATTTTACTGCAAAAGAACGATATGGGGTCGATAGCTCGAATGATTGACTCATATGTGACCCAATGGAATGCAAAAGAAGATGAAAAATGATCCTTCACTCACAAAAATGCAAAATAACCATCACAAAACTTTTTTTATTAATTTATTTATTATTACTAGGTTTTGTTAGATAAATTTAGAGTGTAGGTTATGTTAATTATGTTTTTTATTAAAAACCTACTCCTTATTTTGGTTAAGTTTCTATTAAAAATCTAGTCAATGTTTTGGTTACTTTAAACGAACTTAATTAAAGTGGTGTCTCACCAAAAAACTCATGTCTCAGTGCCACGTAGGCTGCCACATCACCAAAGTGGTGTCTCACCATTCTTGAGACATAGGTGGGGTGCGCAGACATGAAAAACCCATTACTCAAGAAAATCTCCTATTGGTCTATTACCCAACATTTTTTTTTTTAAAAAAAAAGGAAAATCCTGATTGGTGCGTCCGGTACGTCCTTGGGGAGAAGGGGGGACGGGGGGTGGTAGGGGACGGGGCAACCGGAGGGGTGTTTGGGTTTGGGACGGGGCAAAATGAAGGAGACGGGGGTGCACTACTAGAAAACTGGCCATTTGTAACTAAAATTTCCGACCAAAAAAATTTGGTCGGTATTTCCGACCAATTTCCGACCAATTAACGACAAAAAAAACGCTACTTTTAGGGACAACTTTCCGACCAGATACTGACCAAAAATAAAATTGTCGGAAGTTTGTCGGTAGATTCCGACTAATTTCCGACCAAAAAAAGAAGAAAAGTATAAAATAAGTTTTGGTCGGAAAATGGTCGGTAATTACCGACGAATTTCCGACCAAAAAAAAAGTTTTTTTTTATTTGTGATTACCGACCATTTTCCGACAAAACTCAACACTAGGTCGGAAATTCATCGGTGATTACCGACCATTTTCCGACCAAAAGCTTTATTTTATTGGTATTCGGATATAAAAATGTGCATTGTATGTACGTGCATATGTGAATGTATTTTTTCATGAGTATATATATGTTATATACATGTGTATGTGTCGTAATGCATACAAAAATGAACATATATATACACACACACATAGAGTTATATGTGGAATAACAAAAGTTTGTTTTAAGTAATGGGTTTTAACAATATACACAGACGTATGTATGTGTATAATACGTATAATTTGGAAAAATAAAAATATTCAATGTATAATTAAGGTGTACAAAAAATGGAATGAAAATAACGACGTTTATAGCTCGAAAAATAAAAAAAAACGAAAACGCTTGTCGGTAAATCGTCGGTAATTACCGACCATTTTCCGACAAAACTCCACACTAGGTCGGAAATTCGTCGGTAATTACCGACCATTTTCCGACCAAAAGCTTTATTTTATTGGTATTCGGATATCAAAATGTGCATTGTATGTACGTGCATATGTGAATGTATTTTTTCATGAGTGTATATATGTTATATACATGTGTATGTGTCGTAATGCATACAAGCATGGACACACACATATATATACACACACACACATAGACTTATAGAATAAGAAAAGATTGTTTTAATCAACGAATCCTAAAAATGTACCCACACGTATGTGTGTGCCTAATACGTATAATTTGGTAAAATGAAAGTATTTAATGTATGATTAAGGTGTACAAAAGATGGAATAAAAAAAACGATGTTTAAAGCTCAAAAAATAAAAAAAATGATGTTGTTTGTCGGTAAATCGTCGGTACTTACCGACCAGTTTCCGACAAAACCCAACATTTAGTCGGAAACTGGTCGGTAATTACCGACCATTTCCGACCAAAACCTTTATTTTATTGTTAATCGGTTATTTAAAGGTGCATTTTATGGACATGCATAAGTGAATCTATTTGTTCATGAGTATATATATGTTATGTACACGTGTATGTGTCGTAATGCATACAAGCATGGACACATATATATATACACACACACACATACATACACTGATAGAATAACAAAAGGTTGTTTTAATCAACGAATCCTAAAAATATACCCATACGTATGTGTGTGCCTAATACGTATAATTTGGTAAAATGAAAGTATTTAATGTATGATTAAGGTGTACAAAAGATGGAATAAAAAAAAGATGTTTAAAGCTCAAAAAATAAAAAAAATGATGTTGTTTGTCGGTAAATCGTCGGTACTTACCGACCAGTTTCCGACAAAACCCAACATTTAGTCGGAAACTGGTCGGTAATTACCGACCATTTTCCGACCAAAACCTTTATTTTATTGTTAATCGGTTATTTAAAGGTGCATTTTATGGACATGCATAAGTGAATCTATTTGTTCATGAGTATATATATGTTATGTACACGTGTATGTGTCATAATGCATACAAGCATGGACACATACATACACTGATAGAATAACAAAAGGTTGTTTTAATCAACGAATCCTAAAAATATACCCACACGTATGTGTGTGCCTAATACGTATAATTTGGTAAAATAAAAGTATTTAATGTATGATTAAGGTGTACAAAAGATGGGATGAAAAAACGATGTTTAAAGCTCAAATAATAAAAAAAATGATGTCGTTTGTCGGTAAATCGTCGGTACTTACCGACCAGTTTCTGACTAGTTTATTTATTTTTGCTTTGTGTTTACTTATGTTGGTCCAAACCTGATGAACATTAGGGCCCACTATTCAATACTTTTGGACCAAGTAATGGTTAAATGAAGCCCACTCCACAAAAGAACCCGTTCTCCTTTTTTCTATTAATCATCACACCTCACAAAAAACCCTAAACACCCAAATCCCTGCCAACAATATCCCTCTTTTCTACAAAAAAAAACCCTAAACACTCAAATTCCCTATGTAGAAGCCAACTTCACTGTCGCGTCTTCCGTTCTTCTTTGTGGCCTTCTTCTCTTTGGCTTTCTTCTCTGTGGCGTTACCCGAGGCACCCAAATCAGTGAAGGTGAGAGTTCATAATTATTTGTATATTTATTTGCTTATTTTGCTTATTGACTGTTCATTTTAGTTCATAATTATTTGTATCTTCATTTGCTTATTCATTTGCTTAGTTTGTTTTGCTTAGTTTGTTTTGCTTATTGACCGTTCATTCATTTGCTCAAGTAGTAGTTCAACGATTTTTTTTAAAACGTTTTCTTCATGAAAGGTGAGAGTTCATAATTATTTGTATATTCATTTGCTTAATTGCTTGTCGAACACAACTGTTTAGTTCTTGATGATAATTGAAATTTTAGTGTCATGAGATTCTTAGAATTTTTGTCTTATGTTTAATACTCTTGTGAATTTTTGTCTTAAGTTTTGTAGTTTTTGTTAATTTTCTGTTGTGTGTATTGAAAAATTTTAGCGGTGATCAGGCATTAATTGTTGATATGATGAGCCTATATTAATGTTATTTAATGTAAATTGTTGGATGAAATTCTAGTTTATGCTTGAAATTTCTGGCTTTGATTATTAGAATATTATTTGCTTAATTGCTTCAATAATCGGTATGTTTTAAATGCATTTTTGTTTCATTTTTGTTTCAATTGTTAGATAGCCCCTTAGTGCATGTTCTGAAAAATTTGGGAACTTAGTTATAGATCGATAGAAATCATGTCGTCTAATAGAGATTGGATGTACACGACAAGAGCCTCTAATGGTCTTTTCAATCCGGCATTTCAATCTCATGTCACTTATTTCTTGGATTTTGCGTATGCCAACGCTACTAACATTCGAAGCCGAACTATAAAAGGGGTGGATGTATTGGAAATTAGATGTCCATGTGCCAGTTGCAAAAGTCGGGAATACAAGAGGAGGGATTTGGTTGAGTATGATCTATATAACGAAGGATTCATGAAGAATTACCTGGTATGGTATTGCCATGGTGAATCATTGCCTACCCAAGATGCGGGTCAATGTTCAAATCCTGTATCATCTGACCATATTGGTGATTTTACAAGATGTGATCAAATGGTTATTGAAAGCATGCATCAAAACCATTATCCTAATGATCAGCAAGGACCGCAAGAGCCAAATAAAAATGCTAAGGCATATTATACCCTATTAAGGCAAGCCGATGAGCCTTTATGGGAGGGGTGTGAAAAAGCTAGCATACTCTCCATCACAACCAGGTTATTGCACTGGAAATCAGAGTGCAATGTTTCTGACTTGGCATATGATAAACTACTTCCGATAATCAAAGATTGTCTACCTGACGGTGAGAAGCTACCTAGAAACTTTTATGAGACCAAGAAGATGTTAAAGCCACTAGAGTTGCCGGCAGAACAAATTCATGTATGCAAAAACCATTGCATGCTATTCAGTGGACAATTTTCTGAACTGGAACATTGTACTGTTTGTAACGAAATTAGATACAAGGAATGTGGGAACAAAGTGCCCGAGTTGGTTATGACCTACATGCTTAGAGGGGGCTGAGTTTTGTACTACTCGATCGCAAATAGCATATGTAAGATATTTTATATCAATTTTTTGTATGTGTATATATACATATATATTGTATATATTTTTAGCGTAATAGCAACTATGTTTTTATTTGTTGTAGGAGGCGTATGAGAGATTCATGGTTGAGAAGTATGGGGAAGATGTCACGCAACATCCGGTCGGTGATGCTCAGTTGTGGGAGCGTGCGCAAGGAAGGATTGGATTTGGGATAGGATCTTCGGATCCTAGTTTCATCATTACCGGCACACCGTCTTCATCATCCGGGTCTGCGTCCTATGCTGATTACCAGCGCTCGCAAGAGCAGGTAATACTAATGTTAATAAGTTATATTATACAACTTTTGACCTTAGTAATGCTGATCACCGTAGTGCACTGCAGTAATTTTATAGCTCTCTTTCTAAATATAAATAGATAGATAGATATATGTTATTTGAAATATTGTTTTTGAGGCTGTAGTAATTTTATAGCTCTGTGCACTTCCTTGATTCACCCTTAGAAGTTATTTAAAAAGAAAAACACAAACATAGCAAGGGTAATGTTATTTGAAAGATTGTTTGAGGCTGTAGTAATTTTATAGCTCTATGCACTTCCATGATTCACCCTTCGAATGTTAGCTATTTAAAAAGAAAAACACAAACATATCAAGGTTAATGTTTGCTAAAATATGTTCACTGGTATACAAACACCATAGATTATCTAGTCACAACTTATGTGTCATATTGGCCGTATGGTTTAGGGATGGTTCACCAAGTGTACAATCATCACAAATTCATTTTCACTAATAAGGCCCCACTAGTAGCAAATAGATTTTTTTGGGCATTGCAAGAAAAAAAAAGTTATTTTGAGCGGCTTAGACCAAAACCGCCTCCTATTAATGCATCTGCTACTTTGTTCTCTGATACCTTTTATAGTGGATTTCATAATTAAATTCTGCGATATTTAACAATCATTTCTGTTGGAAAAAGGTAGGTTATGTGTTTTCCAAAAGGCAAAAGCTAGTTCTTACTCTTGATAATATTTTATATATGTTAACTAATATTTTATATTTTAAACAATTGTTTAGGTGAAAAACTTGCAATCTCAAGTGGATATGTTGCATAACCGAGTTGAAGAGGCTCAACAACAAGTGAGAGAAGAAATGAAAGTAGAAATGCAACGACAAATAGCCGAGCTATTGAAACAATTGGGTCATCCAAGCAATCCGCCATCATAGTCTAGTTTACGTTTGTTATCCTTTGTCGTTGAACTTGTAGTTTGATAACCGTGTCGTATTTTGTTAGGGAACTTGTAATTTGACAACGGTGTCGTATTTTGTTAGGGAACTTGTAATTTGACAAAGGTGTCGTATCTTGTTAGGAACTTGTAATTTGATAACGGTAAGTAAACGTATCTTAATTTGCAGATTTGTATTCTAACAGGGGTTTTATAAATTTTTTTTTTTTGCATTTTAAGCAGGAAAAAATTGATTTTTGTCAGAAAAATAGTTACAAACTAGTCGGAAGTTTGTCGGAGAATCTACTGTGTTTTTGTCGGAAATTTGTAGGAAACTTCGTCGGAAGTTTGTCAGAAAACGTTGTTACCAACTTGTCGGAAGTTTGTCGTGCTTTTTGTCGGAAATTTGTAGGAAACTTCATCGGAATTATGTCGGAAAAGTTTGTCAGAAACTAGTCCGAAGTTTGTCGGAGAAACTTGGTCGGAACTTTGTAGGAAATTTTGTCGGAATTTTGTCGGAAAATATTACCGACTAGTTTTTTCAGACAAAACGCAGTTTGTCGGAAATTGGTCGGAAACACTGTTTTCTGACCAATTTCCGACCAAAAACTTGGTCGGAAATAGGTCAGTTTTCTAGTAGTGGTGGGGGGCGTGATCTGCTTACCTGATAGCCTTAGATAAATTTAGAGAGTAGGTTATGTTAATTATGTTTTTTATTAAAAACCTACTCCTTATTTTGGTTAAGTTTCTATTAAAAATCTAGTCAATGTTTTGGTTACTTTAAACGAAATTAATTAAATTTTACTAGAATAGGATATAAATAAAGGCTCAATTGTAAATTTTAGCACACTATTTTATGTATGACACTATGATAATAATATTTATCTCATCTGAGTCTTCTCAAAACATTTAGTGGAACGTAGCAAATCTATCGCTTGCATTCTGCGTGATGCAACATTATGCTATTCCACATTAAGTAATAGGTACACTAAAAAAACTTTCATTTGAAGTGTTTATTGTATAAACTAGTGGGTTACCATTCGTGCTTTGTGACAAATTGAAATGTAGATAAAAATAAGAAAAGCGCGAACATAACTATAAAAAGCCACATGTTTAAAGTATATTTAAAAATGGAGAAATGGATTTTAATACTACTAACTATCGCTTATTGGCGGATAATACTCCAAACTTTCACTTTGGCCAATAGCACTTCCAACTTATTTCTTCCATCACCCCCAAACTAGCGGAGGTCTAATCTGGTTAGACTTCATGGCCAAAATGTAAAAACCAAAACTTTAGGACATTTTTGAAACATTTTATTATTATTATTAAAAAATAACTTATTATTATTATTAAAAACTATTATTATAATAATGTGTTAAAAATTATTTTTTTAAAAAAATTTATAAATCCCAACCCACCCCCGCCCCCTCTTTCTCTTTCTCTCTCTAAAACACCACCACCATCACCAAACTTCATCTCCACCTTCACCGTCCACCACCTCCACCATCACCCAACTTCATCTCCACACCCTTTCTCTCTCTGTCTCTTTCTCTCTAAACCACCGTCCAACCATCACCTAACTTTATCTCCACCAACCTTCACCGTCCACCACCTCCGCCACCAACCTTCACCGTCTACCATCTCTCAAGTAAGACTCCCACAACCATCTGCTCTACAAGTCTGATTGTGTTGTTTTTTATTTTGAAAAGTTTTTAAACATAATCACTTAACTTCATCTTCCCCAAATCAAAACCTAAGAACCCTAGTTTATCAATTGAACCAATTAACAAACAATAACCCCAAAATCATGGGGCTATTAATCGGACAATAACAAGGAACGAAAACATGAGATTAACCGAGACTTACAAGGCTCGATGCTATCCAGAAGACGAGTCAACAGAATAGTCAAAAAGAGCTCGATTAAACGACTACAACGAAGAACATAAAGAATTAAGAGTGGGGTTGTACTTTTCGACACTTTTAGGTTGTAATGGGGGAAACGGTGGTTGCTAGGGGACGGTGAAGGGTGGTGGACGGTGAAGGGTGGTGTGGTGGTTTAGAGAGAGAAAGGGGGGTGCGGGTCTGTCACATAAGAGAGAAGGGGGGGGGGGGGTTGGGATTTATAGAATTAAAAAAATATAATAATAATAATAATAATAATAAATTTCAAAAATGCCCCTTAAGTTTTGGTTTTTATATTTTGGCCACATAGAAGTTTTGGTTTTTACATTTTTGCTACGAATACTAACCAAGTTCCGTTAGTTTGGGAGTGATGAACGAAAATAAGTTAAAAGTTTGAAGTGCTATTGGCCAAAGTGATAGTTAGGAGTATTAAAATCCATTTTCCCTTTAAAAATTACCAAAAAATTACTTAATTGTATACGAAAGTCAAGTTATTCAAACAAAATTTAGAATAAAACATATATAAGATAAACATGATATTTGTGCATTACAGCGAGCCCATTTAAACATGACATGTGTATAGTTTATGATACAAAAGTAGATACTTTATTTTTAAACAAACTTTGTTTAAAAAATATGTCAAAATTTTGACACTAAAAAATTAAAGATGACTACGCATTTATGTTTTTTTTTTTATTGAACTAGTGGTGTTTATCCACGTGTGTTGCGCGTTTGATAAACCAAGACTCAAAAGGAGGCATTAATTCGTTGGCATCCACACACCGCCTCAATTACGCCCTACAATGGTTGCTTCTGTCTCTGCTCCTCGTCCAAACATACATTTTCTTTTTAATATACATTATCATTCTTATTCACATGATTAAAATTGTTGTTTTCTCATATTGTAATACATTAATTTTTATGTTACATCATAACACATTTTATCACTTCATATTACATTTGTCTATTCCGGAAAGTTTCGGGATATAATCTAGTATTATTATATATATAATTGGTCAATTGCTTCGCTAGAGTAATTTTAGCCTTTATTTATTTTCTTGAACTTCACCCCTCTCAACTTTCAACACTGACACGTACAGCCTCTTAACTTTCTAAAAACTTTATAAAATGTCATTTTGTCTCGCTCGATTTTAGCGTACTTATTTTCATGTATGTGTCGGTATAAATTGAAGTTGAGTTACATTTCAACGTAAATTTATTTTCAGAAAAATAAGTCGTGACAAATATAATGTGTTTTGGTGCTTATTAAATCAAATAAATTTGCATACAATAAATAACTCAAGTTGGAAAAAGATATACGTTTTACCCATATATCTTGCATTTCTTTATTATTTTTTAAATGCTATTTTATTCAGAAAAACAAACATACACTATAAGATTAGAGTATTGGAATTAGATAAAAAAATATTTTACCAATTGTCCCATTCTAAAGACTCCAACTTTACTCCTTTTTTATTCAAAGGAATCCGATTGCTTTAGTGTCTTCTAGTATTCTTGATACCTCCACTCGATTGTTAGAAAAAGCCACCCCATCACAAACTTTCAAGATCATTCAACATGCTATTAGAATAATGTCCTGAGTACCTAGTTGATCATCAATCGTGAAGGCAAAAATTGGAGGAATTGAGACCCATGAGACCATTTGCCATACAACCGAGCATATTAAACACGAGGTGAACAAATGTTCCTTTGTCTATTCCTTTTCTCCACACAGAGGACACAACAAGTTGACAATTTGAATGTTCCTGTGATACAACGCCATTTTGGTAAGTAACCTGTCTTTATCACTCGTGGGTGAAAAACCATACAACAATGTTGTGCAGTCCTGCAACTCAAAACTTCTTGCCCTGTAACCAGCAGCCAACACCAAGCCCAACCAATTGAAAAGCCCGACCCATCCTGCAGCACCCTGTCTTAACCGAGCGGCTTTGAACTTTTCAAGGCAGAATAAATTAGGAAATTTAATTTGTAGTGGTACGGCTCCAATAGTCCAATCCACGTATCCAACCATATCCCTCCTTTCTTTTTTTTTTTTTGAACGGCCAATAAATTGGAATCACTCACGGAACACTGGAGCATCATCGTACCACCAATGTTGTTACGCGATCATATTCCACCACCAAGTCACCAATTCAAGAGGAAACTCATAATTATGAGAAAACCCCCAATGTGAGATTCGAACCCAGGACCTTATGGTCTCTAAGTCTTATCTCACCACCAAAATGTCGCTAGGCTATAATGCCTTTTGGTCATATCCCTCATTTCTATTCGACACAAATCTCACTTTACTAAACTAAGTATCCTTTTATTCTACTATAGCATATTCTTATTAGTAACTGACATAATCCTACACCATATTTTCCGTAAAAATAAATATGTCCAGACGCTCATGTGACTACAACACATATATATATCTATTTAAACTTAAAGAAAAGTTTTTTCTTGTAATAAATTGGTAAAATAATATCAACAGCCTGAAATTTAAATATTTTAAAACATAAAAGTACTTCAATTATTTCATAAATTTGGTCAGACTAGCTATGGGTTACTTTCTGTGTTCTATTATTATACCTTTACGTACACTTGGTTAAAACTGAAAAGCGTATCTACTAGCATTGGCCACTAGAGATGTCATAAAATCACAATCTTTCTAGTATCCCACTATATTTGTCCCTTTTCACACTTTTATTAACATTTTATTTATTGCTTATTAAAAAAAATACCTTGAGACTTGATTTTTTTTAAGAAGAGAACTTTTGAAAAGCAAAAACCACTATGATAAATAAATACATTTTTTATGTGTACATATCCATACACTTAAAAATATGTAGAACTAGTGGGTTATAAAGCGTCACGTGTCAAAGCAGGTTGATTTAAAAAATAAATAAATAAATAAATGAAAACCTAGAAGCAGTGGTAAAAATAATGTTAATATAGGGAATTCAGCCAGTATCGGTTTGGTCTATACGGTATCCATACGATACGATACTCAGTATAGCAACCAACTAATAAACCCAAAAAATAAAATCGCGCAAAATGATTTGGGCACGTGCTTAGTAATGCGTTGGGACGAGGGTGTAGACTCGATGGAAGGTACGTAAGGGTCAGTTTTGACAACTTGTACATGAGTATTAAAAAAAATTATAGTTAAAATGACCGTAAAAATATGCAAGTCACTCAGTTAATGACTTCTAAGTATGTAAAGCTAATGTTGTCACCTCTAAACAGATGGACCGGTAAGAAAATATGTGTAACTCATGAAGAACACAAGTAGTCCATCGAATCTCAGCAGTAGAATGCATAATAGAAGTAGAAGATACTCGGCTTCGATGCTGGAGCAAGCAACGATGCTAGAGCAGGTTCTTTGATTTTGTTTAACTAGTTCATACTTGATGATGTATACGTAAATAAGGATTGATTTTTTAATTTAAAAAAATGTGTTTTCCGTGTAACATATGCAGTTTCCTTAACATTAGTATTAGGGATGACAATCAAACCCGAACCTAATGGTTAAACCTAAAACCCGACACATTTGGGACGAGTATGGGATCGGGTCATTGGGTATGAGATTAGTTTTTATTTTTTTCATGGGTTTGGGATTTGATGATATACCCAATTACCCGACCCGATTATCCGATAAAGTATACCCATTTACCCGAGTAGATACCCGATATAATTTCTTATATATATTTTTAAATATGTATGCATGATATATCTAATTGTACATCTAGATTATATCTTGTGCTAAAAAAACACCAAAAATTCGTGCATACTATCTGTTATCTATGTCTTTGAGTGTTTTTATATAATTTAAGTATTTTATATTTATACAATGTAATCATTTACATATCTATTTAATAATGCTAAATGTAATCGGTTAGCTGCTACCCAATACCCGATGAGTTTTTAGTCGGTTATACCTAATGGGTAAGTTTTAAAAATTAATTGGTTTATCTGAAACCCGCGGGTATACCCGATACAAATCCGACAGGTTTTGGGACAAGTGTACCTAATCTGGTATGGGGTTGTGATTACCTAAAGCCGTCCCAAACTCAGCCCATTGCCATCCCTAAGGAGTATCCTCTCTAGCTGGTTTGAGAGACAATGAGTTTGTAGCAGGGCATGCGGTTCGAAGGGCAGAGACGAAGAAGTGGAAAAGCATGTTAAAGCCTGTGTAGATAACCAACACGCCTTCGTCCCCCTAGCTTTTGATTTCTTTATGGCTCTAGCACCGGAAGCTATCCGTTTTTTACTAAGGTCCAACAGGTTATACATAGTAATGTCAACTTCAGGGGGAGAGGACAAGGGTTTATTTTCAGTAGACTAGAGTTCGTGCAGCGCATCTTATTATTCGTTTATCCGCTATTTTAATGTGATTTTCTAGGATTAAAGAACACAAATTGCAAATTACATGATTAAAAGTTTTTATTTAGTTTTATATGTAGTCAGAGACTCATAGTTTACTTTCTATGCTCCCATATTATTCCTTTGCCCGTGAAAAGCGTATTTTTAATATTGGCCACGTGAGTGTCAGAATATTACAATCTTTGTTACATCGCACTATTTCGTCAATGAAAAGAAAACTTTATTTAAAAAAAAAAAGCTTTTGAAAAGCAACAATAATGTAATAAGACTATCTTTTGCCACATCATATCCTTACGAATTCCTAAAAATCCTTACAAATCCTTAAAAACCCCTCATTTCACCTCCAACCCTACAAACATCTTTACATATCCTTACATTTTCCACATCATCCCCTATTTTTACTTTTAGTTTAAATACTTAAATTATTAAAATATACTTAATATAACTTTTTGAAGTATTTAGATAATAGAAAAATATAAAAATTAAACGTGTGTGTATACAATAAATTTAGATATTATAATATTTCAGATATAAAACTTTAAAATCCACATCTTGAAACCATTCAGCACAAAAGTAAACACAGGTCCTTTCTTTTCCGGCAACCAACGGCCACCATCGCCGTCACCATATAGCACCGCCAAGAACTCATTACCTCACATTTCATCTTACTCGACACTTCTAATTTTGAACCAAACATGTGAAGAACAAAAGTAGAAGCCTAGATCCCGTCCGACCACTGGACCATCGTCTGCTTCAATTTCCGACCCCATTTTCCGATGAAAACAGTGACGTTAATTAAGATGATCTACGGAGGAGATACAAACCTTAACAAATCTGTTGGGCCCACCCCTTCGTTTGGACCGAGGCAAACCCACGTCTTTCTGCAAGGGCTCCTCGTCTTCGGACGCTGATCTCCAACGCAAAGGATTTTTCCAGCGTGGCACAGGCGGAGGCAGTACGGGCGCGTTACAGATAGTCTAAATAACTTAACTCTTCTTATATTTTAGTATATTCACCATAAAAAGTAGGTAAATTTGAGAACGTTCGTGAAGAAAATAGGTCTTGACAAATTAAATTTAAATCATTACACACAAGGGGAGACTCACCCCCTGACCCTTACCGTTTTTTGGCTCGGTAGTATAAATTTCCCTGTTTTTGTTCGAAAATCTATAATCTATAACTTATAATAAAAGAATTGAACTTTGATGATGTGACATTCAATGGAGGCCTCAACCTTCCTTGAATATGCCACATGACATCATGTATGATTTTTTAATTTTTGAGTTTTTTTTAATAAATCTATATATATTATAATTATTTTAGGAAAAGATAAGAATTTAAAAACAAAATTAGATTTTCTCTCTAATGTTTCCTCCCATAACTTTTAAACGTTAATATCTTTTATATACGAGATTTTTAAAGAAAAAAATTACACCAAATTAACGAGCGTTTTATTATATTTCCAACGAGTACCATAGTGCTATATAAAAAACGGAGAAAAAAAACTATTTTTGTGGGGTTTTGTTTTCAAATATATTTTACTCTACTAATAAATCACAAACGACAAACATAACTTCATAGGCAGAGATTCCTTTTTTTTATATTTGAATATGATAATAATAATAATAATAATATTATTATTATTATTCATTAATCATGTATTGGCAAAGCATTAATTATGTTGTCATATTAGACATTTTATTATGTTATATTAGATATTTCAACCACGGGACACTCCCGGGATAAAAAGCTAGTTTTGTATATGTTAAGTCCGACCTCACCGATTTGTTTGTCTGCAGATGATTCTAAGGATGTAGAAGCTTGTGAAGCACAATCACAAATATCCCACGTTGATCCGTGTGGTTCTCATGGATGGTGCACGCTCCATCAAGACGAGTCCTTAATTGACAAATGAGTTAAGTTCCTTTTCAGTCCTTGTGGTTTGCTTAAAAAATCTATTTCAGTCCAAAAGATTTTTTTGGTCTTTTTTAATCCAATAGTTTAGGTTTGGTATCTATTTTGGTCCATTCCACTAACTCATCCATTTTCTTTGTCCTTTTTAATCCAATAGTTTAGGTTTCGTATCTATTTTGGTCCATTCCACTAACCCCATCCATTTTCTTTGTTAATTTCTTAAGAAAAGACCAAAATGCCCTTATAATTAAAAAAATTAATATATAAAAACCCTAAATTCTATTCTACAACATTAATATATAAACCCGATTATATTAAACTTAATCATATTTTATGGTTATCTCGGAAGAAGAAACCGGGTGGATATTTCACATCTTCTGTCACACTCATCTCCTTAAAATTCCGATCGATTTTGAACTCATTAACTTAAACCACAAATGATGTCACGATTTTGAACTCATAGAAATTTATGTGTTTTTTTATCATGCGCTAGTAAATTATTGATATTTCAAAATTTCCACCTCTATTAATATTTCCATTAATCACCTCAAATTTCCTAGTTGTTAATCCATCACACAAACTGAAATACAGAAGAACAAATACTAAACATCCGTTTCTTTGCCGATTAATTTGTCGTTCTTCATTTAGACATCTAGTATTCGTCGTGTATACGTAAACAAGAGGATCCAGATCTGACAAAAAAATAAACAAATTTGAGCGAAAGAACTTTAATGGCAACTACTAATTCGCAGTAAAAGCTAACAAACATCAACAATCTCCATCATGAAGTACAATTGTATAAATACAAAAATCGGTCGGAATTTTAGGGAGGTGAGAGTGACAGGAGATGTGAAATACTCACCCGGTTTCTTCTTCCGAGATAACCATAAAATATGATTAAGTTTAATATAATCGGGTTTATATATTAATGTTGTAGAATAGAATTTAGGGTTTTTATATATTAATTTTTTTAATTATAAAGGCATTTTGGTCTTCTCTTAAGAAATTAACAAAGAAAATGGATGAGGTTAGTGGAATGGACCAAAATAGATACCAAACCTAAACTATTGGGTTAAAAAGGACAAAGAAAATGGATGAGTTAGTGGAATGGACCAAAATAGATAACAACAACAACAACAACCGAACCTAGGAAATCCCACGAATAGCGACGCTATTAGTAGGGTCTGGGGAGGGTGGGATGTAGGCACACCTTACCCCCATCATTAGAGATAGAGAGGCTGTTTCCAAAGAGACCCCCAGCTCGATGACAAACACACACTATAGATAATTAAGTAGACAAACACCAAGCATTAAAAATAGTGAATGAATGACATAGAAGACTAAATACATAAATAACTTAAAAATAGATACCAAACCTAAAGTATTGGATTAAAAAAGACAAAAAAAAACTTTTGAACTGAAATAGATTTTTTGAGCAAACCACAAGGACCGAAAAAGAACTTAACTCTTGACAAATAATATTAAAGCGACCTTGACCAGTTGGGTTATTTTTGGGCAAATTTCGTTCTCCAAAATTAATAATTTATGGTTGCATAATAGTGGTAGGGACGGGATAAAACATACTTTGCAAACGAAATATGATACATTAGGTCAAGCATGGTCAGTCTTGATCGATTATAATGAATTATAATTGAACATAGTCATTATAGGCTGGAGAGAATTACACAGATTGTCCTTTAGTTATACATGAAATTGCATCCTATGTCCTTTTTTCGAATTTTTAACTCCTTATGTCCTTTGTTTTATACAGTTGTTACATCCTATGTCCTTTAAGCCAAACCCAGTTAAAAATCTTGGTTAAGTAGGTCACATGCCCCTCACGTGAGGGGCAAATCTGTCAATTCACATTAAAGGACAAATTGTATTATAATAATAATAATAATAATAATAATAATAATAATAACAATAATAATGAAGATCAATATCATTTTTAACATTATCTCTTTCTCGATCAACATGCAGATCTTCATCATTCTTATGAACATCCATCTTTAACCCATAAATATTCAACTCAGCCTCAAGAACATTCAAACGCAACCCAGAACCTGAAACGTGAAACCCAGATCCCAGATTAACATTCGAAGCCGATTCCGACATAGATGACATCTCCGGTGACCCAGACGAATTTCCTTCATTACCCAGCTTAACTTCTTTCGTCTTTTTCATGCTATCCAGAAAGAGATGGACGCAGATCTGAGAGGAAGAGAGAAAGCTCAGCGGAGGAAGAAGGGAGAGGAGGAGTGACGGTGGTTCCAGCGACGGCGGCGGTGCCACATTCACCTCCACCCCCTACCTCTACGGCCACGAAACCACCATCGTGCCGCCGCCCAGGAAACAACCATCGGAACCCACCATCGAAAACCACACTCGAAACCCACCAACGAAACCCACCATCACCTCCACTGTCACCATCGACCACCTTCCAAATCCACCGCCACCATCGTGTATGTTTTTTTAGAGAGGGAGTCTTGGTTGTTGTTATTGGTTGGTGTTTTCTCTGTTTCTAGAGAGAGAGAGATTAGAGAGAGAAGGAGAATAGAGAGAGAGAGTAGAAGAAGAGAGAGAGAGGGATTTAAAATGACAGAGAGAGAAGAGATATTCTGTGTTATTATTATTATTTTTATTATTATTATTATTATTACACAAATAGTCCTTTAACGAGGGTGAATTGACAGATTTGCCCCTCACGTGAGGGGCACGTGACCAACTTAACCGAGTTTTTTAACTTGGTTTGGCCTAAAGGACATAGGGTGTAACAAGTGTATAAAAGAAAGGACATAAAGAGTTAAAAATTCAAAAAAAGGACATAGGATGCAATTTCAGGTAAAACTAAAGGACAATCTGTGTAATTCTCTCTTATAGGCTGCATAATGTGTTGGGATTTGGGTATCTGTTTATAAAATCTATATTTTGTATTAATGTAGGTTAAATAACAAGTTTATCCAAATCATAATGCGAAAGCGTGTCAAAAACACAAAACATATATTTATTTCCAAATCAGCGATCTAAATACTAAATTAATCAGACAATAAATAGCATGCAACCAAAGGGTGTTCAATTTTTATACATTGGATGAAAAACTGAAAGACTCGCACTAAGGATGCAACGAACGATTCCGCTAGTCACCAGTATCGCAAAATCACCAACTTTTAAGATCCAACCTGAAAACATGCGAACTAGATCTGATCCAGAATATCAACCCAAGGTAGCTACACAAGGTGGTCGATGGTGGTGGTGGCAGAAAACAAGGCACACACGCCAAGAAAGGTGGTGCGTTGGGTTTGTGGTGTGTGGGATCGTGGTAACCAAGGGTGGTGGTCGACGATGGTGATGGTGGATGGGTGAGAGGGCGGCCAAGATGAGAGATGGAGGGAGGAGGTGGATGTGTTGTATTTTGATTACAACTCTTAATCAATGATTATCTCCATATTGGGTTTAGGTTTTTCATTCCTTTTATAGATAAGATATTTACACACTAAACCCTAACATCCTCGCTTGCGGTGTACGCATATAATGTATATATGGGTAGATCCTTAGGGGAGGCAAAAGTAAAATTGCATTAATTTTAACGTTATTTTACTAATTTCGTGATAATAACGTTTAAAACGGCAAATGGTTAATCATGCATCATGTGGTGGCGTTGACCGTTAACGCGTTGGTCAAATAACCCTTAGTTATCCAAACCATGACTTTGTATGTTTGTATAAGTGTTTTGACTTTGGCACGCCCACATAAGACTCGATATCCCGTTGGTGTCTCACAATATCAGTTTAACAATCATCGATCACGTATAAGTTATCGGGTAACGATACATGTACAACATGTAAATTTGCATGTTATGGGTCATATCAGCATGTTTCACACGAATGAGTCACATTTACACACGAAGGGGTCCATTCAAGGGGCGAAAAGGTCCAAAATAGGAAAGGAGGTCAAATCTGGGCAAAGGAGTCTCATCTGGCAGCGAAGAGGTCTCCCAATGGATAAGAGGTGAGCCCTTCACCCCTGCAGACAGGCAAAGCTTCGCCACCTGCAGCTGCTGCAGCACTTTTGTCGCACGAAACCCCTCGAATCGGTTCTGAAACTTGTTGAACCATGGCCAATCAAATATCGAACCAATACATAGCCTGTTCTATTCATGATACACCACTTAGCACCTTGTCGGATCAGGTTATATGCACAAGAACAAGTTTACCCAAAATGGCAAAAGTTTATGGAAATGTCACATCATGCATGAAATTGTTTCCATAATAGGTAAAAATCACATATCATCATCAAAACATGTTAATTCATCATCAACCTCAGTTATGACTAATCTAACATGAATCCCAATCCATTACCATCATCAAAACAATTATATCAAGCCCTAAATTTCTAGAAAATCCCCAAATAGGTCAAAACTCATAACATACCATATAGTAACCAAATATACCCTATGATTCTAACATCTCAAAAATCATCATATCAACACCATGTTATCATTAAAACAACATATAACACACAAGCCCTAATTATTAGATCACCAACATCTTTGAAAACTTGGGTTATCATAGTTAGATCTTGTTTAGGATATGTTTAGTAAGGCTTTTGTTTATGAAAACACTTTGAAATCACCTTTTTGGACATCAAGGGTTTATGAAAAACATTATCAAAATGAAAGGAAAAGATGTTGGATATGATACACACTTTAGATCTAAGCTTGTTAATGGATTTGTAACTGTTTTTGGGTTGGAAATCAGTGGTTTTAGGGCAAACACTTGTTATAAGAGGTTGGGGGATGAGAGGGAGCACTTGGGGGCGAGTTAGGGTTTGCAAAATGATGAAAACATGTCAAAACGAGGTATTTATACCTGATCGGCTGAAAGTAGGGCGAAGGGGTCCCTTATACGCGAAGGGATCTACCTTTCGCCCCTAAACCAGGCGAAGGGGTCCCTAGAACCCAATCCCTTCGCCCCTAACCTATGTCATTCGCCCATATCCTCCCTATTTGCACGCGAAACACGTTTTATCATATAATTTCACATAAGCATGTATTCCTAGGTTACCAATGATGGTATAACATGTAAGTATCAATGTGTTACCTATATTGTATTATTGTTTCACCAATGGACGAGATACGAGACTAGTGCGCGTGTGTTTCCCGGTGATCCTCCGAATCACCAAACCATAGACATTGTGTGTGTAAACCGACTCGTGTGATTCCCTGAATCATCGAACTGACTCAACTAACCCAGTTAAGTTCTTTAGTAAAAGTTTCGCTAAGGTAGAATTAAATGTTTGTTAGGAAAGTTAACATGAGTTTATCGAATGTCACAGTAAAAACACAAACAATGTAGGTCAAATAATGCCCAATCTAGCAAATGATGGTTAAATGAGGTGAACAATGTGAAACACGATATTACAACTCGTTATGATCCTTATTGACTTATAATTTATTATGACTCTTTAAATCCATATTACATGCATAAAAGAATACTAACATATTTAGTTAAACATGATAAAATATAGTTAAATTAAATAGGGGAATTAGATTTTAATAATCCATACTTTGCCTCATTGGTCGGCAATAATCTGTACTTAATAAATTCCCCACAGCAGTCCCAACTTTCAACATATTGGCTGACAATGAACTTTTCAACTTTCAAACTCTTTCAGTTTTGAAAATTGGTTAGTTTTCAGTTAACAAAAGTTCATTGACGGCCAATACTTTGAAAGTTGGGACTGTCGTATGGAATTTCTTAAGTACAGATTATTGTCAGCCAACGAGATAAAGTTTGGATTATTAAAATCCAATTCCCCAATTAAATAGTTATAGTAAATTATGGTTTGCCCATGATCAAAGTATACTAAGAGCCCCCACAATGTACACCATAACAAACCACTTCAAACCGTCACGTTACCATGTCACATTATTTCAAATCACAATCCACATTTCCTTCAATCATGAACTAATTCAAATCCCCACCGCATTACCTACTTTTCTTTTTATTTAATTTATACCCACACACAAAAAAACTTTTTTTTATTTAATAATATAAAGTACATGAGGACCCCACCCCCCACTCACCTCCACCAATGCATGAAACAAAGAAATTGGTCCGTTTGTTTTGAGCAAACCCTCCACAATGCTTGCATTGTGGATGCTCTAAAGAATGGTCAATTTATGTCAACCATGCTCCACAAGCGGTCAAACATAGTTCATGATAACATGTTAGCTTCTCACTTTCTCTATCAAACGTGATTTCATTATCCTCCGGTCCTCACCTACACCTATCCTCAACTAAAGTGACATTACGCCTTCAAATCCCCAGCTGCAGTGGTCTCACCTCCTTGCAAATTGGTTAGTCTGTATGTGACTGTTGATTCTATTGTCAACACATAACTGTAGGCATACATTCAACAATACTTGCATGTTATGCTAGGCAATGCAATTCATAGGAAATTATTTTGATTCTTGATACTATAAGGGGTTCGTTTGGCAACTTCTGAATGAGTAAGTATTGAACTAGTAAGATGTCTGAACCATTAAGTGTTGAGCCAGTAAGAGGTCTAAACTATTCAGACTCGGTATAATTCTTACCCATTCAGAAGCATATGTCTGATCGATTCAGACACCTGCTCACCAAACAAACAATCTAAATGAACTATGTTCGACCGATTCTGACATCTGTCCAATTAATAGGTCATTAAGGGTTGAAACAAACAACCTCTAAGTTTGTTTGCACATATTAATTTGTCTTTGCTATTTGATTAAGGATTTAAAACAAAAGACTCTTTGATGGGTTGAAGATTGAGACTAAAAACCATTGAATTAAGCATGTAAAACACTTTGACATGTTCATGACCAATTAATTCATCATATTATACTATATCTTTTTACAAAATGAATATTGTAACCATCTTTATGTTTTTCATTTGAATGTTTGCTATTCCATGATAAATGTTTTCTATTTTGTTACTATATAAGACACCGAGACAACATATATAACTTTTGAGTTGGCTAATTTGACCAATAGAGCCTACATATGTTAAGAATGACATAAAATATTTAATTAGTGTTCAATCCTAAATATCCATACTTAAATATGCATTATTTTGTCCTAATCCTTTAACTTGTTTTCAAAGATTTAACTAATTTATTTTTGCCCAAATCTGTGTTAATTTAAGGTTATTTCATTCAAGCCTAAACTTTGGCCCTAGTATGTAGTATCGGTTAACCGAAACATCGTATTCTCATTAACCGAAAAACCGTCGTCAATAAAAAAATAAAATAAATTTATAGCAGAAACATCCGGTTATGGTTAGAATAATATTGAACCTAAATAATACATGAAAAAGTTAACGACACTTATTCAAGCTTGATCACTTTTAGTCTCTAATAATACATGAAAAAATATTATATACTTTTGATAGTGTTGTCATATGAGTGGGGTCGATGATACTTTTGTTCCCAATCTTTGTAACAAATCTTTTTTATTCGTCAACTTTTATGTGTCCTTCCAAAATAATCATGATGTTATCACATTTCGTAATAGAAAAGAAAGCCAAAATCTTTTTGTTAAGCTTTTATTCAAGTAACTATTACTCAAAACCTGTACATTAGTTGTGGCAATATTATGTTCTTACTGAAAAATGGTTAATAACAAACTAATCCCTACTTAAACGTTATTACGAATCAAGTTAGGGGTGTTCATTGTCCGGTTCAATGGGCTTTGATTACATTCAGAGGCGGAAGCGTTCATTACGTTTCTGGAAAACGACCAACCATACCGCCAAGAATTGGTTTGAGTCTGTTGGACAGACAAAATTATTTAGCTTACAATTTAAACTATTTCTTTTTTTTTTTTCAAGTGATTAGTTTGTTAAAAGACTAAAATGATGAACTGTTGAGTATGTTGTATCAGCCCATTTGGGAGCAGCAGAATATTAGGAAAGGGAGAAAACAGGACTGGCCAGCCCTAAGCCCAACGTCTTTTCTTGGAGATTAAATTTAGACAAGGTTAAAACTTAAAACCTAATTATCAATGTCTATAAATACATCTCTTGTACTTGTAAATATTATCGCTTAAAAAAAACGAAAATTCTAGTTGTCCCGTAGACGTAGGTCAGTTTAGATTGAACCACGTAAATCTTGTGTCTTGTTTTTTCGTTTATTGTGTGTGCATTGCGATTGTAACAAAGACGTTTTATTAAAATAACACATATTACAAAATAAAAAGACAAGGCAAAATAAACGTTGTTTCCAAATTCAAAACCACTGGTGAATCACCTTCACTCGACTGTAAACCGAACGTTAAACCGCCAGCCTTCGGTTTTGTTAAAGGTTTTAAGGGTATGTGAAACACCTCTGACTACTAAATAGGTGATTATTGTGTTTTCTTTAGTAAATAAAAAAGAAACCTTATGTAATTAGACCAACCGCAGTGGCTCGTGAAAAAGGGAGTGAAATCCCCATTAGCGCCCCAACACCGCCCCTATGGCGTTAAACTTCAAAAATTTGCTTTTGCTTTAAATTATTAACGTTGGAATGGGCATTAAATTTCAAAAAATGTGCCATGCAATTTGCCTATTGGTCCAAGTGGGATTTGGGCATTAATATTCACGCTCCATTACGGAGGGCCTTATAGAACATAGAAAGTAATACACCTGACAATGTCAACTTTTCTGACTTCAATTAATTATTGTATTTTCTAACCGTATCCCTTTGTCAATGTTGGGCTAGTCCACTTAGTAGAGACACATGTTTCTATCAAGTTTGGTATAGACACATGCGTCTACCAATTTCAAACCTAGGCAAGGAGAATATTTGTATTATTTGGTGTAAAATGTAGTAGAGTAACGTTTGCCGTAAAAAAGAGTTAATTATTGTATTTTCAAGTTATTCTCACTATATGTACTTCATACTCTTAAGTGCACAAATTAAAAAGTCATCAAGACCAATTAAGAATCCATCAAATTATAAGGTTCCACACAGGGAAATTGTAGTTACAAATCAAGAAAAAAATGTATTTTTATGCAAAAGCTCTAACTACCATTTTACCAGTACTGCTGCAGTAAAGTTATCCAGAAAGCATTTCAAGTAAGCTATACTCATCATATCATATCATATCATATCAACCTTGCATCACAACAAATGATATAAACAGCACAATTAGAAAAAAGTATTATATTAGCTACAATTTAAACCCAATTCAGTAACAAATCATACCTATGAGGCGAGGACGATTATGTCAGTTCAATGGCAAGGGGAACAACAGAAAGGCCTGATGCATTGGTATCTGATACAAGCCCGAAAAACGTATTAGCCATTAGGATTAGCAAATAGAATAAACTAGAGTTGGCCCACTGAATGGGTCGTGTAAGAAGTTGAAACGGGCCTGGTCGGGTTGGATTGGTGCGAAATACTTCTTGTCCAAAAATTTTAAGTTTTCCTAAAAATATTTAGGGGTTGTTTGGTAAGCCTCTTAATGAGGCTCTGAACCATTTAGCGCTGAATGATTCAGCATTCAGCGCGTTTGTTTCAGCTTCTGGGAGACTTTCAACCCGTTCTACACATTCCCAATAAAACATAACCCAAAACGACCCATTCATACTTGAATAAGTCAACCCATTCGATATGTACCTTCAGGCTCCATCCGCAACCAATCTTGCCCACAAATCAAAGCTTGACGGATATCCGGGTCAACCGATCTCAGATGATTATCAAGCATTTTGCCACCAGTGCTAAGTGCCTGGTCAGCAGTAAGAGTAGACACAGGAACACCCAAGATATCACGAACCATCGTAGATAAAATCGGGTACCTTGGTGTATGCACTTTCCACCAATTCAAAATATTAAAATCATGATTTCTTGGAAACACAGGTTCCTCCAAATACTTATCAAGATCCGAACCCCCGCTTTGTTGGCTTGAAGTTTCATTAAGAAACTTATCGAAACCTCTCAGTCGGTCCTGAGTGGCATTACTTGGACCGACTAAACCGCTGCCACCCTGCCCCGCCGCGTCATCAAGTGAGCCCATGTCTACAGAATACTCGTTAAAAAGGTCGCTTATACCCTTGGAAACCTCCCGTATACGATCTGGAGCTTCAGTATCGTATATTTGTTTATAATAATATTCAACCAGCTTCATTTTAAATCTTGGATCCAAAATCGCTGCAATTGCTAAACCTAACCCGCTTTTACTCCAATATTTATCAAACTTAACCTTCATTTCCGTCGCAAAAGCACTGATAAACACATCTGGGTTCTTGCAGTAGTCGATCAATTGGATATGAACATCACATATTTCCGGGAAAAACACGTTTGACGTAGGGTATTTGCTTTGCGAATGTGAAAAGACGTTTATGACCTCAACAAGAAGTTTTATAAAAGATGTAACCGATCCGACCCGTTGCCATTCTTCGTCAGATAAACACGTTGTGTAGATAGCATCATGTTCTTGAAGTAAAAGAAACGCGTCTTTGTATTCTAATACAGTTTCAAGCATTAGATATGTAGAATCCCATCTCATTTGATTATCAAGAAATAAACATTTTTCGGTATTAATCCCAGCTTGTTGAGCATACTCGTCGAATTTACCATGTGTGGCTAACGAGCTTTTCACAAACTGAACACTTTCACGAATCTTTTCAATCACGTTTTTAATCGATTCCATTGAATCCTCAAGAAGGGATTTCATTAAATGCGAAGCGCATCTTATGTCAAATAATTCACCATGATCTAAAACGGGTCGGTTTTCTGCAAGCCAGTTCTTAATTCTATAGGCTAAATTGTCATACCTGAAGCAATCATCAAGAGTCAGCGAGAACAGCTTTTGGTCAACGTCCCAATCCATTAAACACTTTATAAGTAACTCAGATAGCGCGTCTTCTGTTTGAGAAGAATCCAAGGTCAAGAAATTCAATATTTTCCTCTGAAGTTTCCAGTTGTCGTCAATGTAATTAGCGGTCAAACTTATGTACTCAACGTTCTCAGGTGAAGACCAAAAACCGACAGCAAGACTAATTCTACCATGTAGATTTCTTATGACTTCAAACACCCTCTGTCTTTCTTTTGCGTAAATGGTCAAACAGTCAGACTCGATAACACCTGTGGGCACAACATCAAACATCGGCTGAAGATTTTTGACAAATATTTTGAACCCAACATGTTCCACCATAGACGGTGGATAATCATGTAACATGATCATACGGGCCAAGTCAAGCTGACTTCTTTCTTGGTCAAACTTCACACTTCCAAGGTTAACCGTCGTCTCATCTACCTTCGCCTCATGGTCAAACTTGTGATAAGCTATAGGTATAACATGTTCATCTTGTCTTTGAACTTCATTATAACCAACACTTGCAATCGTAACCGGATCGTCTTTCCTTTTTCGTTTCACTGCAAGCATTTGTGTAACATCAAAATTTGATCTTTTCAAACATCTCATTAAATGATTCCTCAAATGGGTCGTCCCACTGTTGCTTGACCCGCTAAGCCTTTTTTGACAATGAACACATACTGCATAACACACTTCCGCTTTCCTGACCCGTTCGAAGTGATTCCACACTACTGATGTCAACCTCTTCGTTTTTTTGACCGGAGTTTCGGTTTGTATTTCCATCACATAAACTTAATAGGAAAAACTTATTCAACCTACAAACATATCAGTAAACTCAGGATGTTAGCATTAAAACTGAAATAATTCACATAATAAAAACTCCTAATTCTTCTAAATGTAACAAACCACAAGCAATTAACAAATAACAATTTCAACTAATTATCAAACGTAAGAGTGATTGGTGTTCCAAATTTTAATACTTGCACATTTAAACACAATGTAAGTCTAATTAGATTTCATTGTTCGGAATAAACCGACAACCTTCCAATGTATAGGTCATTGGTTCGAGTCTCACCCGCAACAACATTGCTTTGGGTTGAGCCACAGGTTTTACCGTAATGGGCCTTTGGGCAGTGAGCTTCCTTTGGAAATGTGGCGGGCTAGGTCACCAGCGTTGTTTGCGGGCATGAGTAACCTTTTGCCATTGGGTTTACCCGGGTGATAGGACTTTGTTAGTCGTTCAAAAAAATAAAAAAATCGGAACAATCATCCCATAAATCGAAATTTAAATTTCCAATTCGGTACTTTTATGAACGAATCGATAGATCTAATTATTAATATTTCTTATTTTTTATATTTTTGGCTAAAATAACCTCAACTAATGTAAGACTTCTATCAAAAAAATTTCACTGGAAAAAAAAAGGACAAACTACATAATCACAGGCAGACGGGCAACAAGCTACGTCGCCACCCCTTTCTTAATAGCGAAGACAAACCCTTGCCCTTGGGGGGTCGAAAATTGCTATGAGAGACCCTTCAGAGACTCTGGCAAGGAAACGAATGGCTTCCAGTACCAAAGAGCCAAAAGTATCAAAGCCTAAGGGGACGAAAACATGTTGATTATCCTCACAGGCTTTGGCATACTTCTCTGGACTATGCTTTCCGCATCGCCTGCCCGGCCACAAACCCAGAATCTCGGAAACCAACGAAAGGGGATACCCTGTAAGGTCCACACAAGCGTGTTTCCCACCCGCCCAGCCAAACACGAGCATGTCTGCTAGCTGTAGAGTAGATCCCCCCTCTGTTGGCTCTATCAGGAAATTAACCGGGGCTTCCTTCTTCGCCGATATCCCTGCCCGCCTAAGTCTATCAAATTAGGCTTGCAAAAAGCCCAAAACAACCAATTACAAAAAAAAAAAAAAAAAAAAAAGCAGCAGGTAAACGCGCAACAAGCTGCGCCGCAACCCTTTCTAAATAGCGAAACCAATCCTACTAAAGGCACAACTATGGGTCTTAGGGGTCGAGAAATTACTACGCAACGGCGTTCGGGGCTAGGAAACCAAATGACGGAGTGAAATAACAAACACCCGAATTGCATAACCCATGTTATAGTATAAACTTAATAGATAAATCTAACAGTATAATAATGATAATAATAATAATGATCATGAAAAAGATAAAGAGGGGTGTGATTAATTAAGAAATAAAATAGGGATCCGAACCTTTGTTTTATTTATTTGCAGAGTCCGATTGGAAGATCCGGGAAGAGTTTGCAGGGTTAGGGTTGGATTGGGGGAAAGAGAACCCGATTATATGATCCGAATCTCGACTTAGGGTTTCCCGACCGAATCTTTTGGGTTGGGTTTGTGGTTCTCATTCTCGGATCCGATTGCCAGTTTATATTTATTTATTTATTTATTTAATTAAATTAATCTTAATTCATTTTATAGGATTTATTTTTGAGTTTTTGTTATATCAATTGAATATATTTGAAAATGTGATCGTGGTGGAGTGGTTTGTATGTCCAAGGTCTCAAGTTCGAGTCTTGGGGGAGACATTTTATGTCCACCACCCTCTCATTGGTTGAGAGGGTTGGTGGCCTTTATTTTTACGTTTTGCCGTTCAAAATTTTTTTTGAATATATTGCATTAACAATTGTGAAAACCACATAAATTATAAAATTAATTTTTATATATTGATTTAAGTGAGATATGAAAGACGGTTACATGACTGCCTATCCTACTATTCCATATCAAAAGTCATTAATGCACTATGTATAAGTGCATTATACACTTCTCAACATAAAATTGGTTCTGAAAAATTAAAAGTTGGGTACCAAATAAGTAATCAAGGATATAGATTTTTTAAAGAGGGGATCTCATAAAGTTGTGAGTTATAATGTTACGGTACTAGCAGTGCAAACACACTAAAACCAGTTTGTATCTAAACTAATAACCATAAAAATTAATATTTTACCGATATTGATATTTTGCGGATGGTATCGGCTAAAATAATAAAATGAAGCATAACTATGTACTAAGAGTTTGAATAATCAAATTTAAATGAAAGTTTCTTTTAATAATTTTTGGGTGTGTGATCTTTTGCCAACTGTGGGTGTGATTTTATCCCATTGACTCTGCAACATCACTATCTGACTTGCGTAGATAATATTCTCTTCTCTCTTAATTACCTTTGTGTAAGTCTTGGGGAAGATGTCTTTACTTGAATCAAGAATGCCTAACAAACTCACTATCTGACTTGTGGCTCTAGGTTATAAGACGCTAAACTAGGGGTGTTCACGGTCTAGTTTAGACGGCTTTCAGATTAAATTGTGAGCCAAACCATTAGTAACGTTTTTAATCATTGAAAACGGCACCAAACCGCTAAAATTTAAAACCAAGCCAAACCAAACAGTTACTAACTTTGGCTCCGGTTTAGTTTCATGGTTTGATTGTTTGAAGTACTGATTAAGTATTTATATATAAAAAATGTAAAAATAAAAATTCATTAACATGTAAACAAAGTTGTCCAAAGAACATGCTGCTTAAAAATGTTGTCTCATGCCATGTTTGTTAGTTTTTAAGGTTAAGTTCAAGAAGATATAAAAGAGATTGATTGGATAAAAATGGTGTTTAAGATACTATATAAATTCTTGCAAAGGATAGGTTGTTATACCAATAAAAGACTTGTAATCAATTAAGCTAAATCCGATATCCTTGTCTCTCTGTTCGTGTGTATGCATTGTATGAAAAACATGCCATACGATTACAAAAGCACAAAAATATATAAAATCAAACAAAAATGTAAAAACCCAATCCACTCCAACAAAAGAAGTGTAAATATTCTCAGCCCTCAATTTACAAGTCAAAATCATACTGTTAACATTGTACATTAAGGCAGGTGTTTATATTATTACCATGGTTAAGATAGTTATACTTCAAGCTAGTTAAAATGAATTAAAGGCCCAACCTACAGTTGCGGTCTGGTGTTTTCCGGCTGGTTTCCTGTAAACCGTATGCCTAACCGCTCATTATGCATTCAAAATTCTCCAGCCGACCGTCCGAAATAATTTAAAAAAACGATTGTGAAACCAAACCAATGACCGGTTTGTGCAGTTTCATAGTTTTAAACAAAACGATCAATACCCCTACGTTAAACCATTGAGTCAATCACCTAATGAGCCACAATTTGGTTGTAGCTCAAGAGTCTTTTTCATGTTCACATCGCCAAACATCCCATTGAGTATCTTTCCTCTTGTTCGGGTATGCGAGTCTTTTCCATTTCACTGAAGGGAAGTAAGTCGCCAACCTTACATAGTCTTTGGTTTTAAATACTGGTTCATTATTGCTTGAAATGTAATCTTCGGTTACTCGGTTTGGGATTCTCAAATCATTATCACTTTGATTACTTCTTTGGTTACTCAATTTTGGCCCCGTCACCTAGACCCTACTAATAGTTTTGCTGTGAGTTGATTCATCCGTTCGATTGTGTCCCATGACAGAATCAAAATGCATATACTCAATAAATCAAAAACCAAATCATGTGATTGATTAGTTAATGATAATAAATATAAAACTAAACTTTTAGTAGCTATCCCACATCGGAAGTGTGAAGATAGGGAAACACATAGGGAATTGAATAAAAGGGGAAAGAGGGCATTGGAAAGCTCACTTACCTGGATGGGGTCAATGGGTGATCAATAAGGCCCATGGCCTAGGTTAGTGACCTCCATTGCACTTAGGAGGGGTGCTACCCTAAGATCGGCCCAAGTGGTCGAGTCTACATCATAATTTGTGGCAGTGGAGGCCTGCGTTCGCGCGGCCTCTGCACAATACTTGAGTTAAATGTTTTGTATTGTTAGAATATTGTTTGGTAATTTAGACTAAAATCAATGGCTGCTTGGGTGTTGTTTGGGTCCCTAAACAAGTTTTGTTGTGGCTAATACCTAGAGATTGTCGACTTTTTTGTTTTTGTCGTGTGCTTTTTGTCTGGCGAGTTGGGTCCCAATGGTTCAAGATCCAGGGCTTTTTTGCTTCTGATTTGCAACATTTATTTGAGATTTTCTAGTATAGTCTGTCCGGGTTCTAAAAAGAGAAAGAAAGCCATACATGCGGTATTTTTAATTACAATCCGGATTTGTAGAGAATGAGGAATGATAAGGTGTTCAATCAGGCCCGATTTGCTTATCGAAGATCATTGAGGGAGTGAAGGTATTTAATTTTTTTTTTTAGATTAAAAATCAAGCCACGGATAGTGCCCTCACGTAGGAACAATGGATAAGTTTAGCCTAGTTTTAATAAATTGGCTTTTTTCCTTTGTTTTGTTCCTTTGTAGTTTGGTGGAGGTTTTGTCGGTTTTAGTGTAGCTTGGCCAGTCACTTGCTAGCGCTGATGTTATATAATAAAAGTTTTGTTGGCCGTTAAAAGAAAAAGAAGCTCGTTTGGCTAGTGCTCATTAGTTGATATTGACATACTGTTAAGTTGATTATAACCTTTTTAATTGTGTTGTCTATTTAAATGTAGTTGGGCTAAGGCCCAAAACATTGTAACATAAGCCTAAACAATTTGGATAAAAAATATAAAGGCTGAATTGGGAAGTACAACCACGTGAAAAAAATGCCTCAGATAGCAAGTGTTAAGCTAAAGAAATTGTGAATTTATTTTAAGTTTATCTTGCGTCCTTGTTCCGGCTTTTTAATCTTTTAATATACACAATTAATATTAATTAAATTATCTATAATAGTAAAATCTTTCTTTCCTAACCCACGTATACGATACATGGGATCCAGGAGGAGATATAAGAAAAATCACCAACTTGACGCTAAGACCTTTTACAGCGATATGAACGAATTCAATCTCTTATCATTTTGGGATTTGCCAAGATGCACATTTAAGCATTTAGTGATTTCGATAATGTGGTATTTGAATTTGCGCTAGCTGAAAATACAACAACATTAAAGGAGAGATGGGTCAAGTTCTAGGCATTCAAGAAGGACTTAGATGATAGTTTAAGATGAACATCAACCAAATAATTGAAAGTGTTTCCAACCATTTTGTACTCTCCACAAAGATATGATTGATCAAGTAAATAAGATGTCTCCTTTAACAATATCTAATCAAGTCCTAGATGGCGTGGCTATGGATGTCATTTCACAACCAATTTTATAAATACACGCAAGGAATTTACCTTGCAAGTGATATATATCTAAATGAGCTACTAGTAAAAAGTTTTACGCATGCACAAGATCCAAAGAGGATATAGTTTAAACAAAAACAAGGGTATGCAAGAAAGGACATTGAAGTGATTTTATGTAAAATAATAAGGGATTTAATGTATGTAAGTATGTATTAAAATGCACACTATGATTGTAGAGGACACATAATTAACAAAATTGTCAATAATCAATTGATAAATGATAAAGTGGTGGTCCTAACGATGATCATGCTCCACCACGTTATGCTTGAGGAGTCACAATAAAAATTTCGAGGATATATGTAATGAGTCATTCCATAGTCAACTTCAACATAATTTGATGGAATATTAAAGACTAACTTAATTTACGTTTCGTAATACTCTAGTTACGTTTTTATTGTTACATGTAACCTATGAATTTCAATATTTAAATTCTCCTAAATTTATTAAATTGAAATACATTTGTTGTATTCTTTAATTTTTTTAGGAAAACAAAATTTTCTTCCAAGAGTGGCTGTTATGTTATGGTTTCAAATTTTGAAATTGCATCGGCTTCTTTAAGCATGAGATTAAGCAACTTTTCATTAATCTCAATTGCCGATTCAAGGTGGCTAATAGCCCGTCCGCGGTCATCCGCCACCACTTTCAACGCCTCTTCCATTTCGGCAGCCTCCTTCGCCGCCTTACCCAACTCCTTCCCACCACTGTATACACCGGTTTCACTACATCTTGTCACAAAACCACCACCTCGTTTCACCACCACAACGCCGCTAATGCCAATGCCAATCTTCTCGACAAAACTATTTAACATTTTACCAGTATCCACTTCCCATGTACAAATTCTTCCATTCTCCGAACATGTCAAAAGTGTTCTCCCATAATTTAACATCATGATCGCCACCACTGCTCCGTCGTTCATCCTTCCCCACACCACCATTTCTCCTCCTTGTGCAACCTGTTGATTTGTATAGAATTGGTTTAGAGAGAGATCCATAAGGAACAAGAGATATTTAGGGAGATTGAGACTCAATTCATACTTTCATTCATGGTTTGGCTTATTTATAGGCTTACAAGAAATAACTGACAGATCTACTAGAAGGGGCGGAACTGAAGAGGGGTCATGAGGATCTACTAATCCCTTGTCCACTAGAATTTGTTGGAATTATAAATATAAAATCTATATTTTTTAAAAAAAACATGACTTTGGCTCCTAAATTGTAGCTGGTTAGAAAAGAACATAGGTCATATGTGTGTGTGTGTGTGTGGGGGGGGGGGGGGGGGGGGGGGGGGGGTAAGTGGACTATACTACCTGTGTGACAATATGTTTTATCAATATCATACAACTTGTATGAAAGTAAGACTTTATATAAAGAAATGACTATGTAATAGTGATATGAGCCTTAAGGCACATATCACATTTTCCACCTATACTACCTGTGTGACAATATGTTTTATCAATATCATACAACTTGTATAAAAGTATGACTTTACGAAGATATGACTATGTAACAGTGATATGAGCCTTAAGGCACATCGCACATATCACATTTTCCACCTCTGCGTACAGTCTACCCATATGACATGTATGATGTGATGGAATACATAGTGTCACGGCGTAGTGTGGTAATCACAACACCAAATAAAGAAAAGGCACATATAACCTGTTTTCGTGTCTCTACTTTAAGCTTTCTTTTGTATATCAACCCATCTTTTCCGCCAGCATACAACTCCGTCTCCGACGGGTCCAACGCCATGGACCATATCTCGCCGGGAAATTTCACCGTCTGGAGATGCACCCCATTCGCGACGCCCCACACCTTGCAAGTCCAGTCCAAGGAGCTAGAGATCATAATGCCATCGGATCTCCCCAACCCGGTGGTTATTCCGGTCACCGGTAACTCATGTCCGGCAAACCTTTTAACAATATTCGATTTCGCATCAATCGAATAATCTAAAAGCATTAGTATAGGACTAACCACGATTGTTCCATCCTCACTACCCGAAAGAATCAACGATCCATCACCATTGATCGCAATACAAGATACCGGTTTATCATGAGCATAAAAAGACCCGATTAGCTCGCCTGAATGTACCATTATCGAATGAATTCGACCCGAAACTCCACCCGAAAATAAGTATGAACCATCGGCAGTAGCAACAAGTGGAGCTACCGGTTCCCGTAGAGGAATATTTTGTGTACAAGATGGTGACCACCAATAATAAAGATTAATATAACCTGAACCGGTCTCTGGAGACACATTAGAGCTAGCGAATTGATTGTCACCGACTATAGTGATGCCGTTACGCGGGCATTGGCCGCCGTTGAAGCGTGCTAAGATGGTTCCGGTGTATGGATCGTAGGCGGTGATTGGACCGTCAATGGACGCGGTGAGGATAGTTTCGGGCAATGGTGGAGGTGGTGACATTGACGTAGGTATATTTTTTTTAACAGCGAAAACTTTATTAAAAAAGTTTTAAACCGTAAAAAAAGCTAGCAAGATACTAGAATACATAATAACATAGAAATAGCGTAATAAATATGTATTTGAAAACGACAGTGTCACAACAAAGGTTTGAATGTGTTTTACTTTTGATGTTATAGCTCCCACTTTTGGGGACATAGATTAAGAAAAAGTGAAACATTTCACATATTCCATCTTATATTTCATGTGAATCCTTTGATATGTACAACATTAATGTCTAACGTAGGAGAAACAATAATAAAAGTATATATATCATTTCTTTAAATCAAGAATTGAATAAGTATTGATGAATATATGATTATATGCCATTTATAGTCATGGCAATGGTATCTAATTTAAATTACAACAATGGTCTCACCTCATCAAGAACTTCTTAGTACTAGTATAGTGGTATTTATGGTATATCACTTATTATTTTCTATATAAATCCAATCAATAATTGAATTATGAATCTTCTTTTCCTAAAACATGAGGTTGTATAGCAAAATATTCCATGTGTCTGGGACTCCGGCTAGGCACCAGTGGCTGCAATCTGTAGCCCCGAACCCGTAAGCCGACGGGTGACCGTCTTTTCGAAGCAGTGAGAGGTTGGTAATGTCCAACAAAGTGACCGGTTTCTTGATGGTTTTTAGTGACTTTTTGAGAGCTGCCACTGCCGGTAAAGAGGCTCCTGGATAGGTTGAGGTTAATAGAGGAATTTTTTGATCGGAACAAGATTTTGCCTTTGGTTCTCCCCAATCTGTGCCACTGTAATTTTAAAAAATTAGATAAAATGAGGTTATTGTGAAAATTTATAGTATGTTTTATAACCATGAGAATCCGTTATAAAAAAAAATCACGGTATCCATGCATTAACAACCTTCTAACCAAAGAGATCATGTAAAACGTATTTTACGCTCTAAAGGTGGCCTCAAAAGGGGTTAATGGCAACAATCATGTACACTAAATTTAGACTTTAGACATTCGGGTAACGAAGTCAAGCACTTGCTAGTTACCGTTAACAGTGTACTACCCCGATGAAGGATTTAGAAGGCGCCTTTTGAATAAAGTTAATTGCTTATACTCCCCCGTCCCATTTTAGATGTTATGGGCCCACAAACACACATATTAAGAAATCTTTGTTTGTTTGTATTAATTGTTTATACTCTCTCAGTCCTATTTTGATTGTAATTGTCTTTTATGGGCAAAACTAGAAATTGTTTAGAAATGGACATTTAATTTGGAACAACAGAAAGTGCAAAAATGAACATTTTAAAATGGGACGGAGAGAGTATTAAAAGAAAATTGTGAGTTTGTTTGTATTTTATGTGATTGTCATTATAATTGCTTGTAGTGGGACATCAATAACATATATAATAATGATACTTACTTGTAGTGAGATGGTGATATCCCTTGAAAAAACACTTTTGTTTTATTTTGAACAACGTAAGCATCGACCCATTGGCCCCATGTAACAATGGCCTTTCCGAAAGCAACTACACGGTCCATGTCCTTGTATATACGAGTCCCATCTTGTATATAATCAAATCTACATTCATGAATAATCTATTAAATATAGCCAATAATAATATATTGTTTTAATCAAGAATTGTGTATTTTAGTTTTGATGAATATATATTTATTTATGTTTCAATTTTGATACTCACTTTAAAATAAGATGAAAATGAGCACTTACGGTTGACTAGCTCCTCTACGGTTCCACCAATGCCACGTGTTAAAGATAAGGTAGTCAACACCCAACCACAGCTTGCCAGCTGTCACGGTATTCAAATTCAACACTCTTCCAAACCTTCTCTTCACTATATCCACAAGGTACAAATTGTGATGGTATGTCACTCTTAACCCATAATCCTATAATTATTTAAAGAAAAAGATAATACATAAATATTTTCAAATAAGCATGAAAAAAGAAAAATAAAATGAAATGTATTGTTTGAAGGTATACCGTAAAGGTGTAAGTGGTCATATCTAGAACCACAGAGATATTGACCGCGTAATTTGCCTTTGGCATTGACGAGTGAATCATACATAACATCGACAACCATTGGTTTCGGCTAAGCGAATCTCCTACAAACATAATGGTTTTCCCTCTTAGTTTTTCTAAGAAGTATCGACCATCAAATCTATTACAAAAGAAAATGCATAAGTATTGGTTAATGACACATATTAGTGTTTTTTGGAATATTCCCAAATGGTTTAAAAAATAGTAGCAACTTTTTTTATATTGGTGCATATATGTGTTGTGCTAGTTGTAAAATGTATCATCACATGCATGATCACATGGAGTTCTATCACAAATCACATCTAGTTGTGGTACTAAAAAGTGATAATTAAAAGAGTATAATGTCAAATGTGGAATAATGGTTGGTAAAACATCTTATCTTAACGAAGAAACTTGAGGTAAAGTTAACCAAACAAATTAGTTGATAACGATGATGATTAGACCACTCAACTTATTATATATGTATTTCGTTAATAATACAATCTTTTTGATGTATGATTAAACTAAATTATTGTTTTATGTGTGATTCGAGTACTTTTAAATTTATCAAATACTAAAACTTTAAAAAAAAAAATCATTACTTACAATACTAAAAAGATAACAATCTCACTTCCAACATAGTTAGGGTACTGCCTTTTAACCTTTGAAAATTGGAAAAATGGAAATAAATAATCCCAACTATTAACTATTAGCCAATAACAGTCATAACTATGAAAATCATTAATATTGGTCCCAAATTTCGTCATATTGGAAACCAACGGACCCAAACTAACGGAGTTAGCCTCCGTTAGTGTGATGCTGACGTCGCATGCCACGTAAGATGTCACGTTGGATGTCACGTAGGATCATTTTGCCATGTGGCATGCCACGTAGGATGCCACGTAAAATCATCTTGCCACCTAAGCATGCCACGTCAGCATCACACTAACGGAGTTAGCCTCCGTTAGTTTGGGTCCATTGGTTTCCAATATGTCGAAAGTTGGGACCAATATTGGTGATTTTCATAGTTGAGACTGTTATTGGCCAATAGTCAATAGTTGAGATTATTTATTTCCATTTTTCCTTGAAAATTATCAAATGAGTATACATTCATTAATAAGATTTTTCTTAATATTTTACTGTTTTTCTATTTTTTAACTATAGCTTTGTTTTTATTTTATAGCTTCAATATAAAATACATTATATAAGTTGTCATATCAAGTATAATAAGTTTTTATCATAGAAACTTTGTAATTTTACAACAGTTTATAACGTAATTCTCATGTACCATATCAACTTTTTTTTTATCGGCATCTCGCTCAGAGCTAGCTGTACATGAGCAAAGCCCGACCGGTGTGGGATTCGAACCAGACACCCCAAGGTAGGAAATATGCTAAGCCTTAAAACCTCCCACCTTCACCATTATGTTGTAGCTTCATCAGCGTACCATATCAACTATAATAAGTTTTTATTATAGAAACTTGGTAATCTTACCACAAATTTATATTCAAATTATACTATATATTAAAACACAAGATGGTGCTACAGTAGCAAGAGTTCCCTTATTTTTCATTTTATTTACAGAAATGCCATCACACTTAAATACTTAAGTTTTCTCTATGATGGCATTTATGTAATTTCTTAATTTCTAATGGCTATTTGTATTCACTAACAAGATGGTGCTACAGTAGCACAAGTCCCCTTATTTTTCTTTTTATTTACAGAAACGCCATCCAGACTTAAATACTTAAGTTTTCTCTTTAATGGCATTTATGTAATTTCATAGTTTTTAAGGGTTATTTGTATTCCACTCACAAGATTTCTTTTTTTTGTTTTAACCACTAATGTTTTGGTGGTTATACTTTTGCCACTCCCAATTTTCATTAGGTTTATTTTAAACTAATTTACATTCTTATCCCTTGAATTTTTTTAAATTTATCAAATGTCCCCTCAACTTCAATAAAAATATTTTTATACTTTACTGGTTTTGTCATGTTTTCTCAAACTAAAAATTAATTGGAAAAATACCTTTTTATTTTATTGTGCGATATTTAAAATTTTTATCCAGTGGTATTTTCCCTTTTTAACATTTCATCTTTTTAAGTAAATGGTATCAAACATTGTAAATATTATTTTTTGGTAATAGCTTACATTTAAAATAACGTTTATGTTTTTCTATTCTACAATATTATGTATTATGATAAATTAGTTTACCTACATTCATGATTAAATTTTGGAATTTAGTTTTCGATTAACGTAAACCATGTGTTGTCATCTTTTGGGTAAGTCTTATAGTGTTAATATGTCAAAAGATCCATAGTTTCATAACTTACTATTAAATTTCATAAGAGCAACCACTAAAAATTATTCGTTTAGACCATGCTAAAAAAATTTCGCGTTTCTGTTTTCTGCTTAGACCATGCTAAATTTTTTCACGTTTCTGTTTGGCGTCCAATTTTTTTTACCATCTTTGAAGACTTTGATTTGTTCAACTGTTTAGCTTTTTAGTTTTCTATAAAATTTGAAGCCATTTAGCCTATGTTGTTTAACGTGTTGCAACAAGCGGCGGCCGCAACGCGCCGGGTTAAATACTAGTTACATATTAAAAAAATAATCACATTATATTTGGAGAAATATATATTTATTGGGTAGAAATGTTGAGTTACCGCCAACCCACAAGCTGTCCTATCCCTACACACCAATTCCTCTTGGCCCACTAGTCACTACGTCAACTATTCCCCTAAAGGTATATTACAATTCCACCCTTTACCCACCAAAAAAACACTAGTCAATCTTGCATTTTATATTATTTTAAACATTAATATCTTTCCAAAACAAAAGATGTCACACGACTTTGGATGTAATGTGACCAGTTTTCATGTCATGCCTTTTCTTTATATTTAACCATATTATAAGATTAGAAAGATAAGTTTATTGTATTATTCATGACAACTACATAATAGTAGCCAAGTTTTTCAAGTATCCTACTAAAATTAGTTAAAGTTTGTTTCTACATAAAGCAACTTTCCTAGGGTTTTACAGTTTGTTTTTACTTAAAGCAACTTTCCTAGGTGTTGCAATCCTGTAAAGTTTCTTTTTCTTTAGAGGTTAAATTTTAAAATTACTTGAGACAAAAGGAAATTTGAATCATGAGATATAAAAATAAGACGAACAGGCTTAATAACAAGCGATATTCAAGAAATAAATACAAATTCTTGATATAACTATATTTTTTAATAATAAATTTTTTTCATTAAAAAAAAAACATTACAAATTACATCAAGATAACGGGAAGGCGGGCAACAAGCTGCGTATCAGTACATTAATCTATGACTTATAATAAAAGAATTGAACTTTGATGATGTGGCATTCAATGGAGGCCTCAACCCCTCCTTGAATGTGCCACGTGGCATCATGTAGGATTTTTTAATTTTTGAGTTTTTTTAATAAATCTATATATATTATAATTATTTTAGGAAAAGATAAGAATTTAAAAACAAAATTAAATTTTCTTTCTAATGTTTCCTCCCATAAATTTTAAACGTTAATATCTTTTATATACGAGATTTTTTAAAGAAAAAAAATTACAAAATTAACGAGCGTTTTATTATCTTTCCAACAAGTACCATAGTGCTATATAAAAAACGGAGAAAAAAAAAACAACAATTTTTGTGGGGTTTTGTTTTCAAATATATTTTACTCTACTAATAAATCACAAACGATAAACATAACTTCATAGGCAGAGATTCTTTTTTTTTTTTATATTTGAATATGATAATTTATGGCAGGATTTTGTTTAAAATAAATATTATGATTATTCATTAATCATGTATTGGTAAATCATTAAATATGTTATCATATTAGATATTTTATTATGTTATATTAGATATTTCAACCCCGGGACACTCCCGGGATAAAAGCTAGTAATAGGAATAATGGAAATAAATAATCCCAACTATTGACTATTGGCCAATAACAGTCTCAACTACGAAAATCACCAATATTGGTCCCAACTTTCGACATATTGGAAACCAACGGACCCAAACTAACGGAGGCTAACTCCGTTAGTGTGATGCTGACGTGGCATGCCACGTAGGATGCCACGTAGGATCATTTTGCCACGTGGCATGCCACGTAGGATCATTTTGCCACGTGGCATGCCACGTAGGATGCCACATATGATCATTTTGCCACGTAGGATGCCACGTAGGATCATCTTGTCACCTAAGCATGCCACGTCAGCATCACACTAATGGAGTTAGCCTCCGTTAGTTTGGGTCCGTTGGTTTCCAATATGTCGAAAGTTGGGACCAATATTGGTGATTTTCGTAGTTAGGACTGTTATTGGCCAATAGTCAATAGTTGGGATTATTTATTTCCATTTTTTGTTAATAATATTCAGGGCTGGCCCTGAGCATGGGCCGGGTGGTCACCTGCTCAGGGCCCGACCCTAAAATGGGCCCGAACTTTTTTAAAAATATACATGTATATATATTAAATTCTATATTTAGGATATTTATTTGTGTTTTATACATTAAAGTCTTGTTAGTAGAGTTAGAAAAACCATATTAATTTAATATACAGGTCTCAAGTTCATTCTTTGGCTCAAGCATCATATTAATTTCTTTTAATTCATTCCTCTTTACAAAATTTTAGGCCCAAAATTTTTTTAGTATTTTCGGAGACGGCTCTGATAATATTACTATAAAATAGTTCATCTAATATAAATATTTTTATAAAAATATACAATTAAAAATAAATATATTCACCAAGTTTTCTCAATATTTGAAAACACCTAAAAGGAAAATATATATATATTTTTGAATTCGAGGGAAAGGGTATAAAAAAGGTGCAAGAACCGAGGAAAACATCCTCCGTGACAACTCACATCGTATAACGTGCCATGCTTTTGTAGCTCACATGAACACGTTTTTGTCGGATTTATACAATATTTTTTCCTTGTAAATATTATGGTTTATTAACAAATTCATATTAGGGTGACTTGTAATATATTATATCTATACTTTAATAATAATTTTTTTTTTAACATTTTATGATAACCTTTTAAGATCCATGCTCTCAATTTCATGTCCTCAATCATTTTCCCTTTCATATTATATTCTCATAAACATGTCGGTGGAAATTGAGGAAATACATAATAGGTTTTTTTTTTTTTTTTTTTTTTTTACATATTATCAAGCAATAGAAAAAGGTATGGTAATATTATTTGCCCGACCCAAATAAGGAAGTTTTTAACGGCTACGGGTAAAAGTCCAACTAACTAAGGTAACCTAATGGCAAAATGTGACCTTATACGCCCTGTAGACACTGTTAGGTAGCTCAAGCCCACATCTCCTACTCCAAGGAAAACTCGTCACCGAAAGGCTCACTGCGGTAAATTCGTAGTTGGGAACGGATTCATACTTTGAGGGCAGTAGCCTTCAGCCTAGAGTTGCTTTGACCAAAAGAATCTCGAAATGAGTTGAGGTCAAATAAGCTCAAGCTCAAGCGAAAAATAAGCTTGTAGACAAGTATCATTTTCTATTTAACAATAGCATCATTTTGTCGTTAAGAAACGATTACATGTCTCAAACCTTCTAAATCTATGCTAGTATCCACTATAGAACTAGACACCACAATCACTTATGGAAGAGTACTAATGTCGCTAGACTACAAATTATTTTGATGTTTATCTAAATATTTTAATTGAAAATAAGCATTATCTCATTTGCATATATATTAATAAATAACTAAAATAGAATGGATTACCTTTTTAATGCCATTAAATCACATAACTAAAAAGTTTCCAATGAAAAAGGAATCTAATCTCCACCCAATAAAAACAAAAACATTTTTATCACAAATTTCCTTTCACAAATGACAGCTAAGAACCACCACCACGTTTTAAAGTGCGGGGGACCTCCAACTTGGTGGAGGGAAAACGAACCACACCAACACCCGTCATCACTAGCCGGCTAGCCGCCATAAAACAGCAACCAATGATGGCTCTTTAACGCAAATATAAAAAAACGACGAGTCTAAATGCACCCCCAAATGCTAAACACACCCCTTTTATTATTCAATAATATTATTATCAGGGGTGTGTTTAGTAAAAATAACAGGGTGCATTTAGCCTCGTCCAAATACAAAATATTCGGATAAGAGATTAAGAAGGATAGATGATATAAGTACCTGGATACGCGGCAGCCGCGTGGTTGCCATCTATATTTAAGATACAAACGATCAGGGCGGCCATTGTTGACACAGTTGAACTCTTTTTCAAGGAAAGGGCAGGTGGATTCATTGTAGAGTGGATATGAACGATCCAATATCCAGTTTCCTTGGAACAAATCACAGCCTGTTGCGGCTGCATCGACCGCCAATAATGGCGAAAGAATGCTGAAAAGAATGAGTAATAAACTGAAATAATGAGTATTTACACTCAACTCCATTGTGTGTATCTCCCTCCAAAGTGAGAAATGGGAGGGAGTGAATGAAAAACGCTTTTTTGTTTGTGGGTTGTTCTATTAATGAATGTAGGCAGGGGTATTTATAGGGTTAGGTTTCAATGTGATAATTGATAACCATAATATATAAGGGGGAGGGGGCGTCACGAGAAATGGTCGCAGGTACCTCACCATCAGCACGGTAATATCGTCGCCATCAGTGCTAGTAGGGGTCACGAGAATCAAATTCGGGTTCTTTCTAACGGGCTGGTAAAGTAGTATATTTAATGCAACGATCGATTTTATGTAATTATTTTATTCCTTTTTTGACTGTTTGAATTTATTTAAAATGAAACGGTAACATTTTTTGGCCGTTATTTTGCAAAATATATTGTAGACGGTTTAAATAAAAAACACAACCCAAAACTTGTTTAGCTTATTAACAACTTTAATACACAAACAGAACAAATGGATTCAAGGAAATCAAAGACTGTTTCGAAGGTTCGCTCAGAAGTTCCAATTATATAGTATCCGTATAGATTTTTTTTGTATATACGGTTTCGACCCCCCTATTTTTTTAAAAAAAAAAAATAATTATTTACTTCCGACCCCGGTCCGAATTCTCAAGCTTCGCCACTTGGCATTAATGACACGTGAGAGTTTGCGCAACCTTCTATACACCGCGAATAAATGGATGTACAAACATTTAAGAATGTGTAAATACAATCACCCTTGTAGAATTATATATAGACACCCCTTTTACCGTTTTTTTACATAATGTACAACTTTCCCTTCTCACTTGAGATCCTTCTACTATACGAGTCATGGTATTATATCCCGTGCATAGGCATATAATCCCTTGTATATAAGTGTATATTCCATAAGTCAATCAAATCAAATTCAGAGAAATGGGTGTTCCTATAGCCATCCCTTTGGATGGAGACCTCATCTTTTAGATAAAACAAGAATGATATTTTTAAGCTACTCGGCATTTTAATAATATCATTATAATAGACTAGGGTTTGCAATTCAGAAAGGGTGGCGGCGCAGCTTGTTGACCGTCTACATTCTATTATGATGTAACTTTCGTATTTTGTTTTAACAAATATGAATATTTAAACTCCTAAAAAAAAATCATTATAAGAATCAAATTTTGAATCTTGTATGCTGATATGTACTCTTTACATGAGAAAACATAGTAAATAAAATACAAGGATTTATTTATTTTTAATCATTTTGATGATATTCACTTGAAAAAATTAATAGTTTTGATTGTAACCAAAATACATGTGAAAAGGGAAGACATTTTTTTTTGTTTGAAGAACAATACTCATGTTCACATGAAAAGAACAAACACTATATATTCATGTCACCAACATATGCATGTTGGCCGACCATGTGCATATATAAACACCATACGAAGTTACAATACAATGAATGTCCAATCATCCGTTTGTTTATTAAACTAAATTGTATAGGAATATAGGGTATTGTAAGTAATCGAATATATAACTTTTTAAGGTAACAGTTTATGTTACATATATAACTTTTCAATGGCGGTTGGCGTCTTTGCCAATTCGGTTGGGAGGGCTTGGTCTTAGTTCGGCGGAGGACGTGTCGGCCTATGCTTTTGTGGCCTCTCGGGTGCAGTCCTGGGACCTTCAAGACCACATCTTAAGGAATAGCGGGTTAGTGGGGATGGACCTGGATTATGAGCTTGCATTGGACAACATTCGCAGCTCTCTCCCGGACTTTGATTTGGGCGGGTTTATGGATAAGGACACCGCCCCCAAAAAACCTCAAAAGATTTTGGCGAGTGCTTTTACCGGTAAAACCTTTCAGACAATGGGAGAAAAGTTTGCCATGTCCCCGCGCCAGAAAGCCGTGTTTGAATGCCTTAAAGGAGCGCATGCCCAAGATTTCTTGACTGTTCTTCCCATTGATGGCCTTGGCCAACACATGTCGGCTGTTGAATACCAGGCTATCCTTAAATATAGACTTATGATTCCCATGTTCCCAGTTGATGAGCCGTGTCCAGTTTGCAAAAAGGCTTGTTTAGATAAATTTGGGGAGCATGCCCTTCACTGTAAGGAGCTTCCAGGATTTAAATACAGACATGACCTGGTCAGGGATGTCTTTTGGGATGTCTTACGAAGGGCAGGGATTTCAGCTAGGAAAGAGGCCCCGGTTAATTTTTTGACGGATCCACTTGAGGGGCGGTCCACCCTAAGACCAGCGGATGTCCTTGTGTTTGGGTGGGCGCAGGGCAAGCACGCGTGCGTTGATCTCACAGGGGTGTCTCCTTTGATAGGACTTCGAGATTCGGGGTTTGTGGCAGGGCAGGAAGTCTTAAAAGCTGAATCCAAGAAAGTTGACAAACATGAAGCTGCTTGTCTTGAAAACCAACACGTCTTTGTGCCCTTCGCTTTTGACACATTTGGGGGCCTTGCTCCCGACGCAATCCAGTTTTTAGATCGAGTGCAAAAGGTGGTGCAGAGTAACTCTCCTGCGGCTAAGGACACAAGCTTTATATTTAATAGAGTAGGCTTTACTATCCAAAAAGGAGTTGCGGCGCAGCTTGTTGCCCGTCTACCCGTGCCTGACTTGTAATTCTTGTTGGTATCGTTTTAATGAAGAACTTTGAAGGGAAAAAAAAAGTAACATATTAGTTTGGTAAATCTGTATACTCCACTAAAAAATGTAACATGTTCAACAATGGAATCTTGATATACACACCAATTATTTAAAAGAGTAAAATGATTTTTTAAACAAATTAGTCATGTTGCCTCAACCCAAAGTGACTCTGTTTAGCCTCGCCTAACTTGTTAAAAATACGTTAATTTTTTCTTTTTTGACAAAATTTGGTAGTATATTCATTCCATCAAAAGGGTAAATCACATAAGGATAACGAGTAGACGGACAACAAACTGCACCACCAACCCAATTGAATGAGTCGTGCGAGGTTGAACAACTCAGTTTATTAAACATCAGTCGTGTCGTCTCAACATGATTTGAGCCCGTTTAACCCCGACCTAATCTTTTATTACGGGCTTGATTTATGTCGTGAAAATAAAGAAGTTAAAAGAAAATGGATTATAAAGAGAATATTTGGATTACATTTAAATGCTAATTTTTAATCAAATGTATAATGTAAAATTATGACAAGGCAATAACAAATAATTAAGTGCAATGTGTCAAATAGAGAATGGAAGAACACCAAATGTGGTCCATAGTAGTGGGCCGTTAGTATAACTTTTCTACTGTCCCATAATTTCATAGATCATACTGGTGGGCCTACATTTTTTTTTTATAAAATTTAGACTTTACCTTACTTTTATGCTCTATTGTTTTTATGCTCTATTGTCATAGGAGTCCTCGCGTTTAAGAAAATATCAAAATAGAACCGACACCCTGCATAAAATACATTTTAAAAGTAAAAAAAAAAAAAAAAACCCTAAGAATTCATTCTATCAACATAGAGAAAAATTTTTAATTCTAACTTGATGACTCTTTTATTTAATTTTTTTTCTGTTCTTATATAAAAATATAGTTCGTCATTCAGAAATGAGTTGTAGAGCAACTTGTTACCCGTTTACCTACCATTCAATTGTAACTTGACTTTTATTATAAATTGAATAAATTAGTTAAGTAATTAAACTTCTTCCACGATGATTCACACAAAACCGAGCTTGGATGGAACTGAACAAGATTTGGCGAACGAACAGAAATATCAAATTTTTACTGAGAACCTTTCTTTCTCTTCTGAGCTCTCTTAGATGGAAAATTCAAATATACCGTTTCAATATATTTAATTTTATCTGATCGGAATTTTAAAACAAACTACTTGTATTAAAACAAAAATAATGAATAAGCACCGTAATGAATTTAAATTTGCATTAAACAATATATATACATATTAATAATAAAAAAGAAGTAAAAAAAAGTCAAAATGTCTCATCTTTACTAAAGGATGTAAATAGGAGGACAATCATTTTATTTGTTCTATAATTCCAAAATATTCAATAACACCATTACCAAATGTTGAAAAAACAACCTGTAAACTGAAAAAAAATAATGTATATCATAGTGATTACAACTTAATAAATGTATAAATCTAGGAGGGTATCATACAATAGGTATTGTATTTCCATATAACCAAGGTATTTGGTCTAAGACATCAGCTTCTTTGAATCACCTTCTCTCTTCTGCAGATATTCACTGACACCGTTGACCGGGTAGAGATCGGCAGCAGAAGTTGAAGAATCAGTGTACGCGAATGACATTTCCTCGGGTTGGTTCTCATCCTTGATCTCAAGTAGCTTCATCATTTTGTCGCGATCCGTTTTTGTCATTGAGAAACTTTGTTCAGCACTAAACGCTTCAGGAACTATTCTTCCTTCTAGCATGCTAACCACTGATGACATTGTTGGTCTTTCGGTTGGAGAGATTGCGGCGCACATTAGAGCCAAACTGATAACTACCATCACCTCCTGCTTGTCATACTCTGAACCCAGCTTTGGATCAACTAAGTCCATCAATTTTCCCTCAGCTTTCAAAGCAATGGCCTAATGAATATAAGGAATTAATGCAGATTTGTAAGTTAAAAAAGGTTCATATAGACGTGGCAATGACACAATGTCAACGCATAAGCCTTAACAGATTTGTTAGTTACCCGATCAAGAAGAACAAACTGATTCTCCTTTGTCCTGTCTGGAATGTTAGCCACCCCGCTCACAATCTCTAAGAGGACGATTCCATAGCTATAGACATCTGCTTTATCTGTTAGGTAACCACGCATTGCGTATTCCGGAGCCATATATCCACTGAAAATTGTAAAGAAAATAGAGATTCTTTAAGTATGATAATGGCATTACATTATAGAGAAAATAATGACTCACTAAGTTCCAGCAACACGGGTGCTTATATGTGTGTTGTCCTCTTCATCAAGCTTAGCTAAACCGAAGTCAGAAATTTTAGCATTTAAATCCTTATCAAGGAGCACATTAGTGGCTTTGATATCTCTATGCACAATCTTCAATCTTGATTCTTCGTGCAGAAAAGCAAGCCCTTTTGCTATATCGATGCAAATTCTATATCTCGTACGCCAATTAAGTTCCAATTGCCATTCTTTAGGCCCTTCAATTCACAAGGTCAACAATAACTCAGCAAAATAATAAAACAAAATTATTTTGAAAATTAATTTTGTTCAGGTCAACCCAATCCGTTTCGATCAACACAAAAGTTACATGTGGATTTAAATTAGTTTGAGTTTTCACCTCTACTTAAGTGGTTTTATATGTCGAAGAACGATGCATTTGTAATCCAGCATAATATTAAAACACTAATTGCTTACCAAACAAAGCACGTGCTAGACTGTTATTTTCCAAGTATTCGTATGCTAGCAACAATTGATTTCCTTCGATACAACATCCATATAGCTTCACAAGATTCGGGTGTTGCAAAGCGGATATCACGCCCAATTCATTCAAGAACTCTCTATTTCCTTGCTTTGATTTGGCGGACAGCTGTTTCACTGCTATTAAGGTGCCATTTGGTAATTCTCCCTTCAATATAACACAAAATTAAATTTTTAACATTGTAAAAAACATTTTTCAATATTATGTGATGAAGAAAGAAAATGTAGGGTACCTTGTAAACCGAGCCAAAACCACCTTCTCCAATCTTATTAGCAACATCGAAGTTGTTTGTTGCAGCTTTGATTTGCTTCAAGGTAAAGGAACCGGTGTTAAGCTCTAGACCATTGAGCTCTATACCATGCAGATCTGTTGAGCCACAAATGTATTTGAGAACATGTAAAAAAGATTAGACATAACTATTTAAATAGAACATACATGTAAAAGCGACAATTTTAACCCATTACCTATAACCGGATTGATTGGGGTTGTATACAAATAATCATATAATTAAAAGATTAAACTAATATTGTTTCTTTTCTTATTTGTTTTTTGTAATAACCGACACGATAACTATTCATGACAAAAAAGTGTTGGTGTTAACCCAACTAAATATTGTTTTTAGAACAAACCCATTTTGACCCATTATCATACCTACCCAACCCATTCATCTCGACACCTATAGACTTTAGAGTACTTGTGTGACACTTAAATACCTAGTTCAGGATCTTTGCAACGTAAACAACCCCGCCACCATAAAAGTCCTAAAATTAGGATGATAGCACAAACTGCTCCAATCACAATCCCAGCCACAACTCCTCCAGACACACCATTTCCATTTCCTTGCGAATCGTCACTTAGTGGAACCTCGAAATCTGAATGATCAAAATATACAAAGATTGAAACAATTGTTAAGGAAATCAAAATAAAAGAAGTTAGTTATAACTTACTCGGATCCACAGAAATAGCTGAAATAAGAGGACCATAATTTCCTCGCGATGGAATATTTATTGTTCCTTTTCCAGCCCAATAGAGACGGATTTCCAAGCTAGTCGTAACATCTATGGTATAAGTTGTCACAATCGCTTTCCCAACCCCGCCTGCTCTAGCACTGATGTCAAAATCCTTCTCCACGAGCTTACCCTGGCACAGTACCAACCATTTATATGAATGATTCCCATATCGCTATATTTCAGTTCGAGAAACATTGTTTTTGTGTATATATTATTTATATATGAGAACTGACCTGAATGTAGATATCAAACACACGCCTCCCAAGGCTGCTAAACTTTTTATCATCAGTAAAAACAATCTCGGCAAAGTGAAGGCTGACGTTGTAGCTTCCATTACGCATGCAGAAACCGTAATAAGTCAATGATATGGCCGAGGTTCGTGCATTCATGTACAATTCAGAGTTGTTCACTAGGACCCCCGAACGATTTGTCAAAATGTAACTGTCAGGCTGATCATCATCCAAGAAGTGACCGGTGTTGCTAAATCCCCATCGATTAGCAAATGAAGAGAAATGTGAAGCACCACCTGAGTCTAAGTCACCTTCGTATTCCTTATTCCCATCCGTTACTCCCTTTCCACCACAGTTAATATACAAGGAGCTTGAAGCTGATCCAAAAACAGTGTCATAATCAGAAGCGGATTATGAAACAGTGTGAAAATAGAAGATATTTTTGTAGTGTGTTTTGTATCATAACAAATTTTCACTATTTGACTTCGTGTGTTTACGTCATAAAAAGAACTTCGCCAATAATTAAGTATAAACTGAATCACGATAAACATGTCACCAAATTTCATCAAAATATGAGAAAAAATGAGTAATTTTAACTTACTTGTGCTACAAACGTTGTTCCCCAAGCATGAGACTTCCTTACTGGTAAAATAGTAGACACAAGAAATTAAGTGTGTCACAAAGAAATGAACATAGACTTAATATTTCATCTAGAAAAATAATTCATGGCGGATTAACTTACGACGTATTATCTGTTGAAAAGGAAGCGAACAAGTTTCTACAAAAAAAAAAAAAAACCAACAACAAGCTTTAGCTGGTAGAACAATAAGCACTTGTGAGTTAACACAGTCGAAGAATGATGGCTTTGAGAAAGGGGAAACTGATCTTACGTGTCCCGAATCTGACACCTTAAGTTATTTGAGTTTTGAGATGTGAAATTGTTGTATGACAGATCACTGCAAGAAAAAAAAAAAAATCCAAATTCAGTTATTTTACATCTACAAGTCTTAAAGTAGATAAACTTACATAACATCTCCTAAAGTGAGCATCCAATCAGGTATGATTCCAGATAGCAAGTTTCCAGTAAGATAGCTAAAAAATTCAAATGATAAGTTAATATTGCAGTTACAGTGAGATATTTCATAATACGAACGTGGAATTATACAACAATTATATGGTATTATCTGTTGCACAAATTAACTATTTCAAAAGTATTATACGTAGTCAATACATTGGAACGAGATGCTTACATGTAGTCGGTTGGCCTTAGATCCATGAATCCATTAGGAATGGTACCATTAAACTTGTTAAAGCTAAAGTCTCTGAAATAGCAACATAAACAATGAGTGTATGAAATATAATGTAATAGTCTTTTCTTTAAGTGTTTAGTATGGCATTTGATACATGGTTATAATCGTTTTAAATATATACATACACAAATTAGAAGAAATACAAGAGTATATTTTTATTCTCGTCTTAATGTGCGCCTAGGCGCAAGGCGCAGCCTAGGGCGCCTCAGGGCTTTGCGCCTACCCAATTTCCCAAAGGCGTGCGCCTCAGGCGCTTTTTTGGCAAAATTTCAGTCGCTTTTGACCCTGAGGCGCGCGCCTCATGTACACCATGTATTTTTATGCATAAAAATGTTGTACCTTGGTGTTTTTGGCTTGTACATAAAGATAAAATCACATAAAAACCTTATTTATAGCTATATTTTAGGTAAATGAAGCTAAAAACTCATGGGATATATAAAAAAAATTATATAATTAGTGTGCGCTTCGGGTACGAAAATCCCATGCTTTTTGCGCTTTGCGCTTCGCACGGTGAGCTTAGACCTCGTCGCTTTTGTGCGAGGCGCGCTTTTTTAAACCAAGATGTGCGCACAGGTGTATGAGCATGACAGCATGTCACTCATGAATTGTTTAACTCAGTCGCTTACAGACCATCTTAGTTCAAATGCTAGTACAGGTCAAAGGCTATAGGACACACTCTGATTTACATTCAAACACATAGACATATTGCTAATGTTGTTGCAAGGCATTTCGTTCATAACATAATAATAAAAGGGAAAGGTAAAAAAAAATACTAACAAGACTTTCAACGCGCTTGAACGAAGAGAATCTGGTAAGTTGCCAGATAGATTGCAATTCCTCAAGATCCTGGCAAGATTTAATTTACAATAATTAAGAGAAGAAATTGACCGGTAATATACTTCATTAAAAGAAGAAATCCGATTACTCACAAGTTCTTGAAAGATGCGTTACCAAAAGGTGGACAAAGCGCGGCTGGTCCTCCCAAGTCACTAATTCGCCTGCATCTCTTGACTCAGTCAATACATATATTTAACGAATGTCGCAAGCAAAATAAAGACTATATAAGAGAAATTACTGACAAGTCTGTGAGGCTCTCCAAGAGAGTAATGCTAGAAGGTATTGGTCCGTCCAATCCACTCGCCTGAATCCTTCTGTTATTCAGAAACTTTGATTAAATATAATTTATATATACGATAAATGGAAAATAGAACAGTACGCAAATGCCTCACAAGCTCTCGAGACTTTTCCATTGCCCAATGTAATCGGGGATCTTCCCAGAGAAATTGTTACCGCCAATCCGACTGCAAAAAGGAAAAAAATAATAATAAAAGTCAGTTATATTTGGCAATATTTTGAAATTCTAAAAAAAAAAGTAGAACTCACAATTCCTTGATGGTTGTCAAATTCGCGAACGACGCAGGCAACCTCCCGCTAAAAGAGTTGGAGTTGAGAAATCTACAATTAAAAACGGAACATATGTATATAAAGCTGATGGGATAACGAGATACAAAGTGCATCAAACAACAATACCAAGAAAATCCAAGTTAGTCTTACAATCGCTCGATGCTTGCAAGATTCCCAAGCTCCTCGGGAATTATTCCAGACATCATATTGTCTTCTACAGTTCTAATTAACAATAGAATTGACAACATAAACAACAACAACAAAAGTTACATAAGTTATATTTAAAGTAAATTTAAAGAGAAACATACAAAGTTGTCAATGTGCGTAAGTTCCCGAGCTCCTTTGGGATTGATCCATTTATACGATTCCCGATTAGAGTACTGCAAAATAGTAGTAAAATAAGCAAAAAAAAAAAAAGTTTGTGATACAACATCCAATACTAAGTTATAAATGAAAAATGCAAGTACATGTTTAAAATTTGTTGCATGGAACCCCATGATGGAGGGATGGTACCGCCGAGATAGTTGCGAGCCAAGTCTCTGTAACAAGAATGAAACACAGAGATCAACTGCTATATACAAACATTAATTAAGGATCATAATATAATATAATAATATTTATATAAGCAAACAAGTTTTAGAAGTGTACAGATTTAGAAGGTTAGGAAGATTGGTGAATTCAGGTGGGAGAATGCCTGCTAAGCTTTGTCCTTTAAGACTTCTGCATTCTCATACAAACCAAAACATCATCAATAATAATAATAGCCCTCTGACCCCTCTTTGGAGAGAGGGGTCACGGTTCCCAACATGCCTGAACCGTCTTCCAAGGGGCTTCCCATTTGACCGGAGGAAGAAGAAGCTTACCGGAGGAGAGAGATAGAGAAAGGGAGAGAGAGAGAGAAAGGGAGAGAGAGTGTGAGGAGGAGAGAAAGAGGGGTGAGAGAGAAAGAAAAGAGGGTTGAGAGAAAGAAAAGAGGGTTCAGGAGAGAGAAAGGTCTGCCTCGGGATCCACAACGCCACGTGGCGGGAGACGGTTGGCTGAAATGGGAAGCCCCTTGGAAGACGGTTCAGGCATGTTGGGAACCGTGACCCCTCTCTCCAAAGAGGGTGGAGAGGGCTATTTGTGCAAAACACCCGGTCAACGGGCTATTTTGGTCATTTTCCCTAATAATAATTTACTTTTAGTTCAAATACTCAAAAAAACCTAATTTTCATAAGCAATAAACTTGTGGATATCAAAAGTTGAATAAATTTGCATGGAGACCGCCAAACTTGACCAAATTTAAGACATAAATATGATTACCCTAAATGGTGAGTCAGTTCCGATTACGGTTGATGAAGTAAATGAAAATATTGAGTCTATGTTGGGTCGGCCCACGTAACTTCAGGCTAAATGAGCTGGGGGTCGATGAGGTGTAAATAATTTTGGTGAAATGAAAGTTCCGTTTGATTGTTAAAAAAAAAAAAGAATAATCCATCACGCAAAGAATCTTATTCCTTCTTAACACCATCCACCACCGCCCGCTACCATTCACCACCATCGCCAACTACCTGCCACCCACCCACCCACCATCGCCGTCCACCAGCCCCTGCCACCATCCACCACCTACTTGTCACCACCACCCACCACCGCCACCATCCGCTACCTACTTGCCACTTCCGCCACCCACCACTAGCGTTACGCACTACTGATTTTATTCCTTTGGTCTTTTTCTAAGCAAGAACATTTGTTTCATTCCCACACGGTAAAAAAAAAAAAAAAAGACATTATGATAGGGGAACTTTGGGACAAACACTTTTGATCAAAACAATCTGCTTGGAGTGGAGTTCTTCTACTCAAGCCCAAATGTGGGCCCACTTTTCCTGAAAGCAGGCCTCCACTTTTGGCCCAACTTAAAAGCAGCCCAATTTGTGAATTTTAATTCTACGTCACAACATATATTATACGCAAACAGTAGCTCTTTTGTTTGGATCTCTAGCAGACATAGAGGTGGACCATGAACCGAAACGGGTTATTACATATAGGTAATAGCTTACTGAAACGGGTTTGGGACAAAACAGGTTATGAGAAAAATAAATCTATGTGGTCGAGACGACAACAAGTAGGTGGTAGAGATAAATAGTGGTCATGTGTGGTACTAACCTATCTGTACTCTTTTTAAGTAGACAACTTTCATAATAATTGTCGTTTTGACCTATTGACTAATTTCAGCGGACTCAAATTGACCTGTTGACTAATTTGAGGTGACCCATATATTATTATATACTGTAAAGTTGTTTATAGAAAAATCTCGAAAAAAGCAAAGTTGTAAATGAGTCAAGCTCGAGCCAAGTTTGGCTCGCTTAAACTAACCCCAATTTATAACATTTCATAGGCCAAGTAAAAAACATTTGGTATTTCAAACCTCAACTCTCCATCAATATTTGGTCAAAACCGAGCTAAGCCAAAAACTTACCCAAACCGAGCTGTCGTGTTTTAAAAGTAAGTTACGCTTAAGCTCAACGACTTCGCCCAGTTACATTTTCGAATGTATTTTTAACGTTTCATAAACGCACACCATATATCATTAATTGAAAGAGCTAAGGGAAAAAGGATATTACATGCTAGTGACATGGCATATATTGGTGTTGTTTGGTTCCGGGTTGCAAGTGACATTATTCACATATGTTTTATTGTTAATACTATCGCTCCACTCAAAACATGGATCGAGTTCGAAATCCCAATCTTTACCAAGCTTTCTTCCAATCTCCCTTAGTACATCCACTACAAAAATAAAAATAATTGTTTTAAATTACTTAGGGGTTTAACGACACGTAGCGGCTCGAGAGCTACTCGGGATCGGTACGATAAAAAGCTCGAACGAGCCCGAGCTCAAGTTCGAGCCTGAAACATGACTCGTTTAGTTATCAAGCCCGAGCTCGAGCCTTACATACAAAGCTCGTTTAGCCTAAACGAGCTCAAACAAATGTTATATCATTTGTTTATATATGCGATTTTGTCTTTTGAACATGTTCAATTTTAATTAATAATATTGGTGAACCGAGCTCGAGCTACGCTTTTGCTCATTTAAGCTATTAAAGCGAGCTCGAGCCCTAGGTTTTACTTTCGAGTCGAGCTCGAGCTTAGAATAGTAGGCTCGAACCGAGCTGAGCTCAAGCTCAAGCCTCAAAAGAGCATGACGAGCCGAACTCGAGCCTAGTCAAGCTCGGACTCGGCTCAGCTCAGCTTGTTTACACCCCTAATTAATTACTTAACCAAGAACCGTACGTAAAATAGTGTATATAATCTAAACTAACCTTCTTCGGATGGAAGACATGTTGTGTTGATGGATGCAAAAGCAAAAGGTAGGAATGTAACACAAAGAATTACCAACAACATGTTGCTTAGATCTATCATTTAGTTAATGTTTTATGGAACGAAAAAAATATATGCAATATGTGTACTTATATATAATATAAACCCAGTTAATGGAAACTGATCGGAAGCAGGCTGCAGCAGTAGCAGTTGGGAAACAAATGGGTGCTGTGAAGACCAAGACTTAATTGCTTTGCTATTCATTTGGATTTATGTGAACAACTTGATTTTGCCAGCTTCCAATAATACACAACTAGCTAGGTGACCCATGCCATCGTACTATAATAATATCTATATGATAAGAAAGTGTGTGTTTGTGTGTGTAAGACATGGATGTATATTGTTGAAAAGTTTGTTTATACAAAATTAAAAAGCTAGAAAACGAGAAGAAAATTAGCTGCATTTTTTTTTGCTTTTTATTTAACTTTTATTAAAAAATAGTTTCCATTACATCAACTTAATATAATAAAGATTTTTTAGTAGAAAAACTATATTGAAAAGTCCTAATTTTAATGCTTTTATAATTCTAGTTGTGGTATATTTTTCTTTAAAAAATCAAACATTGTATTTAATATGTTTTGAGGATCAGATAATCTATATCTATATCTATCCTATATTATATATAACTACAAATATCAACTTAATGGTACGTTATCGTTCCCGTTACCATTACCATTACCGTCACCGTTTTCTTCCGCTTACCAAAAAACCGTCACCGACACTAATGACTGCTAACCCCCCGAACAATATTACCCTTCAACCTATGTAAACGTCATACCCGCATTCTAACCTACCGAAAACCCACCAGCAACGTATCACCAAAGCCGCATACCCCAGGCGGTAACTGATCCTACAACACAAAGCAACCGTTTTCTTATTCTCTCTGACCAATTCACTTCCCCTTTAGCCCTTTGTCATACCTCTTTCTCCGATGACTAAATACCGATCGTCACTTACTCCTATTCATCCAAGATTTGACGGCGCACGTTGAATTGGTTCATCTGAATTTCGATTCCAGTATTGGTTCCCTACCACCAATTTATGTTTTCACGGAGATATGGGAATTTTTCAGTAGAGATGTTGATGCAAGAATTGTGGTCAAGGGGTTGGTGCCGAAGGGGTACGCGGTTTCTCTGGTCCCATAGTGGTGTAGTTACGGTGATAATGTGTAAAACGGGTTGTTGAATTGTGACAAGAGATATTCTTCATTTTGAGAGAGAGAGAGAGAAAGATTGGTGGTAGTAGAATTTGTTTCTTTTTTTTTCTTTGTATAATTCTTTTTCCTTTTACAAAACGCATTCCACTTTTATTTTTACAATATAAGTCAGAATACTGTTTCAGAATATTTTAATATATTTAAGGTAACAACCATTTATATTTGGGTATTGCAACTTGATTTAAATAAATAAACTGATTTACATTCCTAACAACGAATAATTACAAAAATCCAAAATGAAATGGTTTGATGGCTAAGCTAATGTATGATTTGAAGAAACCCGTCACATTTGGGTGTTCGAAAAAATCTGAATCTGAATTCGAATCCGAAAATCCGTATCCGTATTATCCGAAATTTTGGATTATCCGATTTTCGGATATATGAAAATTGGATAATCCGAAATTTCGGATTCGGATCCTATTTTAAAAAAATCGGATAATCGGATTATCCGACTACGAAATATTAACAATATCTATAGTAAATATATAACATTACTTACATATACACTATATATTTAATTCATTCCAAGTTAACCCTAACCTTAAGCTAACAAAATACGCCTTTCTCGAATCCGAATATTAAAAAATATAATATATATTGAATGTTTGTTTTAAGCAGGTTTGGTTTTAGACTTTTAGCATAAGAAGGAATGATTTTTTTCAAGTTTCGGATTATCCGTTGGATTATCTGAATCCGGATCTCGATATTCACTATCCGAAATTTCATATTATCTGATTTTCAGATAACCGAAAATCGGATAATCCGATTTTGAACACCCCTACCTCACATTCAATAAAGGGTGAATCTATATTAAATTTATCCAAAAACATGAAAAAGAAATGAAAACCTATTTCATAGTATTTTTTTTCCAAAATATAATTTTCTTTTGAACCAACCATTTTTTTCAAACTTCATTATTAATTTTTTGATAATTTTCCTAATACAGTTGTTCACTTTTCTGATAAAATGATTTCGTGTGATAATGTAGGCTAGAGATAAATCAAAATGAACAAAAAATGTTTTGCATAAACTAAAGAATTTTTGTATCTCATATAGTGATGCTAAAGATTTTAACGATCAACATCTCGCGGCAAACGCGGAGTGACGTTATCTCGCCAAATAAAACATAGTCGGATATTGCTCGGAAAAGCATCATCAGCTATTGGTTTACGAATACATGTCAGAACCAAGCTTGGATATTCATTTATTCAGGGGGGATGTCATGTTTTCTACGATGATTTGATTGGTTTCTATAGTTACAAACATGGATGTTTCGACTGCTGATGTTTTTCTTCAACAGGAGAACTTCCTTGGGACATTAGAATGAAGGTTATTCTTGGTGAGGGCTTAGCGTTTCTTCACAGTCCCGCAAACAAAATACTTTTTCGAGATTCTAAGACATCAAATATTTTACTTGATTCTGTATGTTCGTGTTCTTTGACTTTAAATCGTTTTCCAGTTTGTTTATCAAATTTGTACTATCTTGAGAATTATCTGTCGATCATTTCATTTAAACAGGATTTCAATGCAAAAATCTCTGATTTTGGGTTTGCCCGTGAAGGACCCATCGGCGATGACAACCATGTTACCACTAGGCGGATGGGGACGGACAATTATGTTGCCCCGAATTTTTGTCAACTGGTATACTAATGTATTTTTGTACCATTTATACTAGCTTGTGATTTCATACAATTAAGCTACGTTTGGTTTGTTCTATATAGGTCACTTGAAATGGAATTGCGATGTATATAGTGTCAGAATAGTGCTTTTGGAAATTTTGACGGGAAAAAGAATGATGTATTATCTCGATATACTTAGAATGGTCAAATCCTCCGTTATCACCCAAGAAAATGTGTCTAAGCTTATTGACGAATTTTTGCATGGCCAGAATACTTATGGGGATCTAACGGTGGCTCAGCTAGCCAAGATATGTGTTTCGGATATCCCCATGTGCAGACAAGACATGCTGAAAGTGGTGGAGTGTCTCGAGTCAGTTCAACGTAGTGGCGAGCAGAAAGAATAATGTTTCCATGAACCCGACGGAAAGTCTATTAGAATCTGATGCTGAACCCAATACAATTGGATAATCCGAAATTTTGGATTATCCGATTCTTGGATATATAAAAATTGGATAATCCGAGATTTCGGATTTGGATCGTATTTAAAAAAAAAAACAGATAATCGGATTACCCGACTCTCAAATATTTACCATATCTATAGTAAATATATAACATTAGTTACATATACACTATATATTTAATTCATTCCAAGTTAACCCTATCTTTAAACTAACAAAATACGTCTTTCTCGAATCCGAAATATTAAAAAATATAATATATATTGAATATTTGTTTTAAGCAGGTTTGGTTTTAGACTTTTAGCATAAAAGAAGTGATTTTTTTCAAGTTTCGGATTATCCGTTGGAATATCCGAATCCGGATCTCGATATTGACTATCCGAAATTTCAGATTATGTATCTGATTTATCCGATTTTGAACACTCCTACCTCACATTCAATAAATGGTGAATCTATATTAAATTTATCCAAAAACATGAAAAAGAAATGAAAACCTATTTCATAGTATTTTTTTTTAAATATTATTTTCTTTTTAACCAACCATTTTTTTCAAACTTCGTTATTAATTTTTTGATAATTTTCCTAATACAATTGTTCACTTTTTTAATAAAATGATATCGTGTGATAATGTTGGCTAGAGATAAATCAAAATGAACAAAAAATGTTTTGCGTAAACTAAAAATTTTTTGTATCTCATATAGTGATGCTAAAGATTTTAACGATCAACATCTCGCTGCAAAGCGTGGAGTGACGTTATCTCGTTAAATAAAAGAATAGTTGGATATTGCTCGGAAAAGCATCATCAGCTATTGGTTTACGAATACATGTCAGAACCAAGCTTGGTTAACCATTTATTCACGGGGATGTCATGTTTTCTACGATGATTTGATTGGTTTCTATAGTTACAAACATGGATGTTTCGACTGCTGATGTTTTTCTCCAACGGGAGAACTTCCTTGGGACATTAGAATGAAGGTTATTCTTGGTGAGGGCTTAGCTTTGTTCACAGTCCCGCAAACAAAATAATTTTCCGAGATTCTAAGACAGCAAATATTTTACTTGATTCCGTATGTTTGTGTTCTTTGACTTTAAATCGTTTCCCAGGTTGTTTATCAAATTTGTACTATCTTAAGAATAATATGTAGATCATTTCATCTAAATAGGATTTCAATGCCAAAATCTCTGATTTCGGGTTTGCCCGTGAAGGACCCATCGGCGATGACAACCATGTTACCACTAGCCGGATGGGGACGCACAATTGTGTTGCCCGGGAATTTTTATCAACTGGTATACTAATGTATTTTTGTACCTTTTATACTAGCTTGTGATTTTATACAATTAAGCTACGTTTGGTTTGTTCTATATAGGTCACTTGAAGTGGAATTGCGATGTATATAGTTTCGGAATAGTGCTTTTGGAAATTTTGACAGGAAAAAGAATGATGTATTATCTCGATATACTTAGAATGGTCAAATCCTCCGTTATCACCGAAGACAATGTGTCTAAGCTTATTGACGAATGTTTGCATGGACATAATACTTATGGGGATCTAATGGTGGCTCAGCTAGCCAAGATATGCGTTTCGGATATCCCCATGCCCAGACCAGACATGCTGAAAGTGGTGGAGTGTCTCAATTCACTTCAACGTAGTGGCAAGCAGAAAGAATAACGTTTCCATGAACCCGACGCAAAGTCTATTAGAATCTGATGCTGAACCCAATTCAATTGGATAATCCGAAATTTCGGATTCGGATCCTATTTTAAAAAAAATTCGGATAATCGGATTACCCGACTCCGAAATATTAACAATATCTATAGTAAATATATAACATTACTTACATATACACTATATATTTAAGTCATTCCATGTTAACCCTAACCTTAAACTAACAAAATACGCCTTTCTCGAATCCGAAATATTAAAAAATATAATATATATTGAATGTTTGTTTTAAGCAGGTTTGATTTTAGACATTTAGCATAAGAAGAAGTGATTTTTCAAGTTTCAGATTATCCGTTGGATTATCCGAATCCGGATCTCGATATTGACTATCCGAAATTTCAGATTATTTGATTTTCAGATAACCGAAAATCGGATATTCCGATTTTGAACACCCCTACCTCACATTCAATAAAGGGTGAATCTGTATTAAATTTATCCAAAAACATGAAAAAGAAATGAAAACCTATTTCGTAGTACTCTTTTTTTCCAAAATATAATTTTCTTTTGAACCAACCATTTTTTTCAAACTTCATTATTGATTTTTTGATAATTTTCCTAATACAATTGTTCACTTTCCTCGTAAAATGATTTCGTGTGATAATGTAGGCTAGAGATAAATTAAAATGAACAAAAAATGTTTTGCGTAAACTAAAGAATTTTTGTATCTCATATAGTGATGCTAAAGATTTTAACGATCAAAATCTCGCTGCAAAGCGCGGGGTGACGTTATCTCGTTAAATAAAAAAATAGTTGGATATTGCTCGGAAAAGCATCATCAGCTATTGGTTTACGAATACATGTCACAACCAAGCTTGAATATTCATTTAATCAGGGGGGATGTCATGTTTTCTACGATGATTTGATTGGGTTCTATAGTTACAAACATTGAAGTTTTGACTGCACATGCTTTTCTTCAACAGGAGAACTTCCTTGGGACATTAGAATGAAGGTTATTCTTGGCGCTGCAAAGTGCTTAGCGTTTCTTCACAGTCCTGCAAACAAAACACTTTTCCGAGATTCTAAGACAACAAATATTTTACTTGATTCCCTATGTTCGTGTTCTTTGACTTTAAATTGTTTCCGAGGTTGTTTATGAAATTTGTACTATCTTGAGAATTATCTGTCGATCATCTCATTTAAAGAGGATTTCAATGCCAAAATCTCTAATTTCGGGTTTGCCCGTGAAGGACCCATCGGCGATGACAGCCATGTTACCACTTGGCGGATGGGGACGGACAATTATGCTACCCCGGAATTTTTGTCAACTAGTATACTAATGTACTTTTGTACCTTTTATACTAGCTTGTGATTTTATACAATTAAGCTACGTTTGGTTTGTTCTTTATAGTTCACTTAAAATGGAATTATAATGTATATAGTTTCAGAATAGTGCTTTTGAAAATTTTGATGGGAAAAAGAATGATGTATTATCCCGATATATCTAGAATGGTCAAATACTCCGTTATCACCGAAGAAAATGTGTCTAAGCTTTTTGACGAATGTTTGTGTGGACAGAATACTTATGGGGATCTAACGGTGGCTCAGCTAGCCAAGATATGTGTTTCGGATATCCCCATGTGCAGACCAGACATGCTGAAAGTGGTGGAGTGTCTCGAGTCAGTTCAACGTAGTGGCGAGCTGAAAGAATAACGTTTCCATGGACCCGATGCAAAGTCTATTAGAATCTGATGCTAAACCCAATACAATTGGATAATCCGAAATTTTGGATTCGGATCCTATTTTTAAAAAAATTCGGATAATCGGATTATCCGACTCGAAAATATTAACAATATCTATAGTAAATATATAACATTACTTACATATACACTATATATTTAATTCTTTCCAAGTTAACCCTATCCTTAAAATAACAAAATAAGTCTTTCTCGAATCCGAATTATTAAAAAAATATAATATATATTGAATGTTTTTTTAGGCAGGTTTGGTATTAGACTTTTAGCATAAGAAGAAGTGATTTTTTCAAGTTTCGGATTATCCGTTGGATTATCCGAATCCGGATCTCGATATTGATTATCCGAAATTTCAGATTATATGATTTTTGGATAACCGAAAATTGGATAATCCTATTTTGAACATCCCTACCTCACATTCAATAAAGGGTGAATCTATATTAAATTTATCCAAAAACATGAAAAAGAATTGAAAACCTATTTCATAGTATTTTTTTTTTTCCAAAATATAATTTTCTTTTAAACCAACCAATTTTTTTTTTCAAACTTCATTATTAATTTTTTGATAATTTTCCTAATACAATTATTCACTTTCCTGATAAAATGATTTCGTGTGATAATGTAGGCTAGAGATAAATCAAAATGAACAAAAAATGTTTTGCGTAAACTAAAGAATTTTTGTATCTCATATAGTGATGCTACAGATTTTAACGATCAATAGCTCGCTTCAAAGCGCGGAGTTACGTTATCTCGCCAAATAAAACATAGTCGGATATTGCTCGGAAAAGCATCATCAGCTATTGGTTTACGAATACATGTGAGAACCAAGCTTGGATATTCATTTATTCGGGGGGATGTCATGTTTCCTACGATGATTTGATAGGTTTCTATAGTTACAAACATGGATGTTTCGACTGCTGATGTTTTTCTTCAACAGGAGAACTTCCTTGGGACATTAGAATGAAGGTTATTCTTGGTGAGGGCTTAGCGTTTCTTCACAGTCCCACAAACAAAATACTTTTTCGAGATTCTAAGACATCAAATATTTTACTTGATTCTGTATGTTCGTGTTCTTTGACTTTAAATCGTTTTCCAGTTTGTTTATCAAATTTGTACTATCTTGAGAATTATCTGTCGATCATTTCATTTAAACAGGATTTCAATGCAAAAACCTCTGATTTTGGGTTTGCCCGTGAAGGACCCATCGGCGATGACAACCATGTTACCACTAGGCGGATGGGGATGGGCAATTATGCTGCCCCGGAATTTTTGTCAACTGGTATACTAATGTATTTTTGTACCTTTTATAAAAGCTTGTGATTTCATACAATTAAGCTACGTTTGGTTTGTTCTATATAGGTCACTTGAAATGGAATTGCGATGTATATAGTGTCAGAATAGTGCTTTTGGAAATTTTGACGGGAAAAAGAATGATGTATTATCTCGATATACTTAGAATGGTCAAATCCTCCGTTATCACCGAAGAAAATGTGTCTAAGCTTATTGACGAATTTTTGCGTGGCCAGAATACTTACGGGGATCTAACGGTGGCTCAGCTAGCTAAGATATGTGTTTCGGATATCCCCATGTGCAGACAAGACATGCTGAAAGTGGTGGAGTGTCTCGAGTCAGTTCAACGTAGTGGCGAGCAGAAAGAATAATGTTTCCATGAACCCGACGGAAAGTCTATTAGAATCTGATGCTGAACCCAATACAATTGGATAATCCGAAATTTTGGATTATCCGATTCTTGGATATATAAAAATTGGATAATCCGAGATTTCGGATTTTGATCGTATTTAAAAAAAAAACATATAATCGGATTACCCGACTCTCAAATATTTACCATATCTATAGTAAATATATAACATTAGTTACATATACACTATATATTTAATTCATTCCAAGTTAACCCTATCCTTAAACTAACAAAATACGTCTTTCTCGAATCCGAAATATTAAAAAATATAATATATATTGAATATTTGTTTTAAGCAGGTTTGGTTTTAGACTTGTAGCATAAGAAGGAATGATTTTTTTTCAAGTTTTGGATTATCCGTTGGATTATCTGAATCCGGATCTCGATATTCACAATCCAAAATTTCATATTATCTGATTTTCAGATAACCGAAAATCGGATAATCCGATTTTGAACACCCCTACCTCACATTCAATAAAGGGTGAATCTATATTAAATTTATCCAAAAACATGAAAAAGAAATGAAAACCTATTTCATAGTTTTTTTTATTTTTCCAAAATATAATTTTCTTTTGAACCAACCATTTTTTTCAAACTTCATTATTGATTTTTTGATAATTTTCCTAATACAATTGTTCACTTTCCTGATAAAATGATTTCGTGTGATAATGTAGGCTAGAGATAAATCAAAATGAACAAAAAATGTTTTGCGTAAACTAAAGAATTTTTGTATCTCATATAGTGATGCTAAAGATTTTAACGATCAAAATCTCGCTGCAAAGCGCGGGGTGACGTTATCTCGTTAAATAAAAAAATAGTTGGATATTGCTCGGAAAAGCATCATCGGCTATTGGTTTACGAATACATGTCACAACCAAGCTTCGATATTCATTTATTCAGGGGGGATGTCATGTTTTCTACGATGATTTGATTGGGTTCTATAGTTACAAACATTGAAGTTTTGACTGCTGATGCTTTTCTTCAACAGGAGAACTTCCTTGGGACATTAGAATGAAGGTTATTCTTGGCGCTGCAAAGTGCTTAGCGTTTCTTCACAGTCCCGCAAACAAAATACTTTTCCGAGATTCTAAGACAGAAAATATTTTACTTGATTCCCTATGTTCGTGTTCTTTGACTTTAAATCGTTTCCCAGGTTGTTTATCAAATTTGTACTATCTTAAGAATTATCTGTCGATAATTTCATTGAAACAGGATTTCAATGCCAAAATCTCTAATTTCGGGTTTGCCTGTGAAGGACCCATCGGCGATGACAGCCATGTTACCACTAGGCGGATGGGACGGACAATTATGTTACCCTGGAATTTTTGTCAACTGGTATACTAATGTATTTTTGTACCTTTTATACTAGCTTGTGATTTTATACAATTAAGCTACGTTTGGTTTGTTCTTTATAGTTCACTTAAAATGGAATTAAAATGTATATAGTTTCAGAATAGTGCTTTTGAAAATTTTGATGGGAAAAAGAATGATGTATTATCCCGATATATCTAGAATGGTCAAATACTCCGTTATCACCGAAGAAAATGTGTCTAAGCTTTTTGACGAATGTTTGCGTGGACAGAATACTTATGGGGATCTAACGGTGGCTCAGCTAGCCAAGATATGTGTTTCGGATATCCCCATGTGCAGACCAGACATGCTGAAAGTGGTGGAGTGTCTCGAGTCAGTTCAACGTAGTGGCGAGCTGAAAGAATAACGTTTCCATGGACCCGATGCAAAGTCTATTAGAATCTGATGCTAAACCCAATACAATTGGATAATCCGAAATTTTGGATTCGGATCCTATTTTTAAAAAAATTCTGATAATCGGATTATCCGACTCGAAAATATTAACAATATCTATAGTAAATATATAACATTACTTACATATACACTATATATTTAATTCTTTCCAAGTTAACCCTATCCGTAAAATAACAAAATAAGTCTTTCTCGAATCCGAATTATTAAAAAAATATAATATATATTGAATGTTTTTTTAGGCAGGTTTGGTTTTAGACTTTTAGCATAAGAAGAAGTGATTTTTTCAAGTTTCGTATTATCCGTTGGATTATCCGAATCCGGATCTCGATATTGATTATCCGAAATTTCAGATTATCTGATTTTTGGATAACCGAAAATTGGATAATCCTATTTTGAACACCCCTACCTCACATTCAATAAAGGGTGAATCTATATTAAATTTATCCAAAAACATGAAAAAGAGTTGAAAACCTATTTCATAGTATTTTTTTTTTCCAAAATATAATTTTCTTTTGAACCAACCATTTTTTTTTCAAACTTCATTATTAATTTTTTGATAATTTTCCTAATACAATTATTCACTTTCCTGATAAAATGATTTCGTGTGATAATGTAGGCTAGTGATAAATCAAAATGAACAAAAAATGTTTTGCGTAAACTAAAGAATTTTTGTATCTCATATAGTGATGCTAAAGATTTTAACGATCAATAGCTCGCTTCAAAGCGCGGAGTGACGTTATCTCGCCAAATAAAACATAGTCGGATATTGCTCGGAAAAGCATCATCAGCTATTGGTTTACGAATACATGTCAGAACCAAGCTTGGATATTCATTTATTCGGGGGAATGTCATGTTTCCTATGATGATTTGATAGGTTTCTAGAGTTACAAACATGGATGTTTCGACTGCTGATGTTTTTCTTCAATAGGAGAACTTCCTTGGGATATTAGAAGGAAGGTTATTCTTGCTGCTGCAAAGGGCTTAGCTTTTCTTCACAGTCCAGCAAACAAAATACTTTTCCGAGATTCTAAGATAGCAAATATTTTACTTGATTCCGTATGTTCGAGTTCTTTGACTTTATGTCTTTCCCAGGTTGTTTATCAAATTTGTACAATGTTTAGAATTATTTGTCGATCATTTCATTTAAACAGGATTTCAATGCCAAAATCTCTGATTTCGGGTTTGCCCGTGAAGGACCCATCAACGATGACAGCCATGTTACCACTAGGTGGATGAGGACGGACAATTATGCTGCCCCGAAATTTTTGTCAACTGGTATACTAATGTATTTTTGTACCTTTTATACTAGTTTGTGATTTTATATAATTAAGCTACGTTTGGTTTGTTCTAAATCGGTCACTTGAAATGGAATTGCGATGTATATAGTTTCGGAATAGTGCTTTTGGAAATTTTCACGGGAAAAGAATGATGTATTATCTCGATATACTTAGAATGGTCAAATCCTCCGTTATCACCGAAGAGAATGTGTCTAAGCTTATTGACGAATGTTTGCGTGGACAGAATACTTATGGGGATCTAACGGTGGCTCAGCTAGCCAAGATATGTGTTTCAGATATCCCCATGTGCAGACCAGACATGCTGAAAGTGGTGGAGTGTCTCGAGTCAGTTCAACGTAGTGGCGAGCTGAAAGAATAACGTTTCCATGGACCCGACGCAAAGTCTATTAGAATCTGATGCTGAACCCCAATACCTCTCCCTAGCTTGCTTTGAGATCGAGATCTTCATAGTCCGTGTATTTGTACTTTCCTTTGAAAAAATTTGATTCTTTATAACTTTTATATGCTTGGATTGTTAATTATTCAATAAATTATATAACTACAAATATCAACTTAACGGTACATTATCGTTCCCGTTACCGTAACCGCTAGCGTTAATTTCTTCCGCTTACCAAATAACCGTCACCGTCACCAATGCTTGCCAACCCCTCCAAACAATATTACTCTTCAACCTATGTAAACGTCATACCCGCATTCTAACCTATTGAAAACCCACCGGCAACGTTTTGCCAAAGCCGCATACCCGAGGCGGTAACTGATCCTACAACACAAAGCAACCGTTTTCTTATTCTCTCTTTGACCAATTCACTTCCCCTTTAGCCCTTTGTTCTACCTTTTTCTCTGATGACTGGATGCCGATCGTCACTCACTCTTATTCATCCAAGATTTGACGCCGCACGTTGAATTGGTTCATATGAATTTCGATTCCAGTATTGGTTCCCTCCCACCATTTTATGTTTTCACGGAGATATGGGAATTTTTCAGCTGAGATGGTGATGCAAGAATTGTGGTCATGGAGTTGGTGGCGGAGGTGTGTGCGGTTTCTCCGGTCCGTCAATGGTGTAGTTATGGTGATAATGTGTAAAAGGGGTTGAATTGTGACAAGAAATATTCTTCATTTTGTGAGACTGAGAAAAATTGATGGTTGTAGAATTTGTTTCTTTTTTTCCCTTTTACAAATTGAGTTCCAGTTTTATTTTTACAAAAAAAAAAAGTCAGAATACTATTTCTGGATATTTTAATATATTTAAGGTAACAATCATTTATATTTGGGTATTGCAGCTTGATTTAAATAAATAAACTGATTTACATTCCTATCAATGAATAATTACGAATTACGAAAAAATCCAAAATGGAATGGTTTGATGGCTAAGATAAGGCTGAAGGGTGTGGAGACGGGGCACCACCCCCGTTCTTCACTTTTGGCCCCGTCCCGGACTAGCACACCAAAACCAACACAAATAAACCAAAACCAACCAAATAATCTCATCTTTATACCAAAATACTCTATACTTTCTTTATAAAAAATACCAAACAATGTCATATCTACCATTGGTTGATACCTCAAGTTCGTCGAGCGAAGAAAACCGGATTTTTGTGAACGCGGTTTGGGAAGCGGCACAATTAATTGTGGCAGAGGAAGACGAAGAAGTGAGCTCGCACCGATGAACTAGGCAAGCGGCCATAAACAGAGACCGGGAGGGTAAGTGTATAATTTTTGTTCGAATATATATAGCAACTATTTTTTTTTTTAGAATGTGTATCTCAAATATTTTACGTTTACAATTTTTATCGCCACAATAGTTATATTTATTTACAACATACGTGTAGGTGCACACGAGCGATTAGTAGGAGATTACTTTGCCGATCAACCGGTGTATACGGATGAGATGTTTAGGCGTCGATTCCGAATGAGCTGTCGATTGTTCGTCTGTATTGCCGATGATTTGGCGAGTTGTGACCCGTATTTTACATTACGGTACGATGCTAGAGGCAAACGGGGGTTCACAACTTATCAAAAATGCACGGCAACATTGCGCCAACTAGCTTACGGGACGGCATCCGACTCGTGGGATGAGTATTTACGGATGTCCGAAAAAGCGTCACGTGAATGCTTGTATAAGTTTTGCAAGCGTGTTGTCAAGATCTACAGCAAAAAATATTTGCGAAAACCAAACTCCAATGATATCCAAAAATTGTATCAGTTCCATCACAAAAAGCATGGTTTTCCAGGGATGCTCGGAAGCATGGATTGCATGCATTGGCCGTGGTCGAATTGCCTTAATGCATGGCGTGGCATGTTTTATCAAGGCGATCACGGTTTTCTAACAATAATCTTAGAGGCTATCACGTCACAAGACTTATGGATTTGATTGGCATACATTTTTTGGTGTTCCCGGATCGAATAACGACCTTAATGTCCTTAATCAATCATTGGTTTTTGAGGATGTTAGAAGAGGTACCGGCCCGGATACAAAATTTACAGTTTTGGGGGTTGAGTATAAGCACGGGTATTATCTTGCGGATTTAATATACTCAACCTATTCTACACTCGTTAAAACTGTTAAGCACCCTTCCGACGAAAAATGAAAGAAATTTGCTAAGTATCAAGAAGCAGCGTGAAAGGATATTGAACGAACATCTGGGGTTCTACAAGCAAAATGACACATCATCGCAAACCCGGCACGTGCTTTCACACAAAAAAACTACGTTATTGTATTTATGCTTGTATCTTGCTGCATAACATGATCATCGAAGACGAAGGCCGAGCTATTTGTGAGTACGATGAAAACGCGGTGTAGGAGAATACTATTCCGGATGGCCTAGAACAACAAGAGTTAAACGAATTCTCGTTATGTAACGAACACATCCATCATCATCTTCAAGCCGACTTGATTGAATATATTTGGAACAACGGACACGACGACTAGTATTTACTTTCGAAAGTTTATGTAATTTTAGGATGGTTTGTAATTTTTTATTATAAAATCTAGTATTTATTTGAACATTATTTTGTTAATTTGTTACTTTTATAAAACTAAATAAAATTAATATTAGAAATAAAATAATAATAATAAATGCTTGAGACATAGGAGTGTTGGTGTCTCCACACCCCACTCATCTATACTATATTATAAAGCATTTAGGGAGGATACCAACCAAATTTAAGTAAATACTACATTTTATGCATATAGTACAATACCTTAATGAAGTTAGTAAAGGGGTAAAGTTGTCTTTTTTACTTGATCATTTCAGTTGATTATGAAATAGAGTTAAACTTTAGAGTTTAGTGTAAATTTAAATGAAAATGAGGGGCCTGAATGAAACATGAAAAAAAATTGAAAAGCCTTCATCTACTACTTTTCTGAATTCTAACGATCAAGAAAGAAAAAAAAACGATAAGTGTCACCACCCTTTAATTGCCTAAGTTCTAACAAAACCATCACCAACCTTTAATTGCTTATAGTTGTAAAAAAATATATCAAATGAACCAGCCTTCTTCTACTTCTCTGTAAGTGTAAGTGTAACTATCAACAAAGAAAGAAAACCGTCACCATAATTGTTTCTAACACAACCGTCACCAACATTTAATTGCTTATAACCCTCAATTATATCAATTCAACCACCCACTAATGCGTTTAACACAACCAAACATATAACATTATATGATTTAATCGACCAACAATCATACTACACAAAACTTCTTTTCGCAAAGCCACCACACCACCTTCATCACTCCGAATTCTCGAATCCACTCGACTATTGATCGTCAGAAACTCCGACGGCATCTTATTCTGTCTACCTCCGGTTGTTCTAAGAAGGTTGCCAAACTCCACTCCACTGTCGATCGTTGGGCGTTATAATCGATCCTCTAAATCACGAGTTAAGGTAAAGTTCTAAGCTCTTTTCTGATCTGAATTTATTATAATGTATATGCATTATCAGACCCATTAACAATAATGGGTCGAGATTGCAATCTTTAGTTTTCTAGACGACAAGATATAGATAAAGTAGTATCAAATGCTTACATGACTTTCAATAGAACATTATACCAAACGCTCCAAATGAATATTTATGTATAATCTATATGGGTTAAGGATTTAATATGTTGTTTTGGTTTAAAATATGCATGGTGTCTATACTCTATACATTATGACGATATGATGGTTTATGAATGGGAAGGCTTTACTGTACGAGAATTTGAAATGGATAAATGGAAGAAATAAAATTGATAGGTAGCGTACAGTGAGATGGTTCTGTATCTTTGGGCTTTAACACTTCAAAAGAACATTTTACATAGGCAACCGAGCATAACTAGAAGGCTGAAGACTGTTAATTGTTGAATACATATATGTATTCATGATATAAACAAACATATTCCGTGAATATTCATATACAATAAGTCTAGCAACTGATAAAGGCAGCAGATAGAATGATGGACCATAAAAGACAGGTTAAACTGTTAAACTCAGAGCAAACGGATTATAAGTGAAAGAATTGAAAAATGATGCACTAATTACTTTAAATAATTAAACAAATATGACAATGTTCGTTTATCTTTTCTAATTTTAAAAGTCAGCTATCTAGATGTTCATAATGTCAATAATCATCAAATTGATAGACTTGATGGTTAGACTTACCGAGCAAATTGTTATCACAGGTAATACATACTAATACAATATCAACTAGAATTGAAGATTTCACCAAGGCCATTCTCGTAGGATCTTATATCCTGCCGATGGAAGCTTTTACCAAGGCTTGCACTTGGTGTTATTGTCACCTATTTGGCTGTCATCTCGGCTGCATTTGAACTGCTAGCATCATTAATTTGATAAAGAAAAATTTACACCTCAAACGTTGTCTATCGGGAGGTGGTACGTGATGGATGATCCGCTTGTGAGAAACAACGTAATGATTTTTTGTACATTTTGTGGTTTAACCCATTACATTTTAAAATAAAGTTACGAGATGTTATTACTTTACACACTATGGTTACTTTTACACCGTTATGGAAACATGCTCGGCTTAACTTGTAAATGGTCTATTGCATTAGGTTTTCAAATATTTGCTCTAAATTAATTAATTATTCGCGCCTCCCACTCGATTATGAACTACACAATTAAACATATACTTGTAAATTGTTCATCCCGCCGCATCGCGCGGGCTCCCCACTAGTGTCTCAAAATGCTTGAGACATCCACATGGTGAGGTGACATCCTACGTGGCACTGAGATATAACATATTTGGTGTCTCCACACCCTATAGCCTAATGTATGATTTGAAGAAACCCCTCACATACATTCAATAAAGGGTGAATCTATATTAAATTTATCCAAAAACATGAAAAAAAAAAATGAAAACCTATTTCACAGTATTTTTTTGCAAAATAATTTTTCTTTGAACCAACCATTTTTTTGGTGTATTGGATTTTAGTAATCCCGTTGGCCGACAATAATCTGTACTTCAAAACTTCCCAATAACGATCACAACTTTCAACGTATTTACCGACAATGAACCTTTATTAACTGAGAACCAACTCAGTTAGTTGATGCTGACGTGGTTGCTGATGTGGCATGCTCATGCTGACATGGCAACGTCGTATCCTCCTAGACTCTACTAATAGCTTTTAACAGCTATGGTAAAATTATACTAGGTAAGGTTGTTTATATGGAATATGATGAATAAAAACATCGTATGGTCTATAGTACTCTATCGATCCTTCTATAAACAAATGTCACTAAAACCATTAAGATGATAACTCATTTGCATCATTGGATATGTTTTCCAGATAGTCATTAAAAGCGTATACCGGGTACAAATCAACAACATATTTTGAGGAATTGGTGCACGGGATTGACATTTCCATGATCTGGCTCTAGTTCGTATCCTCCAGTTGCTCCATCATTTTGTGACGGTCTATTTCCGTCACTAAGACACATTGTTCAACATCAAACTCTTGAGGAACTATTCTTCCTTCAAGCATGCTAACCACTGATGACATTGTTGGCCTATTGGTTGGGGACATTGCTGTGCATAGCATGGCTAGATTTATAACAACCATCATCTCAAGGATGTCGTATTTGGAATTCAACTTCTGGTCAACTAACTCAATCAAATTGCCCGTGGTTTTCAAAAATATGGCCTGAAATAAAGAAACAAGAGGGATATGATGAAAGTCAACTAAAGTGGTTTTAAATGTAGTTTCTTTTTCTTTTTTCTAATACGTGGTTTTTCTTGTAAAAACATGGTATCGGTGTTTAGGAACTAAAGATTCTCTCTCTAGAATCCCAGAACTTTTTTTTATATATTTTCATTTAACATGTAACTTTGTTTTTCTCTAACACCTTATATATAATGTTTAATATCAATTAAAAACTAGCTAAATACGGGTTTTGTTTAGCTTTCTTTGTCTATATATCGGTAGTAAATTTTATTAAAAACAGAGTTGTATCCAAATAATACATTTATTGGTCTCATAAAATAAAATAAACACTTTATTCAAATACAACCATGTTTTCAACACAATTTATACCAAAATGTATAACATAAAAACTTAATTAGATTATATTAATATATTGGAGATTATTAGTAAAAGAACTATGTTATATAACAAGTGAACACCAATATTTTTTTTTTAATTTATTGGACTACAGGGCAGAGAATCAAGAGAATCCGTCGGATAAACTATTTTAAAAAATCAACATAAAAGGCACCCATTTACAAATACCTTTTTTTTAAATACATTCCTTCACAACAACCAAAAAAATCTTTTCAAAAGCTTTAACCCCTAAATAGATTTATTAAAAGACCTTGATTATTATTTCAAGATTAATGTTTTTAGAAACTTATTTAACGGACTAAATATTTACAAAATTCAGAATAGACAACTCGCCAGACCATCCATTTTGTCACCTCTAGGTTAAAATTAGTTACCTGATGAAGAAGAACAAAATCATTTTCCCTTTGCCTCTCAGCAATGTTACGAGTCCCGCTCACGATCTCTAAGAGGACAATTCCATAGCTATAGATGTCTGCTTTATCTGTGAGGTAACCGCGCATTGCGTATTCGGGAGCAATATATCCACTGAAAATTTGAAAATGAAAAATTGTATTTTTTAAAGACTGATTGTTGCAAGAAGCCAATAAGAGTTTTGAAAATGCAATATAAACTAAAAAACTGGTGTACACTAGAGTCTATATAACTTACTAAGTTCCAGCAACACGAGTGCTTATATGGGTGTTATCCTCTTCATCAAGCTTAGCCAAACCAAAATCAGAAATTTTGGCATTTAAATTCTTATCAAGCAGCACATTAGTTGCTTTAATGTCTCTGTGCACAATCTTTAACCTTGATTCTTCATGGAGAAAAGCAAGACCTTTTGCTATACCGATGCATATCCTGTATCTTGTTGGCCAATCAAGTTCCAACTGCCTTTCTTTAGGCCCTTCAATCCCTAAGGGCACATTTCAATATAATATTAAATAAATCCATAAGATGCAAATTGAAATAAAAGAGAAAAACAATTAATTAAAAATTAAGGAAACAGATGGGGAGCAGGTCAAACCGACATGAAAAGTATTCTAATACATGATTTTTGCAATCATATTCAATGAACTAAGTACGTAAAAATATATAAAAAACACTCGAAAAAAGTGTTTCATGACAACCTAGCCCGACTCATATTTTGACATGTTAAATGGAGAAAAGGTTATCATATTTACCGAATAAAGCATGGGCAAGACTGTTATTTTCCATATATTCATACACTAGTAACAACTCGTTTCCTTCGATACAACATCCATGAAGTTTCACAAGATGTGGGTGTTGCAAAGCAGAAATCATGCCCAACTCGTTCAAGAACTCCCTATTTCCTTGCTTTGATCTAGAGGAAAGCTGCTTTACTGCTATTAAGGTGCCATCTGACAATACACCCTTCACAAAAGGACAAGTTTTTCCAACAAAATTAAAACCACATCTAATATTATGTGATCAAGAAATTAAGTACTAGATTACCTTGTAAACAGAGCCAAAACCGCCTTCTCCAATCTTATTAGCAACATCAAAATTGTTTGTTGCAGTTTTGATTTGCCTCAATGTAAAGGAACCAATGTTAAGCTCTAGACCATGCAGCTCTGTTGAACCAAAAATTTAATTCGAACGCATGTAAATAACTCAGGAGAAAATTAAGTTCAGGGGGAGTTTCGTATATCCAAACAGATATTCAATTTCAAAACGCATATCCAGTCACCCTTTAACTACATTGCTGTAAAATCCTGACATGGCAGAAATATAACACAAAATTTGCGGGTTTGGGTTTAGTCTAAAGTCTAAACGTATTGGTTAGTTTCAAGTCAATCCTGCAAACGTTTAGCAAAACAGGTCCTGTTCGGATGTCAACCTGGCAGGTTGACTAGTTTAGCATTTTGTTCTTTTTAAAAGTGTTTTTTATGCCGTTGTTACGAAATATGCCAAAATTAGAAGTTAAAATAGAAACTGACATCAAATATCATGTTTTAGATATAATGCATTTGTAAATCTTTGTATTTTTAGCTTTAAATTGTTAACCGAGTCCGAAAGTAGTAAAAAAAATCAGGTTATACATGTCTTAGTTTCATAGTACAGGTTTGGCATGTAAATTACCTAGTTCCGTGGTATTTATGCATCTTAAATAACCCCGCCACCATAAAGCTCCGAGAATTAAGATGATAAGGCAAAGCGTTCCAACCACAATTCCAGCCATAGTCCCTGCAGACAGACCATTTCCATTTCCCTGCAGAGGTCCATCTTTTGGTGGAACCGAAAAATCTGAACAATTGAGAAGAATACAGAAACAATAGTCAAGGGTTGTTCAAGAAAAAAAAAATAGTGTACAAGGAGCACAATCCAACTATAAAAAAGCCATTTATTAAATAGAGGTTCTTTTAGAAAATGTAACCAAGTTTGGTCAAAGTTCTAATTTAGGTCAAAAAAACCATCTAAAAATATGAGTTACCAATGGTTTTACCTTTTTGATACAAGATAGTGTAATAGTGTAACCTACCGAGCTAGTAATGAAGCAAAATTACTAATGTGGCAGCTGACTTGTGGGTAATTTTTGACCATGTTGACTTTTTCTTAATGGGACTTAAAAACTAGTTATCTTTGGTAATTCAAATTGAAGAGCAACACGTCAGGAAAAATTGGTGGACTAATTGTACACAAAATCAGAGAGCTACAAGGTATATATAGACGAGTATTTCTATACTAAATTTGAGCGTAACTCTACATTTACATTTGATCATTCTCCCTCAAGTTGAAACATAGAATCATAGATAAGTACAATCAAGCCCAACTTGTTACAAATGTAATTAATCTTACATGTAGCTTTGGTGAAAATAATGACCAACTACTTGTTCTAACATGGAGAGTTGTGAGTGTCCCATCTTATAGATTATTTTGGGTCAATTGATAGTTGATGTCTATATGTTTATGATTTTCCCATGCCAAAATCCAGTTTAATAATCCATCAAAAGTTTAAAGCCTTACGCATAGATAATGCGTAAGAGTAGATGTCCTGAATCCACATGTGTCTACGACCAAACAAGTTATTATCACATGAGAATTGAAATAAATCAGAATATGATACCACCAACCATAATGAGGGCCCTACATTGATAAATCCAAAACTGATAAACACCCCACCATATAAACAGAATTTGAGATCCATAGAAGCATATCCCAACATGACTAGAACCATAAAACCAGCGGAATCTCTTTTGGATTGGAGTGGGTCATGTCGGAATTGGAAGGTGACGGAGGGAAAATGCAAAACATAGTTCTAGTGAGACAGGGGTGATGGTGACGTCGGAGGGAAAGTGCAAAACATAGCCCTATGAGTGGCAGTGAGCTACTCATAGGGTAAATGAATCAGATCTCTTAGTCTGGGCCTCTACATTATTTGCTTAACTCTAAGGTACATTCTAAGTAACCTAATTGTTTCTTTGGATGTACAACAAGTTAGTTGTTACAGTCAAAATTTGGTTACCCATGCATAGAAATTAAGGAAATAATAGCTTACTTGAATTCACAGAAATAGCTGAAATAAGGGGACCATACACTCCTCGTGATGGTATACCAGTTGTTCCTTTTCCGGCCCAGTTGAGTCGGATAAACAAAGTAGTGTTAACATTTACCATATAACTTTTCACAACTTCTTTCCCAACCCCACCTGCTTCGCCACTAATGTCAAAATCCTTCTCCACTCGTTCACCCTAACACATTACCAAAATCATACACAAAAGAACGAACTAAGTTAATCATACATCACAATATAAGGAAAGAAACCATTTTGACGACTTACCCTACCTACTCATCTTGCCACATCTAGTTATTTGTTACTATAGTAGGTATAGATTTGAGATATTTAGATGGTATTTATCCATGAAGACTAACCTGAATGTAGATATCAAATACACGCCTCCCAAGGCTGCTATATGTCACATCATCATTAAAAATAATCTCAGCAAAGTGAAGGCTTACATTGTAGGTTCCACTAAGCAAACAAAAACCATAATATGTCAAAGATAAAGCCGAGACTCGTGCATTCATGTACAATTCAGGGTTGTTCATCAAGAGTCTAGAAGTATTTTCGACAGTATAATTGTCGGTGTTGATATTGTTATCCAAAAAGTGACCAGTGTTACTAAATCCCCATCGATTTTCAGTTGAAGTGAAATATGAAGCACCACCTTGTTCCAAGTCACTTTCATAAGAATTATTCCCAATGCTTACTCCATTCCCGCCACAATTGATATACAACGAAGACCAATCTAATTCAAAAAGTACAACTATGCATCATAGAATTTCATCAACATAAGAGAACATAATATGTAAATTATGATTACTTGTTTGACAACCACTGCTACGCAAGCATGAGACCTTGTTACTGGTAAAATATCACAAAAATAAACAAGAGTAAGTCGCATAGAAATGAATGTTGATGAATTTTTAGGCAAGGAAACTTACGAGATGGTAGCGTCTGAAAACGAAGCAAACAAGTTTCTGCAGTAAAACAATAGAAAACCTCAAGACTAAGCTTGTTTAAAAAAGAAGCACATTGTAGAAAGATGAGGATGGTCTTACGTCTCCCGCACTTCGCAGCGAGAAGAGTTATCATATGTAAAATTGTTGTATGACAAATCACTGCAAGAAAATTTTCAACATTAGTCATCAATATATTCTACAACCAATCAATTAAGTGGACATGTCACACTTCAATTTTTACATTCCTGATACATATGCAAACATCAAAAGAACCAAGTCTGGCTCATTATACATAAGATAAACTTACATTTTTTTTCCAATACTGGGCATCCAATCAGGCACTCTTCCAGATAGCATGTTTCCAGTTAGATAGCTAAAACTCAAAATACAATTTAGTATATATGTGGGATAACAATACATTGAATGAGAAGTATGTGAGATAGCAGTACATTTACTTACATAAAATCTGTGTCATATAGTTCAGAGAAACTTGTAGGGATAGATCCATTAAGCTTGTTAAAGCTGAAGTCTCTGAAGAGCAACAAAAACAATTTTATACCATGACTCTTGAAATCCACATGCTCTCTCTAAATATCAACTACCAGGTGGTCCACACATACTTGGGAGTGTTGAGAATGTGGGAATTAATGTGTGAAAAAGGCCCAAACTTGAAATTAGAAAGTAATTTTGATTATTTTAGGCTGAAATATAAAATTTGAATTTTGGTAGAACCGTGTCCTAGTTGCAACCCGTAGACGTAGGTCACCTTGACCGAACCACGTTATATCCTCGTGTTATTTATTTTTTGTTTGTGTGTGTGTGTTTGTTTCGCTTCCGCTTGAACCTACTCTGATCCGATACCTAATAAACATTAAACATAAGGCTATGGCATGTACACTAACATTTGGGGCGTTAAAAGTGACATGACATGTTAACCGGTATTGCACACCACCCCCTCGTGTTATTGGGTGTTAAATGAGTTATTTGTTAATATGTTAACTGGATGTTAAGACACCGAATTTTTTGTTTCATTTTTTAAACCAAAAACCATTAAAAGATATGGTTATGTGAAGTTAAACAATTTTCTTGGGGTCATGAAGTGGTTAAATGATGAAACATGGGTGATGTGGCATCTAGATGGAGTCGATGAGGGTTAAAGTATACCCAATGGCCTAAGATAGTTCCTGAACTGCATTTATTTTTGGAAGTTATTACATGAGAATCATACTAGCCCTGAATAGCCTTTCAGTTTAATACTGTTTTACCGGTTTAAAAGGAAGAAAAACCAAGCAACAGGTAAAGATTCACAATAGAGGAGATATTACTAACAAGACTTTCAGACTTGAGGCAAGAGATTGTGGCAAGACCGGTAACTGGCCGATTAAATTACAGCTCCTCAAGATCCTAGCAAGATTGAGTTCAGAATACACTAATTAAAAAAAAAAAAAAGAAATTGGTAACACTAAATGAAAAAGAAGTAATTCAACTAACAGGTTCTTGAAATGTGTTGTATTACTAAAGGGCGGAAAAGGGGTGTCGGGTCCTTTCAAGTCACTGATTCTCCTGCATCGCTCGACTCAATCAACACAAATATTTGCATTTTGCAAGCAAACTAAAAACCATATAAGAGAAATTACTTACAAGTCTGTTAGGCTTTCCAAGAGAGTAATGCTAGGAGGTATTGGCCCTTCGAACCCACTGGCCTGAATCCTTCTGTTATTCAACAACTTTATTTAAACATAACTCACATAGCGAATAAACGAAAAAGAAAGAGTACAAAAATGTCTCACAAGCTCGTGAGACTTGTCCATTCTCCAATGAAATCCGGGATCTTCCCAGAGAAATTGTTACTGCTCATCTGACTGCGTAAGAAACAAAAATGAAACAAAAATAAAAACACGTTACTTCATCTAACTTACTAGCTAGTCATATAATGATCAAAGAATATTAATTAGCTACAACTTACAAATCCTTCATATTGATTAGATTTGCAAACGATGCAGGCAACTCCCCACTGAAAAAGTTGGAGCTCAGTATCCTACAATATAAAATGAAACAATTATATACCGAAAACATCCACACGTACCAGTATCAACAAATTTAACAAAGTCTTACAATTTCTCAATACTAGTAAGATTCCCAAGTTCATTAGGAATTGCTCCAGACATCATATTGTCCTCTACGGATCTGATTAACCGCAAAATAACAATTACATAAGTTAAACATGACAGTAAATTTAATGAGATAACAGATTACTAGATATTTACAAAGATCTCAATGTGCTGATGTTTCCAAGTTCCTTTGGGAGTGATCCGTTTAAACGATTCACGAGAAGAGAACTGCAATGATGACAAACGCAAATGTAACGCCTTAAGATCAAAGTCAATATAGTACCCGTATGTTAATAATAATAATTATACAGTATGTTAAATGTTACATGTTTACAATTTGTTGCATGGAACCCCATGCTGGCGGGATGGTGCCACTTAGATAGTTGCGAGTTAAGTCTCTGTATGAATAAGATATACAAATGATTAACTCTCAAACACACACACACACAAAAATAAAAAAAAAATAGGAATGGAAGTAAAATTAAGGATGGTACAGATTTTGGAGGTAAGGAAGATTGACAAATTCTGATGGGAGGATGCCTGGTAGGTTTTGTCCTCTGAGACTTCTGCATGCGTCACGTAGTACAAAAAATAATTCAGTATATCAATAATAATTTATGCGTCTTTCGATTCAGAAACACTATTAATTTGTGTTATATAGAGAAGTTGTTGGGGAAATGCTATATTGCCTGAAGAAGAATACAAGTTACCCCACCACTTCAAGGTCATGAATCATGACTGGCTAGGTTAATTAAAAAACAAAAAAGTGAGGGCCATAGAACTAGGGCTGTGCATAGCTTCAGTCCTAGAACCTCTAGAACCTTTACTCTTTTGCCTTGTAAAATTAATCATGCAAGTCATTAATTATCTTCAAATCAGTAAATATAAATTCTATTTTCAACATGTGTTAGCATTGAAGTTGTACATTGTTTTAGGTTAGGTATTAATATTAAAGTTATATATTGTTTAAGGTTGAACGTTAACATTGGAGATACATTGTTAATTGTTTTAGGTTAGGTGCTACCTGAAGCTTTCCTGCATGTAACTGTAAAGCGCATCATTATATTTCATATGTAAAATTGATATGTCATATTAGATTTTCTTAACCTCTCGGGTTGTTCCCGAGATATAATCTAGTTTATTATAGAGTATAGATAGATACAAATTTTATGCACGTGTGTTATCAAACGGTGACATTTATATCATAAGATCCGATTAAACATAACCAAAACGTCACTTAAGACTTTGTCATTTGTGATTAAAATTTTTATAAATTTTTAAGATTTTACGTACATAGGTAATCAAGTGATATCAACACCGCTTGACCTGTTAACACTTTCTTCTGATAATATCTTTCATTGTAACTCAACTAACATAACAAACATGTGAGAGAAAAGGAAGTTACATGCTAACGATATGGCATATGGTGCTATTTGGTTCCGGGTTGCAAGTGACATTATTCTCACGTGTTCCAATGCTAGAAATTTCCCAACCACGACATGGATCCTGTCCAAAATCCCAATCTTTTCCGAGCTTTCTTCCAATCTCCTTCAGGGCATACACTGCAAAAGGCGATTTTAAGTAACTAAACCAAGAAATATAATCTCGGGGTCATCATATATTTTATACTAACCTTCTTCGGAAGGAAGACAAGTCGTGTTGATGGAGGCAAAAGCAAAAGGTAGCAATGTAACACATAGAATTACCAACAACATGTTTCTTGATCTAAACATATTTTCTGGACGAGTATTAATACAAGTATTATATAGTAAATATCCAAAAAATGAACAAATGGGAATACTTGTTGGGAAATAAGTGTGTTGCGAACGTGAAGACCAAGACTCTTAAAGCTGTACATTTCACATATTTTCTCAAGTAACAAATGAGAATGATCTGAACTTGTTGGGAAATAAGTGGGCCGCGAAGACCAAGACTCTTAAAGCTTTACAGTTCACATATTTTCTGGGCGGATATTAATACAAGTATTATATAGTAACTATCCAACAAAGAAACAAATGGGAATGATCTGAACTTGTTGGGAAATAAGTGGGCCGTGAAGACCAAGACTCTTAAAGCTTTATTGTTCACATATTTTCTGGACGGATATTAATACAAGTATTATAAGTAACTATCCAACAAAGGTTACAAATGGGAATGAATTGAACTTGTTGGGAAATAAGTGGGCCGCGAAGACTAAGACTCTTAAAGCTTTACTTTTCACATATTCAATCATATGCACTATACTAGCAACTTCATTTAATTTGTCGCATCTTATTTCAGTAGAATAACAAACAAAATACGTACACATTAGATATTTATTGTAACATAAGTTTTCATATTATAATAAGCGGGAAACGAATAAATATGTGTCGCACCCTCAAATTCCACTTACAGGGTTTTACTGCGAGGCGCGTGACAAACTAGGATATAAGTCAATGGTCACAATAAACGACCACTATGAAGTAAAAACAACGTAATAAACAACCACGCAGTTTAAAAGGTTGACAAGTACAACGGAAGCATAAACTATTTTACAAAACAAACTTCGATGATAGTTTAAATAATGCATGAGACGAGCGGCTGATGTGGTCTCCAGTGCGCCCTAAACTTGTATAGCTACCTTAGCGACCTAAGAAAACATGTTATGTTAGACAGTTTATCAAACTGGTGAGTCACAGGTTTATGTTTGCAAAATAAGTTAATGTTTGAAAACAGATTCACATGATAATTTACAACTCTGATGCTAGCTAGACATCGCTAAAAGTTACTCAAGCGTTATGAACAATTACTCACTAATGGTAATAAGTTGCCCCGTTTCCCCATCACCGGCCATCACCTGGTGACGTAATGTTAGATAGGACAAGTATGCCCCATGCGACCTCTAGTCAACATGGGTGGGGCTTGTCACCCCGCTATATTCCAGATATTTATGGTTCAAACTGTTAGAAGGACTTTAGATGAGTCGTTTAGTACACATGTGATGTAATGTAATACATATTGGGTTTGTGGACTTGATTTGGGCTCGGATTAGAAGAAAATAAGTGGCAGACCAATTAAATTGAAGACTTGGCCCGTTTTATTTAATTAGCCCATTATTAGTTTTCTTGGGGATCAAGATGTAAACCCTAATCTATAATTATAAATAGGCATCTTGTACTTGTAATTCCTCATCACGAGTGAGGCAGAAAGCAATAATAAAAGTATCCTGTTTGCAGCCCGTGGACGCAGGTCAGTTGACCGAACCACGTAAATCCTTGTGTTCTCGTGTTCGTTTATTTTCTCTTGCAGTATTGTTTGTGTTTGGTGTGTTGATCGAGAGATCGAATCCTAACAACTGGTATCAGAGCCACGGCTCGTTACACACGGGAGAAACACAACGCGAGAGACAAATCGTTTAGTCGGGTGGTTTGGTTGTTGTGGGGTTTATCTTATTTGTCCAAGATTATTTTTCTGATTGTTTTACTGAGATCCAAAGTTAGGAAACTACTCAGTTTAAGACAACGGCTGAGAGTGGTAAACTTCAGATTGAGAAGTTTGATGGAAAAGACTTTGGTTGGTGGAAAATGCAAATGGATGATTTGCTGGTTCAGAAGGATTTGGACATGGTATTGGGTGACAAACCAGAGAAGTTAAAGCAGGATGAGTGGGAGGCCTTGGATAAAAAGGCTAAGGTAGTTATTAGATTGTCGCTAACGAAGGATGTTGCGTTCAACATTCTGAAGGAAACCACAGCGCGTGGGATTATGGATGCACTTTCTAATATGTATGAAAAGCCTTCGGCAGCTAACAAGGTTTTCCTGATACGTGAACTGGTGAACACGAAGATGAAAGCAGGAAGTTCAGTTACAGTGCACATCAACAACTTAAACTCGATTTTGTCAAGACTTGGGTCAGTTGGTATCAAATTCGAGGATGAGGTTCAGGCTTTATTACTGTTATCATCATTGCCAGATAGTTGGTCAGGGACTGTTACATCGATTACTAGTTCTACCAACGAGTTCACTTTTGATGGGATTCGGGATCTTATTCTGGGCGAGGACGTCAGACGAAGAAATTCATGTGGATCATCAAGTGAAATACTGAATGTTGGCAGAGGAAGGAAGAATAACAGAGGTAGTGGGAGCAAGAACAGGATGAGGTGTCAGTCTAGGGCTCGAAGTGATGTTATCTGTTGGAACTGCAAAGAGGTTGGACATTTTAGGAATCAATGTAGAAACGAGAAGAAAGAAGTTAACACTGCATCAGATTGCTCAGATGATGACGCATTAATTTGTAGTGTAGAGAGTTATGTGGATTCCTGGGTCATGGATTCTGGTGCTTCATTTCACGCTACCCACAGCACTGAAGCATTGCGGAATTTGAAGAAAGGTGACTTTGGTAAGGTAAGACTGGCGAACAATGATGTTCTTGATGTTACGGGCATGGGTGATATGGATATAGTATCTTCAGCCGATTCATGGACTTTGAAGGATGTCAGGGTGATTCCAAGCTTAAAGAAACAGTTGATTTCAGTTGGGCAGTTGGATGAACAGGGACATGAAGTTAAATTCGGGAACGGGCAGTGGAAAGTTATCAAGGGAAATCTTGTCATAGCTCGAGGAAGAAAGCGGGGTTCGCTTTACATGGTCAGTTTACCGTGTGAGGGATTGATCGTCCCAGTTCAGAAGAGAAACAAAGTCAGGTTCACAGAGTCTTGTGGGCAGAAGAAGGTTTGTTTTGCAGATGATAAACCTAGAGCCACAGGTAAGATTCAGGTTGAGCGTGCTAGAAAAGGTTCAGAACTACCAGTCAGGGGTTTTCGTGGCAGTGGGAGCATGGGTTGTGCTTCAGTCAGAGTTACTAGACGACAATGGGTTAAAAGAACAGTATTCCAGCTGTCAAAGTCTCTCCAGGTGATTATCTGCTTTATTCGGAGAGTGCTTATTCTCAAGGTGTTTCAGGATCCGGCAGTTCGTGTCAGTGGGAGTCGGTAGAGACAGAGAATGGGTCAGCGGAAGACATAGCCATGACTGATGTGTTGGAGCTTGGGGGAGCTTCAACGGGCCTTCAGGTTAACTGATGAGAAGGCCGCTGCAACCAGGAAAATGAGGAAGATTACAAGAGGTACAAGTTCACAACGGACGGCAGTTTGAAGCTTATCAAGCCTCCAAGTGGGAGATTATTGGGTTTGTAGAGACTTGATTTGGGCTCGGATTAGAAGACAATAAGTGGCAGACCAATTAAATTGAAGACTTGGCCCGTTTTATTTAATTAGCCCATTATTAGTTTTCTTGGGGATCAAGTTGTAAACCCTAATCTATAATTATAAATAGGCATCTTGTACTTGTAATTCCTCATCACGAGTGAGGCAGAAAGCAATAATAAAAGTATCCTGTTTGCAGCCCGTGGACGTAGGTCAGCTGACCGAACCACGTAAATCCTTGTGTTCTCGTGTTCGTTTATTTTCTCTTGCAGTATTATTTGTGTTTGGTGTGTTGACCGAGAGATCGAATCCTAACAATACATGTGATCTAAATGTTTGTGTTTGCGCAGCATGTTTCTCCCCCAACAAAAAACATTAAAGAGGGGCTGTGAACCCCACCTTAGAGTGCACCTTCTAGTATAAAATAAACCGAATGTGTGTTGATAGTTCTAATTACTGGCTACCTATCATAAGACGTTTATAAGTGTGTTGACTGATTACACGTTGGTCAATTAACCGTTGGTTGTCCAAACTATTACTGTGTCTGTTTGAAAAAGTGTTTCATGTTTGACACGACCACATAAGACCCGACATCCTGTTGGTGACCCGTTATATCTGTTTATTAATCAAATACAAGTTCATAAGTAATAACATGTAGTCACGTACCACATATACCAATAGGTCACAAGGTTCAACATATAGATCATATAATACACGTATGATTCACAAAACACGTTACGGGGTTCCAACTACGCTACTGAGTGTTAAGACACGCTACTGGGTTCCAAAAGACACTACTGGATTTAAAACACATGCGCAAATTGCTAGTTTTTCTCAAAATGGATAATATTTTGGGTAAGTCACATCAAATGTATGCAAAAGTTACCCTAAATGGCAAATAACCTGATTTAATCAGATAATCACGTTCCAAACATCATCCAGCTTTAACATGATCATCCTAACATAAACCCTATGTAAATCCTAAAACTATACCCGATATCAAGTAATCTCAATCAAAGGCGGAAATGATGATTGAGACGATTCAAGAACACATGAATAATACAAACGATTTGGATAAACAAAGCTCAATAGCATATGGTCAACACACCATTTGATACTAGAAAGCAAATAATATTGAAGAGTAAACCGCTAACCTGACAAATGAACTACAAAATATATTAAATACCCCATGAGGTTCCTGAATGGGCCAACATGGCCTAAAGCCTTCGAGAACCGAATGGCCTAAACCATTAACCTCACGGTGTAAAACCCGGAATTTTTTTTTATATATAAACACAACGCATATCATATTACCCAAACATATTGTTTCAAAAGTTACACCGCCTAGTTGACCATTGTGTAATTTACAAAACGACATACCAAGTTGGCTACCAAGTGGATCCTTGACCCATGACTAGACTTTGTACAAAACATAAGTACTTGTTTATAAGGTTCAAGATCCTAACACTACATGGTACCCAACCCCAAGACTAGAGCGTGCAAAATCCATCTTCGCTTGAGACTTGATCTTCACATATGTGCTTTACCTATTCAAACAACAAGAAACTATTAGTAGGCAAAATCGCCATCAACACTTAAACCCACCAAGGTATTTCTACTAGTTTGACCCGTTAGGGTCAATTCTTCCACTTTAGCCCTCAAGGGGTAATTCTACCATTTTGACCCATTAAGGTCAATTCCACTACTTTTACCCATAAGGGTATTTCTACCACTTTGACCATTCAAGGTCAATTCTACTACTTTACCCTCAAGGAGTAATTCTACCATTTTGACCCATTAAGGCTAATTCTACTACTTTTACCCATAAGGGTATTTCTACCCCTTTGACCATTCAAGGTCAATTCTACTACTTTACCCTCAAGGAGTAATTCTACCATTTTGACCCATTAAGGCCAATTCTACTACTTTTACCCATAAGGGTATTTCTACCACTTTGACCATTCAAGGTCAATTCTACTACTTTACCCTCAAGGAGTAATTCCACCATTTTGACCCATTAAGGTCAATTTTACTACTTTACCCTCAAGGGGTAATTCTACCAATTTGACCCATTAAGGTCAATTTTACTACTTTACCCTCAAGGAGTAATTCTACCAATTTGACCCATTAAGGTCAATTTTACTACTTTACCCTCAAGGAGTAATTCTACCAATTTGACCCATTAAGGTCAATTTTACTACTTTACCCTCAAGGAGTAATTCTACCAATTGACATACAACAACGCATACATAAAAATATCAAAAACAAGATAGTGAGCTATGAGTTGGTGGAAACCAACTTACCTTTGTCTTGCGCGTCGCGTCCTCCTTCTTTGCTTGATCCTTCTGTCTTAATACCTACACTTGATGAACTCATAGTTTAGAACTTATGAACTCATCTTCTCTTCAATACAACTTTAGCCATAACTTAGTAATGTCTTTACATTTGCTAACCATGTTCAATAAATCCGCATAATATTAAACATGATGCCTTTCTATTCATTCATTCATTCATTCAAGCATTTCAACATACACTTGGTGTGCATAAATATTAATTAACATTCATATACCAAATTATGGACACACAACTTTCCTATCAACTTTATATCTTTCTACTTACCAATACAACTAGTAAGCCACAACATAAAAATCTCATCTTTTCTACACTATGGCCTTGTTTGACTTGCAGAAAGTCAAACATGGTCATCCTTCTTAAAACCCATCTTCACATAACCTCATTTTCATACAATTTACCTTCAATTAACAAAATCATACATGCAACTTGGTACAATTTCTCAATTAAACATACTACTTCAAATTTCAAAGCTAGATTATCAAGAATCATACATTACTACCATTATTCAAGAATCTCATCATCACAAAACAACTACTATAAGCCTCCTACAACTCACCTCGTGTTTATTATGGCCTAAGGACTTGGAATTCCTTCACATGCAAGTGAATTAGTCAATTTTTGCTTAGGTTTGGGGCTGATTAGTGAGATTTTGGGGTTGGGGTGGTTTTCTCCTTGCTCCAATCGAGTTCTCCTTTCCAGGAGATATGTTTTGTGTGTTTTCAATCTCCCCCATTCACCCCTAGATATTACACAAGTTTCAGTTCAGCCCCTCCCTTTAGCTTGTTAGTCATTTTAAGCCATAACTTGAGTTACTAGCCATAGTTAATTTTTTTTAATTCCATATTAACAATTTAGTCTATTCATTTTCATTTTGTACATATTTACCCACTACCCTTTATTAATATTATTTTAGATTTTGGGGTGTTACAAGTCTACCCCCCTTAAAGAGGTTTCGACCCCGAAACCTTAATACGTACCAAACAAAGCGGGGTAGTGAGTCCGCATCTCTTCCTCCGACTCCCACGTGAGTTCTGAGCCCTTCCTGTGTTGCCATTGAACCAAGACTTGGTTTATGGACTTGTTACGCAACCGCTTTACCTTGAAGTCTTTTATGGCTACCGGCTTTTCAATATAATTCAACTTGTCATCAACCTCTATGTCCTCAAGGGGCACATAGGAGGTTTCATCCGCCAGGCACTTCCGTAATTGTGACACGTGAAAAGTGTTATGAATCCCGCTAAGAGACGGTGGGAGATCTAACTGGTAAGCAACTTGCCCTACTCGCGCCAAAATTTTAAACGGCCCGATGTAACGTGGGCCCAACTTCCCACGCTTACGAAACCTGATGATCCCCTTCCAAGGGGAGACCTTTAAAAACACAAAGTCCCCGACCTGGAATTCAATGGGGCGTCTTCTTCGATCTGCATATGCCTTCTGACGGTCCTGGGCAGCTTGTATTCTAGCCCGTATCAGGCTAATCTTCTCGTTGGTAAGGGTCACCAAATCATTTGGAGCCAACTCCTGTTGACCCACTTCCCCCCAACATACCGGGGTTCTACATTTTCTCCCATATAACATCTCGAACGGTGCCATTTGGATGCTACTGTGATAGCTGTTATTATAAGAGAATTCCACTAAAGGTAGGTGTTCATCCCAACTTCCCCCAAAATCTAAGACACATGCCCTCAACATATCTACAAGAGTCTGAATGGTCCTTTCGGTCTGTCCGTCAGTCTGAGGGTGGTAAGCGGTACTAACTAACAACTTGGTACCCATTTCATCCTGAAACTTCCTCCAATACCGGGACGTGAATCGGGTGTCCCGATCTGACACGATAGACACGGGTACACCATGTCTGGATACAATCTCATTCACGTAGATTTCCGCCATCCGTTCAGAGGTGTAAGCCTCTCGAATAGCCAGAAAGTGAGCGCTTTTCGTAAGCCGGTCCACCACCACCCAAATTGCATCATAACCCTTCCTTGTCTTTGGTAATTTTGTCACGAGATCCATGGTTATCTCTTCCCACATCCACACCGGTACCTCAAGTGGTTGTAGCTTCCCACACGGCTTTTGATGTTTGGCTTTGACTTGTGAGCAAGTCAAACATTTCTCTACATACTTAGCAATGTCGCGTTTCATTCCCGGCCACCAATAATCCCTCCTTAGATCCTGGTACATCTTTGTCGCTCCCGGGTGGATTGAGAACCGGGACTTGTGGGATTTGTCAAGTAGTGAAGCCTTGACTTCACACGTCCATGGGACCCATATTCGCCCGTAACGAGTTTTCATTCCACCCGCGTCTTCTTCCAACGTGTCTATCATCCCTTTCATTCTTATCTTCTTCGGGTTGTCGGCTTGCAACGCCTCGATCTGGGCCTTCCGTATCTCATCCAAGATGTTGGGTGTAATCACTATACCCAAGGCCTTAACTCGGATCGGAGGCGGGTACTCCTTCCGACTCAAGGCATCGGCCACCACATTGGCCTTGCCCGGATGGTACCGGATTTCACAATCATAATCTTTGATCAATTCTAGCCACCTCCGTTGTCTCGTATTGAGATCCTTCTGCTCGAAGAAATACTTGAGGATTTTGTGATCGGAGTATATGGTACACTTTGTCCCATACAAATAGTGCCTCCAAATTTTCAATGCGAACACTACGGCCCCCAGTTCCAAATCGTGGGTGGGGTAATTACATTCATGGGGTTTGAGTTGTCTTGATGCGTAGGCGATGACTTTCCCCCGTTGCATCAAGACACACCCCAACCCTTGATGAGAGGCATCCGTATAAACCACAAAATCTTCTGTCCCTTCTGGCAAGGTCAGAACGGGCGAACTAGACAGCTTTTCTTTCAATACTCGGAAGGCCCTTTCTTGATCTTCACCCCATACAAACTTTTCGCTCTTCTTGGTTAGCCGTGTCAAAGGTAGTGCCACCTTTGAAAAATCTTGAATGAATTTTCTATAATAACCGGCTAGGCCCAGAAAGCTTCTAATTTCACTTGGGTTTTTGGGTGAAACCCATTCCGTCACTGCCTTTACTTTTGAGAGATCCACAGAAATGCCCATCTCATTCACCACATGCCCCAAAAACTGGACTTCTCTCAACCAAAAAGCACACTTAGAAAATTTAGCATAAAGCTTTTCTTTTCTAAGCGTTTCGAGGACCTCCCGCAAGTGATCCGCGTGATCCGATTCACTACGAGAGTAAATCAAAATGTCGTCTATAAATACTATCACAAAGCGATCCAGCATCGAACGACATACCCAGTTCATAAAGTCCATAAATGCGGCCGGAGCATTAGTCAGCCCGAAGGACATTACTAAGAACTCGTAATGTCCATATCGAGTCCTAAACGCGGTTTTGGCCACATCTTCTTCTCTTACCTTCAATTGATGGTACCCGGAACGAAGGTCGATTTTTGAAAACCAACTTGCCCCTTGAAGTTGGTCGAATAAATCATCAATTCGAGGTAAGGGATATCGGTTCTTTACCGTCAATTTATTTAGTTCCCGGTAGTCTATACACATCCGCATGGACCCATCCTTCTTTTTAATGAATAGAACGGGGGCTCCCCAAGGCGACACACTAGGACGTATAAAGCCCTTGTCAAGTAGCTCTTGGAGCTGTGCCATCAATTCTCGTAACTCAGTAGGCGCCAAACGATAAGGTGCCTTGGCCACCGGTTGAGCACCGGGCACCAATTCAATCCGAAATTCTACTTCACGCTCGGGAGGAAGTCCCGGGAGATCGTCAGGAAACACATCCCGAAACTCCCTAACCACCGGTACTTCTTCGATCTTGGGGGTGGGGACGATGGTGTCGACCACATAGGCCATGAATGCCTTTTCCCCATTGCGCACATACTTCATGGTTTCCACCAAGGTACACAACTTGGCTTCAACCTTTCTATCCCCAACAAAACTTACCCGCCGCCCACTAGGGGAGGTAACAAAAACGGTTTTATTTTTGCACTGGAATTCCGCGTGGTGTTTAGTCAACCAGTCCATGCCTAACACCACTTGGAATTCCCCCATGGTCATGGGTATCAAATCTACCCCAAAATCCTCCCCTTCAATCGTAAGAGTACAATCCCTACATATGTTGTGTAGTAAGTAACTTTTACTATCTGCAATTTCTATTTCTAACGGGCTCGACATCTTTTCTATGGTAAAGGAGGGGTGGTAGATCACTTTGGTGGACACAAAGGACCTACTTGCTCCCGTATCAAATAACACGTACATAGGAGTATTGTTGATTAGTAACATACCCGACACCACCTCAGGGTGGTTCTTTGCCTCCTCCGTGGTGATTTGGAACATTCTTCCTCGACCCTTAGGGGCTTCATTCTTCTTGCCCTCTCTTGGTGCCTCCTTCTTTGGATTCGTGCATTCCGCCTTCACATGACCGGGCTCATAACAATTGAAACACAACTTGGTTGGGCTGGGGCATTTAAAGAACGGGTGCCCCGTTTTCCCACAGTTGTAACATGCCCTTTGCCCTAACCGACATTCCCCCGAATGGGGTTTCCCACAAGTCTTGCAATTTGGGGTGTCCCCCTTCTTATTATCCTTCTTGCCTTGATCGGAATTCCTTGCTTTCTTTGACGGTTCAAAACTCTTTTCCGCCTTTCGCTTCTCCCCCCTTGCCTCTTGCCGTTTTATTTCCATTTCTCGTTCACGAGCCCATTCTACCAACTCAATCAACGTGCTGCACTTTGAGGCGGTGATAAACTCCCTATACTCCGCCTTCAACATATCATGGTAACGGTTTATCTTCATTCTCTCGGTCCGAACCAACTCCGGACAGAACTTCATCTTATCCAAGAACACACTCGTGATTTCATCGATTGTCTCATTCTTTTGTCGAAGGTGGAGGAACTCTTCTTGAATCCTATCGATTGCGGTTTGAGGGCAATGATGTCTCAAGAAGACCTCCTTAAATTCATTCCAAGTTATTGTTTTCACCCGATCTTGTCCCAATTCCTTGGTATAACTATCCCACCAATCTTTAGCACGGCGTCGCAATTGACCCGTGGCAAACATCACCTCATCCTCGGTCTCACAATGACTCCTTATAAACACCCCTTCCATGTCGGAGATCCACCTTTGACATTCAAGCGGATCAATTTCCCCATTAAACAATGTTGGGTTACAGGACATGAAGTTTCTGTAGGTGCATCTCTTGTTAGCCCTTGAACTGGATGACCCTTCTTCAATCAACTTCTTCAATTCTTCGAGTTTACTGGTCATCAGGCCTTCCACTATCCCCGTGATGTTACTTTCCACCTCTTCTATTATCTTAGGGAGGTTTACTTTTATAGCCTCCCCCACTTCTATCGCTACCATTTCTTTCACTTCATCATGTTGGGTACGTTCCCCCGTTGAGGGATCACCTTCATTTGTCATGTTTCTGAAACATTAACAACCATTTATCATGAATATTACACCATAGTGTTTCCAACCATTATCCATTCTTATCAAGAATAGATCTTTCTATTCCCATTACTTGGGCTACCATGTTCTCTATCACATGCATAATAAGATTGAAATTTCATATTTTCATACGTTGTTACACCCCTAATACGTCCCCGAATAAGAGGTGATTTTAAACCATGTATAAAAGGAAAGCAACATTGAAATCTTCCAGTGTCCACCGTAACTTACGGTGGGTACCGTAAGTTACGGTAGCCTGGAGACTAACATTCCCACCGTATGGCAGTGGGGTTTCACCGTCAGCTTTTGATGGCTACCGTAGCTTACGGTAGCCACCGTAAGCTACGGTGGCCCCTATGCCTAAAATTTCGGTATTTCTTATAAAGAATCCTCTAATCACCAGATGGAGAATCCTCTGGTCATCAGATGGAGAATCCTCTGGTCATCATATGAAGAATCCTCTGGTCACCAGAGGGAGAATCCTCTGGTTATCATATGAAGAATCCTCTGGTCACCAGAGGGAGAATCCTCTACTCATTTATCCCACCTTTCTACTTTACAATCCTTTTTGGCCATTTTTAACCAAAATTTCCAACATTTTAAGAGTTCATTGACTAACTATCCCCACCCATTAGTCCCACACATACCTTGATCAAGTCTCGGATCGAATGCACGCCTCCTTCTCCCCCACGAGCTTCCGGTTTGAGTTCAAGTACCTAGGGTGCTCGATTCGCTCAAACCTTGGCTCTGATACCAATTTGTAAAACCCGGAATTTTTTTTTATATATAAACACAACGCATATCATATTACCCAAACATATTGTTTCAAAAGTTACACCGCCTAGTTGACCATTGTGTAATTTACAAAACGACATACCAAGTTGGCTACCAAGTGGATCCTTGACCCATGACTAGACTTTGTACAAAACATAAGTACTTGTTTATAAGGTTCAAGATCCTAACACTACATGGTACCCAACCCCAAGACTAGAGCGTGCAAAATCCATCTTCGCTTGAGACTTGATCTTCACATATGTGCTTTACCTATTCAAACAACAAGAAACTATTAGTAGGCAAAATCGCCATCAACACTTAAACCCACCAAGGTATTTCTACTAGTTTGACCCGTTAGGGTCAATTCTTCCACTTTAGCCCTCAAGGGGTAATTCTACCATTTTGACCCATTAAGGTCAATTCCACTACTTTTACCCATAAGGGTATTTCTACCACTTTGACCATTCAAGGTCAATTCTACTACTTTACCCTCAAGGAGTAATTCTACCATTTTGACCCATTAAGGCCAATTCTACTACTTTTACCCATAAGGGTATTTCTACCCCTTTGACCATTCAAGGTCAATTCTACTACTTTACCCTCAAGGAGTAATTCTACCATTTTGACCCATTAAGGCCAATTCTACTACTTTTACCCATAAGGGTATTTCTACCACTTTGACCATTCAAGGTCAATTCTACTACTTTACCCTCAAGGAGTAATTCCACCACTTTGACCCATTAAGGTCAATTTTACTACTTTACCCTCAAGGGGTAATTCTACCAATTTGACCCATTAAGGTCAATTTTACTACTTTACCCTCAAGGAGTAATTCTACCAATTTGACCCATTAAGGTCAATTTTACTACTTTACCCTCAAGGAGTAATTCTACCAATTTGACCCATTAAGGTCAATTTTACTACTTTACCCTCAAGGAGTAATTCTACCAATTGACATACAACAACGCATACATGAAAATATCAAAAACAAGATAGTGAGCTATGAGTTGGTGGAAACCAACTTACCTTTGTCTTGCGCGTCGCGTCCTCCTTCTTTGCTTGATCCTTCCGTCTTAATACCTACACTTGATGAACTCATAGTTTAGAACTTATGAACTCATCTTCTCTTGAATACAACTTTAGCCATAACTTAGTAATGTCTTTACATTTGCTAACCATGTTCAATAAATCCGCATAATATTAAACATGATGCCTTTCTATTCATTCATTCATTCAAGCATTTCAACATACACTTGGTGTGCATAAATATTAATTAACATTCATATACCAAATTATGGACACACAACTTTCCTATCAACTTTATATCTTTCTACTTACCAATACAACTAGTAAGCCACAACATAAAAATCTCATCTTTTCTAGACTATGGCCTTGTTTGACTTGCAGAAAGTCAAACATGGTCATCCTTCTTAAAACCCATCTTCACATAACCTCATTTTCATACAATTTACCTTCAATTAACAAAATCATACATGCAACTTGGTACAATTTCTCAATTAAACATACTACTTCAAATTTCTAAGCTAGATTATCAAGAATCATACATTACTACCATTATTCAAGAATCTCATCATCACAAAACAACTACTATAAGCCTCCTACAACTCACCCCGTGTTTATTATGGCCTAAGGACTTGGAATTCCTTCACATGCAAGTGAATTAGTCAATTTTTGCTTAGGTTTGGGGCTGATTAGTGAGATTTTGGGGTTGGGGTGGTTTTCTCCTTGCTCCAATCGAGTTCTCCTTTCCAGGAGATATGTTTTGTGTGTTTTCAATCTCCCCCATTCACCCCTAGATATTACACAAGTTTCAGTTCAGCCCCTCCCTTTAGCTTGTTAGTCATTTTAAGCCATAACTTGAGTTACTAGCCATAGTTAATTTTTTTTAATTCCATATTAACAATTTAGTCTATTCATTTTCATTTTGTACATATTTACCCACTACCCTTTATTAATATTATTTTAGATTTTGGGGTGTTACACACGGCCCAAACCATTAAACATCCGAGAACTAAACAAAACTGAGAACTAAACATAAACCTATTCTATACGCTACACCCTAACAAGTTACAAGCATCAAATCATCATATTACATCCTAGATTCCACTAAGATCCTCAAACGAGTCAAAACTCATAAAACCACATAACAACCTCAAATATCATTCTATTTAGTGGCGGATTTACTGTATAGGGACGGTGGGCATGTGCCCACTGTACAAGTTCATATTGTTGCCTTTAAATTAAAAAAAAAAAAAGGAAAAAGCTCTCATAAGAAAATAATAATCAAAGAGTAGTTGAAGGGATAGCATGTTAAATAGAAGGAGAATGTGAAAAAGCTTTCGCCGGAAATTTTTTCCGGCTGGTTTAGTAGTTGCAGCGGTGGCCATCACAAGATTGGAGGGGAAAGATAACAAGAAAATGGGTGTTCTTTTGTTGGTTAACCTAGCTTAGGTTCTAGACTTCTGAACATCTCACTAAAAAGCTGTGCATTTTTATTATCATTTCAAATCAATACTTCTTTTTTCATCAAATTAAAAGTACAAAAAATAAAATACTGATAATATTCGGAAAGTTAAAGCAGGATTAATTATACATATTATTTATTTGTTCATTTGTGATTTCTTCATGCTTTTAAATTTAGCCTACTTGTATTATTTTCTTTTCTTTTATTTAAAATAAAAAATATTATACCAAATATCAAATTATGTAGTCATATAGAGCTAGTTTTTTTATACTATAAAATTATGCATACAGTCACTTCATTTGAAAAACTTAGTGTAAATCGTCTATTATTGGTTTAATAAACTATGTTAGTTTATCTTTATTTCTAATTTTTCGTGTCTGACCCTCTTTGGCCTACCCGTAAAGTGCCTACCCTACCAAAAGTTTCTGTATCCGCCACTGATTCTATCATGCTTCTAACACCTATGTAATCATCACAAAAACTTCCTAGAATCATTCTAACAATATACACACAAGAAGCCCCATGTTTTAGATTCAAAGTTTGCATTTTTATTGAAAACTCATAGGAAATGTTTAGATCGAGTTTAGGAAATGTTTTTCAAAGGTTAATATTGATGAAAACGTATAAAGATCAAGTCTAGACACTTAAGGTTCATAATAACAACAAAAAATGTTTAAAAACACGTGTTCAGGTAATTCATTAATAATGTATAGGCAAATCACTAATTATGTTCAAACCAGTAAATATGAATTTCATTTTCAACCAGAGCCGAATAGGTTAATAGAGTTATACATTGTTTTAGGCTAGATATCAATATTAGTATGTTAGAGTTGTACATTTGTTTAGTCTTTAGGATAGGTTAATTGGAGTTCTACATTGTTTTAGGTTGGGCGTTAGCATTAGAGTTGTACATTGTTTTAGGGTAGATGTTAATATTAGAATTATACATCAGTCTATTTCATATGTAAAATTGTTGTGTCATATTAAATTTCTCAATCCCGGAACGTTCCCGGGATATAATCTAGTTATCATAAGAGAGAAGGAAATAAAATTCAAATTGTCACATCTGTACTTTGTAACATAAAGGGTGTAAATAATAACACCATTGCTAATTAAACATCATAGTGATTACATTACAACTTTATAAATGTATAAATCTGATATGATATCAAACAATAAGTATTCAACATCTGTATAACTAAGGTATTGAACTATTCGTGTATATCCGTTTAAGATAACAGCTTTTTTTCATCACTCTCTCTCTTCTGCAGATACTCGCTGAAACCATTGACCGGATAGAGGTCAACAGCAGATGTTGACGAGTCAGTGTACGCATATGAAATTTCCTCCATTTGGTTCCCATTCTTGATCTCGAGTAGCTTCATCATTTTGTCACGATCCATCTGAGTCATCGAGCCACTTTGTTCAGCAATAAACGCTTCAGGAACTATACGTCCTTCTAGCATGCTAACCACTGAAGACATTGTTGGTCTATCGGTTGGAGAGATTGCAGTGCACATTAGAGCCAAATTGATAACTACCATCATCTCCGGGATGTCATATTCTGAACCCAGCTTTGGATCAACTAGATCCGTCAATTTACCCTCGGCTTTCAAAGCAACGGCCTAATACAAAGAAAAAAGAGGGATAATGAATATGAGGAATCTATGCAGATTTGTAAATTGGAAAAGGTTCATATAGCCTTAGGTTGTCAGGGGCACCATGCAGACACCCCTTGCGGGCATGAGGGTAGCCACAGCTACACCGCCGCAAATGATGCGAGTAGGGAGGTGAGAGAGTGGCTTCAGGCATCAGGTAAAGGTGTTGCTTTTGAGGGTGATGATGGTGATTGGTGGCTCAAAAATTAAATGAGAGTGAGTACTTGAGGGTTGTGGGCTGTGGCCTTATCAATGAAGGTAATTAAATGTGTGAGGGTATATGAGGGAGTGAGGGTTACGCCCCTAACACCCTTACATGGATCGATTTGGTTTGTAACGGACAAAACATAAAATAAATTAACATAGTACCATAAGGCTACACGGTGTGTGTGTGTGGTGGTGGTGGTGGTGGTGGGGGTGGGGGGGGGGGGGGGTTGGGGGGGGGGAGCGTGGAAGACGATGTGGAGTCCCTCCATGCCACCAACAGCACCCCATATGTGGCGTGGGCAGGTTGGGTGGAGATCTCCACAGGCGTGGGGCAAAAGATGAGGTGGATGATTGCGGTTGATTCTTGGGTTATGTGATTTTTGATTGGTTGGTTGATAAAAAAAATAAAAAAACCTTCACGCCACCACCACTCCATGGTTTTTTAAGGGTTGGAGGGTATTGACGTGACTGCCACATGCCGCTTCATGCACCCTTCACCCCATGATGACACCGTTTAGTTAAAAGCAAACACACTTATTTTTCATGAAAATGTCAGTTGTCACAACTTAAGTTTTGGTATACTAAGTATCAAACTTGTATAAAATGCATGTATTTATATTCAACATTTTTGGAAATTAAAAATTATACCATCTTATTTTTGACCAATTTAAGAGTTTACAAGTCACAATCAATTTTTGCTTTTAAAAAATACACACACTTTAGACAAATTTTAGGGAGTTAAATATACATAACTAGTTTAGTAATTTTTCCTCGTAAATTTACAAGTTGAGGGACTTAAATATACCAAAAGTTAGGATGTGGGACTTTTTTTTTTTATTAAAATTAAACGTATATTGGTTTGTTCTGATATTAACCGGCCATTATTTATTTATTTATTTTTTCATAAGGTCATTTTATAAACTAATTATTTATATAATTAAAATAAACGAACCAAAAAGTGTGGAGCTCAATAGGTTTGAACATTAGCTAAAAAATTAAGCATTTTGACACCCAAGGTTCGTGTTAGTTACCCGATCAAGAAGAACAAACTGATTTTCCTTTGCCCTGTCGGCAGTGTTAGCCATTCCACTGACGATCTCTAAGAGGACAATTCCATAGCTATAGACATCTGCTTTATCTGTTAGATAACCACGCAATGCGTATTCGGGAGCCATATATCCACTGAAAATTGTAACGAAATTGAGATAAGTGTGCTGATGGCACTAAAATAAAGAGAAAATGGTGTAAATGACTCACTAAGTTCCAGCAATGCGGGTGCTTATATGGGTGTTTTCCTCGTCATCAAGCTTAGCCAAACCAAAATCAGAAATTTTAGCATTTAAATCTTTATCAAGGAGCACATTAGTGGCTTTGATATCTCTATGAACAATCTTTAATCTTGATTCGTCATGTAGAAAAGCCAACCCTCTCGCTATACCGATGCAAATTCTGTATCTTGTAGGCCAATCAAGTTCCAATTGCCATTGTTTAGGCCCTTCAATCCACAAGGTCAACAACTTAGAAAAATAGTAATTATGTTGATACAGGTTATGTTTTATCTCACATATCAAAATGGGTCCTACTGGTCACATAAAGTGTAAGCGTACTTTTTAATGGATTGAGATCCTTTCATGTGGAGCTAGTGTTTTCAGACCCGGACCGGCCGGTCAAACTAGGAACTAGGAACCAGTGGTTGGACCGGTTCGGATCATGGGTTGAACCGGGCATGCAGTGACCTTGTGGTCGGACCGGTGAACCGGGAAACCGGCTGGTCGGACTGGTAAAAAGGGGGATCGGACCGGGAATTTTATAGTTTTGTTGGATTTTTTTTAATGTTTCGCCGGTTCGTTGTACTGGTCGGACCAGTGACCCAGTGAGGGGTCCGGTTCGACGTCCAATCCAGTTCCGAAAGCATTGCGTGGAACCCAATATGAGAAATCATGTTTTCTAAGGCTAAGGGGTGTGGATCGGTGGAGGGGTTCGGTAGGCTGAGGTGGAGGGCCTCCCCTCGGGGAACACGGAACCCCCCCCCCCCCCCCCCGATGTATCTTCGGCACAAACGGCAAATTACCACCGATCGCCCCGATCTCTTCTCTCTGTCTCTCTCTTCCGTTTCTCTCTCTCTCTCTTCTTCCTTTTCTCTTTCTCTCACTCTCTTCTCAGGTGATGAGGTGGCTTTGGGGGTGGTCGGTACCACACCCCTTAGCCTAATAGAAAAAGTAAAATATATTGTAAGGCCCACTATTTCGTAAAACAACAGGCACACTTATTTTCGGTTTGACAAATGACCTTTGATGTCAGTTTCAAAACATTAACTTACTATAAACTAGTATCATTTTGAAATCATGTTGGAAATGACCTATGATGTCAGTTTCAAAACATTTGTTTACTATTCAACTAATATCACTTTGAAATCATGTTGGACTTGCTAAATATTTACATAAAACAAAATGTGTTAAGGTCAGCCCAATCTGATTAGATCAACAAAAGAGTTACCTGTTTTTGACGTGATCCCTAACATGTCTTTTCTATTCAATTTTCCACCTCTACTCAAGTGGTGTTATAGTCTAAGAACGATGCATTAATAGTCCACAATAATATTGAAAAACTAATCGCTTACCAAACAAAGCACGGGCTAAACTGTTATTTTCCAAGTATTCATACGCTAGCAACAACTGGTTTCCTTCGATACAACATCCATACAGCTTCACAAGATGAGGGTGTTGCAAAGCGGATATCATGCCTAATTCATTCAAGAACTCTCTATTTCCTTGCTTTGATTTGGAGGAAAGCTGTTTCACTGCTATTAAGGTGCCATTTGGTAATACTCCCTTCATCATAACAGGATATTAGTTTTCAGCATTGTAAAAAGCATTTTTCAATATTATGTAATTGAGAAAGACGTTGTTGAGTACCTTGTAAACCGAGCCAAAACCACCTTCTCCGATCTTATTAGCAGCATCGAAATTGTTTGTTGCAATTTTGATTTGCTTCAACGTAAAGGAACCAGTGTTAAGCTCTAGACCATTGAGCTCTATACCATGCAGATCTGTAGAGTCACAAATGTAAATTAAAACATGTAAAAAATAAGTACATACGTGACAGTTTCAACCCATTATCTATAAAAGGGCTGGCTGTGGTTCTATTCTAAATCAAACTGGTCAAATGGTTTAATTATTTAAACGAGTGAGAGAGTCTAGGGAGAGTCTCTTTTAAAAACATAGAAATTCTTAACCATTTCCTTCCAAGATTTAAAATACTATTGAATGTTGTAAATAATTGGCGCAATAACTACTTATGACAAAAGGTGTTTTAAGGATGAACCCAACAATCCGACTGTTTTAACACGAACTCATTTTGGCATGTTATCACACCTACCCAACCCGTTGATCTTTACACCTCTAAAGTACGGGCTTGCCACATAATTACCTAGTTCCATAGCATCTTTGTGACGTAAATAACCACACCACCATAGAACTCCTAAAATTAGGATGATGGCACCAACTGCTCCAACCACAATCCCAGCCACAACCCTTGTAGACACACCGTTTCCATTCCCCCCTGATCGAGGAACCGGGAAATCTGAATGATTGAAATAAAAAAAAAGATTGAAACCATTGTCAAGGAGAGAAATCAAACAATAAATATGATCCTACAAAGAGAGATTCTTATGGAATGCTAAAACATAACGATATGAAAGACAAATAATATCTGATCCTTTGGTTGGACAACACGAGAAAAGATTTAGATAGTAATCATATAGAACTTGCATATATGCACTATTACGATCCGGATGAATTTTTTTTTATATGTATTGTGAATCTTTTTCACAACATGAAATAAACTTGAAAATTTTAGTAGGACCTGCATGATTTTATGTTCCTGCTCTTGCACAGACAAACATTATCATAGGTAAGATCTCAATGTTAACAACCTTGCCTAGCTAATACAGTATGGAAGAGTAAAGTAATTATTTTAACTAAATAAAGTTAGTTCATAGATCTAAATTGCAACTTTATTTGCATGTTATAAACTAGAACAAACTTAAATTGAGAAGAGTCAAGTCATTTTGGCAATCTAACATAATCGTCACATATGGTACACATTCCAAATCAGGAACATATAAGGAGGTAGTAATAGCTTACTTGGTTCCACAGAAATAGCAGAAATAAGAGGACCATAATTTCCTCGGAATGGGATATTTAGTGTTCCTTTACCAGCCCAATAGAGACGGATTTCCAAACTATTTGTAACATTTACTGTATAAGTTGTCACAATTGGTTTCCTAGCCCCACCTGCTCTAGCACTAATGTCAAAATCCTTCTCCTTTCGCTTACCCTGGCATAGTGTCAACCATTTACAATCAACAACAAATTACGCAGCCACAAAGAAACGAAACTAAACTAAATCCTACTGAAATAGTGAAATGCACATTGTTAATTATAGCATCAAGAGAGTACAACAAACTCTATTTCCGTGGGAAAATTACCAAATTGTCTTGTTAACGCAGTTTACTATTAGTAGATATATTATTCTTGTTATGAGAAAATAGTTATGTATCAGAACTTACCTGAACGTAGATATCAAATATACGTCTCCCAAGGCTGCTATATGTTTCGTCATCAGTAAAAACGATCTCAGCAAAGTGAAGACTTACATTATAGCTTCCTTCGGCCATACAGAAACTATAATATGTCAAAGATAAGGCTGACATTCGTGCATTCCTGTACAGTTCAGAAGCGTTCACTAGGACCCCAGAAGATTGAACAACATACGTGTCACGTCTATTCTCATCCAAGAAGTTACCAGTATTGCTAAATCTCCATTGATTATCTACTTCAGAGAAATATGAAGCGTGACCTGGTTCCAGGTCACTTTCATATACCTTGGTTCCAACCGTTGATTTATCTCCGCCACAGTTGATATACAAGTAGTACGAAGCTAAAACAAAGAAGTAACTGATACATCAAAATTTCATCAAGATATACGATAATAATATATAAGTTTAACATACTTGTTGGACACAAATCATTCCCCAAACATGAGACTTTTCTGCTGGTATAATACAAAGGAAAAAAGAGTATTATGTCACAGCGATATATATTTGGATAAAATAATTCAAGGCAGAGAAACTTACGACGTATTATCCATTGAAAACGAAGCAAACAAGTTTCTGCACGAAACACAAACACCATTATTTAGCCAGTGGTTTAATAAGAATCACTTAGAGAGAGATGGGGCTGGTCTTACGTTTGCCGCATCTGACACCTAAAATTCCTTGATCTTTCAAATGTAAAATTGTTGTATGACAGATCACTGGAAGAAAATTTGTAAATTAGTCATTCTATTATACAGTCGTATAAGAGAACATGGATATTATTTTAGTTGTACTTATCCTGTTCAAGGTACAAAGACCATATTAGTTGATTTATATGGATTTCTTCTTATATGATGAACCAAATATGGCACCCACTGGCCACACCTTAAGTTTCTTACATACAAGTCTAACAGTGGATAAACTCACATGTTATCTCCAATACTGGTCATCCAAGGAGGCACACTTCCGGATAGGGAGTTTCCAGTAAGATATCTAAAAATCAAACCAACAAAGAAATTATGAATAATAACAAGCAGTATGATGGTGAGATCCGGTTAAAAAAACAGACAAAACATCGTTTCTTCTTCCCTATATTACTTAACTTAACCATTAAACACATAGATTGCTGTTGAATCTTTCTGCGATTCTAGTTATGTGTCAACCAGTTAACCCCTACTTGTGCTAAAATATGTTCAGTTCACAAGAGAGATTATTTAGACACAAGTGCGATGACATTATTAGCACATACAACCTTGGTTTTAAAAAAGCGAGAAGCGCACAAAAGCGACGAGGTCTAAAACCGAGGCGCAAAGCGCAAAAGCGGTGGGCTTTTCGTACGCGAAGCGCAAGACGATTATATAATTTTTCTATATATCCTATAGGTTTTTAGCATCCTTACCCCAAAATATAGATATAAGTAAGGTTTATACATGATTTAACTTAAATGTATAACCTTTTTAGCCATATGTATAACACCTTGAAGCACAAAAACATCTCATGTACGAAAAGCGCACTTTTCTTGCGCTTTTACGCTTTTCCTGCGCTTTTTGTACACTGTGCGCCTTGAGTGGCATAAGGCGCATGGATCTGCGCCTCAGGTCACCTCGCGCTTAAGCGCCTGAGGCGCGCTTTTTAAAACCTAGCATGCAACTGTTAAGCTTATACACAGTTTCATTTTCGTGATTTGTTGTGAGATAGCGAATAATACATTAGAATGAAATGCTTACATATGGTCTGTGGCTTGTAGATTACTGAAACCTTCAGGAATGGATCCATTAAGTTTGTTAAAGCTGAAGTCTCTGTAAGAGCAACATAAACAATGAAGGTGTGAAATCTGGTAAAAAAAAATGTAACTATGATAACAAAATACTAAGTAAGAAATCCCTGCCCCGATTTTTATTTATTTATTTATTTTTTCAAAATAGGTATATTAGTATTGTAAATATGAGTTCCAAAGGTATAGCATTCAGAATTTAAGGCTCAAAACTTTCCGAGAAAACCCATGTTTGAACCTTACATGTGCATTGATAGGTGATCGCTCCAATGCTCACATGAACAAGGCAATGCAAACAAACTTGGACTAATGGAAAAGAACACATGATATAATAGTTCCTTTTGAAAAATTAATATGATTTTTCTGCTGCACCCATCTCACTTCTAGAGGAAAATTAGAGGAAAAGTTACTCAGTAGAGGAGAAGGTTATATGTACTAACACGGTTTTCTTTGAAGCAAGAGATGTTGGTAACCCACCGATAAGATTGCAACTCCTCAAGATCCTGGCAAGAATGCGTTAATTCGAAATACAAGACATACAGATGTGATAACATAAAGATGAATAAAACACCATGATAAATTTTATTAGGTGCACCAACTGTTGAGCCTCACATAGAATATATTCCAACCAAACAGAAATCACAAGTGTTTTAACTTATGGTCACTCAACACTCAAACATCAGAAAGGTACTAGACTGGCCGGCTCCAAGTCACACTAGTATCTCTAAGACTTGACACTCACACCATCAGCTCATGTTTTACATAGGCCCATCTTGTATTGTATCAACACACGATACACTTTTCTTGCAACACACACCAGAGAATTATATCTAACAACCTTTTCAATCTATATGGGCACACCCAGTCTTATGCCATATAAGACCTTTTATAGGAGAACTATCTTATAGATTTCGGACGGGGCTGCACACTACTACGGATCAAACATTGATGGTGAAAATTTGCTTTTGAGTATGCACGGAATTGTGCAGGGACTCGGTTATGAACAGAGGGGGGGAATCGGATAATATGCGCACACAATAATAATATTTCCACACACACAAATATGTACACAAGATGGCTATTTATACATAACATATTTTAAATAACTAACTATAATAACCGTCATGCTACTAACTGTCATAACTGCTTTTAGTTTGGCACCATTTTCCTGCAGTTGACTTTTTTGTTGACTTTTCTTTATCCTTCTAAATTATTACAAATTTCTTGATTATTGATTCCAACCATAGTTGTCAAAAGCCATCGCCTTGACCGCCTAGGCAACCAATTTCCTAGAAGCCATCAAATCCCGCTTTTCCTTCCTAGATAAAAAAAAAAAGCCACGGTCTGATTTTTAGAACCTAATCCCCTGACTAATATAATCGGCCAATAGTTACCAATTTATAGAGATATATATAAATCTAAGTGATTTTTAAAACACTTATAGATGCTGAATTATTCTTCAATTTATAAACACCTTAACTCATTGATTTACTACCAACTGATTTTGTCTACTACATAGTTATCAAAGGCGTGTTAATCCTTTTAGCAGGTATGGCTAAATCAGTCCGTTTATATTTATATTTAATTTTATAAGATGATTGTTATTTGTAATGATTTGGTGATCTTTTTATATTTTTTATTTGCGCTTTTTTTTCTCAGGCCCGCGCTTTTTTTGCGCTTCTCGCCTAGGCCACAGGCGGAGCCTAAGCGCCTTGAGTGCGCCTCACGCCTTTGATAACTATGATTCCAACACTATGTAACATCTAATATTATGATCCCTTTGAAAATGCTAAATACATTCTGACTTAATAAAAATTTCCAAACATAAAACTCTTTCTAATTGATTTTGAAAAATACATTTTCAATTTGTATACATAATAGCGGAGGCATGGCATCATGTTTCAACATTCAACCTTTTATGTTTTATGTTTTCATGACTTTTGTACATTTGTGTACCATCTTGCACACTCTCATGTTCTTTGTTCCCCAATTACGTCATATACTCATGCCAAAGTAAACATGTTAGTGCACGATGTCCCTAGGCTAGTATATAAGTTGTTTGGACGTATTTCGGGGTGTTTGGAGGCGTTTATACGCGTTTTGGGGGTTCTAGAAAGCTGCATGCGATTAGCAACTGACTGCTAGCGATTATGGACCCTAATCGCTAGCTGGAACATGCGAGTAGGCCTTTTAGCTAGCGATTAGCTAGCTAATCGCCACCTCTGCAGCTGCTAATCGCCTGCAATGAGCTGGTCGTTTCCGGGAGGTATAAATACCCTCTTTCTTAACCCTAGACCTCAGTTCTTGCCTCACACACCCTCCAAACACCCTCCCCTGGTCATAGGACGTCTGATTTGATCATTGTAAACACTTGAGCTCTGTTTTAGTGATTAATCTATAATCTTTTGACCCGTGTGTGTGTAGTAATTACTCGTTTCATTGTTTCAATCGTTGTTTCTGTTATTAGATCATCTTAGAGGGATTCCGCACCTCTAGGATAAAACCCGTGATTGTTGGAACGCGAGTTCGACGGTCCTAACAAAACACATCAAAGTTGCTAGGCCTGTAACGAACCGAATGAACACAAAGGCACGTTCTTGTTTGTTCATTTAACTTTAACCGAATACGAACATATAACCAAACACATTTTTGTGTTCGTGTTCGTTCATTAAGCAATTTGTCATGTTGTTATTCGTTTATGTTTGTTCATTTAAAACCTAAACGAACAGTTCATGAACAAACATAACAAATGTAAACGATTTTGTATTACTAAAAAACTCAATTACTAATTGGTATATTTGTACAAGTTGTTAAAGCCCAATTTATGTTTATATTTAGATAAATATTATTATTTATGTAATTATTAAACTTAAACGAACATAAACGAATATAAATTAACGGACATTCACTAAAATAAATGAACGAACACAACGTTTGTACATGTTCGTTCATTTAACTAAACGAACTTCCCGCCAAACAAGTCCACGAACAGTTCATGAACGTTCGGTTCGTTTAAAGGCCTAAAGGTTGCCAAAAGAGTCACATACTATACATCACAACGGTTTTTAAGAACTAAAGACACCACCTGGGGATGAGGAATTGAGGATCACAAATGTGTTTTAAACATGCAAATTAAAATTGCAACTTCACAGTTTATAACCGTAAAAAGAGAACTATGCATCCTGCATTTCAACTCCAAGATATAAGCAATTAAGCCTCACAATTCTCTAACCTTACTGAAGAAGGTTATCAGATATCACTGCTCTATCACATCAAATGAATGAATCAAAGAGAGTATAATCAATCCTCTACGTATAATAGAGGATGTAAAAGCTAACCGCCTCAACCATAATAACTAACCGACTCTCTAACATAACTGTCAAGATCATTACTATAGAGTTGAGTATTTGGCATTATTTCCATATAATTGATTGCCTTAGATCGCTTCAAAACTTATTATGGTGGATTAAATGCACTTACATGATGTGCCTTGATCTTTTTAAATGCCAAAATGTCTAAATTAGAATATATTTTTATTTAATATACTATATGACATATATATTAATCTAAGATTTCAACGCGCAAATAATACCATACTGAAAGAAGCAATTCACTCACACATAATCAAAAAGTGTACTTTTAAAGGGTGGACAAAGCGCGTCTGGTCCTCTCAAGTCGCTGATTCTCCTGCATTTCTTTACTATGTCAACACAAACATTTGATTACAATGGCAATCACATGAAATAACCAGATATGAGGAATTACTAACAAGTCTTTTAAATTTTCCATGAGAGGAATGCTAGGAGGTATTGGCCCTTCCAACCCACTGGCCATAATCCTTCTGTTATTCAGAAACATTAATCAAATCTAATTCCTATATATAGCCAAGAAATGTAAAAGAAAGAGTAGGAAAGTGTCTAACAATCCTGTGAGATTTGTCCATTCTCCAATGAAATCGGGGATCTTCCCCGAGAACTTGTTACTACCAATCCGACTGCGCAAGAAACAAAAATAAAATCTAGTCAACTACATCTAACCATATGATGATCAAAGAATAATATATAAGATCCAATGAGGTAGTAGAACTCACAACTCCTTCATATTAATCAGATTTGCAAATGATGCAGGCAATTCCCCAGTGAAAAAGTTGGAGTTCAGTAATCTACAATAGAAAATAGAACATTTGTATACAGTTATCACATAACGAAATACATAAAGCAGCCGCAACAATATGAATGATTTTCATCAAGTCTTACAGTCTCTCAATGCTTGTAAGCTTCCCAAGTTCATCAGGAATGGCTCCAGACATCATATTGTCCTCTACGGTTCTAATTAAAAATCGAATTGCAGTCACAAACAGCAAAATAACAATTACATATGTTAAAAATGACAGTAAATTTGATGAAATTCCTGACGAAAGTAATTTACAGGGATTTCAATGTCCTGATGTTTCCGAATTCCTTTGGTATTGATCCAGTCAAACGATTTGCGAGAAGAGAACTGCAAATGAGTTGTTTGATTTCAAATATCATACTTTAACATCCAAACTAAGTCGATACAGCACAGGGGTGGCAATTCCTAACATGACCCAACCCAACACGAAAAAAAAAAAAAAAACAGTTTTTGGGTCGGTTAGCACGACCTATTTTTTAAACGGGTTGAGTCCGCCTGTCGGGGTTTCCCACATAAAAATGCCCGGCTGGCCTGCCAGCAGTAGTGGGAATTATCTCATTCCCTGTTCAATGACCCATTAACCCGTTTAAGTATTAAAGAAAAAACCTTTAAAATTCTTTTTTCCATTTTCTTGAAAATACGCTTGCAATTTCCAATCTATTTTCAAGATTTACAGTATTTTTTTTTAATATTCATATGAACTCATTTAACAACTGGACAACCCGCTAATAATTCATCAACATGTGTAGTAATTAAAAAAAAATGGGTTAAACTGGTCGTGTTTCAGTTGACCCGTATTCATGTGTATCCAAGTCATGGTTGACATCTTTGACACAAACATTAATATGGGTTGGGTTTGGTTTGCACATTTCCACCTGCCAACCTACGAACCCGACACGATTGACACCCATAAGTATCACAGTATGTTAAAGATTACATGTTTAGAATTCGCTCCATGGAACCCCATTCTAGCGGGATGGTGCCACCGAGATAGTTGCGAGTTAAATCTCTGTATATGAAACAAACAAACAAATTAATCAAATGATAAATAGAAACAGCAAAATCAACAAGGGACAGTGGACCGTACAGATTTTGGAGGTAAGTAAGGTTGACTAGTTCTGGCGGGAGTATGCCTGGAAGGCTTTGTCCTTTAAGGCTTCTGCATGCATCTCGTACCAACCAAAATTTAGCATCAGAAATGTTAATTTTTGTAACCTACAAACTTTTATATGTTGGAGATGTCGTCTTCGTCAGCCCACATATAGGCACGGCCCAGTATGATTAACTTGGTGATTAAGTTTAGCATAGGGTTTTAACCTAATTAGCGCCTATAAATGTATCTCTTGTACTTGTAATCTTTGTATCACTCAATAATAAGAAAACCCCAGTTGCCCCGTGGACGTAGGTCAGTTTAGACCGAACCACGTAAATACTTGTGTTCGTGCGTGTGTGTTCTTTAATCCTAACAACTGGTATCAGAGCCAAGGGCTCGAGAAGATCGCCTCCGCCGGCAGGTGTGTCGGGTCGGCGGCAGGCGTAAGAGTAAAAGAAGAACGCATATCTGATAACACCCGTTGTCCACCACGTTAGCCACCAGCCGTCACCACCTCCTCCTTCCGTCAACCATCACTGCCGCCGCAAACCCTCTGTAACCCAACCCACCAGCCGCAACTTAGGGTTTCGTCAAAACCCTTTTGCCACCACAAATCACGAGGTCAGGTCAGACCTTGGGAGTTTGTTTTTTGGCGTGAGTAGAGAGTGGTCAGATCTGTTGGGTGTGTTTGTATTGAAGAAAGTGATGAGAAGAGAAGAAGTTTGCTTTGTTCTTTGTTCTTTGCGCATGTGTTTGAGCAGCAGAAGAAGGATGAAAGAAGAATGTTTTTCATTGTTCATGTTGCTCCTGTGTTTTGTGAAGTACAGGATAGAGAACAGAGGTTGGTGGAGAAGTGGGTATTTTGTTGGAGAAGTTTGTCTAAAATAATTAACAAAGAGGGGTTAAGATCAAATACACAAGACACTTTTTCTAGGAAGGGTGAGAAGGATTGTGATCCATTGATCATATATTTGAAGGGTTGAGATTAGTTTGTTTGAAAAAAATAAATAATAAATTAGAGAAAGGGCATAAAAGGAAAACCACATTTGTTGACTTTCTCTCTCCACATGCAATGCACATGTCAATTCCCCCATCATTTTAAAACGTCTATAACTTTTTCATACGACATTTTTTTTTCAAAAAAATTTCACCATATTAACGAGCGTTTTTTTATCTTTAATATGAGTACCACATTGCTACATTAAAATTGAAAAAAAAAATCGTGCTAAATGGGTTTTTTTTCTCCGTTGTGTCTTCTGCATGTTCATTGTGTTATAGTATGCATGTGTGCTTTATAAATATGTTATTTATGTTTTTTTAGTCTACACATGATTTAACTTTGTCCATTGTGTTTTTAGTATGTTTTTAATTGTGTTTTACGCAAATGAGTTTTGTATTTAGGCGTACATTGTGTTTTATTATGTTGTTCATTGTGTTTAAGTCTATTATTCATTGTGTTTTAGTATTCTGTTCATTGTGTCTTTTATATGTCGTCAATTGTGTTTTATTAGACTGTTCATTGTGTTTTATACCATGTTGTTCATTGCATATTTAATTGGTACTCATTGTGTTTTACGTTATCTCCATTGTGTCTTACGCAACTGGGTTTTCAACTTTTTTTCCAAAAGTATTCATTGTGTTTTAATCTTCTGTTCATTGTGTCTTTATTATGTCGTCCATTGTGTTTTACAGAATTGGGTTTTTAACTTTTTTTTTTCAAAAGTATTCATTGTTTTTTAGTCTTTTGTTCATTGTGTCTTTCGTATGTCATCCATTGTGTCTTACGTAACTGGGTTTTCAACTTTTTTTTTCAAAAGTATTCATTGTGTTTTAGTCTTCTATTCATTGTGTCTTAGTATGTTGTCCATTGTGTTTTACTAAACTCTTAATTATGTTTTATACCCTATAATTAATTGGTGTTCATTGTGTTTTACATTCCATTGTGTCTTATGCAAGTGGGTTTTGAATTTTTTTTTTTCAAAAGTATAGCAATATTGTACTCATATTAAAGATAAAACGACGCTCAATTTTATGGTATAATTTTTTTTAAAAACGGATGACGTATAAAAAAGTTACGGGCATTTAAAAATGAAGGTGGAAATGGCATGTGACTTGCATGTGCATATGTTTTTGACAAAATTACCCCTCCCACTTGTTAATCCTTTGGACACATGTCATTTTCTAGTGGCTTCTCACCCTTCTCATTTTTTGTAGCCTTTGTAGAATAACCCAACCCTAATAAAGAGTTGATCTTCTTTATTCTTTTTTGAACGTTCAAGAAGAAAAAAAAAAGGGTGGAATCTACTTTTTATTTAATGGTGGGCTTTATTAAAAAGAAGTGGTATTTTCTTTTGAGGTGTTTGGGAATTAAATTAGACCAACGTGTTTTGGAGAGCCGTTCATGAAAAGCAGAGAAACAAGATTATAGACTAGTGATTGTTAATCAGGTGCTATTGTTCTCAGTTGGTTCGCTTGTTCGATTAAGTTTTGTTAGTCATGTTATCATGGCAGAAGACGAGAAGGTGAAAATCGATAAGTTTAACGGTACAGATTTTAGTTGGTGAACCGGGGTGTAAAGTTCGACCAGGTCGCAGAAAAAACAAACAGAAGGAAATCGAGCAGGTGGCTTTGGATTTGGTTCGTTTGCGGGGTGAAAGAAAACGGTATAAGCGAGTCGGTAGCTTTGTTTTCTTTTACTGGTAAAACCCGAAGAAAATGGAACTAGCAGGTGTGATGGTGACGACATAAGTGAAGGAAAAAAAAGGTTAGTGACAAGTCATGTGTACTATTGCCAGTTGGATGATCTTTCGGTTAGGGTTTGCGTTAACTGGTCGTGTGTACGGTCATAGAACCCTTGGTACCGCTTGATTTCATGAAAGTTCTACTGCGTTATAACCGTTTGCTTGTTAGCTGGTTGGGATAACTGGGACAGTGGGAGCTTGGCATAGTTGACTTGTTGGGGTTGCATACAGGTGTGGACATTTGTTAGAGTCAATGTCATATATATAAAATAATGCTTCTGAGAATGTGTCTGGGTTTGATGCATTGGGACTTAGTGGAAGGCAGTGAGACTCTTGGGTGATGGATTCTGGTGCTTCATTTCACGCTACCCACAGCAGTGAAGCATTGCAGAATTTGAAGAAATGTGACTTTGGTAAGGTAAGACTGGTGAACAATGAGCTTCTTGATGTTACGGGCATGGGCGACTTAGATTTGAAGACATCAGCCGGTTCATGGACTTTGAAAGATGTCAGGGTCATTCCAAGTTTGAAGAAGAGATTAATTTCTATCGGGCAGTTGGATGATAAGGGGCATGAGGTTAAGTTCGGAAATGGGCAGTGGAAAGTTGTTAAGGGAAATCTTGTCACAGCTCGAGGAAGAAAACAAGGTTCGCTTTACATGGTCAGTTTACTGTCTGAGGGAGTGACCGTCCCAGTTCAGAAGAGAAACAAAGTCGGGTTCATAGAATCTCGTGGGCAGAAGAAGGTTGTCTTTGCAAGTGAGAAACCTAGAGTCATAGGTCAGATTCAGGATGAACGAGCGAGGAAAGGTTCAGGTAGACCAGTAAGAGGTTTTCGTGGCAGTGGGAGCACCGGTTGTGTTTTAGTCGGAATTCCTAGACGACATTAGGTCAGGAGAACCAGTATTCCAGCTGATAAAATCTCTCCAGTGGATTACTTGCTGAATATGGAGAGTGTTTATTCTCAGGATGTTTCAGGATCCGGCAATTCGTGTCCGTGGGAGCCGGTAGAGACAGAGAATGGGTCAGTGGTAGACACAACCATGATTGATGAGTTGGAGCTCGGGGGAGCTTCAGCTGGTCTCTAGGAATAGTGTTGAGGAGATCGGGGTAAGAGGTGCATTGAAGATCAGAGGGGAGATCTTATTTACAGAAGTACAGAAGAGATGGTGCAGTTCGTGGTCCGAAGACACCAAGTGGGAGATTGTTGGAGATGTTGTCTTCGTCAGCCCACATATAGGCCCGGCCCAGTATGATTAACTTGGTGATTAAGTTTAGCATAGGGTTTTAACCTAATTAGTGCCTATAAATATGTCTCTTGTACTTGTAATCTTTGTATCACTCGATAATAAGAAAACCCTAGTTGCCCCGTGGACGTAGGTCAGTTTAGACCGAACCACGTAAATACTTGTGTTCGTGCGTGTGTGTTCTTCGATCCTAACATTATAAACTATGTTTCTGAATTAACCGTTTTGGGACGCCAAAAGTAGGGTAACCAGGTCGGTGATTATTAATTGGGATATATATATATATATGGTATTTTTGGCAAAAACGCACCCTTCCCATAAGAAAGAAACCAGTAGCATGTTGGTAGAGGTGAGCAAAATTAACCATCATAACCAATAACTAAACCGTAACCGAACTAATTTTAACCGATAAATGACATATTGAAGGTGTTAAATGTTTACATATTTGAAGTTAAGTATTATTGAAAAAGCCAATCACCTGACCATTACGCCCATTCAAGCAAGTGAGTTTGAGTACAACTACATATTTTTTCACGGGAAAATCACGAAAATAGTCATTGACCAAAGTGGCTTTACCAAAATAGCCACCTCCTAGCTCTTGGGAGGTGGCTCACAGGTTCCGAGACCTCTCCAAGAGGCTTCCCATAAGAAACCAATAAGGAAGTGACACATGTTTAAAATATAATAAAAAAATAATCACACTTCCACCCCCATTTTTAAGACGGTCATAACTTTTTTATACGACATTATTTTTTAAAAAAAATTACACCGTAAAAACAAGCTTTTCATCCTCTTTCATTTCCATACCATATTGTTATACTTTAAAAAAAAAATTTTGCTGGGTTGATAGTACTTGCGTCTAAATGTAAACACTTGATACTATTACTTGCGTTTTAAACAGGTCTGAACCAGAACAAGTCTATTATTAATATCTGTACTTTTAAAAATAAAATTTTGCCGAGTTGATAGTACTTGCTTCTAAATGTTTAAACATTTGCGTTTAAACATAACAATTAGGCTTTGTTCTGGTTCAGATATGTTTAAACGCAAGTGTTTAAACATTTAGACGCAAGTACTATCAACCCAACAATTTTTTTTTTAAAGTACGGATATTAATACTGGACTTGTTCTGGTTCAGATATGTTTAAACGCAAGTAATAATATTAAGTGTTTACATTTAGACGCAAGTACTATCAACCCATCAAAATTTTTTTTTTAAAGTATAGCAATATGGTATGGAAATGAAAGAGGATGAAAAGCTTGTTTTTATGGTGTAATTTTTTTTAAAAAAATAATGTCGTATAAAAAGTTATGGCCGTTTTAAAAATGGGGGTGGAAGTGTGATTATTTTTTTATTATATTTTAAAAATGTGTCACTTCCTTATTGGTTTATTATGGGAAGCCTCTTGGAGAGGTCTCGGAACCTGTGAGGACTCTCCCAAAAACTAGGAGGTGGCTATTTTAGTAAAGCCACTTTGGTAAATGGCTATTTTCATGATTTTCCTTTTTTTCACACTCACTTTAACTTAACCGCTATATGGATAGTCTACTACTTGGCCATTGCACACATTTTTAATCAATAGTAAATTTTATGTTAGTGCTATCACACCCAAAAAAATTAATGATAACATAATGTTAACAAAAGAACACTATTCACACTTTCACAATCAAAGCTTATAATATTGAAACACGTAACATAAGTGATCCAAGCCCGATTTTTTTTATTTTACTTTTTTCTCCTACAACTTTTTAAAATATAATTTTATAAAAGATTAAAATTATTATCTATGTTTTTATATAAATTTATAAGTATAGATGTGCTTTCGTTTAACTTATAAAAGTGTCACAAATAAAGAGTTTTTATCATACGTACAAATAAAAATAGATGTGCTTTCGTTTAACTTATAAAAGTGTCACAAATATATATATAGCTTGTGACTCAAATTAACTCGTTCAAATAAAGCTTGCAAAGCTAGCTTGAATCTTGTTCGGTTGTAAAAAAACACTTAATCCACTAAACTTAACTCTCCATCATTAATGATCTGTCCAAACCGAGCTGAAACCTAGCTAAGCCAACTTTTTTAAATTGAGTTCAACTGAGCTAGCTCAGTTTGTTAAAAACCGAGCTGACTCAGTTTGTTAAAAACTAAGCTGAGCTAGAGCTCAAATTTTCAGCTTGATTTGAAATTCAAGCTTAGCTCGGCCACGCCACCTACTCCTAAACATAAATTACATGGAAAAGAACAAACCAACATGCATGCAGCTACAAACTCAATGAGGTAGATCAAAGTTTCTAAGTTAATCCTTAAGTGATAAAATCAAATTCGCGAGAGTCCCTCCTAATTGAGTTCAGTTTTTAAAAGTATCTTCCACGTACAACTACGTAATCGAAAGAGGGAAGAGGAAATTACATGCTAATGACATGGCATGTTGGCTCCCCATTGCAAGTGACAATATTCTCATATGTGTCATTTTTAATACTATCGCTCCAATCCTTACATGGATCGAGTTCGAAATCCCAGTCTTTACCAAGCTTTCTTCCAATCTCCCTCAGTACACCCACTGCAAACAAAAAGGTAAACGTTTTCAAGTAAATTAACCACCAAACGCGCGATATAGAATCTCAATCTTGTCATATCTTGTAAACTAACCTTCTTCGGACTGAAGACATGTTGTGTTGATGGACCCAAATGCAAAAGGGATGAATGTAACACACAGAACTACCATCAACATGTTTCTTAGATCTATATATTAATGCTTTATGGATCGAACATAAATAGATTTGTATTTATATAACAAATATCCAAGTAATGGAAAATGATAGGAAGCAGCAGCAGTTGGGAATTAAATGCAGGCTCCTAATTAAGACCAAGACTTACTATTCACTCATTTGAATTGTACAGACAGACAACTTGATATTGTCAGCTTTCAATAATACACTACTACATGACCCATCCTGTATCAATGTGATAAGATCGAAGGTGTGTTTTGTGTGTGAGACATCAGATCTTTATTGTGGAAAAGTTTGTTTATGCAAATTTCAAAGGTTGAAAAAGAGACACGAAAAATTAGTTACAGTCCTTATTGTGGAAAAAAATAATTTCCATCGAATTTTTAATATAATTTAGTTTTGGGAAAATCACCAAAATAGCCCGTTGACCGAGTGATTTGCCAAAATGGCCCTCTCCCCCCTCTTTGGAGAGACGGGTCACGGCTCCCAACGAGCCTGAACCGTCTCCGGAGAGCCTTTAGTTTTACAACCAATAATAAACCAACACGTGGCGTCTCTGATCCCAAGAACTGTCAGCCGTCTCCCGAGACGTGTCAGAACCGCCGAGTCGTCTCCCGTGGGCCCTTGAGACGTCTCACTGTCGTCTCAAGCCGTCTGAACCGTCTGAACCATCTCACGAATGTATATAAATACCCCAATTCACTTCACAAAATTTGTACCCACCCCCCCCCCCCCCCCTATCATCTATACTAAACCTTCGTCAAACCTTTCATTTTTCCAATCAATGACGTTTTTTACTTTCCCAACCGAAGCCTACCGGCTTACGAAAATATTGTCTGATTACTTGGATTGTTGTTACATCTGCGTACAGCTACTTGGATTGTTGTTGCATCTGCGCGTGGGTTAACCCGTGTAGAATGCCTCGATGATGTGGTGGTCTACACCATTCAAACAAAGTTCAAAGCAAGTAAATTTAGGAAGTAATATCCAATCAACCCTACGTCCGTCGTTGGAACTTGTCATGTGGAACGGATACGTCTCGGTGGATGACGCGTGCAACGAGTTGGTGTAATAGTATAGTTTTTGTAATATTTGTCGTGTTTTGATAATCAAGATTGTTGTCGTCGTGTTTTGATAATCAAGATTGTTGTATATTTGTAATATTACAAAAACATAAATAAATATAAGATTCATTGGATTAATAAAAAACATAAACATAAGATTAATTGGATTACAAAAGTTATATAAGCTACGCGTTAAGACGGTCCCTCATCATTTGCAAAGCAGACACATGTTTGAATTCTTTGTGCTCCTTGGATTGATACTGTTTTTTTGTATATCTGATGGCCGCGTCTTCGGGCATGTCTGAGGGTACCACTTCAAGTGTCCGATTGTGGTACCCGTTGAAGATCTGACACTTCGTGTTCAAGTCGGTAAACTTACGGCTAAGAGACTCGATGCTTCGGTCTGAGCCTCCAACCAACCGATTGTATTCATGCAAGATACGGTACCACTTGTTTGTTTGGTGTGGGCTTTCTTCGACATGTTTCCACGCTGAAATTAGTGCAATTTCCTGTTCCTCAGTCCATCGTTGGGGTGCCATTTTCCTTTGAATGAATGAGACGGTGGTGGTAGTGATAGTGTTAGTGGTAGTGGAGAGTCGGACGGGGAATGGGACGGAGAATGGTATATATAGGGTTGAGGTGGACAACTGAACCGTCGGACAAGTCATCGGGACTCACCGGAGACGAAGAGACCCGAGACGTCTCGGGACCCACGAGACGTCTCCGGAGACGTCTCGGGAGACGGCTGGGAAATGTGAATCGTCTCGGGACTAAGGTGAGAGCCCTCATGGGGAAATGTGACCCGTCTCAAGAGACGGTTGACAGTCCTCGGGATCAGAGACGCCACGTGTTGGTTTATTATTGGTTGTAAAACTAAAGTCTCTCCGGAGACGATTCAGGCTCGTTGGGAGCCGTGACCCGTCTCTCCAAAGAGAGGGGAGAGGGCCATTTTGGCAAATCACTCGGCCAACGGGCTATTTTGGTGATTTTCCCTTTAGTTTTTAAGTAAAGAAAAAAAGTATGTTGAAAATCCAAAATTTTATGAATTTTATGATGTTCAATTAAAAAACAATGTAACAGAAGATGTTGCAGAAGGGGAATCTGCCGCCAGAGTTGAAGTATCTCACTCATGTGATCTTAAAGTGCATCGGTCCACGTAAGGGGACGTTCGATGCAATCCGAGACACATTAGCTTCAGCAATTGTTGCCCTAACAATGAACAAGCATTTCAACTTCTCCGGCATGATCATGCACCATCTAAAGGAAGTCATACTAGAGAAGACGACAAAGAAACCGTTCATCGTCTATCCTCGCTTCCTGCAGATGATCATTGATAGTCAGATTCCGCATTTGGCCAAAGACCCTGATTAGCTTATCAACATCAACGACATAAATGAAGCAGAGTTAAACAGAATGTCGTCATACAAGAGCAAGCCAAAGTCTGAATATCCTCCAAGTCGACGTTTGTATGGTCTTTTAGCGAAAGAGGATTATGAGTCACCACCAGGCAACAGGTGGAGACACGACGACAATGAATCAGAAGATGTTCCGGGGAGTAATGCGGATGCAGAAATTGCACATGATGATGAAATGTTTGATCCGGAGTCTCTTGATACCAGTGAACCATCCAGTGCAGCCAAAGGTAAGACACAGATTGAAGAAGGCCCTGTTAACATCACTGATGAAGATGATGATGACTCTGAAGATACTGATGATGACTCTCCTGATACGTTTGCTAAGAAACAAGAGAGGATAAAGAGAAAGTTACTTGAGGAGAAAGCTCGCGCAGCTGAGGCGAGAGCTCTTGCTGATGATCCCACGTTTACTGTGGAACAGGGCGATATAGTTGCTGAAATAGATGCAGAGCTCAGCACTCCTCCTCCTCAAAAGAGACAGAAGACAAAAGCAACGAAAGAAGGTCGGGGAAGGAAGAGAATGGCACAGAAACAATCTTCTGCTGAAAAGTCTCAATCTTCCAGAAACTTTTGGAACTCCTTCTTTCCCAGCTGCAACAACAACAACCACAACAGCAACAACATGCAGCTATGCCTGCTAGAGTCACCATGTCAATGCCTACTTCGGTAATCTTCACTGAGCAAGTCTCAGTTACCGTAGCAGCGACAAGCTCTCAGATTATTTCAAATCCAATCGGTAACAGGATTCGGAAGCTAAGACAAGAAGCTAGACCGTCGGCATCCAAGTCTACAGATCAGCCTACGTCTTCCTCAGCATCTGCATCAAACGAACAACTTCAACGCCAAGTCAGCGAACTAACTGCTATAGTCGAAGCACAAGCGCGTGAGATGGCTGAGTTACGAAACAAGAATGCTACGATTGAAGAAAATGAGACGGCGATGCTAGAGCTGATCGGTGAAACTATTCAGTCTAACAAAGAGCTGCAAGCGACTGTCGACGCGCTTACACTGTCAAATCAGCAGATCATTGAATCGAATAGGCAGCTTATGGAATCACACCAGCAGCTGATACAGTCAAACCAAAGCACTTTGGAGAGACTTACAGGTGTTGAATCCAAGTACAACCAACTTCAGCTCGCTAATGTCAACAATGAGCGAAGAATCACCAAGTACAAGAAGCAGAACACAAAACTGAGGACTAGGTTGAACTAGTTAGCTGGAACTCAACCTAGACTCACTGGTGGTACAAGTTCAGAAGCTGGTGCTAGTACTGGTGCCGGTGCTGGTGATGATGATGATGAAGAAAGTGACGATGAAGAAGATGATGACGAGGACGATAGTGAGGATGAATCGGATGATGATGATACTGGTAAAGGTGGTGATGGTGGTGATCCTGGAGCCACAGGTGGTGGCAGATCATCAGCTGGATCTGGGTCTAGACGTACCAAGAAGAATCATGACAAACAAGGCAATGATCCCGAAGCAAGTTCTTCTGCTCAGGGGGAGCCAGGGCCTGTGAAAACCAAGATTCAGCAACTGCGGGACTCAATGAAGAAAGCCGTAGTTCAAGTCGAGTTTGTTGAGCCTTTAAACTGTTACTTTGCCTATGATGATGAAGGCAACCTACTCCCTCCTCCTGCTATGCCAGAATATGACTTAGAAGAAGGTGAGATACCTCCTGAGATGACATCAGATGACATGGAAAAGGTGTACGGCTTCGCATGCGGAGAATCTTCCGATGCAAGTCAAAGTCCTCCACCAGAGATGCATCCAAAGAACAATGAGGTTGATCTAGAAGAAGGAACCAGTGTGCCAACTCCAAAGTATGTTGTAGACGATTCGGGCACTGGGTTTCCTAATATTTCTAAGGAGATGATACACGAGGCTGAAGAGAAGCTAAAGTCTGATTCTGCTCCTGTTCCTGATGAAGTTAAAGTGAGACAGGACAAGATCAGGGAGAAATATCCCAAATGGTTCAAACCTGAAGAGAAGAAGAAAAATGTTGAGCGGGCATCTATCTTCAAGAAGCGTCTGTCGAAGATGTCAGGTAATGTGATCAGCTGGGCTTACATTAGTCATACCAGGATGCTCGGTGTTAAATGGCAGGAAGGTCTATTGTACTTTGAGCCTTTTCAGAAAGTTCTTAGTCTGCCTTTTTGGTATATTCGTGATCTGGTTCGACTCGATTATCCTTTGTACAAGGAGAAAGCCCCTCCTCTTCAAGGTTTCTACATCAAGTTGATAAGAGATAGTGAAAAGGGATGGGATGAACTTAAGCCTCAGTATCCAAAGTCATACAAAACCGACAAGATTCATCCGACCACCAAGAGTCCGATTTGGGAACATAAGATCAAGCCACCAAAATGTGTATCAAAGATTCCAATCGTCCCAGTTGAACAAGACTTCTCCTTTAAGCTCCACTATTGGCACTATGATGCAGCTACTACGGAGGCAGTGATCGTCTTGAGCAACTCTCCTAAACCTTGCAGAAAGATCAGAATTTTGGACCCGATGTGGCTTATCAATTGTTCGGAGAAAGATGTGGAGACGCTGTACCTGTATCCAATCCAGCACTTACCAGATGAAGCAGATCAAGCAATGAAGTTTCAGACAGTGATTCGCTTATGCTATGCCAACAAAGTTCATGCTGGATGCGACTGGTCAAGACTTACGAGGATTAGGACAATGTCAAGCTGAAGTGAAGACTGAAGATGCTGCTTGTTATGTTATGTTTGTATTTTGTTTTTCGAGTCTGTAAAGTTATTTTGCGATGTTATAAACGTTGTCTTTTGCAGTCTCTGTACGTATACTAGCCTGGTCCAAGGGGGAGTCTGTTAGTACATGATGTCCCTAGGCTAGTATATAGGATGTTTGGACGTATTTCGGGGTGTTTGGAGATGTTTATACGCGTTTTTGGGTGTGATTAACACTGAGGGCGATTACAGAGTGGTGATAGGCGATTAGAACCTATCCACCACTACTGTTCATGCGATTGGAGGCTTGTTATAGGCGATTAGGCCCTAATCGCCTATAGCAGCATGTGGTATAGCTTCCTAATCACCTTTAGGGGTCTGTACGTATCCGGGAGGTATAAATAGGCCCAATCATAACCCTAATCATTAGTCTTTGCCATACACACTCTCCAAACACCCTCCCCTGGTCTGAGATTGCTTGGTTTGATCATTGTAACACTCGAGCTCTGTTTTAATGATATAAACGTTAATCTTTTGACCCGTTTGTGTGTGATAATTACTCGTTTATCTTAGTTTCAAGTTTGTTTCTGTTGTTAGAACATATTCAGAGGTTTCCGCACTCTGAATATAACCCTCGTGATTGTCGGGTGACACGTTTGTCGATCCTACAGAACCAAAACGACGTAGTTTTGACTTAAATGAACCAAAACAATGTAGTTTTGAGGAGTTTCACATGTAAGCTTAGGTGTGTGACAGCACCATATTCACTTTCCCCTATTACTATTGGCCTACAATCCATAAGTCACGCCCACTTACCTAATTTCATGTTTCACATCTAAGCCATCAAGTTGTAATCATCAATCCAGTTCATAAGTGTTTCGCTTATGTATTTATGTTATATTCGCAACTAGATTATACCCCGAGAGCATCTCGGGGTTGAGAAATCTAATATGACACATCAATTTTATATATAAAATAAACTGATGCGTTTTACAATTACATGTAGGAAAGCTTCGGGTAGCACCTAACATAAAACAATTAACAATGTATAATTCTAATTTTAACATCTAATCTAAAACAATGTATAACTCTAATATTAATACCTAACCTAAAACAATGTACAACTTCAATGCTAACACTTAACCTAAAATAATGTATAACTCCAATGTAACTCTAATATTAACACATATCCTAAAGGTTAAAAAAATGTATAACTCTAACATACTAATATTGGTACCTAACATAAAACAATGTATAGCTCTAGTATTAACACCTATCATAAAGGCTTAAAAAATGCATAACTCTAATATCAATATAATACCTAACCTAAAATCATGTATAACTCTAATGTTAACACATATCATAAAAGCTAAAAAAATGTATAACTCCAATATCAATATTTGATACCTAACCTAAAATAATCTATAAATCCAATGATAACACCTAATACTTCAAACAAAAAAATAGTCGCTTTTTTCTCCGTTTTTATATAGCACTATGGTACTCGTTAGAAAGATAATAAAACGCTTCTTAATTTGGTGTAATTTTTTTCTTTAAAAAATCTTGTATATAAAAGATATTAACGTTTAAAAATTATGGGAGAAATCATGAAAGAAAAAATCTATTTTTTTTTAAATATTTTTTTTCCTAAAATCAATTAATGCTAGATAGACATGCCACATGGCGCACTCAATGAGAAAGTTGGCCTCCTTGAGTGCCATATGAGATTTATTGCTTTGGTTTATTATATATAGGTGAAATCCCGCGTGAACACGCAGTTCAGCAAATAACATTATTCTAAATGTTTTAACTTTAATATAATTTAAACTAAATGTGCATACTTGATAGTTGGAACATTGAAATATGAAAACATAAACAGACTCTACTAAGGTCTGTTCTTCATCATCTGTTGAAGCAACACCACTCTATTTTTCATCATCTGTTGAAGGCAACCACTGCTAAAGCTTCAACTTTCGTTCTTCACAACAGACTCTGTTTCTTCATCAGCAGATATTGTCTTCAACAGTCTTTACATAACAACAGACCTTTCTAACAATCTTACATTACAAAAGAGTTTGGACTTAAGCAGACTTTGAAGAACTAAAGTTAAGATTATAACAAACTCATTGCTCTTCTCATTTGAACTCATATCCTGAAAACAAAACATACAATATTCTTAGATAATAGGTAACAAGGAATCACTTCATTATAAATTTAATTGCATCTAGTATAGATATAGATAAAACCTTGACTTTTGAGCAGCGAGCTGGCCCAACCATTGCAAGACTGCTGAGATGTACACGTGACCGAGCCTTAATTTAATTCAAAACAAAAAAAAAGAAAAAAAAAATTACAAATACTCTTGTAGTGATTGAACATTATGCTGTACAATAACTATCAGTAACACACTTATGAATAATCCTTCCAAAAAAACTCTCCAGAATTATCGAGTAACAATTGATTAGCGAAAATATTTTCAGTTAGTACCCCAAGAATTGATGCGACCGGCTACAAACACATGTCAATGGCCATATGACTTCAAACATAATTCTATTCATACTTAAAAGAACACTAATCATTTATTGATTCGCTATAACTAATAAATTACCTTGTTTGATTTAAACTAATGATAGGAAAATATGAACTTACAAGTTGCCATTATCGTCTCCAACTTAACACCTGTCTTAAAGTAACCTAAAACAACAACAACAACAACAATAATAATAATAATAATAATAATAAAGTTAAAGAATCCGATGTTAAGTAAAGAACATAGTTTTGTTAATTAGAAACATACTCGTTGACATATTTCTTCAGATGCGAATCATTTTTGAGCCTGAAACCAAGACGAACAGTATTAGATTTGGAGGATGAAATAGAGAGAGAGGATGACAAAAAAAAAGAAGATAAAATGATTGTGTTTTCTCTCTCCCTCTTTTTTAAATAAGTGTTTGATTTTGAATTTTGAATTTGAAGCTCAAATTTGGAACAGATGTTGAAGCTCCCTCTATGCTTGACAACAGCCTTTGCATTTCAACAGATGTGGTCCACATATTATTTGATTGGTAAATATTAGTAACAGATATGACCCACATATTATTTAATTAGTAATTATGACATTAGCATAGATTATTACAATTGACGAGTGGCATAATGAGAGGATTTAAAATTGAATTTGTATTAATCAATTGAAGTGACACAAATGAGTTTTATTTATTAAGAGTTTGGATAGATATAGATATAGATAATATTAATAATAACATGTTCTTGTCTATTAGGTTATTTCGTCGTCTTGTCATATCTCTCACCATTCCTACGACTGTCACTATACCTAGTGTATTGTTGTAATCTAGTTCGTTTGATGTTCTCACGTATCTGAGGTCATGTGCACTAGTTTCTATCTCTCGAGTTTATGTCTAAATAGATATGTACAATGTGTAACTAACCAGGTGTTGAGTCGGTTACTAAGAGCCCTTTTATTAAACACGTCAACCGAAACAAGAGTCGTTTGACATATGTGTTAACTCAAACAAAAGCCGTTTGAGGTGTTGTTGTACAAGTTCCTATTTAGATTTTAGAAAAGGTTATTTAAAAATTGATTAAGTTAAAAGTTTGATGTTTATATTTTTGTTTTAGCTAGTATTAATTTTCAAAATTGTAATTAATTCCGTTTAGGCCTTAGAATCTTAATCACCGCTTGATGTTTAACAACTTTATTAGTTTGACACCTCCACAACCAAAATTAAATAAAAACAATAAAAAGGTGAAAATTAACCTCCTAGGTGGCTAGGTATATGTTAGTTTGAAAAAAATTTCATTCTAGTTAAACTCCCCAACTTCTAATTCAACCCCCTAAGCAAAGTGCCTCGTTTTAGTCAAAGCGTCTCGAGCAGTTACAACTTAATGGTAAAGCGCCTCGAGCAGTTACAACTTAATGACAATTAATAATAGTGACCATATAATTTTACTACATTATTTATTACATGATTTAACTTTACAACATATGTTATCGTTTTCAGGTCAGGAAATCCATTTGTTCTCGATAGACGTATTCTGAAGGAAGCTTGACTTCAAACCTGCGAAGATTGGTTGCGAAGATATAAATGTAGAGGAGGTGTGGGCAAAATTAAAGGAAACGGTTGAGACAAAACCAGTTTTTGCCCAATTAAACTACCTGGACAAATTTGCACAAATCGTCATAGGCAACTACTCCCCCAATAAACCGCATGTTGTACAAAAGAAAACACGTGGTCATCCAACCAAAAAGCAGCAAGAACACAAGAGAGAACAATCTGCGAGAAAGAGCTTGCATATGCCGGATGAAGAAAGTGGGTCCCACCAGGAGCTTGACTTTCCCCGGCACAGCTCTTTCGTACCATCACAGGAGGAGCTCGTACGACCTTCCCTGTTCCAGCCATGCCCTCCTTACGAGCTTCACCGTCACAGCTCTTATATACCGTCAACGTCCCAGGGGGTAGCATTTGGGAGAAATTCTATTTTCCGTTGATTCCGCGGACACAAAAGTCAAAGAACTTAGTAAGGCAATCTGGATGTGAAACCAGATGGTCATTGCGGTTTTTGAGCGGTAGCTATGGGGTTAGGGTTGGTTCAAAATTCGTTTCCGTATGTCCGGTCCCAAATGCTACTCGAGTTGCGCAATAACGAAAACTTGTGGAGGCGAATCTTTGATCCGGAAAACGAAGGACATTATGATCGTCTTTGCGATACTATAAACTTTAGAGGGGTGGGAAAAGCCCCACATTCGAAGTGGATGACGACGCGGGAGTCGGGATTTCTCACTGCACAGGGGTGGGGTGTTGTTTTTCATACACTCGACATTCGTGGTAGTGATACAGTTTTCCCTCTATTTTTAGGCCCTGGAGATTATCTACAACCTATTCTAACGGTAGTAGTTTGCTTCGTGGGTGGGCATTACATCAACTTAACGCTGGAAGGATCATATCAAATTCCTCCCCCGAATGCAGCTCGGACTGCTTTTAGAACTGAAGGTGGCGCGGAATGGGAAACTGAATACAAAGATCAAATCAATACGTACGAAGAATTAGTTTACCGGAAGCCGGAACCCAAAAAAAGTCCCGAAATACAAGATCTAGATTAGATAAGTGAAATTTATAAAAATATTAAAATTGTATTAATTGTGTTTATATTCTTAAAAATTGTATTGATTGTGTTTAGGTTCTTTAAAATTGTATTGATTATGTTTACATTCTTTAAAATTAAAAAAAAATGTTCTTGGCAATATCAACCCATCTAATTGTGTGTGGGTTGAATTGGGTTTACTATAAGTTTCGGTCGGGTCGAAACTAGGCCGGTCGGATCAAAATAGTCCGGTTCTTTAAAGGGCGATCAGTTCGAAACCAGGCCCGTCTGGTCGAAACAGTCCGGTTCTTAACGGGCGATCAGTTCAAAACCGGGCCGGCTAGTTACTGGCCCTGATCGGTTCGATACGATCCGTGTGGATAACGGGCCGGTCGGGTCGAAAAAGTCCGGTTCGTTAAAGGGCGATCAATTCAAAACCTGGTCGGCTCATTACCGGCCCTGATCGGGTCGAAACAGTTCATCCGATTCGTTAACGGGCGGTCAGTTCGAAACCTGGCCGGTCGGGTCGAATCAGTCCGGTTCGTTAACGGGGTGTCAGTTCAAAACCGGGTCGGCTATTTACCGGCCCTGATAGGTTCAATACGATACGGGTGGATAACGTGCCGATCGGGTCGAAACCGGGCCGGTCAGGTCGAAACAGTCCGGTTTGTTAAAGGACGATCAGTTCGAAACTGGGCATGCTCGTTACCTGCACTGATCGGGTCGATACGATCTGTGTGGATAACGGGCCGGTCGGGTTGAAACCGGGCTGGTCGGGTCGAAAGAGTCTGGTTCGTTAAAGGGCGATCAGTTCGAAACCGGGGGCAGCTCGTTACCGGCCCTAATCGGGTCGATACGATCCTTGTGGATAACGGGCCGGTTGGGTCAAAACAGTCCGGTTCGTTAACGGGCAGTCAGTTAAAAACCGGGCCGGTCGGGTCAAAACAGTCCGTTTCGTTAACTGGCGATCAGTTTGAAACCGGGCCGGTTCGTTACCGGCCCTGATCGGGTCAATACGATCCGTGTAGATAACGGGTCGGTCGGGTCGAAACCGGGTCGGATTCTTACAGGCCTTGATCGGATTGATACGATCCGTGTGGATAATGGGCCGGTCGGGTCGAAACAGTCCGTACGGTTCGTTACCAGCCCACAAACGAGCATTTATAGGTACCGAAACGCTTTAAACAGAGCCCGGAACTCCAGGATATCGATTGGACATGCAAATTTTGAATTTTTTTATAAACCGGTATCGACTGTATAGTCCGTGTATAACGTACAATGATTTATGAATGTTGTTCAAACTCGGATGTTTTCTACCGAAAACTGCAAAGCGAGTAATTAAACGTACCGAAATGCATTAAACAGAGCCCGGAACTCTAGGATATCGATTTGACATGCAAAATTTGTAGTTTTTTAAAAACGGGTATCGACTGTATAGTCCGAGTATGACGTACAATGATTTATGAATGTTGTTCAAACTCGGATGTTTCTACCGAAAACCCCAAACGAGCAAGAAACGAACCGAAACTTGTAAAACGAATTTTTTTGGATTGGAAACAACATAAAACTCTTAAAAATGAATTAAAAGTTTTTTTATTGATCAAAACCATTTAAAACAAATTATTTTTTTTAAAAAACCCCTAAGCGCCTCGCTTTGGCCTAAGCGAGGCGCTTAGCTTTCTATTTAAAAGCCAAAGCGAGACAGCAGCCGTGTCGCTTGCCTCTTCACACACACACAGAGGGTTCTAGGCAACAATTTCTTAGATAAAGGTTAGTATTTTGACTCATTTCAACTATATTATGTCAAAACCATGTTATTGTTGATTGTGTGTTTGATTTAGGGTTTGATTGAGCAATGGCCGGTTGGTTTGTTTTGGGGAAGATGAACAAAGCGCCTCGCCGAGGCCTAAGCGAGGCGGTTTGTCTGTGTTTTTTTTTAGTTTTATTACTGTTGTTATTATTATTATTATTATTACTACTACTGTGATTATTATTATTATTATTGTTATTATTATTATTATTTTTATTATTAATTATTATTATTAATTACAAATTATTGTTTACATAGATATGGACCCAAGTTTTTTTGAAGGGCCATTTGCTACTGGGGGATGACGCTGGGTCGTCTGCGTCAGTGGTTGAACCATCGCAGAGGCGTCGACGGGCGCCGGTGAACACTTTTGAGGGCCACCCTTACCTGGATTTTGAGGAGGGGTATCAGGACCAGCCGTGCAAGTGCAAGAAGCTGCGTCAAATGCCTGTCGACCCTCAGATGTACATCAGCTGGAATCTGCTGGAGAAGGTCGGCGAAACTAGGAGGGCGAACGATTTGTGGGGTTTGACACTCCATGGCGTCATCTCTTTGAGATGGCCAAGGAGGATTCTTACCGGGAGTTGACGATCGAGTTTATCTCGTCGTTTGAGGTACTGGATCGGCCCGAGATGGAGGACCCAACTCGGCCTTTTCGTCCCATCCGATTTCGGTTAGCCAGGCATTGGCAGGAGATGGCCTATGAGGTATATTATTTCAATTATCTGTTTTGATTATTATGTTACCAAAACTTGTTAATATTTACAATTATTTTTTGCAGGGGTTTGCTGTTGCTTCGGGGTTGTACCTACTCACCGAGATTGATACTGCTTTGTACCGGGACGTTGTCACGAGGGTGGATAGGCCGACCCTGGTCAGTGTTTTGAGGTACATCGCCACTTCCCACTTTGGGAAGAATGTGGCGAAGGCGGCGTCGATTAGGGACCCCTGTATTATTATTTGCAGCATGCGATCGCCACCTCTATCGCAGCACGGGGGAACAACCGGGAGAAGGTCAACCAAACTGACCTTTTCTTTTTATACTGTTTGATTATGCGGCGGTCGTGCAACCTAGACGCGTGCCTGGTGGAGCACTTTCAGTGTGCGCACAAGCGCCAGGCTCGCGCATATCTCAATGGCGGGGCGTTCGTCACTATCATCGCGCGTCGTCTGCGTCTCTCGCCAGAGAGTGACCCTCAGCTGTCGGCCAAGATCCCATAGCAGGAGATCGGTGAGGCCAATTTCCGAAGCATGGGGATCCTGATGGAGGTCGAGTCGGGAGTACATCGGTTTCGATCTCTCGGCACCAGGACCCCCTTTTGAGCCGTCCCCCCTTCCTACGACCGATGATATACAGGTCTACCATGAGTTTACGACCCCCACCTCCACCATAGCAGAAGTACCCCCGACATATATATGATGACCTCACTCCTGCTGCGCGTTTCGTGGCTGAGGACATGGATCACCGCATTGGTGAGATACAGACGGTTCAGGAATGGTCAGTCGATGTGATACAAGCGTGGCCCACCACCGGGGGGCTCACCATCGCCGCAGTGATTATGTATCTTTCTTACTTTCAGTAGACTTTTTTGCTGTTGTATTTTTTTAGCATGTACAAACTGATTATTATGCACTTGATCTTTTGTTTATATGTTGTCTGTTTTGATTGTTTATAATGCTTGTTTTGAAGGTGTATCACCCGTTTAAGTGTTTAATTGTCTAATAAATATTAAACTCATAAATAATAAATGAACTAACACCAAATTATAAATGGCAAGCTAGTAAAACCAATGAGATTCAAATAGTATAAATCCGACGTCACCTTGACCATCAACCACCGTATTCGTATCAAGTTTCGCGAATTCGTTCAATCTTTCTTGACGAGGTCTTCTCCGTGAATAATTTATCCAATCACAGTGACAATCGAACACTTTATTAATAGGTTAGAGCTAGGATTACTTGATTAATTATAGTTTGGTTAGGGTTATTACGTTGTTTTTAAATTAAAAAAAATTACAATAATTAAATTTAATAAAAAAGTTAAAAAAAAATACTTCAATACAAACACAAAAAACCCAAACCAAAACCCTCCCAACACCAAGATGTTCAGGTTCATCCCCTTGTCGCCAAGCTCCTCGCTTTGGCCAAAGCCAGACGTTTGGCCCCCTTTTTCCAAACTCTCATGCAACCTCGTACTGGCTTTGACCATGATGTGACTGAAGCGCCTCGCTCTTCAGAGAAGAGTTGAAATAGATTCCAATGGGGTACCAATAAACGGACCCAAAAAGAAATAGAAAGGAAGAAAAAAATGACAAAAAGGAAAAAAAGGAAAATGAAAAGAAAGCGATGTTTATGTGATAAAAAGCAAAGAAAATTCATCGTCTTCATATTAAAGTCTACCTAATAGATAAATAAAAATAGTAACTATTGTCTCATGGTACTGGTGCATGGTCGCATCAAACATGGCTTTGGGAATCTTCAACAGCCTTGAGTTTGGTAGCTATTTGCTAGGGGGAAGGGGCGTTTCAGTTAAAAAGTTTTCACTTCACTGATTTCTATCAATCACCAATGTCACATCACTTCACTGATTTCCTTCACTGATACGTTTTTTTGAGGCAACACTCTACTGATTCTTTACTCAACTATCAATTATTTTCATAAATAATAATAATATTATTAATAATAATAATAACAATAATAATTATAATAAAACAAAGGAAACAAACAGACAAGGATACAAAGTACCGTTAAAAAAATAAGGATAAAAAGTCCTTTTATTAATAATAGTGGCCACCAACTCCTCCTATCCATTTCACACATCCTTCCTTCTTCAAATATCACCAATTTCTTATTTGCAGGTTCTTCACGTATCACCATTATCAAACTGTAACCGTCCAGTCACAGCTAAGCTCGTCCACCTCCATTATCACACTAAAACCGTCTAGTCCTTTCTCCTCATCTTCAATATCATCGTCCTTATCCTCCTTCAAGTAGATCGTTCCTCGATCCTCTTTCAATATGACACCGTTCCTCGATGTATTCTAACAGAAGTGGTTACAGAGATGAACCAGAAAATCTTTGAATATTTATGTGTATTAGTAATTTGACAGAGGGAGAGAGAAAAATCAGGTGTTACCGTGCGTTAAATAGAACCCGAATTTGGTTCACGGATTCACTACCAGCACTGGTGGCGGCGGTGTTACCGTGCTGGTAGTGGGGTACCCGTGACAAAATCTGGTAGTGCCCCGTCCCCCTATACATGTGGGGATGGTTAAACAATAATTGGTAATCTTGTATATTATTGAGCACAATGTATTTGGTTGGGATTAGACGGGTTCAAGTTTAATATGGACAAAAATATTGGCAATCACAATTATTGTGTCAGCACTAACCTGTTTGAAATGAAGTGCAATAAGATTAACTGTCGTTTATGATCTCATTTCAATGCTTTTTTCAGGACAAAAAAAATGAAGTTAGAGATGTTTTATCAAGGTATTTATAGCACACATCACTGAATATTAATGACAATAAAAGTGCATAGATATTAGTAATATATCATTTTGATTGTTTTTTACCATTATGTAAGGGTGATGAAAATCGGATTTCCGAAGTCTCGGATACTTGGTTTCACTATCTGAAATTCACACTCCTAAAAAATATACATGTTTAAGGGAGGCAGCCGCACCACATGCATATATGCAAGTCCGCCATTGAGGGACTTCATCATTTGCATTGTCGACTTCATCTTTCTTTGTAGAATCTTCATCTTTAACTCACTCTTCTTTAAAGGATCTCCAGTGATTCGATCTTGATCTTGTTCCGTCTGAACATGGACCATCTCATGATTATGAGCAGAAGCAGCTTTGAATGAGGGTGATGATCCAAGGTCAGGTCTTACTGAGTAATGTGAGGGTATTTGATGGATTTTTAACATGCTTAACTATGGGTATGTTTGGCAAACTAGCTGGTTGCTGGTAGCTGCAAGCTTTTTAAATATATTTTGGTGTTTGGCAGAGTAGCTGGAGCTATTAATAAAATGTATAAAATGGGCATAATTAAAAGCTTGTAAAGAAGTTTTTTATTTTATTTTTAAAATAAAATGGGTATTTGTGTCATTTATTAATTAAAAGCTTGTAGCTAGTAGACTTTTTTCAGCTTTTCACTATAGAGCTTTTTCTCCAACCTAAAAGCTTCCAGCTCCTTCAACCAAACAAGGCTTTTTATTGAGTATGAGCTTTTTTCTTAAAAGCTTGAAGCTTCTAAAAGCTCATTACCAAACATACCCATATGTGTTTTAAAATGTTATTTGATATAAAAACAAAGTTACATTGAGTTGTTTTTAGATCCGAGAGAATAACAATGAAAACGAGCTTAAACAAATAAAAAGAAAAGTAATCGTAAGTTTGCAATATTAAAAAATTGATTGAGTTTAATGGCATAATTAATCTTTTAGGTAAATAAATATGGTGGGCAGTGGCGGAGCCACCCACATTTCACGATGGGCCGGTCCCCACCGTAAGATTCATGTTTCCTTTATGTTTTCTACCTGAAAAGCCTGGTGCCCACCCATTTGAAAGCCGGTGCCCACCACAGTTGTGTGGAGTTGTTGGGAAGAGAAGGTTGAGTAGAAGAAAAATGAGAATAAGTTTCATCATATTGTTTTCCCTGATATGTGTTGAGTTGCACGAATAGCAAGATGATATAAAAAGGAAGATGAGTAAAATGGTAAATACCAGTACACATGATGGATATTTTTGTAATTAACCCTATCTAGTTTGATAGGCTTGTACTATCCATGAAATTAAATAGTCAAAATATGGTGCATAATTTCTTTTCAAAATATAATAGGTTATAATAATAATTCTTTTTTACTTTACTAGCATGTTTTACTTATTTTCAACTTGTGAATTTCACATATACTAGTTTATAAAAATATATATATGATTTAGTTTAAAAAATTATATATGATTTATAATTTTATTTTCTTTTTATTGTATTTATATTTAGTTAATTATATTTTCTCTTTATTGTATTTATATTGTATTTCAAAAAGGGATAGCGGCGCAGTTTGTTGCTTACTTACCCATCAATTATAATTTCTTGAACGTTTGTGTAATATGTGTTGTAGAAGTTGATGAACTTCTCAATGTTACTAATGAAGATGTAATTGAGCGCTTTCAAAAGAAGAAAACACGTTGAGGACAATTTTAATTGAGGTATGTCGTTATTACATTAAAATATTCAATAAACTATGTTATTTATCGTCTTTTTTACCCATTTTAAAGCAACCCGTATTGTACCCCTGTACAAAATTTTTCTGTATCCGCCACTGATGGTGAGCGATGAATTGAAGTTGTCATTGATTGTGTAGGTGCAAAAGGAATAATGCAAAGATGCCATATGCGTTCTTGAGAAGCAAAATTAAATAAGATGGTTAACTCAAAAGGTCAAACGGTGGAGTTTTTTGGTTTTTTGAAAGGCTTAGTTCAGTGGAAATCCTTGTACAACCCTAACCTAGCGGTCCTAAGTTTGAATCCCTATCCACACACCGGTGTCCTCCTTGCCTAAGCTCAAACCGTTACGGGAAATTTTTTTGTGGTGTGCATGGATTGAACTTGTGATCTACCCCCAGGATGGGAACCCCTAAGAAAAAACCCACCCTACCTTAAACCAGTTAGGCAAAAACACTCGGTGGTGGACTAAAGTTAAATGCACGTTAGGGCTACAAAAGCAGAAGTGGGCTACTACAATATTGTTGGAATTAATCTTGATTGTTAAAAGGTGTTTGAATTGATGAACCAAGAAGTTGAAGGGTTAAATGGTTCATATATGGAAGTTGTAAAAATAAATGTAAAAGATAAAGATAATTCTTAGTGAATTAGAGATAATTGTGTGGTAATGTGTTTGAGTATTATTAGGAGTTAGAATTAGACTAGGATGCAAGTTAGTTGTAGTATAAATAGATTGGTAGGGTTAATGTTTTATTTGTGGTTTTGGTTATTTTAATAAACGTGACTTAGTGTCCAACGTTATCTCTCGTTCTTTTTTTTTGTGTACGAGTTCTTTGTGAACGTGATCGATCCAACTGGGCCAACAATTGGTATCAGAGCCAGGTTCGAGTCCTAGATCAAGAGACGAATACCGAGAGCAGCGAATAATTTATCAAAGCCACCAAGAATTCTTTGTGAATGTCGTGAAGTTCAAAGCGATTGGAGTAGCAATTAATTGGTTCGTTTCTAAGTGAAACTATTGATTATATATCTGGATTGTTATTGTTCAAAAAATAGATTTAGATTGTTTCCGTGTGAAATTGTATTTATCCAAGGGTGTTGTGATTGCCACAAAGAAGAATAAAAAAAAGTTAGGAGATTATTGGACGTCACGGTGGAATTAAAAGGAAAAAAGAAGGAACTTGATATAGCGAATAATAATAAAGGAGACAAGCATTGGTTTTTTTTTCTTCTAGCAAAAGTCAACCTAAGAATTCAAGTAGTAGGATTCTGTTCTTTGTGAACAAAGAAGAGAGGTTCTGTGTGAGCCGAAGACGACCAAGGAAAGGGGACGGTTCTACGTGTGATCGTGTTTGTGATCGGATTCTGTGTGAAGGGCGATCAGGTTCTGTGTGTGACCAGAAGATAAACGGATAGTCTGTGTGAAGTCGGGCGTTAGCCGGAATTCTTAGTGAAACCGGAGAGGAGTTCTAGGTGAACCAAAATATGTGTGATCAAAGAAAAAGATACCAAGCTGTGTGGAAGGTGATCAAGAAAAGAACTGTGTGTTCGTTGAAGTTCTAGGTGAACTAAGAAGAAAGAAAAGTCGATCGAAATCCTTAGTGGAACTGTGTGAAATCGATCAAGAGAAGTCTTCGTGACGAGTTGAATCTAAGTGATTTAAAATAGAGAATCTGTGTGATTCAAGAGGGTGATTGAGTCTGTGTGACAAAGGTGTTAGTACCAATGTGTGTTTGTGTTAATTGTAGAAGAAAAGATGAAAATCATGATGATGAACGAGATAGGATTGCCAAGATCAAGTGGACCGGTTAAAGATAATGGTCTGTGTGACCGAGGGGTAGATTGGACGAAAGGAGGAAAGGTAAACGGTCCAAATTTAGAAGTGAGTAAATTACGAGTGTTACATGGAATTCAAGATCTTGGAGGTACAATGATCAAGATTAAGGGGGAGAATGTTGGAATTAATCTTGATTGTTAAAAGGTGTTTGAATTGATGAGCCAAGAAGTTGAAGGGTTAAATGGTTCATATATGGAAGTTGTAAAAATAAATGTAAAAGATAAAGATAATTCTTAGTGAATTAGAGATAATTGTGTGGTAATGTGTTTGAGTATTATTAGGAGTTAGAATTAGACTAGGATGCAAGTTAGTTGTAGTATAAATAGATTGGTAGGGTTAATGTTTTATTTGTGGTTTTGGTTATTTTAATAAACGTGACTTAGTGTCCAACGTTATCTCTCGTTCTTTTTTTTTGTGTACGAGTTCTTTGTGAACGTGATCGATCCAACTGGGCCAACAATTGGTATCAGAGCCAGGTTCGAGTCCTAGATCAAGAGACGAATACCGAGAGCAGCGAATAATTTATCAAAGCCACCAAGAATTCTTTGTGAATGTCGTGAAGTTCAAAGCGATATGAGTAGCAATTAATTGGTTCGTTTCTAAGTGAAACTATTGATTATATATCTGGATTGTTATTGTTCAAAAAATAGATTTAGATTGTTTCCGTGTGAAATTGTATTTATCCAAGGGTGTTGTGATTGCCACAAAGAAGAATAAAAAAAAGTTAGGAGATTATTGGACGTCACGGTGGAATTAAAAGGAAAAAAGAAGGAACTTGATATAGCGAATAATAATAAAGGAGACAAGCATTGGTTTTTTTTTCTTCTAGCAAAAGTCAACCTAAGAATTCAAGTAGTAGGATTCTGTTCTTTGTGAACAAAGAAGAGAGGTTCTGTGTGAGCCGAAGACGAACAAGGAAAGGGGACGGTTCTACGTGTGATCGTGTTTGTGATCGGATTCTGTGTGAAGGGCGATCAGGTTCTGTGTGTGACCAGAAGATAAACGGATAGTCTGTGTGAAGTCGGGCGTTAACCGGAATTCTTAGTGAAACCGGAGAGGAGTTCTAGGTGAACCAAAATATGTGTGATCAAAGAAAAAGATACCAAGCTGTGTGGAAGGTGATCAAGAAAAGAACTGTGTGTTCGTTGAAGTTCTAGGTGAACTAAGAAGAAAGAAAAGTCGATCGAAATCCTTAGTGGAACTGTGTGAAATCGATCAAGAGAAGTCTTCGTGACGAGTTGAATCTAAGTGATTTAAAATAGAGAATCTGTGTGATTCAAGAGGGTGATTGAGTCTGTGTGACAAAGGTGTTAGTACCAATGTGTGTTTGTGTTAATTGTAGAAGAAAAGATGAAAATCATGATGATGAACGAGATAGGATTGCCAAGATCAAGTGGACCGGTTAAAGATAATGGTCTGTGTGACCGAGGGGTAGATTGGACGAAAGGAGGAAAGGTAAACGGTCCAAATTTAGAAGTGAGTAAATTACGAGTGTTACATGGAATTCAAGATCTTGGAGGTACAATGATCAAGATTAAGGGGGAGAATGTTGGAATTAATCTTGATTGTTAAAAGGTGTTTGAATTGATGAACCAAGAAGTTGAAGGGTTAAATGGTTCATATATGGAAGTTGTAAAAATAAATGTAAAAGATAAAGATAATTCTTAGTGAATTAGAGATAATTGTGTGGTAATGTGTTTGAGTATTATTAGGAGTTAGAATTAGACTAGGATGCAAGTTAGTTGTAGTATAAATAGATTGGTAGGGTTAATGTTTTATTTGTGGTTTTGGTTATTTTAATAAACGTGACTTAGTGTCCAACGTTATCTCTCGTTCTTTTTTTTTGTGTACGAGTTCTTTGTGAACGTGATCGATCCAACTGGGCCAACAATTGGTATCAGAGCCAGGTTCGAGTCCTAGATCAAGAGACGAATACCGAGAGCAGCGAATAATTTATCAAAGCCACCAAGAATTCTTTGTGAATGTCGTGAAGTTCAAAGCGATATGAGTAGCAATTAATTGGTTCGTTTCTAAGTGAAACTATTGATTATATATCTGGATTGTTATTGTTCAAAAAATAGATTTAGATTGTTTCCGTGTGAAATTGTATTTATCCAAGGGTGTTGTGATTGCCACAAAGAAGAATAAAAAAAAGTTAGGAGATTATTGGACGTCACGGTGGAATTAAAAGGAAAAAAGAAGGAACTTGATATAGCGAATAATAATAAAGGAGACAAGCATTGGTTTTTTTTTCTTCTAGCAAAAGTCAACCTAAGAATTTAAGTAGTAGGATTCTGTTCTTTGTGAACAAAGAAGAGAGGTTCTGTGTGAGCCGAAGACGACCAAGGAAAGGGGACGGTTCTACGTGTGATCGTGTTTGTGATCGGATTCTGTGTGAAGGGCGATCAGGTTCTGTGTGTGACCAGAAGATAAACGGATAGTCTGTGTGAAGTCGGGCGTTAGCCGGAATTCTTAGTGAAACCGGAGAGGAGTTCTAGGTGAACCAAAATATGTGTGATCAAAGAAAAAGATACCAAGCTGTGTGGAAGGTGATCAAGAAAAGAACTGTGTGTTCGTTGAAGTTCTAGGTGAACTAAGAAGAAAGAAAAGTCGATCGAAATCCTTAGTGGAACTGTGTGAAATCGATCAAGAGAAGTCTTCGTGACGAGTTGAATCTAAGTGATTTAAAATAGAGAATCTGTGTGATTCAAGAGGGTGATTGAGTCTGTGTGACAAAGGTGTTAGTACCAATGTGTGTTTGTGTTAATTGTAGAAGAAAAGATGAAAATCATGATGATGAACGAGATAGGATTGCCAAGATCAAGTGGACCGGTTAAAGATAATGGTCTGTGTGACCGAGGGGTAGATTGGACGAAAGGAGGAAAGGTAAACGGTCCAAATTTAGAAGTGAGTAAATTACGAGTGTTACATGGAATTCAAGATGTTGGAGGTACAATGATCAAGATTAAGGGGGAGAATGTTGGAATTAATCTTGATTGTTAAAAGGTGTTTGAATTGATGAACCAAGAAGTTGAAGGGTTAAATGGTTCATATATGGAAGTTGTAAAAATAAATGTAAAAGATAAAGATAATTCTTAGTGAATTAGAGATAATTGTGTGGTAATGTGTTTGAGTATTATTAGGAGTTAGAATTAGACTAGGATGCAAGTTAGTTGTAGTATAAATAGATTGGTAGGGTTAATGTTTTATTTGTGGTTTTGGTTATTTTAATAAACGTGACTTAGTGTCCAACGTTATCTCTCGTTCTTTTTTTTTGTGTACGAGTTCTTTGTGAACGTGATCGATCCAACTGGGCCAACAATTGGTATCAGAGCCAGGTTCGAGTCCTAGATCAAGAGACGAATACCGAGAGCAGCGAATAATTTATCAAAGCCACCAAGAATTCTTTGTGAATGTCGTGAAGTTCAAAGCGATATGAGTAGCAATTAATTGGTTCGTTTCTAAGTGAAACTATTGATTATATATCTGGATTGTTATTGTTCAAAAAATAGATTTAGATTGTTTCCGTGTGAAATTGTATTTATCCAAGGGTGTTGTGATTGCCACAAAGAAGAATAAAAAAAAGTTAGGAGATTATTGGACGTCACGGTGGAATTAAAAGGAAAAAAGAAGGAACTTGATATAGCGAATAATAATAAAGGAGACAAGCATTGGTTTTTTTTTCTTCTAGCAAAAGTCAACCTAAGAATTCAAGTAGTAGGATTCTGTTCTTTGTGAACAAAGAAGAGAGGTTCTGTGTGAGCCGAAGACGAACAAGGAAAGGGGACGGTTCTACGTGTGATCGTGTTTGTGATCGGATTCTGTGTGAAGGGCGATCAGGTTCTGTGTGTGACCAGAAGATAAACGGATAGTCTGTGTGAAGTCGGGCGTTAACCGGAATTCTTAGTGAAACCGGAGAGGAGTTCTAGGTGAACCAAAATATGTGTGATCAAAGAAAAAGATACCAAGCTGTGTGGAAGGTGATCAAGAAAAGAACTGTGTGTTCGTTGAAGTTCTAGGTGAACTAAGAAGAAAGAAAAGTCGATCGAAATCCTTAGTGGAACTGTGTGAAATCGATCAAGAGAAGTCTTCGTGACGAGTTGAATCTAAGTGATTTAAAATAGAGAATCTGTGTGATTCAAGAGGGTGATTGAGTCTGTGTGACAAAGGTGTTAGTACCAATGTGTGTTTGTGTTAATTGTAGAAGAAAAGATGAAAATCATGATGATGAACGAGATAGGATTGCCAAGATCAAGTGGACCGGTTAAAGATAATGGTCTGTGTGACCGAGGGGTAGATTGGACGAAAGGAGGAAAGGTAAACGGTCCAAATTTAGAAGTGAGTAAATTACGAGTGTTACATGGAATTCAAGATCTTGGAGGTACAATGATCAAGATTAAGGGGGAGAATGTTGGAATTAATCTTGATTGTTAAAAGGTGTTTGAATTGATGAACCAAGAAGTTGAAGGGTTAAATGGTTCATATATGGAAGTTGTAAAAATAAATGTAAAAGATAAAGATAATTCTTAGTGAATTAGAGATAATTGTGTGGTAATGTGTTTGAGTATTATTAGGAGTTAGAATTAGACTAGGATGCAAGTTAGTTGTAGTATAAATAGATTGGTAGGGTTAATGTTTTATTTGTGGTTTTGGTTATTTTAATAAACGTGACTTAGTGTCCAACGTTATCTCTCGTTCTTTTTTTTTGTGTACGAGTTCTTTGTGAACGTGATCGATCCAATTGGGCCAACAAATATAAGGTCAACAAGAATTAACATTAATAGCTTGGGCTCCAAGAGTGCACTAACAGAATTGAGAAGGGGGGGGGGGGGGGGGGGGGGTGTGGCGACAAGTTATAGGGCACTGGGTGCCACGCATAACAAAGGGACATGCATATTTTTATTGGGGGAACCATTCGAACAGAGGACGATAGTTTTTTGACGGTTGAGGAGGTTGGATGCACAAAGAGGAAGAAGGTGCACGTGAATAAAGACAAGAGCGGCTAATCATGTGATCATTTTTGGGTGTATGGTTTGCTTAGGTTAAACACAAACATTGTTTGATTTAGTTTTTTTTGGATTGTTTTCTTATTGACGCTTTGAAAACACTCGTGGTTCTATTAATTTAAAAGAATCGTTTATGTTTTAAATATTTGTCTATGGCCATTCACATTCGGTTTTCTTGTATCGTGAGCAGTTTGGCAATTAGGGGGTATTTGGCATTTATGATTTGGTAATTAGATTGTACATGTTAGTATTAAAAACTTGTGTCTAATTATCACTTTGATTAACTACATACAAGACCATGTCTATGTGGTTTCTAGCTAATTAAACAAGTTTGTGTGGAATCTTAAACCTGAAACCTGGAGATTGATCATCTTTTTTTTTTTTTGAAAATTGACTTTCATTAAAACAAGCACCACCGACCCCTATCCCCAAGGCGGAGATAGACGGCGAAAGCCAAAAACAACATATACAATCACGTTACATCAAAACGACACCATTGGTTCCAATCCACTACCCCTAGCTTGGATCTATATTTAAACCAAAGAAAACCAAAAGATTTAACATCCATAACTATCTCCGCTATCTTTGTGTCCCTGCCCGAGAAAATCTTGTCATTCCTAGCACGCCAAATCCTCCAACAAGCAATAATAACAATACCATGCACAATCGAACTCTTGGTTCCCGAAAGCCCACTCGCTTTATGAAGATCTACCAAGTCGTTAACATGAAAAACAAAAGGTCTAGGAATCTTGCACCACGACGCTATAGCTTCCCACACTCCCGACGAGATGAAACAACCGGTCAACAAGTGCTCAATCGTTTCGCCACCACCATCACAAAACACGCACCTTTGATCCCCGCAAGGAATATGCCTCCTCACTAAAGCTTCCTTTGTAGGCAACCGATCCAAAACCGCCCTCCACATGAAAATATTGCACTTTTTTGGAACCCACCCGCTCCATTGAAAATCAGCCTCCCCGGCCCCTTCCAAGTCCTGGCGCATCCATTTCTTAATCGAGGAAACAACAAAGTCTTTACTATTGCCAACCGCCCACGACCATTTGTCTTCTTGATCCGTCAATTCAACCGTATCAAGCATTTGCTCCAACTCAGACTTCTCACGCAGCTCCTGCTGAGAACTAGGAGCTCTAAGCCACTCCCAAACAATACGACGAGAAGATCCTTGTATATTGTTTTTGAACCTAATCTAAGTTTTGTTTTCGTTGTTTTAGTAAACCAGTCAAATCCAAAATCTGTTTAATCTACTTTAGTTATTTTAGTTTAAATAATCAATCAAAAAGTGTAATACTAACCACATGCTCCTCGTGGATTCGATACTTGAATTACCCTAGCTACCTAGGTTATTTAGGTTTTTGCATGACCCCAACGACAGGTCATTACTGAGGGCCCGTAATTTATTTATTTTAAGCCCATTAAACACTAAAACTCATTTTGAATTAAGTCTATTACTCTTTTACACATCAATACCCAATAGTAAAGTTTAAACCCAACGAATGTTTAAAATTACACCAAATAAAAGTTACCCAATTTAAAATTGGCCCAATAGAGGTCCGTCATTTTCTACTCAACCAAGGCTTAAAACTTTTTTAGGATTCACCGGGATGACCTTATTTATGATGTTAATCAACATCAACCTTTATCATGTTGTCAGATACATTTTCTTAATTCTCCATATAAAACCTCAACTTCACTATGATCTATGAACTACATCAACATATAATCAAATTTATAAATCATAAAAGATACATGTTTGGTAATTTTCTTAGTTCTATCGTTGTTTGATGGATCCGAACAATAAGAAATGGAAAACACACATGTGATGCAATGATAAAGAAGCATACAAAATGGAGTACACAAACACATGACACAAGGATTAATAGCACCAAACTAATAAGACTACTTATCCTCATCACTGTCTCTTTTCTGCATATACTCATCGAAACGATCAACTGGGTACAAATCAATAGCGGATACAGAGGAATCAGTGTATGGGAATGACACTTCCTCTGTTTGGATCTCACTGGTATTCTCAAATTGCTTCGTTTTCTTGTGAACCATTTCAGTTGAGGCACTTTGTCCAACAATGAATTCTTGAGGAACTATTCTTCCTTCGAGCATGCTGACCACTGATGACATTGCAGGCCTATCGTTTGGAGATATTGCAGTGCACGCTAAAGCTATGTTTATAACTACCGCCATCTCTTGGACATCATATACTGAATCCAGCCTTGGGTCAGCTAACTCCATCAAATCACCCGTAGTTTTCAAAGCGATGGCCTAATGAAAGAGGCAGAAGGAATATGGAAAATTATGAATAATGCAAACTTAGGGTGTGAATTTCTAAAATGAATACAATTAGCTAAATGGGTCATGTTTGGGTTAGCATAGCAGGTTTCCTTCAATTTGGATTGACACCGCAAACACATTCAGTTAAATAGGTTGTGTTCGTGTTGACCTGTTTATTTTTAAAAATAAATTATATTTTATATAATGACATATATTTATTGAGTGATTTATATCAAAATTTTAATGATAAAAAAAGAAATTAGCATTATGTTTTATAGTTGAAAAGTAATTCTTTTATATATGTTTGTATTTTTTGTTGCAAATTGTAATTTTCTAGTTTTGATTTAGAAAAAATAAAATAAAACAGAATAAAAAGTTTAGGTTAATTAAATGGGTGATGTTTGTATCAACCCGAAAAAAATTGTGTCATGTTCATGTTCGACCCATCAATCCGTTAACATGACCCGTTTAAAACCCATGACCCATATGCAAACTTATATGATGAAAAAAAGTTCATGTTAGTTACCCGATCAAGAAGAATAAAATGATTCTCCTTTAGCCTGTCAATAGTATTAGCCGTCCCACTTACAATCTCTAGGAGAACAATTCCATAGCTGTAGACATCTGCTTTATCCGTGAGGTAACCACGCAATGCATACTCAGGAGCCATATATCCACTAAAATTTGTAACGAAAAGAGTATGTTTAAACATATTTTTGGATTTTCTAAATATTTAATAGAATTCTAAAAATAATTAGCCACTCACTAAGTTCCTGCAACGCGTGTGCTTATATGGGTGTCATCCTCTTCATCAAGCTTAGCCAAACCGAAATCTGAAATTTTGGCATCCAAATTCTTATCAAGCAGGACATTAGTCGCTTTGATGTCTCTGTGCACAATCTTCAATCTTGATTCTTCATGTAGAAAAGCCAAACCTCGCGCTATACCAATACAAATCCTGTATCTTGTTGGCCAATCAAGTTCCAACTGCCATTCTTCGGGCCCTTCAACCCACAAGGTAAAAATAATTAAAAACTAAGAATGAATAATCAAGTGGTTTTATATGAATACAGAGAGAAACTTTTACCAAATAATGCACGGGCAAGACAGTTATTTTCCATGTACTCATATGCAAGCAACAACTGGTTTCCTTCGATACAACATCCATGCAATTTCACAAGATGCTTGTGTTGCAAGGCAGAAATCATGCCCAACTCATTCAAGAACTCCCTATTTCCTTGTCTTGATTTGGAAGAAAGTTGTTTCACGGCTATTAAGGTTCCATCCGGCAATATTCCCTACATTAGAACATAATTTATAGTTTCCAACATAGTACAAACCATGTTTGATATTGTACGTAATCAAGAGAGTAGTATTAATATTACCTTGTAAACAGGGCCAAAACCACCTTCTCCAATCTTATTAGCAACATCAAAATTGTTTGTTGCAGCTTTAATTTGCCTCAATGTAAACTGGGTGTTAAGCTCAAAGCCACTTAAATCTGATGAGCAAAAAATTGTGTTTTATCTTAAAACAGTCAAATAGAAAACTTTAGCTAATAGGGGTATGGGTCAAACGGGTCGATTTTCGCCCAAATATATTTTTATGCATACAACACTGTAAATTATTTACTCAAAGTTAAATAGAGATTTTAATGATACTATTTTGTTTTGTGTTTTTTTTACATCTGAATCATTGTTACTGTATTATTTGTTTAAAAGACTTGAACTAACAAAAGTGTCTACAGGTCAACCCAACCCAACCAAATCTTGACCGTTTCAACCCCAATCTTGCCACCTCTAGAAAAACCAGCTTGGTACATATATACCTAGTCCACTTGAATCTCTACGTCGTAAATAACCTAACCACCATAAAACTCCAAGAATTAGGACAATGCTGAAAACTGCTCCAACCACAATTCCGGCTACAACACCTCCAGACACACCGTTTCCCTTTTCTTTCGCACGTGGAACCGGATAATCTGCGTAATTAAAATCAAAGAATGAAAAAAGTAGAGTTAGAACTTAGAAGTATAATTAAACAATATAGATCGTTCAATAACAAACTACCATCATTGTCACAAGTAGTACAGTCAACTCAAAATGACGAACACCATATCAATCCAAAATACCTAGTAAGTAAATAATATAGCTTACTTGGATCCACAGAAATAGCCGAAATAAGAGGTCCGTATGTTCCTCTGGTTGGGACATTTATTGTTCCTTTTCCAGCCCAATAAAGTCGGATTTCTAAAGAACTTGTAACATTTACGGTATAAGTTGTCACAATAGCTTTTCCAACCCCACCTGCCCTATCACTGATGTCAAAGTCCTTCTCCACCAGCATACCCTAACACAGTACCAACCATTAATATTCGAAAACTGGTTCATCGATCAGAAGGCATGAAGCTAGAATGAAAGAATGAACGAATTCCATATATTATAATTTTTATATAATATTATTCTTTAAGAACTTACCTGAATGTAGATATCAAACACACGCCTACCAAGGCTGCTAAACTTTGTATCATCAGTAAAAGCAATCTCGGCAAAGTGAAGGCTGACATTGTAGCTTCCATTACGCATGCAGAAACCGTAATAAGTCAATGATATGGCTGAGGTCCGTGCATTCATGTACAATTCAGAATTGTTCATTGGGACCTCAGAACTACTTGTCAAAATATAACTGTCAGGCTGGTCATCATCCAAGAAGTGACCAGTATTGCTAAATCCCCACCGATTATCAGTTGAAGAGAAATGTGAAGCACCACCTGAGAGAAAGTCACCTTCATATTCCTTATTCCCAACTGACACTCCGTTTCCACCGCAGTTAATATACAATGAGGTTGAAGCTGATCCAAAAACAGTGTCTAGTTAGATGCGGATTATAAATCCATCGAGAACTCAACACGTTCCATTGCTTATGTGTTTCTTGTATTATAGTCCACATTAGCTACCTTTTTACAAAGTAAATTGATATCACCTACATTATACATATTTTATGCATATACGATGATTTTGAACTGCTCTGTTTAGTATTTGTCCTTGATGGTGAACACCAATAATTTGTTCATGAATGTTTAACTTTAATCCAGTAAATATTTGTGGGCATGTGTCTTGAGGCCATAACTAATATTTTTGAACTGCTTAATCTAACCATCTAGAGACTAGAGTCTAGTGGGAGTGAATTCTAAGTCGATACATTTCTCTTTAATTGGCCAAAACTTCATGATAAGGTATGCTTGCCTATAAACGTATAATAGTTTATCGTTGCAAGGTAGTTCCCATCAATTAGAGCCTTAGAGGGATATTACACAAAATAATAGACAGTCATGTAGTGTGTATTGTACCATAAGGAACTATCACTAACTGATTTCGTGTGTTGTTTATGACATTAATGAGAGTTATCATAATTATAAAGAGGACATGAATCACAATAAACATTTAACCAAATTTCATAAAAATATGAGAAAGACTGTGTAATTTTAACTTACATGTACGACAAACGTTGTTCCCCAAGCATGAGACCTCCTTACTGGTAAAATAGGACAAACAAGAACGTATGTCACAAAGAACTGAACACCAACGTATTCTTATCTAGAAAAATAATTTATGGCAGGTAAACTTACGAAACATTATCCGTTGAATAGGAAGCAAACAAGTTTCTACAGGAAACAACAAAAACAACATGCTTTAGCTAAAAGAGTTTCGAAATGATGGTTTTGAGAAAGGGAAAACTGATCTTACTTTTCCCGAATCTGACACCTAAAGTCACTTGAGTTTTGAGATGTGAAATTGTTGTATGATAGATCACTGCAAGAAAAATCCAATTTCAGTTATTTTACTTCTTTTACAGGTGTCATAGTAAATAAACTTACATAACATCTCCTGAAGTGAGCATCCAATCAGGTACGATTCCAGATAGCAAGTTTCCAGTAAGATAGCTAAATAATTAAAATGAGATTTTTCATAACAAGGCGACTTGGAATTATACAGAAATTAGATGGTTTGATCTGTTGCACAAATTAACTATTCAAAAGTATTGTATCAAAATTTAAGTACATTAGATGCCTGCCTAATGAAAACCAGAAATGTGACAATAGATTAAAATGAGATGATGCTTACATGTAGTCGGTTTTCCTTAGATCAGCAAACCCGTCAGGAATGGTACCATTAAGCTTGTTAAAGCTAAAGTCTCTGAAGTAGCAACGTTAACAATGAGTGTATGAAATATGATAATATATATTGTAACTAATAGATAATCATCATCATCATACTCACTTAATCCCACCTATAGCAAAGCTAAGGTAGGGTCTGAGGAGGGTAAGATGTAGACAGCCTTACCTTTACCCCTAAGAATAGAGAGGTTGTTTCCAGTGAGATCCCCGGCTCGATGTGGTTTGGTATCAAGCCTAGGACATAAGGGACAGAACACTTAGCAATTGGGACAAACCCGATCGGTGCATGTACCTATTTGTCTTTTGGCTATCAACACCACCACATGATGCATGATTAACCGTCCGTCGTTTTTAACGTTATTTTCACGAAATTAGTAAAATAACGTTAAAACTAGTGCAACTTTACTATTGCCCCCGAGGGCCACACATATATATATATATATATATATATATTATATGCGCACACCGTAATAGGGTACATGGTATAAGGGAATATAATATTCCATCCCAATTACATGCCTCATATCTCTCCTAAGTCAAGGCTCAATCACCTTAATTATAATTTAAATCTCAATCAATCAATTCTCTTGTATATAGGCATAATTACCTCCTGTACATTTAACTCCTTTCATTTGTATTGGCCTATATAAAGGCATATGTTGTAATTGTAGAAACACACGAATATACAATAAACATTCTCCAATTATATGGTAATCAGAGCCAATCCTCTCCTTTGAGATTTCTTTTTTTCGATCCTCCTTCACAGTACACTTCAAACCTGCAACAATGTCAACCTCCACCACCAACATCATCGAACTCTCCACGCACACCCATTTCCCAATCAAATTAACCACAAACAACTTCCCTTCATGGAGAAAACAGGTCCTATCCACTCTACGGGGCCTCGCACTTGAACAATTCGTTGATGGTTTATCCGACCCACCACTGAAAGTACTTGATGGAAAACCAAATGCTGAATATCGTGACTGGTATCGCCAAGACCAGATTTTGCTCGGGGCGCTGCTCGGAAGCTGCTCCGATACTATTCAGCCACTCGTCTCCTCAGCCGATACCGCACGACAACTCTTCCAGCGCCTCTCCGAGAGCTATGCTAGCGTCTCGCGTTCTCGCATCATCTCGCTCCGCACCAAACTATCCACCACCAACAAAGGCTCCCGACCCGTAGCTTAATATCTCAATGAGATGAAATCCATTGCGGATGAACTGAAAACCTGTTGACGATGATGATCTCACAGCCCACATTCTTGCACACCTTGGTGAAGACTATAAAGAAATCACTGCAGCAATCAAGACGATACATACTTCTATTACTTTTTCGGATCTCTATGAGAAACTCATTGACCATGAGCGATCTCTCTTGGAGTCCAAACCTGCTCCGATTCTTACTACTGTTAACACAGCCCAAAGACAAGGCCCGCGCAACCAATACCGACCCAATACTGCTGCCCGGTTTTCCAATCGGCCACCTGCCTCTGGGCAGCGACAACTCACAACAGCCAATCACAATGGCTCGACCAACAATTATCGCACTAACCGTAACAATTTATTTTGTCAGTTTTGCAGCATTCCAGGACATGATACCAAGGACTGTCGTAAGTTTGCAAGGTTTCTACAAAACAATAACCTTGCCTTGCCTACTTCAGCTACAAACTCCACAATCAACTCTACCATGGCGTCCTCGTCCTCTTCTCTAATGTTTGACAGCGGTGCATCCGACCACGCCACCCCCGACCAGACCTTTGTGCACCATCTCTCTGAATATGGCGGGCCTGATGCGATCATTCTAGGAAATGGTAATACTCTCACTATCACTCATACCGGTCACGGTTCCATTCCAACTCCCACTCGTTCACTTAAATTACCTAATATTTTCCTTGTTCCCAAGTTACGTAATCATCTTATTTCCGTAGCAAAACTTTGCAAGACTAATCACGTTTCTGTTGAATTTTTTCCGTTTCATTTCTTTGTAAAGGACCTTCGCACGGGGGCGCGACTCATGAGGGGAGTCAACATTAACGATGTCTACTATGCGACACCAAACTCTTGCCATCCGATGCAAGTCAATTCAGCAACCAAGTCTTCTAGTTCTCTCCTTTCATGGCATCACAAGCTTGGACATCCATCCATTAAAGTTCTAAAAAATTTACTAAATAAGTTAGGCTTTGAATACAATAACTTGTCCAACGACTTATTTCATTGTGATGCTTGCAAAATTAATAAAAGCCATAAACAACCTTTTGGTGAAAATTCATTTCGAGCAACTAAACCTCTTGAATTGGTCTATTCGGATGTTTGGGGTCCCGTCCAACTCTCAAATGACGGTTTCAAATACTATGTTATTTTTGTTGATTTCTACACAAAATATACGTGGTTATACCCTACAAAAAGAAAATCGGACGTCTCCATCTTATTTCCACAATTTAAAGCTCTTGTTGAAAATTTTTTTCATACTCCTTTGGTGTCCCTTTTCTCGGACAATGGGGGCGAATCATTGGTCTCCTTCCCTTCCTTCAAAAGCATGGAATTTCTCATTTTACAACTCCGCCACATACTCCAGAACAAAATGGAGTGGCCGAACGACGCCATCGACACATAGTCGAAACCGGGTTATCCCTTTTGCACCATGCGAATCTTCCCCTAACCTTTTGGTCTCACGCATTTCAAATTTCCGTCCATCTAATTAATCGTCTTCCAACACCAATTCTTGACTACCTGTCACCATTTGAAAAGTTGTATAAAACACCTCCCGCTTACAATAAACTTAAGCCGTTTGGTTGCTTGTGCTTCCCATGGCTTCGTCCATATGCCAACTCCAAACTACACCCTCGGTCCGCCAAGTGCATTTTCCTTGGGTACTCGTCTTCTAAATCCGCCTATAAATGCTATGATCCTACCACTCATCGCCTTTATCACTCTCTTCACGTAGAGTTCATTGATCACATATTCCCATTCACATCACATGGACCAAACCCAATTCCCTTACCCACTGTTGATTCCTTCATGCCTCAACCTCCAACTCATAAACCTTGCACCTTATCGCCCTCAACTCATCCTAAGCATTCTACACATTTGCCTCACCCTACACTCATTTCCACCTCCCCTGATCAGTTATCACCTAATCACCCTTCTCCTCCTCAAGTACCAACACCACAAAATCATTCCACTTCAGCTCCCACCGCACCCAACCCACCCACTGAACCCACGCCTAGCCCTACACCTACAACCGAATCCACCCAACCCACTACCTCACCAACCCATCCTTCACCTTCATCAGCCTACCAACCTGACTCATCTTCAACTCCCTCCACTCCTAATGAACATCACTCTACACCTTCTCACCATGAAACAGATACAAATTCCTCTACCCACACTTCAACCGCACCCACCTCTACTCCGGCTCCTGAACAAGCTCGCCCATCCCGAACCCGAAAACCAAATCCCAAATACTACAATCCCAACCTTCTAAACCACACCACCCTACATCCTTTACCGCCCACCATTGAACCCACTACTTATACGCAAGCATCGAAGGATCCACAATGGAGACGTGCTATGGACTCTGAGTTTAACGCTCTCCTACACAATCAAACATGGGAACTAGTTCCACCTACTTCCCATGAACCAATTGGTTGCAAATGGATCTTTAGAATCAAACGCAATCCTGATGGCTCCATTGCCAAATACAAAGCTCGTCTAGTGGCTAAGGGTTTTCTTCAACAACACGGGAAGGACTACTTTGACACCTTCAGCCCGGTTACAAAACCAATCACTATTCGAACAATCCTTTCCATAGCCCTCTCTAAAAATTGGCCTTTGCGTCAACTCGATGTTAATAACGCCTTCCTTCATGGCACACTACATGAAGACGTATTTATGACTCAACCACCAGGCTACGAGGATCCTCGTTACCCACAACACATATGCAAACTTAAAAAATCTCTATACGGGCTAAAACAAGCTCCTCGTGCCTGGTACAATGAGCTCACTCAATTTCTCACTCGCTTTGGATTTCGGAAATCCCAAGCCGATGCCTCACTTTTCATCTACCAACATCAAAATATCACGTGTTATTTTATGGTTTATGTTGACGATATTGTTCTAACGGGAAATGACACCAACTTTCTTAATCACTTAATTCAAGCCTTAGGTACCAAGTTCTCCATTAAGGACCTTGGCATGCTACATCACTTCCTCGGTGTAGAAGTTATTCCTACACCAACCGGACTATTCTTGTCTCAACACCGTTACATCCAAGACCTTTTGGAACAATTTCACATGGACGGTGCAAAAGATGTCACTACTCCCCTAAGTGCTACCGAACCATTAACCGTTTCTGATCCTTCTCCTTCGGTGGATGCCACACCGTACAGGAAACTCGTGGGAACCTTACAATATCTATCTTTCACCCGCCCCGATATCTCCTTTGCGATCAACAAATTATCTCAATTCATGCACAACCCACGCCAAACACATTGGCAAGCTCTTAAACGTGTCCTTCGTTACCTTAAAGGAACCATTCATCATGGACTCTTCCTAAATCGCAACTCCTCTCTTAATCTCTCGGCCTTCTCTGACTCGGATTGGGGTGGTGTACATGATTCTGGTCGGTCTACTACAGCCTATATTCTCTACTTAGGGACAAATATTATTTCATGGAAATCCGCTCGCCAAAAGTCGGTCTCTCGGTCATCCACTGAAGCAGAATATAAGGCCTTAGCAAATGCATCCGCCGAACTCACATGGACTAAACACTTATTACAAGATCTTGGAATCTCATCAACAGTTACACCAACTCTATATTGTGACAATACAGGCGCTACATACCTATGTGCAAATCCGGTCTACCATTCTCGCATGAAGCATGTGGCACTTGACTACCACTTTGTACGAGAACAAGTCTCAGCTGGAAAACTACGTGTCCTTCACATCAACTCACAGGATCAACTAGCAGATATGCTTACTAAACCTTTGACGAGAGCCCCATTTTTACGTAATCGGTCCAAGATTGGTGTATCCGATGGATCCTCCATCTTGCGGGGGCGTATAAGGGAATAGAATATTCCATCCCAATTACATGCCTCAAATCTCTCCTAAGTCAAGGCTCAATCACCTTAATTATAATTTAAATCTCAATCAATCAATTCTCTTGTATATAGGCATAATTACCTCCTGTACATTTAACTCCTTTCATTTGTATTGGCCTATATAAAGGCATATGTTGTAATTGTAGAAACACACGAATATACAATAAACATTCTCCAATTATACATGGTAGATTAAAATTAACTAACAAATATGTTGTGTGTTTGCTAAAAAGCTTTTTACCTATAATTTACACATACTTAAACTGATGAGGACCTGATCTAATACAATAGTAGACTAATTCTTATTTATACAATCAGATAAAGGCGATGATTGAGAATGATGAAAGAGATCGAGGGACGAGTATAACGCATAGGCTTAGAAGCGAGACTCAAATAACTCACAACATACAGGTTTAAGAAAATGTTTGTAATATATTAGTGTTTTATAACTCACATTGTCAAAGTTCAATAAAAATTCATAAGCTAATTGCCTTAGCTTATATATGTATTAACTAACTCCGGTCGAAGCTCTTAAGAATCACTGTAATCTTGTTTAACTTAAATGTATACACAAGATACATAACATCCCCTTTAAAGAAAAGCTTTGAACAAACAAGAAGAATGGTTATAAAATAATTTTAATAAACTTCTTCTTGATTTCTAATCCATTTTGTGGCCACCCATTTCTGGCCTTTGATTACAGCACGCCCCCCATGAAGCGAACTCTGCATTGGCAACCACTAAACATTATTACATATATAGCTCCCACAAAGAAAGAAAGAAAGAAAGAATAGAATGTCAAACACTTGCAATATAATTACATCTAATGAAATGATGAACTTACTTGGTCAATGCTACCATTTGGGTATAATGAATAGAACAAAAGCCCGTCACCTTTTCGCGGCTTTACTTTCAAACCATTACACTTTCTGTAATCATGATTTGCACCCATACTTTCACCGTTCTGAAACTCATATAGTAGTAATATGCAAAAATATATAAGAAACCGATTAAGTTATATCTATACCCAGTCAATACAGTTTTTTTTTTAATTTTTAGGTGGTCTTGAGAGTTTTACATTAAATTTTTAAACCTGTTTTGATTACAGGCGATCTACTAGTTAACCTAGCGGGGCAGCGGGTGTAAATAATGTTTATGTTGAAAAGCCAATACAGGTCAACATTCAATTAATTGATTTTGATTTTGGAATATTAGGCTTGAATGTTTGATTTAAACATAGAAAGAGAAATTGTTGGAAACTTTGATTCGAAATTAGTAATTGATGAATTTAAAGACCTTAAAGGTCGTCGAGTTGAGTTGCAATTTTTCTTCCTTTGTCATTATGTGTAAGAACCTGATGTATTTTGAGATTTATGGTATTTATTTGGTTCAAAATTTTGATTTTTCATGTGTAGTATTTTTGGCCCCTCAACTTTAATTGTTCAAGTTCCGCCACTGCACAAAATATTAAAAAGTTCAATACAAACTTACCTCTAATGGAAATGCGGTTTCACCACCTTCCTCAACATCAGATAAATACAATAAGAAAGACGCCAACTGCAAGGAAGCCATAATCAGTTATCATTGCGACATTTTAAAACCTTACAACAACCAAGGTTCAATAAGTCATGTACCCGTTGGCTCGTCTGTGGACCGTACAGACTAGGATTAAAAGCATCATAATGTTGAATATACCTCTGCCCAATCTCATACCTTAAAACATTGAATGGCTAGAAAAAAACAACATTCTTGAATCAAACACTAACCGGTACTAAATGTGTCCAATAAATGTGAAACTTTACACATGTAGAGTTGTCACCCTTACTTCTTTTATTAATCTAAATACACATGTTATACCAAGCTCATAAGTTTTTTGATCGATTATAGTTAAAGAGCTGAATACCTCTCCGTAAATTCTAGGGATCATCGTAGCCCTTTCAATCTTCTTCTCAATGAGATCTAAGGTACCCGTTTGGTCATGATATGCACTTAAAAACGTGCCGGAACTGGTTCATTGACAAACAAAGAATAAGAATAAAACTAGATTAATATATTTGTATTTGGCATCTAACATGTTATATGAATACCTTGTTCTGACTCCCTTAGTACTTTCATCTGATTCTCCCTCGCGTAAAGCCAAGGTTGAAGGCACAAGTTGACCCTTTGCCATCTTGATTATGGTTTCACATTGTTGAGCTGTTGCAAAACCCGGAAAGTATTGTACTCGAGGCTTCCTGCTTAATACCTAATAAAAACGTCAATCACACAAATCATAATTTAACCATCAAACTTTGCCCAAAACATGGTGTTTTTTTTAATTTATATATCATATATATTAAATGTAGTAATTTGGAAAGTAAAAAAAATATGTAATGTCTTTTTTATTTTAAGAACTTTAATCTATTATATTTTTACTCTATTTTTTATTTCTTTTATAAAATATACTTTAATTTATACAAACTATTTTACTAAGTATTTGTTTATAAAGAATTTAATTTTATTACTATTATAAGCATATCAATTTATATTAGGGTGAAAACAGATGTTTTTAAAGAATTTGACGAAATCTAATTTAAAAGCTTACTAATCGCGTCTAGGGGAGCGGATGATGGGTGTTAAGGTGTACCAGGGTAGTGCCCCATCCACTCTAATTTGACATTTGGCCCTTTATACTTTGGATGTGGATGGTCTAACTCGGGTGAGCTTGGTTTTGGTCAATAAAACAAGCAAAGTTGTAAAGGGTACCTGAAAAGGAATTGTGGTTAAGGCGTCATCACCGGAATTTCCTCGAGGCAACGGTTCATATTCTTTCTCGTTGAGTACCCTTAATTCATTTTCAACCTGCTAATCGTTTACTCACAATTATTAACTCACAGTCCTAGAAGACTTAATATTTTATTATTTAGAATAATAATAATCAACATCAGCAAGGGGTGTAAATGAGTCAAGTCCGAGCTTGACTAGGCTCGAGTTCAACTTGTTTCAAGCTTTATTTCCGAAGCTGTAGTTTTTCAAATTTGAGCCCGGCTTAAACATTTAGCTATTAATCAACCTATACACTTGTATAATTATTTTTCTATATTGTTTAGTATCAAAGCTTTATATAAAACAACTGTTATGATATGATTTTATATAATTAACTAACATATCAATATATGAATTATATAAATAAAAGATTTGTTTAGGCTCATGTGCTACCTCGAGCTCAATAAGTAAAACTCGAGCTTGGCCTCGTTTATTAACAAACTTATTTTTAGACTCATAATTCCCGATTTTGAGCAGCTCACAAGCAAGTTGGCTCATTTACATCCTTAAGAATCCTAAATACAGTTCCAGTCTTCCGGAATTTGAGGGACGAAAGATAGACCTGTTTATGAGATAACAGAGATGAACAGAAGAATCCCAAAAAGAAGACAAAGATGCATAAGATGCAAACAACAGGAAAACCAAGAGTAGACCAACCGCCTGTTTTGCCTCTAGACTTCATTTTTGCCGACAAAATGGAACTCAAAAGTGTTCAGTGAGTTGTGATGATTTGTGATCAATAATAATCATGGGAGGAGTGATCAAATGTAGAGTTAACAATGTTGAGATCATGAGTTCACGTGATGAAGAAATGAATCGGGGACGGATGAAAACATGCCAAAATTGTGAAAACGAAATATACTCTCCTTAAATTTGGATCATACTTCCGTATTAAAAAATGAAAAAATTAGGCAGACCTAAAGATACAACTAACCAAATACACATTTTACTGTTGTAAACATAAACTAGATAAGTTTATTCTATACTTATTATTATAGATCAAGTAGAAAAGTGTTAACGTAATGTGACGGGAAACAAACATACATCTGAGGGTGTGTATACTTTGGTTCAATTCACTTATTAGCCTCAATTGAAATCGAAACTGAAGTTATCGTTTAATCGATTTTATCAACAAATCGGTTAATTGGTTTAGTTTACTTGGTTAGCTTGTCGGTTTCAATTCGTTTTATTAAATTTTTGTTAACAACCAAAACCAAACTTTTGCTAGAATTTTTGCTTTAAAATATATAAAATGGATGTATAAAAGCTAATAATACATGAATATATGAATGGTTTGGTTCCGTTTGGATTAATTTCGGTTAACTAAGAGAACAAAAAAAAACCAATGGCTGATTTAAGTTAATTCATTTTCAATTGATTTGGGTTCAGTTTCGTATGTTTTTAGCTCGGTTTCAGTTAACGTTTCAGTTATTGCTTACTTCTAAATATTGTTAATCACGTAACACATCAACATTTTTAATTAAAGAGAATAAAATGTCATTTTTATTATGCAGTTTGGGTATTGAGGTATAAAAAATATGGTTGTTTAGAAATTATATTTTTTATAATTATGTATCCGATGCTTCATAACATATTATTGAATAGTTTACATGAGCTTTAACAGTAACATCCTATTGCTTGTTGCCACACTACGCTTGCCGCTAGCGTTACGAGAACCTTGGACCCGACCCGCGAGAACCTTAGACCCGAACCCTTTTAAATATATGGGTCGATTTCCGGTTCTAGATTTATATGAATTATCGGTTCCAGGCCGATTCGGTTCCAAACCCACGGTTCTAATATAATATAAGAGCCACAAGAACCTTTTGTATTTTAATTAGAACATAACTTATTAATAGATTGATAATAAAAATGATCCAATAGATATATTTTGTTAAATAAGAAAATTCTCTTTTTAGTCTTTTCACTATTCTTACTATGTGTTATTTTAATCGATTTCCTGTAATGTTAATGCAATATTAAAAAAGAATTATTTATAAGAATATCAATGTATTTTTCTTGAAATATTTTTTTGGCTTGATGTATATGCACAGATGCGATATATTATATAATATATATTATATCCAAATTTGAAGTAAATATTTATGCATGTCGCTTTGATGTGTGTGTATATGTGTGTTTGTATTTATAATGTATACATAACAGATTCACATAATGTTTTGGGTGATAAGAATGACAAAATTGTTACAAAAACATAAGTCAAAAAACGAAAAGTGACTTAAATAATGAAACTCGTGTGCTATTGTTAGAACCATATGGAGGAATTCTTTAACGAGCATGGTAAAAGAATAAGAATATATGTAATCCTTTAAAAGTGGCTATTATATTAAAAGGTTCTAGAGGGTCAGACTCTTTACCTGACCCATTAGAACCTTTAGGACCCGGAACCACATTGCATTTTAATGTTCGGTTCATGGTTCCTAATTTCAACTATAAAAGGGTATACGGTTCTCGTGGGTCTGGGTCGGGTCGGTTCCGGAGCCTTTGCACAGCCTTACTTGCCGCCAAGCCATCTCTGACTTTGGGGTTATCATTGATGGACTTTTCGTTCGTTTTTATTTTTATTTTGTTTTATGAGTTCTCCGATAGTTACTAACGACAGTGTGATATTGATGCTACGTGTCATAGTTTTACGCCCTTCTCGCAACGCAGGGGGGCTTAATACCAGTTATTATAAATAATAAAGTATTTGGAGTATATGGTAGCTATGTGTTATAAAGCCTCGTGCGAAAACCATGCATCTCCTATGAAGATGTGTGTTTGTTACAAAAAGAAAGGAAGGTGTGGGAAAGTGATCGACAACTTATAATGTTATTAAATGTTGTTTACCAATTATCTATATCTATATCTATATCTATACTTCTATATAATACATTCTAGATGTCCTTAAAGGTAATTTCACATCAATTTTAAGATGCCATATGAAAAGCCTCTTTACAAATCTTTATATTTTTATCATTTCCTTCCCTTTTTGCCCTTATGTATCTATGTTTTTCTATATAACTAGTGGGAATGCCCGAGCGTTGCGGCGGTTGTCCCAACTAATATTAAAATCATCTTTGATATATCTTACGAACCACAATCCATTTCGGGTTTCTAACATTTTATTGCGGTAAGCATGTCACAGCTATTGTATTATCAACTAATACATTCATTGTATTACAAAATACAATAATCAATATACTAAAACACATAAACGCCTACCCATGTGAATAGAGCTCATAAATGATAGCCAATGATGGTAAAAATAACACCAAAGTGAATCAACATAAAAAATTGCAGTGTTTATGATTGTTGAATTTGTATTTTGATTTTTGGCCCAAGTTTCATAGATTGAATGGTTATGAACAAAGGAGTATATACAAAAAATTCCTTGTGTCAGACACCAAAGGGATTATTACAAGTATAGATTGCCTTAAACATATCCAAATAATATATCTGCTTTAGAGAAAGCTTGTACCAAAATAAACATTTAAAGTTAATGACCAAAATGGAATCATGTAATGTCAAACGAGTTTAAAAGGCCAAATGTATGGACTAAAACGGCACCTTTGCCATCTTTTATGCGCCGGTTAATTAGACGCCATCTCCTAGACCCTAGTACATCCCGTACGTGTACAATGATATACAAGAGGAAATATTTTTTTACTGTAGTTTGCATTATTGACATTGCATAAGAAACATACTTTTCAAAGTGTTCTATAATCGCAAGTGCCAACATCACCAAAGCATGAATAAATTGAAGTAGGGTTTGGGTATACATTAATGATCTTTCGGTAGTATTAAATGCATGTACATACCTTCAGCAATGGGTTTATGTTAATGTTGATAAAGTTTTACTCTTTTTTATGATCTATGAACTACATCAACACATGTACGATCAAATTTATGAACCATAAAACATACATGTTTGGTAATTTTCTTAGTTCTATCGTTGTTTGACAGATCCGAACAATAAGAAATGGAAAACACACGTGTGATGCAATGATAAAGAAGCATACAAAACGGAGTACACAAACATATGACACAAGGATTAATAGCACCAAAATTAATAAGGCTACTTATCCTCATCACTGTCTCTTTTCTGCATATACTCATCGAAACGATCGACTGGGTACAGATCAATAGCGGATACAGAGGAATCAGTGTATGGGAATGACACTTCCTCAGTTTGGATCTCACTGGTATTCTCAAATTGCTTCGTTTTCTTGTGAACCATTTCAGTTGAGGCACTTTGTCCAACAATGAATTCTTGAGGAACTATTCTTCCCTCGAGCATGCTGACCACTGATGACATTGCAGGCCTATCGTTTGGAGAGATTGCAGTGCACGCCAAAGCTATGTTTATAACTACCGCCATCTCTTGGACATCATATACTGAATCCAGCCTTGGGTCAGCTAACTCCATCAAATCACCCGTAGTTTTCAAAGCGATGGCCTAATGAAAGAAGTGGAAGGAATATGGAAAACGATGAATAATGCAAACTTAGGGTGTGAATTTCTAAAACAAATACAATTAGCTAAATGGGTCATGTTCGGGTTAGCATGGCAGGTTTCCTTCAATTTGGATCAACACCGCAAACACATTCAGTTAAATAGGTTGCGTTCGTGTTGACTTGTTTATTTTTAAAAATAAATTATATTTTATATAATGACATATATTGATTGAGTGATTTATATAAAAATTTTAAAGTAATTTTCTAGTATTGATTTGCAAAAAATAAAATAAAACAGAATAAAAATTTTAGGTTAAATGGGTGATGTTTGTATCAACCCGCAAAAATTCGTGTCGTGTTCATGTTCGACCCATCAATCCATTAACGTGACCCATTTAACACCCATGACCCATATGCAAACTTATATGATGAAAAAAGGTTCATGTTAGTTACCCGATCAAGAAGAATAAAATGATTCTCCTTTAGCCTGTCAATAGTATTAGCCGTCCCACTTACAATCTCTAGGAGAACAATTCCATAGCTGTAGACATCTGCTTTATCCGTGAGGTAACCACGCAACGCGTACTCAGGAGCCATATATCCACTAAAATTTGTAACGAAAAGAGTATTTTTAACCATTTTTTTGGATTTTCTAAATATTTAATAGAATTCTAAAAATAATTAGCCACTCACTAAGTTCCAGCAACGCGTGTGCTTATATGGGTCTCATCCTCTTCATCAAGCTTAGCCAAACCAAAATCTGAAATTTTGGCATCCAAATTCTTATCAAGCAGGACATTAGTCGCTTTGATGTCTCTGTGCACAATCTTCAATCTTGATTCTTCATGTAGAAAAGCCAAACCTCGCGCTATACCAATGCAAATCTTGTATCTTGTTGGCCAATCAAGTTCCAACCGCCATTCTTCGGGCCCTTCAACCCACAAGGTAAAAAATAATTAAAAACTAAGAAAGAACATTCAAGTGGTTTTATAGCCCTAAAACTATGCTTTCGTAATCCTACATATCCATGGCTTTACGTGAGTTATGGTAAATCCCTAATGGGTCAAATTGAAAAAAGAAGGCATGTAGAGAAACATGTGAAATGGTCTAACAACGCCAAACAGGTTGAAGTAGCCTACAACCATAAATCATTTTAGTTTAATAGTTATTGTTTTGATAATAATATATTTTTAATGCTATTTAAAGTTTTAAATTAAAAAAATGTTTATGGGTCAGCCTAACCCACCTAACACAATTGACTCACTCATTTTGCTTATATGAATACCGAGAGAAACTTTTACCAAATAAAGCACGGGCAAGACTGTTATTTTCCATGTATTCATATGCAAGCAACAACTGGTTTCCTTCAATACAACATCCATGCAATTTCACAAGATGCTTGTGTTGCAAGGCAGAAATCATGCCCAACTCATTCAAAAACTCCCTATTTCCTTGTCTTGATTTGGAAGAAAGTTGTTTCACGGCGATTAAGGTTCCATCCGGTAATACTCCCTAGATTAAAACATAATTTATAGTTTCCAACATAGTACAAACCATATTTGATATTATATTAATCAAGAGAGTAGATTAATATTACCTTGTAAACAGGGCCGAAACCACCTTCTCCAATCTTATTAGCAACATCAAAATTGTTTGTTGCAGCTTTAATTTGCCTCAATGTAAACCGGGTGTTAAGCTCTAGGCCACTCAAATCTGATGAGCAAAAAATGAATATGGGAGATTATTTAGGTGTAAAATGGAAATTTGAGTGGCAATTTGGGTCCATATGTTATGAATGGGTTGATTTGTTATGTGTTTTATCTCAAAACGGTCAATTCGGAAACTTTAGCTAATAGGGGTACGGGTCAAACGGGTCCTTTGTAGCCCAAATATATTTTTATGCATACAAAACTGTAAATGATTTTACTCTTTAAGTTTTAAATAAAGATTTTAGTGTACTGTTTCTTTTTAAGTTTCTATATCATTATTACTGCATTATTTGCTTTAAAAAACTTGAACTAACAAAAGTGTCAACGAGTCAACCCAACCAAACATGGACCATTTCAACCCTAGTCTAGCCACCTAGAGAAAAACCGGCTTGGCACATAAATACCTAGTCCACTTGAATCTCTGCGTCGTAAATAACCTAACCACCATAAAGCTCCAAGAATTAGAACAATGCTGAAAACTGCTCCAACCACAATTCCGGCTACAACACCTCCAGACACACCGTTTCCCTTTTCTTTCGCACGTGGAACTGGATAATCTGCGTAATTAAAATCAGAGAATGAAAAAAGTAGAGTTAGAAGTATAATTAAACAATATAGATCATTCAATAACAAACTACCATCATTGTCACAAGTAGTACAGTCAACTCAAAATGATGAACACCATATCAATCACAATACCTAGTAAGTAAATAATATAGCTTACTTGGATCCACAGAAATAGCCGAAATAAGAGGTCCGTATGTTCCTCTGGTTGGGACATTTATTGTTCCTTTTCCAGCCCAATAAAGTCGAATTTCCAAAGAACTTGTAACGTTTACAGTATAAGTTGTCACAATAGCTTTCCCAACCCCACCTGCCCTATCACTGATGTCAAAGTCCTTCTCCACCAGCATACCCTGACACAGTACCAACCATTAATAACCGAAAACTAATTCATCGATCAGAAGGCAGCAAGCTAGAATGAATGAATGAACGAACGAATTCCATATATTATAATTTTTATATAATATTATTCTTTAAGAACTTACCTGAATGTAGATATCAAACACACGCCTGCCAAGGCTGCTAAACTTTGTATCATCAGTAAAAGCAATCTCGGCAAAGTGAAGGCTGACATTGTAGCTTCCATTACGCATGCAGAAACCGTAATAAGTCAAAGAAATGGCCGAGGTGCGTGCATTCATGTACAATTCAGAGTTGTTCACTGGGACCTGAGAACTACTTGTCAAAATATAACTGTCATGCAGGTCATCATCCAAGAAGTGACCAGTGTTGCTAAATCCCCATCGATTAGCAAATGAAGAGAAATGTGAAGCACCACCCGAGACAAAGTCACCTTCATAATCCTTATTCCCAACCGATACTCCATTTCCACCGCAATTAATATACAGTGAGGTTGAAGCTGATCCAGAAACCGTGTCATAGTTAAAAGCGGATTATAAATCTATTTCTTATGTGTTTCTTGTATTACAATGTAAAATGATATCACCTTCATTATAGATATTTAAGAAGGTGATATCCTAACATTTTAAGATATCTATTATGCAAATACAATAACTTTGAACTGCTCTTGTTTAATATTTGTCCCCGACACGGTGAACACCAATAATTTGTTCATGTATGTTTAATCCAGTAAATATTTATGGACCTGTGGCTTGGAGCCAGAACTTATAATTTTGAACTGCTCTTTTAAATATTTGATCTGAATGAAGAATTCAAATTAAACTAGAAATCAACATATAATTAATCCAATCTCATGCTTAATCCAACTATGTAGAGACTAGAGTCTAGTGGGAGTGAATTTTAAGTCGATACATTTCTCTTTATTTGGCCAAAACTTCATGATAAGGTATGCTTGCCTATAAACGTATAATAGTTTATCGTTGCAAGGTAGTTCCCATCAGTTAGAGGGTTATTACACAAAATATAAGATAAGGAAGTGTCAATAATTGGTTTCATGTGTTTATGTCGTTAATGAGAGTTGTCATAAAGAGGACATCGTCAATGCATCAAGTATAAACTCAATCACAGTAACCATGTAACAAAATTTCATCAACATATGAGAAAGAATGTGTAATTTTAACTTACAGGTACTACAAATGTTGTTCCCCAAGCACGAGACCTCTTTACTGGTAAATTAGTACAAACAAGAAAGTATGTCACAAAGAAATCAACATCGACATATTTTAATCTAGAAAAAAATAATGTACGGCTGATAAACTTACGAAACATTATCCGTTGAATAGGAAGCAAACAAGTTTCTACGGTAAACAACAAAAACAACATGCTTTAGCTGGTAGAATAATAAACGCTTGGTAGTTAAAAGAGTTAATTTCAAGATGATGGTTTTGAGAAAGGGAAAACTGATCTTACGTTTCCCGAATCTGACACCTAAAGTCACTTGAGTTTTGAGATGTGAAATTGTTGTATGACAGATCACTGCAAGAAAAATCCAATTTCAGTTATTTTACTTATACAAGTTTAATAGTAGATAAACTTACATAGCATCTCCTGAAGTGAGCATCCAATCAGGTACAGTTCCAGATAGCGAGTTTCCAGTAAGATAGCTAAAAAATTAAGATTATAAGTTAATATTGCAGTTATATTGATATCTTTCATAATACAGACTTGGAATTATATAAATGAGTTGCTTACATGTAGTCGGTTTTCTTTAGATCAGCGAATCCGTCAGGAATGGTACCATTAAGCTTGTTAAAGCTTAAGTCTCTGAAGTTGCAACATTAACAATTAATGAGTGTATGAAATATGATAAATTGTAACTTACAGAACAAAACACAAAATAAACGGATCATATCTTGATTCAATAGTCTTTCCTTAACACCACTATAACATGTTTTTATGAGTCGTTTCTTTGAGTGTTTTATATGGCATTTGATCACAACACATTACCTTGGATCCTCACATCAGTATGCATGGTCAAAGTCAGTTTAAATAAAAAAACAAGTCAGAAGAAATAAAAAAAAGTATATTTTTATTCTCTTATTGTGCACATCAGTATAAATTATACATGCACAATATATTCAACAAATGCCCGTCTGCCTGCTATTTTGATGTAATATTTGCTTTTATGGAATGAAAAGAATTGGTGTAAAAAAAAAAAGTTAATGTATTTAGACATGTGGACATCAACTCACAAAGAAAAGAAATCAAGCATCATGTAACGTACGTTAATAACAGATGAGATATGTTTGTATATTAAACAAAAACCTAAACGCTAAATCCTTTAAAACTTAACCCCAATTGGTTAAAAAGTTGACTATCAACATGGGCTTTAAATACAAACACATAGACATATTGCTTTTGTTGTTGCAAAGATAAAATTACTAACAAGAGTTTCAAACCGCTTGAAGGAAGAGAATCTGGTAACTTGCCGAATAGATTGCAATTCCTCAAAATCCTGGTAAGTTTGAATTAAAAAAAATAGAGTACATTAAAAAAGAAGCTGGTAATACTTCATTATAAGAACAATTCAACTACTCACAAGGTCTTAAAAGCTGTCGAGTTACCAAAAGGTGGAAAAAGCGCGCCTGGTCCTCCCAAGTCACTAATTCTCCTGCAACTCTTGATTCAGTGAGCACAAATGATCACAATTTTAAGTAAAATAAATACATGATATATGACGAATTACTCACAAGTCTGACAAGTTTGCTAAACGAGTAATGCTTGAAGGTATTGGCCCCTCCAATCCACTGGCCAGCATCCTTCTGTACTTTTAAAACATTAATTAAATATACATTCTATCTGCAATAAATAAAAAATGAACAGTAGCAAAATGCCTCACAAGCTCTTGAGACTTTGCCATCGCCCAATGTAATCAGGGATCTTCCCAGAGAAATTGTTACCGCCAACCCGACTACAAAAAGAAACAGAAAGAAAACAGTCAGTTATGTCTACCAATATATTCATTCAAATTAAATGAGGTAGTAGAACTCACAATTCCTTGAGAGTAGTCAAATTTGCAAACGAAGCAGGCAACCTCCCACTAAAAAAGTTGGAGTTGAGAAATCTACAAATAAAAATGGAACAAACATAAGTTGATATGATAACGAGATAAATAGGACATCAAACAACAATACCATCAATGTTCAATAAGTCTTACAGTCTCTCGATGCTTGCAAGATTCCCAAGCTCCTCAGGAATCATTCCGGACATCATATTGTCCTCTACAGTTCTACATAACAATAGAATTGACACCATAAACAACAAAAAAGGAGGTAACATAAGTTATAGTAAAAGTAGTTTTAAAAAGAAACTTACAAAGTTGTCAATGTACTTATGTTCCCAAGCTCCTTTGGGATTGATCCAGTTAAACGATTCCCAATCATAGAACTGCATATAGTACTAAAATAAGCAAAATTGCACGTTTTTTATACCAAAAGAAATGATGAAAGATTACACACATAAAGAAAGAAGCTGTACATGTTTAAAATTTGGCCCATGGAACCCCATGCTGGAGGGATGGTACCGTTGAGATAGTTGCGAGTTAAATCTCTGTATGAACGACATACAAATATAAACTGTCAAATACAAACATTCTAGCATGTCATAATATTAATATAGCCAAAAACAAGTTTTAGGAGTGTACAGATTCAGAAGGTTAGGAAGATTGGTGAACTCGGGTGGGAGAATGCCCGCTAAACTTTGTCCTTTCAGACTTCTGCATCTCATACAAACCAAAATATCGTCAATAACAATATCAATAACAATTACGATAACAATAACAATAACATGTAAGAATACAAATTTTATATTCTAATTAAATGGCCCTTATGATCATTTATCTAATAAATGATCAACGACCTAAATACCCACATTGGTTTCACTGGTCTTTATGTGATGGATGTAATTACCCTGAATGAACCGTAAAATAGAGATTCCCCTTGAAGTATATAGAGAGATTATTAGGAGAGGTTAGAGGCTAATGAAACACCAATACTCATAACCTAATTCGTCCCTCTCTCTTCTCTCTAAACTAAGATCATTGATCTCCTTAGCTATCGTTACTATACACCCTAAACAGAAACCCGATCCTATCATGAAGTCTTACCTCTCTATGGTTACTATCTAATAAGGTACATATCTGATTTACTTATTCATGTTTCTGTATTAGTATCAAGAATTGATCAACATAACAATAACAATAATAATAATAAGTTACTTTAAATCTAAATACTTAGTAAACCTAAATTTCGTAATCAATAAACTTATGGATCATGAATAAGTTAAATATATAGATTCAATCATGATCACTCTAAATGTTGATGAAGTAATTGCAGGTGACGTCACAATCTTAATTAGCACGAAGAAGAAGAAGGCTCTTCAAACGAAGGAGCCAACGGCTATGACGCAAGCGTACTAATAAACGGTTAATAACTTAATACTAAATAAATACACCCTTCACGGAATTCTTCTACTGAAGCCCAAATGTGGGCCCAGTCTCCAGCACAACTTTGTGGGCTTTTATTTTTTAATTTAATTCTTAGTCACAACATAGTAGCTCTTTGGTTTGGATCTCTTCCTGATGAAAAATAAGTTAAAACTTAATTTTGTAGACTTTGGAGGTAGCTCAAGAACCAAAACCGAACCGCTCCAGAAACCGGTTTCTGGATCGAGCTCAGTTGAAATTAGTCAAAACCGAAACGAACTGAATAGAACATGGTTTCAAACTGAACCGATCCTTTTCCTTCTTCAAAACTGGTTCTAAACTGAACCGGTTTGGTCAAAAACCGGTGTTGACCAACTTTGACCCAATCCAAGTTTGGGCCCGAAAACCAATTTGTGCACCTCTAGGAAGACAATCATTTTACAACAATTTGAGACTTAAAGCCACAACTCAAAGTATTACTATTACAATTCTCCCCCTCAGACCGATCACTCACAGTTAGTTTGTTGTCTGTTCATCTGAATCTAGTCAAATTTGAATATTTCGGGGCTGGTCTTGAGTAGCCCGTGTGTGTGCTCGATTAAGCTACAACTCAATGTATATTATACCAAACTTAAAACCTAAAAAGGTTTCAATTATAAAAAATAAAAATAAATAAATCTTCTTGTTTGCAAGATATGATTCTTAGTTCATCATGCACTAGCACCCACAAGTTCAAATTTGATAAATTTGAATAATCAAGGGAAGAGAAACGTACACGCTAGTGACATGGCATATCGTCCCGTTAGATTCAGTACAGTTGCAAATGACAGTATCATCGTACGTGTTATTGGCAGGCAAACCGACCCATTCAACACAAGGATCCTTGTTGAAATCCCAATCTTTACCCAACCTACGTCCGATCACCCTCAACGCGGCCACTGCCAAAAAGTTGAAATATTTAAACCACAAAACACTAAGCGTCATATCTCAAGTTACAAATTACATATTGTTACAAACCTTCATTGGATGGAAGACGAGTTGTGTTGATGGATGCAAGACCAAAGGGTAGCAATATTGCAAACCATAGAATTGTAACCAACATGTTGCTTCAGTTGCTAAACATTAATTCGGATCACACTATGAGTACTTATATATAAAAATATAATAGCCATTAAAAAGGGGAAGACTTTGGGGTATAATATTTAAATGTTATGATGTTACTTTAGAGCAATACAACCCATAAAGTTAAGGCCAACATGCTGTTTCTATATGTAAATATATTTTCTTGATCAAAATGTGTGTTTATATAATAGCCAATGGATATATAAAAATCAGTAGTAGGTGGAATGTGAGTTACGAGAATACGAAGACTTTGGGTGTTTAATGCTTCTAATAAGTAATAACGTCGCTTTCTGTATTATATATAAAATAGTAAGTGTCTTATTTACCCCTTGTAGTGTGGTGGTAAAGGTGTTGGTGTTTAAAGGAGAGGTTGGGAGTTCAAGCCCCATAAGAGACAAAAATAGATGTATTTAAAGGGGGAGAAATTAGCCGTTCAAAAAAAAGTGTCTTATTTACTGTGAAAAAATAATAAAAGTCGATAGGTGAATTTCCATATTGTTTATGGAAAATATCCTAGGTAATCTAGGGTGTTCATGATTTGTTTCAGTTAAATTTGACGAAACTTTAGATCTAGACCACTAGAATAGATTTGAAAAATGAACAACCCAAAATGGCCGGGTTCATTAGGTAATGAGAAAAAATAGTTGGGCATTGATGTTTATTAATAAATACACACACAATGCATGTTCCAAAAGTGTAAAAAGAATAATAAAAAATAAAGGTTTACCAACTTTTTACTTTTTATTTTATTTACTTATCATATCCAAATACTAGGTTAGAAATCCATTTGTTACACTAGTTGGATAAATGAAATACTAAACATTTAGTAGTAAAGATTGAGAAATTATATATACAAACAATTAGCTGAGGGGGCGACACTGTTTCGTTCAATACAAGTCGATCAAGCATTGTACAACTCTTTAAAGCAGCAGCACCTCCATATATATCTCCTTTCTCTTTCTATGTGCCAGCTCCTTTGTCTTTGTGTCGGATTTACACGCGACAGCCATATAGGACGCAGTAACCCGTTCGCCCCAGCTGCGGCAACGCACGGCGGGTATAAACCTAGTTACAAAACAACATTAGGAAACAAGATTGAAATTTCATATTTGTTAGTAGTGAAATAACAGAAGGGAGAAAAAAAATTATGAGCTCACGAAGTTGTGATATGTGACGAAGTCAATTAGTTTTTTTATTAGGTATAGATTTATTACACTTATTGAATAAATAAAATATTAAACAGTTAGCAGTAAAGATTAAGATATTATCTATAATCTATAATCTATAATAACTTATAATAAAAGAATTGAACTTTGATGATTTGGCATTTAATGGAGGCCTCAACCTCTCCTTGAATGTGCCACATGGCATCTTGTAGGATTTTTTAATTTTTGAGTTTTTTTTAATAAATCTATATATATTATAATTATTTTAGGAAAAGATAAGAATTTTAAAAAAAAATTAAATTCTCTCTAATATTTCCTCCCATAACTTTTAAACGTTAATATCTGTTATATACGAGATTTTTTAAAGAAAAAAATTACACCAAATTAACGAGCGTTTTATTATCTTTCCAACGAGTACCATAATGCTATATAAAAACGGAGAAAAAAAACAACTATTTTTGTGGGGTTTTGTTTTCAAATATATTTTACTCTACTAATATATCACAAACGATAAACATAACTTAATAGGCAGAGATTCTTTTTTTTTTATATTTGAATATGATAACTTATGACAGAAATTTATTTAAAATAAATATTATTATTATTATTATTATTATTATTATTATTATTATTCATTAATCATGTATTGGCAAAGTATTAATTATGTTGTCGTATTAGATATTTTATTATGTTATATTAGATATTTCAACCCCGGGACACTCCCGGGATAAAAGCTATTAAGTAATATTACGAAATAAGATTGAAATTACATATTTATTAAGGATTGAATACGAGTATAAAGAAAAAAATTACATATCACAAAATTGAGACATGTGACAAAATAAGTGGATTATTTAGTAGGTATTAGGTGATGTATCCATGTGATACACATGCTAAACAATTTAGATTTTATATGTATGAATATACAAATATAATTAAGACAAATTAAATTACATATTATATTAAAAATAAAAAAAATGCAATTAAAACTGACAAAAATATAAAATATTAACTAATCCCTAAATAATTTCTTGTGAAGAAAACATTCATCTTCACGTAAAACTTTTTTCAAACTTTCCAAAATATATCTTCCATGATTAGTTCCTTGTACATTACAGGTACAACAAAACAAACAAATCAAAAGTAATAAGAGTAAACATGTTTAGACTGAGATAAACAAAAAAATAATAATTTAAACGTACATCCACATCCGTTAAAACCATCTCAATTGAGTTTCATTCATTGTGGAAAATGAAACCGGGTTTTTTCCAAAGCCAAATTATTCTAACCTTGATATTATACCTTTTTAACATTAAGGTCCCTAAACATAACAATAAATATGAAAGCCTTAAAAAAGGTTAACTAATTACATTGTGTTTATATGTTTACTTTCCAACTGATGTTAACATCTAAAATTAATTTATATTTGATGATAATATTTAATATCTATAAATAATAACCAACACCGTAATAATAAAACATAATGACCATTTGTAAAATATTGTATAAATATAGTTTTAAACTTAATGAAAGACCAAATTTTACAAAAATAGGTTAATTTAACAACCTTCAAGTGCTATGGCCATCTCAAGACCTTCAAATATAGGTTGGTTCATTTTATTTTATTGGTTGAGAATAATATAAAAGTCTAAAAAAAACTTAACTAATTACTTTGTATTACTATTAATTTGTTTATTTTACTTTTTAACTAATGTTAACGTCTAAAATTAATATATATTTATTGAGCATATTTAACATCTAAAACTAATATATATTTATTGAGCATATATATTTTTTTTTTGAAAGGTGTAGATCAGTTGGAAACCCATTAGCTTGCTTCAACCCTTTTTTTGCGGAAGTCAAGCCACCCGGGTTTGAATCGGCACCCCACCGAAGCAGAGCTGGAATAACACATCCATAGGCCACACCCACATGGGGCATTTATGCCACCAGTGGGATTCGAACTCGGGACCCCGTGCGGGAACCTCCCCTAGGGAGTAAACCCTCACATCCTCAACCAGCTGGGCTGGAATCACGGGATAATAATAATACTTAATATTCATTTGTCAAACATTCTTACAAATATGGTTGTAAACTTATGAAAGATCAAAATTTCGAAAAAAATGGGTTATTTTAAGGTACACGAATTAAATTCAAATTTGATAACGTATAAGTACATTATTTTAAAAAGGCTTAGTATTTTTCAATAATGTTTAATTTGGTTAGTTAGTAAACATTTTCAAAGTATGTAAAATATAATTATATTAATTGATTTATGAAAACATAGTAAAAATATATTAAATTGAATTTCATTAATTATATTAATAATTATACTTGTAACAGAAATCCTTAAATATGAACTTAATGAGACTTATTAATTAAAAAACAAATTAAAATAAAATTATTGTTATGAATATTAAATGAGAGGCTTAATAAAGATAGATAGATAGGTAGGTAGATTTTTTTAACGACCAATTAAATATTATCTGAACCACCAGCGGGTTAGCACTGGATAAATGGTTGTCCACTGGTCAGCCCAAGTCCACCAAGCTATCAATTCGGTGAAAAACCTGCCGCCCAAAGATTCAGTGCACTAAAACCCATTTGGATGGGACCTCAAGTTTTTCTCTTAATTTCCTCATACCACTCCAACAAATGGTGGGTGGTAGGTAGATTTGTTTTACAAGCTGTATCTTTTCTTGAGTACTTTTTACGCTTTTAAATATTTGATTTATTTTCGTTTAGCTACTTTGTTCTCCGTACATCCATTTTATTTTATATAACAATTTTTAAGAGTTAGGTTTGTAATTTTTATACTGATAGTACATGTGCATAAATTGAAAGAATTAAATATACTTAATTATTCTATTATTCGTGCCGGATATCAAGTCAATGGCGATTAGCCAATGATGTCCAGCCCAACTGATCGGAGGTGAGAGGGTTTACTCCTTAGGGAGGTTCCTGCCCGGGCTTGGTCTCAGGTTCGAGTCCCCCCACTCGCACTAAGGGGTGAGAAATTCAACACCCGCGTTTGGCCTGGATTCGAACTGGGGTTAAGGGGTTATGCGTCGTTTAGATTCTCCGCTGAAACACACCTTCCAAAAAAAAGTCAATGGCGATTAAAGAGACGTCTGATTGGATTTCCACCGTTTGATCATTAGCAGTGGGACTGTGGAAGGACTTGGTCTTAGATTCCTAAAGTCAAATAGAAACTTAAATTGCAAAAAGTCAAACGTAATAGTACAGCAAAGTGGAATATGTGACAACTCACACCGTTATATTTTAACTTCACAAGAAAATTCGAAAATATCATGGAGATATATGTTATCAAAAGCTCGTTGGGTGCATGCCTAGGCCATTAGGCAAGGCATTGCCATGGGAAACGCCTTGCAGCGGCCTTCGAGACAGATTCTAACTAGATTTTAGTTAAATTCTGATCAAATCCTAGCAATTTTGAAAAATTCTTAAAATTATGGTGAAACTATATGATAGATCTAAAAATGGCCTTGAACCAACTAATATTTAGTCTGAAACTAGAATTGTAACCCGCCGCGCGTTGCGGCGGCGTTGTAAGCAGTTTCAGTCACCAACAATAGGGACAACCTGAAATCATAAACATAAGTAATTTAATACACGAAGGTGAGATGGCAGATGATTTAAAAATCGTTGTGTTGTGCATCAAAGTTGAGAGTTATGGAATTGCTGGTTGACGTGTTGGTGAGGTTGTGGGCCTGCTTTACCGTGGTTGCAGCTTCGTCCCATCACCCAGAGGCTTTGTGGGCGTTAAGGTGAAAGAGTTCAAGAACCGCCGGCTAGCCATGTCCTCCCATGTTTGGATTCTTTGTTCAAACCATTGTGACTGGAAATGGACCATTGGGGAACCTGGCTGACCACCTTGCAGACTCTGTTGTGTCCCTGCGGAAAATAATCTTATGGTGTGCAGCATATAAAAAAAATAGCAGGCATGGAGATAAATGATATATCAACATTCCCTCTACATTCAAGCCTGATAGTGGATACCTTACAAACCTTGTAAAGAAGTAATATACAATGACCTGGAAGTTTTCAAGCGAACCTTCTTTGTCACCAGCAACCTTGTTGTCCTGCTAAAACCCGTGACCCATTTTAATTTTATAGCATTTGCAATCATGCCAGTTTTCAATTAGCACATAGATACATCCAGCCTGTTTCAACCTAAATTTGTTTACCGGCTACCTAAGTTTCCATTAGGTCACCTCAAGTTAAACCAACATTCTCTTAAGAGAGCCTATAACATATTAGATATGCTTAACAATGATTCGGTGATGTGGTTGTGAAGTAAGTTGGCCTTTCAAATGTATAGTTTCTGTTTGAGCATTACATTCTAATTTGGATTTCCATTTCAACGTGAGTTTTATATATAAAAGAATCTAAAAAATCATATAACCTATTGTTAACAATTAACCTTGTGAAGAATATTATTTCAGTGGACTTATGTTAGGTAATAAAATCACTTCAAACAATCCATGTTCAAGATTTTATCCAAAAAGAAACAAAACTGAAAAATATGAATCCATACACTTAAATTCTTAAGTTACCCCCCACCCCAAATAACAATACTTCATATAAAATTATCAACAAATCAAAATATAAAAACATCAATACTTATCTTACGATCACTAAACATGGTAAGTTTAACATCTTTGTCGTCAGATTTCAGAACATCAATCCCCACTAAATTGCCAGACCCATTTGCAACTTTCAACATAATCTTGGACTCTGTAGTAGATTTATGCCCTTGCCATGGAACATCAATCCCCACTAAATTGCCTGACCCAAACCCACCACCTCTCTTACATTCCTTTCCCAATCCCACAACCTTCACCATAACACAAAATCAACCACCCTGATAATTTTGATGTTACTGCTGATGTCGCTTCCACGCCACCTGTTGAAGGTGGCAGCACATTTACCACCTTGGCTACCTAAAAATATTACTGAACACACTCTTCAAAAGATGACACAACGAATAATTGCATTCGCCACAACAAATTCACCTCTCAACCATGATAAAAAACCGTCTCTTTCGCCCGGATACCACCAGTCCCACCACATGCAACAGGCCCCACCACCACCCCTACCACCACCACCGCATCACCCCCGCCACTGCCACTACTCAAGCCACCACCACATTCTAACTTCTATAAAAACTCCCTAGTTATCTCCAACTTTAATAAGTTAATTATCATATTAATTTCATTTTGTTCAGAACATAAAAAAAATCAAACACCTGAGCAAACCGAGCCAACTAACATAACTTTTGAAATATAAATATACACATGCTTACCCATTTCGGAATCACCGAGCAAAGGTAAGTTGTATATTTGACAAATTCACCACCGCCATGCTTCTCTAATGTCTTCAATATTCTCGTAAAATGGATTCTATCTCCCTGCAATTCAATCATACAATCGTACAAACTTACAGTTAGATATATCCTAATGATCTACGAAGAAAACAATTAACAGGTTCTACATATCACCAGTCAAGGGTTCAACCACATCTGAAATTAGCGCTTCAAATATGAGATGAGGAAAGGGAGATTTTTTTTCCTAACCATTGATATTGAAAATTACTATTACTACACTACTTTAAAAAAAATTGAGTCAACTACCATAAGCACACATCAAAAAGGATGTAGTAGAAAAACCAATGGTTATAGACACATACATTATATTATCATCGTGCAAGGATGTAGTTGAAAAACTCATTTGCATAAAAGGACGATAACAGTAATACGGATTTGCATTGGAAAACCATAATATATTAGCAGCCTTAATTTCAAAATAACTTAAATTTCAGCCAAGCATAAGGAGCACACAAAATCAGTTCCTCAAAGCAAAATAAGGTACTCACTTCGTTCTTAGAAGCACACCACCAGAGACAACATTGTGTTTCCACAGAGAAGACGATTGTCATTGAACGATTCAGCTGTGGTAGTGTCGCTACTAAAGGCTACGCCGAACGATAGTTGGCAACAACGGATTGATGGTCTCAGGCAACCAATAGCCACAACACTACCATCATATGTAATATTTGATTAATTTAGCAAATATAAATAATATGGTTCTGTATACATACCAGATTGACAACAGCCTCTTCGTTTTCTTAAAGATGTACAATGGTGAAGACCAAAACTCAAATCACAAATGTTGGCTAACACACTAATTGTGTTGGTTAAGAACCAAGACAACTTTTAATAAATTTGTTTTGTGTGATTTAGATTTGGTAAATTGAAATGGACAATGAATCTTTAGATAAAATGGAACCATTGGTAGAAAGTTTGAATAAAAACAGTAGAAACCCAAATTAAATGCTGACCTAAAAATAAGCATTTGAGTTTTCTTAAAATAAACCCAAATCAGTAGAATAGTTTTATCCTTTTGCTTCAATTAATAAGAACCCAAACTAAGGCAATAAATGTTGGTCGTTCCATACCTCAGTATAAGAATTAAGAACCCATATAGAAGCCACAAAAAAAACACAGAAGCTAAGTGTGGAAACGATTGAGTAAACTTATTGGAGGTTTACCTTAGCAACCGCGATCTGCCATAAATCCGTCTTTGTTGTCCTAGGGTTCGCAAAACAGTCGAATCAGAGTCGGATATCCTTCTCCAGCGTCGGCAGGTTGGCGAAACCATCACCTGTTGGGTTATGAGCCAGCAGGTGTTTGGAGAAGAGTATAAGCAAGAACCATCGCCACCCATATCCGGATGCACAACAACCACCAACGTCACTATAACACTTCGACTGAGTTGTTATAGCTTCACCACCGTCGGTCGTCTGAGAATATCAATACCACCACCGTCGGTGTTCTGGAGTGACGCCCGGACTCGTGGTGGAAGACGGATGATGTCTCTCTCTCTTTCTCAGTTTTTCTCTCTCTTTTTTTATAACAAAAGAAATAAAGCAAGACTTCTAGAAATAAACCAAGACACGCGTCCTAAGCAAAACGGAAAAGCAGGGTGATGCATACCGTCACCACGTAGTAATAATAATATTATAATACAATTGATAGGTGACCTAAAACCATGTGCAATACCAGAGTTTTGATTGTACAATCGTTGAAGCAAGACGTACAACCTCAATGCACTACCAAGTTTGCTAATTAGAATTACTTAAATAAGTCTAAAACATGTTTATAGCCCCAAAAATGTAATGTTTATGCTATGCTTTTTGCTTATCTCTAACTCTGACTTTTTAGGCGCCTTGCGCTTGGGGCCAAGGCTCATCATTTGCAACCTTATAAGTAGGGCTGAGCAATTTTCGGTTCTGAACCGCCTGAACTGGAGAACCGATATCGAACCGCTAGATTTGAATCAAATTTTTGTATTTGGGTTCCGGTTCTTAAATTTTGGTTAAAACGGTTGTGGGTTCTGTTCGAACCCGTGGGTCCGTTTAAAAAAACCGCTAGATCCAAGTTAGGTTTAAACTTTAAATATTATATTTAAAACCATATTGTTATATTAGAATTATGTGAAGCTTAATCTTGATAAAAAAAAACAGAGAAAATTACACAAATTGTCCTTTAATTATTAGTCGTATTGCACCATATATCCTTTATTTAATTTTTTCACTCCTTCTATCCTTTATTTTCTAAATTTGCTATACCCTCTGTCCTTTAGCCTAACTCCGTTAAAAATTGGTTAAATTTGAAACTAAATTTACACTTTTAGCCCTTGTAGTTTCCCTAAGTTTAACCCAAAATCAATCGACGAAACTAAGAAACGGCATGAAACGGAATCATAGGGCTTTTAAACTTTAAACTACATCAAATTCTGATCAAAACCATGTATAATAATCGTACTGACCTGATCGTTGTCGAGGCTAAATCGAATGATTAAAATTGCGACTCGGTTTATCTTGTTCTTCAAATTACGAACGATTTGGTGGGTGTATCGTGTTTATGGTATATTTTTGTACAGAAACAGTCGACTAGGGCATAAGATGTTATAATAGATTTCAATTTATGGTATGAAGGCTCGGTTTGCAAGTGGGTTTTTAAACGTTTAAAGAATTGGTCAATTGAATGACGATCTGGAACCTTTAACATTTAATATTGGAAGTATGGTGTGATTAAACACGTGGGTAGATCCAGATTCAAGTTTAGATACGATTGGAGATGTAAGATCTGTTTTTGTTAACGCGGGTCAAGTGCGGTTCGGGTTTTTGACTCGTTCTGTGATCTGGTTTGAATCGGATGGATTCGATATAAGTTTTAACAAGTTTCGGTCAGGTTTCATGTTTGTTGGGTTATGTTTGATGTGAATTCCCTTAATTTCGGTTATATATGTGTATGTTTATATATAAGGGCTAAAAGTGCATATAAGTTAACCAGATTTTTTAAACGGAGTTAGGCTAAAGGACAGAGGGTGTAGCAAATTTGAAAATAAAGGGCAAAAAGAGTGAAAAAAATAAATATAGGACATTGGGTGCAATTTAGCTAATAACTAAATGACAATTTGTGTAATTTTCTATAAAAAAAATGTTGTTCAAGTCGAGTTAACCATATAACATTTGACATATTTGTTAAGTTATGTGTACCATTCAAATTATATAACTGTAGAACAACGGTTGTTAATTATCTTGGCATTAGGCGATTATGGTTATAAACTCGTGTTGCTGCATGAATAATCCTTTGCACACACTCACAGACGAGAAGCAGCCTACAAGAATAAGAACGAGAGGGTCGTACGAAGGGAGGCGACTGCTAGGTAGTCAAGAGTGACTCCAACGTACAAACACAAAAATGATGTTGGCTTTCGAAGTGAAACATAACATGTCCATACATGGGAGGGGTGACCTCCTTTATATAGGACATACATGGGCCCAACATCACTAACCCTTAACCTCTACGATGAGCTTGGGCCCGGGTTAAGGGCTTGCCTCCATTTGACCCTCATAATTAGTATAAAAGCATGTGGTAATAAATGTTGATGCGAGAGAAAGAGAAGACCGCCTTGCCAAGGCACCACGTGGTGCAACGGGAGTGGCTGTAGGTGTCTTCCTTTTCTGATGGGCAGCATGGTTGACCTGATGGGGACGTCTGACGTGACGTCTGATCAATTACAGGGCAATGTCCAGTGTACAGTATCTCTGACGGTACTATACAGGTATGGCTTCAGCATGTGCATCATGGAAGTTGTCACGTCGTTGTACTTGAGCCAGGGTAGTTGGACCACCCTGCCATGTGTCATCTTCTGATAGGCTGAGCATGCGCCAGGATCTTCCGTACATCCTCGTACTTGCATACGATGTTGTCTGTGTTGTCTACGTGTGTTCGCCATGCGAATTGAATGTGTTGTTGCTGGCGTCTTCTGCGTTGAGAGCTGTTGCGCATTTACTGCATGGCTGGTAACGTGTGTCTACGCTAAGAGTAGCTTGCGCATATTCTTCTGCAGAATGGACTGTGCAGGCTTGATGGTTTGAGCTGTTGTATGGGATAGGGTTATCCTCATCCGCGCCAGGATTTAGTACCCTATCCCTTCAATCACTAAAACTGTAAACCCGGTACAAATCAAGAGCAGCAATCGTTGTTCCTGATTGACATTTCCTCAACTTGGCTCTCGTCGGTGTTCTCAAGTTGCTTCATCATTTTGTCACAATGTATTTGATCAGTCATTGAGTGGCTTGGTTCTGGGGCAAATTCTTGATGACCTGTTCTTTCTTCAAGCTAAATTTATAACTACCATCATCTCTTGGGTGTCATATTTGGAATCCAGCCTTGGTTCAACTAACTCCATCAAATTATCCGTGGATTTCAAATATTTTGCTCAACATAAAGAAATAATTAGGGGTAGTATAATGAATAAATGCGCTAAAAAAGGTTTATGTACATGTGCCAATGGTGAGTGGAGTCCCTAGCTAAGGGGTGTTAATTGTGTTAAGTTGATGGGTTGCATAACTTGCATTGTTCAACACTTCAACCTGAAATTACCATATATGTTTTGGTGTAAAAACATCAACCTTGGCACACACACACATTTATGCTCGTGTAATTCGAACGCGGCCTCTTAAACATATTTATCTAAACTTGTTTCACGGGCAGCACATCATGCATATAGACTCTAAATAAATAAACTACCAACAAGACCAATGCCTCCTACAATCTAGTAAAACTAACCCTTGATTCATGAACCACTCGTCTACTACTTGAAATCTGTAGAAAATAATAGATCGAACCTCTCAACTCACAAACAACAAGATCAAACAAGATAACACAAAGTATAGCGACAAAACAGTGACGAAAACTTTATTATGTTACCCAAACCAGAAAACACCCACTAATACCCAAATAGTTTCAGTAAAACACTGAAACTAGATAATACAAAGTCTGAGAGATCTGCTGATGATTATCAGCAGATCAACAACAACAATACAAAGAAATAATACCAAAATACTTACAAAACTACAAACCCTAATACAATATATGAGAGAGAGAAGGTAGGTGTGTGAGAGACGAGAGAGAGATAAAAGAAAAAATAATGATCTGATCAAAGAGTTCTCGAACTCTCTACTCTCTTATATACTCGAACTGTATCAACGAGCTGGGCCAGACAGCTGGGCCAGACTTACACAAACTGGACTTGGGCTTCTGTCTTCATAATGGGCTCAACAATTAACCTGCCACAATATCACTTAAACACAAACATAAGCCCAACAACATTTGAATTATAATTTTGATATATTTCAACATGCCCCCATAATTCAAATGTTGAACAAGTCTGTCATTCCTAACTTTTTACACATATACTTGTGCTGATCAACACTTAAACCTTTTGTGAAGATATCAGCAACTTGTTCACTTGAAACAACCTTTTCTGTCTTTATCACACCACTTGAGATTTTTTCTCTCAAGAAGTGTAAATCTATCTCAAAGTGTTTTGTTTTTTCATGAAAAACAGGATTAGCTGCTATAGCAATAGCAGCTTTACTATCACTATACAAAGTGACTGGTAACTCAACCTTAACATTTAGCTCATTCAACAAGTTTTTAAGCCAAATGACCTCACAAGATGCAGTGCATAGTGCTCGGTATTCAGCTTCAGCTGAAGACCTTGACACTGTATTTTGTTTCTTACTTTTCCAGGAGATCAATGATTCTCCCAAGAAAATACAGAAACCTGTTACTGATTTTCTAGTGACCAGACATTTGGCCCAGTCAGCATCAGCATAACCACACAAATTAAAACTCAAAGACTTCCTAAATAACAGCCCCTTTCCAGGAGACATTTTTAGGTATCTTAGTAGTCTTAGAGCAATCTGTAGGTGTAACTTACTTGGTTTATGCATAAATTGACTTAGAAACTGGACAGCATAACTGATATCAGGCCTGGTCAAAGACAGGTATATCAGTTTTCCTATCAATTTCTGGTAACCAGAAACATTGTCAAGTAATGTTTCTGACTTAGAAACCTTTCCAGAAACTATATAACTCTGTTCTATAGGAGTATTAATAGGTTTACAACCTAAGTAACCAAATTCATTTAAAAGTTCAAGGCAATACTTTCTTTGAGATAAAGAAATTCCTTGATCATTGTATAATACCTCTATTCCTAAAAAATACTTTAACTTACCAAGATCTTTAATTTGAAAATTTGATTTTAAGAGTGTTTTAATATTGTTGATTTCTTTTTCACTGTTTCCAGTGATAACAATATCATCAACATAAACCAACAATGCTACAAACACATCATTCACATTTTTTACAAACAATGAATGATCACATAAACTTTGCACAAACCCTATGCTCAACAGAACCTCAGTTAACTTTTCATTCCACTTCCTAGGGGCCTGTTTGAGTCCATATAAGGACTTAACAAGTTTACAAACTTTAGTTTCTTCTTTAGAATAATAACCCTCAGGAAGTGTCATATAAACATCCTCAGAAATTGACCCATATAGAAAGGCATTATTAATGTCTAACTGGAACAAAGGCCAATTATTCTGAACAGCTAGGGTAATAAAACACCTAACAGTAACCATCTTAACTACAGGTGAAAAAGTTTCACCAAAATCAAGTCCTTCCCTTTGATTGTACCCTTTAGCAACTAATCTTGCTTTGTATCTTTCTATTGATCCATCAGCTTTGTACTTAACCTTATAAGCCCATTTACAACCAATGGGTTTTCTATTCTTGGGCAACTCACTTAATACCCAAGTATTGTTTTTGTACAAAGCCTCCATCTCCTTATTCATAGCTTCCACCCACTTAGGATCTTTGGAAGCTTCTGAATAAGTAGTGGGTTTAATAGTTTTATTTAAACTAGATACAAAGCACAAATTTTCACTAGACAGACAAGAATAATTAACAACTTTTTCAACTGGATACTTAACTTTCCCTTCTATTACAAAATCATCAAATTTTTTTGGTAGTACAGAGTTCCTATGAGACTTCCTTAGTGTTTCATTAAGTCTATTTCCCTCAGGGGTAAATGTCTCATCATGTGAGCACTCACTACTAGAAGGGTTAGACTCTTTACCTACACTACTACCAGGCTGCTGATCATGATCAACCCCCCTGGCAGCTCTGGGAAAGTTGTCTTCCCCTTGACCAGGTGAGTGCTCATGAGCACCATTTGGTTCCCCTTCATCATTGGGAATATTAGTACTATTATTATTAGAGTCACTTAAAGAATTTTCAGTGTTCTGTGTTTCATACAAATCAAAGAAATTTAGATTATTTATATTATGATAAACAGTCTTATCTTTATCAGTTTTAAAAGGAAATATGTTTTCATAGAATTTAACATCCCTAGAAAACTCAAACTCTCTTTTTTCCAAACACCACAACTTATAACCTTTTTTAAAAGGAGAGTATCCAATTAAAACACATTTGTTTGACCTACTATTTAGTTTATCACTCTCATTTAAAACAGTTTTGAAACACAGACATCCAAAATTTCTTAGGTGACTTATAATAGGGGGGAACCCATAAATTTTCTCATAGGGACTCTTACCACTCAGAACAGAAGAAGGAAGCCTGTTAATTAAGTATGCAGCTGTTAGAACACATTCAGACCAGAAACTTAAAGGCACTGAACTTTGAAACAACAAAGCCCTTGCTATATTTAACAAGTGTCTGTGCTTTCTCTCCACAACTCCATTCTGTTGTGGAGTGTAAGCACATGATATTTGATGCACAATTCCCTTTTGATTACAAAAATTTGTCATTTGTTTGTTTACAAATTCAGTTCCATTATCACTTCTAAAAGTTTTAACAGATTTCTTAAACTGATTTTTAAGCAACTCATAAAATATTACAATGTTTTCAAAAACTTCCCCTTTTCCTTTCATCATATAACACCAGACTGATCTAGAGAAGTCATCCACAATGGTCAAGAAGTACTTATACCCTTCCTTGCTTGTGACCCTATAGGGTCCCCAAACATCCAAGTGGACTAACTCCCCTAAACTTGTTGTCTTGTGTTCACTAAGTGGAAAAGGGACTCTAACTTGTTTAGCTTTGTGACAGATTTCACAAGGGTCATTACTATGTGCACCATTCAGACCTTTATGTAAAATAGCAAGCACTTCATTTGAAGGATGTCCTAATCTACTGTGCCACAGATTGGACTCACTAACACTGTTATAACACATATTAACCATACTCACATTGTTCCCTACAAAATACAATCCGTCATGCTCTTTACCAGTCACCAGGACTCTCCTGGACTTGGAATCCTGGACATAGCAAGCATGATCATCAAACAATACATTAAGCTTACTATCTTTAGCTAACTTGTGTACAGATATCAAGTTAACACAATACTCAGGGACATAGAAGACATCAGTAAGAGTGACTTCATTTCCCAGTTTAATGTCTCCAATCTTAACAACCTTGGCACTAGTGCCATTTGGATGTTTTACAGACATGTTATAATCAGAGACATCTAAACAATTGATCATGTTCTCATCAGTACTAACCATGTGATGGTTAGCACCTGAGTCCATAATCCACTTAAGTAACAAGGCAGTTTTGACCAAACTAGAACAACTGGCAAAATTTTTAAAAAACTCACCAACTTTGGTCAAAACTGTTATATTAGAGAAACCATCAACAAGTACAGACTCACCTCCAACATTACTTGGTTGAGAGCTACTTGCTGGTCTCTCATTAATAAGGTTCATCAGCTTAGAAATCTGCTCATTTGTAAATGGCAAAACAGGAGAAGCTGACAAAGCACTACTAGAAGAAACATTAGCTTTACCACTAGGCAAAGTAGGTTTTCCAGATTGGTTAGGTTTCCCTTTATAACCAGCAGGATACCCTACTAATTGATAACACCTATCAATAGTGTGACCTAACATGTTACAGTGTGTGCATTTCAAGTTGGGGTTAGGTCCTCTTAAGGGTTTTTTCCTATTGTCAACAGGTTGATTAGACTTAGCAAAGAATGACACATTTGAACCTTTACTACTAGAACTTTCCCCTCTATGTGATTCTTCTCTAGATATAATAGAGTAAGCAGTTTTAACAGAAGGAAGTGGATCTTGCATCAAAAGATTAGACCTAACAGTTTGATAAACATCATCTAATCCCATAAGAAGTTGCATTAATTTTATTAGTGTGTTAAAATCATTAAATTTTCCAGAAGCTGCACATGAACATGTAGGCAGTTGAACTAATGAGTCCAACTGCTTCCACATAGTGTTCAGCTTATGGTAGTATTCTGAAACTGAGCTACCATTTTGAGTTAAGGAATTAATCTTTTGATGCAAACTAAACACAACAGACCCATCAACCTTGTCATAAGTTTCCTTTAAGTCAAGCCAGACATCTCTAGCTAACTTAGAGAAAACTTGTCCTAAGAATAGTTCTTCACTGACTGAATTAAGTAACCAGGTAAGAACAACAAAGTTACATCTATCCCATTGTCTTCCTAGAACCTCATCAGTGTCAGACCTAATAACCGAGCCATCTATGAAACCATACTTGTTTTTGGCTTCAAGAGCAAGTTTCATAGCACTGGCCCATACAGAGTAGTTATCAGTACCTTTGAGTTTGATACTGATAACAGACAAAGTGCTAGTGTCACTTGGGTGGATGTACAGAGGATCCCCAATGTCTAATTTACTAATCAGAGTATTAGGGTTCTCTGGACCTCCACCACCAGCACCAGTCTGAGCAATAACATCACCCATGATAACACAAGAGTATCAACCAAGAAGGCACAAATAAGAAACAAGAAGGAACAACAAGAATAACACACAGATCCTAATAAGGACGAAGCTGTGTCAGTGTTCAGATGGTGGGTTCGTCACTCAAAAGGTGCCCACCCAGATCTTAACACAGGAGTCCTCTTATTAACTATATATATGTATATATATATATATATACACACAATAGCAATCAATATAACCAAACAACAAATAAGCAGACAAAGAATCAAATATTGAGCCTACTCCGGTCCACCCTAACCCGGACAGTGCTCCTAGACACAAAAAACAAAGAAACCTAAGAATGAGCCTACTCCGGTCCACCCTAACCCGGACAGTGCTCCTAGACACACAAAAAAAACAACAGAGAGAATAGAATGGAACAATCTCACCAGAACTCGTAGTCTGTAACCTTCACTTAGGGTTACACGACCAGAGAGCAAGCAGCACAGCTATCCAGGCTACAACCACAAGCCAGAATCAAGATCCAGAGGCACCAGCCAACAATCGTTGACAAACCCTAGATCTACAAGAGAACCAAGAACAGTGATAGACAAGATCTATAAAGATCAGATCTACTACTGATAACACAAGAACAAGCAATAAACAAGATCTACAAAGATCAGATCTATTGCTTTATAACAGAGAAGGTCAAGATCTATATATTGAGATCAAAACCCTAAAATATCAAAAATAATAAAAGAATAGACAACGGAAGACTTTAAAAGACCAGAATCAAGAGCCTTAGGCTCTGATACCATGTAGAAAATAATAGATCGAACCTCTCAACTCACAAACAACAAGATCAAACAAGATAACACAAAGTATAGCGACAAAACAGTGACGAAAACTTTATTATGTTACCCAAACCAGAAAACACCCACCAATACCCAAATAGTTTCAGTAAAACACTGAAACTAGATAATACAAAGTCTGAGAGATCTGCTGATGATTATCAGCAGATCAACAACAACAATACAAAGAAATAATACCAAAATACTTACAAAACTACAAACCCTAATACAATATATGAGAGAGAGAAGGTAGGTGTGTGAGAGACGAGAGAGAGATAAAAGAAAAAATAATGATCTGATCAAAGAGTTCTTGAACTCTCTACTCTCTTATATACTCGAACTGTATCAACGAGCTGGGCCAGACAGCTGGGCCAGACTTACACAAACTGGACTTGGGCTTCTGTCTTCATAATGGGCTCAACAATTAACCTGCCACAATATCACTTAAACACAAACATAAGCCCAACAACATTTGAATTATAATTTTGATATATTTCAACAAAATCAATAAAACACCAAATAAATGTGACATAAGTAAAAACGTAATATTATGATTGACCGAACCCATATTACACACATCTCCGACATAGATCCATAACCCGAGTTCTACCTATCAAGGTTAACTTACAGCTTGTTGCCCGCCTGCCCGCTATCCTGATGTAATTGGTCGCGTTTATGCGTTTATGAATGAATGTGGATTTTAATGTCATTAGCTAATCTTGTTGTAATAGATGGGTTAGTGGATCGACCTATTTAATTATACGGGTTAAAGAGGTCAACCTGAACACTGTTGGTTCAGGCCCTGATTATACACACACTCGAAACACACTTTTGAAACGCTTTCTGTAATATTAAACTTCAAAGAAATTACAAGAGTTAGGGGTACAAAACTAAGCTACTTGAAACAAACAAATAAAAAACTACTTCTCCTAAAGAATTGGTAAACTTCAAACGTTCACGTCCTGCCACAAGATTCTGTCAAAACATATTACCAATTCTAATTTATTAAACATGCAGCTCCTACTCTTCTGGTCATCCAAAGACCAAGCAGGATGATCCGCAACCATCACCCGTGACCCGTATGCTGGACCCGTGACTTGTAAACGAACTGATTAACCCAACAAACACTGCCCATTTATTAAACGAGTTAGATATGAAAACTAAATTTTTTTTTGAATAATTTTGTCATGTCCGTTTTGGGAATTCCCAACCCTGCCGTTGCCGTTAGCCTTGATACAGTTCAGTTCGGGTTGTATATTTTTAGGTGCAAAAGGTCAAATTGTTTGAAAGTTATCTGACTTTGCTTTCAAATGCTTCAACCTTTTAAATAGCTTTACACAAAGAAACTTATTATTATTTCTAGATTATTGTTCTCGATTTGATTTGCTAAATATTTTTTTTATAAAACCCAAATGAACAAAAAAGGAAAAAAGGTGTTGAAGGGTTGGCCACACCCGTGGGACCCACCCATTTTGCCACCTCTAGGTTCATGTTCTATACCTGATCAAGAAGAACAAAGTGATTCTCTTTTGCGCTATCAACAAGTTTGCAATCCCACTCACAATCTCTAAGAGGACAACTCCATAGCTATAGACGCCTGGTTCATCAGTGAAGTAATCTCGCAGTGTATATTCGGGAGCCATATATTCACTAAAAATTTTCAAACAAAATTTATTTATTAATTTGAAGCCTGATGCCCTTATTGTTGCAATAGAGGTTTTGAACATGCAATAAATTATTAAAGATAATAGTATAATTGACAAACCGAGTTCCAGCTATACGAGTGATTATATGAATGTTATCCTCGTCATCAAGCTTACCCAAACCAAAATCAGAAATTTTGGCATTTAGTTCTTTATCAAGTAACACATTAGTTCCTTTATTGTCCTGTGCACAATCTTTAATCTTAATTCTTCATGGAGATATGTGAGACCTCTTACTATATCAATGCGTATACTATACCTAGTTGGCCAATTAATCACGTTCAAACTGCCATTCGTTCGGCCCTTCAATCCATAAGGTTACAAATAATTTAACACAATAATACAAAAAAAAAATTACAAAGAGCATCTAAGGTTACAAATAATTGAACACAACCTAGCTGGGCAAGCATCGAGAAAGGAGGAATCGAAGAAAGTAGATAAGCATGTTAAGGCTTGTGCAAAGAACCAACATGTCTTTATCCCTTTGGCCTTTGATATCTTTGGCTCCCTAGCACCAGAAGCTATTCGTTTCTTGACAAGGGTCCAACGGGTAGTCCACATCAATAGTTCATCTCCAGGAGGTCAAGGATTTGTCTTTGGTAGACTAGGGTTCGCTATTCAAAAAGGGGTGGCAGCGCAGCTTGTTGCCCGTCTACCTTCTATTGTGATGTAACTTTAGTATTTTGTTTTGATGAAAAGAAAAATCTTTTAATTTTTTTTGACGATTATGATACTATTGTAGATTAATTAAGCTGAAATAAAACTTAGATGCTCTTTAAATCTTATAAAAATAAAAAGTCATGAATTGAAATTGAGTGTATATTGTGATAGTCTATTAGTACACCTGATTTTACTACACCATACATAGTCTTTACGCCTTAGAGAAAGATGCGTTGACTATTATGATAAAAATCAGTCGTTATGATTTGTAAAGCCTATACTATACGTCTTATGGAAACTCACTTAGAAAATAAAGCTAGAGCTTCGGATATATGAAGGAAATAAAACTAGAGTTACATGTGTCATTAGACGAGGATGATGTGCGCGCACACGTCCATTACTATTGATAGAAGTAGGATTTAAGGGATTCAAAAGTAGATTAGGAGTTTAAGATGACTGTTTTGTGGAAAGGGAACTAATCTTACGTTGATGTCGTTCCCCGAACTCATGCCTTTACGTTTGAGTTTAAAGCACTGAAACTGTTGCAAAAACTAGAAAGAATATGACCGAAAGAAAAACCAAATATAACACACTTGTGATCCAACACACCTCATAAAAATATATCTTAATGTACGTATACCGTATACAGTACTATATCCAACATAAATGTAATCAAATGCCACTAAAACCATTTAAGACAACAACTTATTTGTATCATTGGGTCCGTTTTGCACATAATCACTAAGACCATCAATTGGGTCCGTTGAGGAATCAGTGTATGGGATTGACATTGCCTCATCGTAGCTCTCGTTCATATCCTCAAGTTGCTTCATGATTTTGTCACGGTCTATTTCAGCCATCAAGCGGCTTTGTTCAACAGGAAACTCTTGAGGAACTATTCTACTTTCGAGCATGCTAACCACTGATGACATTGCTGGTCTTTTGGCTGGAGAGATTGCAGTGCACGCTAGAGCTAGATTTATTACAACGGTCATCTCTTGGATGTCATATGTAGAATCCAGCTTTGGGTCAACTAACTCCATCAAATTACCCGATGTTTTCAAAGATATGGCCTAATGTAAAGAAACCAAGGGGATATCAGATATGGATTATGGTGAATAAATGCAATAAAAAGATTTATGTGCAGGTGGTTAACATGATCCATATATAATTTTTTCCATGTAAAAAACATCAACCCTAACACTCACACACACACTTAAAACCAGGTAACCCGAACATGACTTATTTAAAGTTGTCAAACGGATTGGCAGGTAGAAATGAAGTTAAAAACGTGCTTATCGGGTTGGTAGTTGTGACAAACAACCTGTTTGTTAATCAGGTTAGATATGACAATTAAAACATGATTATTTTGTGCTCTTGTTGGAAATTGACATGCCTACCATTAGCCTTAATATGATGAACGGATCAATTTTAGTTGAGTTTATCTACAAAAGGTCAAAAGGTTTGAATTTTGACGAAAGTGGTTTCAAATGCTTAAACCTCATAAATAGCTTTGTCAAAAGGAGATTATTATCTCAAGATTATTGTGTTTAGAATCTTATTTAACAAACTAATTATGTATAAAACTCAATGGAAAAACGTGTTTAAGGGGTCAACATAGCCCTTCAAGCTCATTTATTTTGCCACATCTAGCTTCGTGTTATTTACCTGATCAAGAAGAACAAAATTATTCTCCTTTTCCCTGTCAGCAATGTTACCCGTCCCGCTCACGATCTCTAAAAGGACAATTCCATAGCTGTAGACGTCTGCTTTATCTGTGAGGTAACCACGTAGTGCATATTCGGGAGCCATATATCCACTGGAAAATTTAAAACAGTTATTTTTCTTTTAATGCCTAATTGTTGCAATAAGGGTTTTGAGCATGCAACAAATAAGTAAGTATAAAATGGTGTACACTAGAGTTTAAATGACTCACTAAGTTCCGGCAACACGGGTGCTTATATGGGTGTTATCCTCTTCATCAAGCTTGGCCAAACCAAAATCCGAAATTTTGGCATTTAAATTCTTATCAAGCAGCACATTAGTTGCTTTAATGTCTCTGTGCACAATCTTTAACCTTGATTCTTCATGAAGAAAAGCAAGACCTTTTGCTATACCGATGCATATCTTGTATCTTGTTGGCCAATTAAGTTCCAGCTGCCATTCTTTAGGCCCTTCAATCCATTAGGTCAAATTAATTCGGCAAAATAATCAGTGAATCCATAAGATTCAGGTTATGTTTATCTCTAATGTCAAACTGACCAAACGTGTATCGTAATACAAAAATTCTTCAAAATCATTTTATCAAAAAAAGTTACTACTAAAATGATAAACCAAGTATCAAAAAATAAAAATAAAAACACTTGGCAAAACTCTTTTAGGACAGTTTGGCCCGACCTGTACCAAAAGATACAAGTTCTGACTTGTTACCCGTCCATTTTGCCACCTATGCTCAAGTAATTAATTCTAATGAACAAAAAGGGTACCAAATAAAGCACAAGCAAGGCTGTTATTTTCCATGTATTCATATGCAAGCAACAACTGATTTCCTTCAATACAACATCCATAGAGCTTCACAAGATGCGGGTGTTGCAAAGCAGAAATCACGCCTAGTTCATTTAAAAACTCCCTATTTCCTTGCTTTGATTTAGAGGAAAGTTGTTTTACCGCTATTAATGTTCCATCTGCTAACACTCCCTTCATACAAAGACAATATTTTCCAACATAATTAGAAACACGTTTGATATATGTAATGGAGAAATGAAGTACTAGAATACCTTATAAACAGAGCCGAAACCGCCTTCTCCAATCTTATTAGCAACATCAAAATTGTTTGTTGCGGCTTTGATTTGTTTCAATGTAAAGGAACCAGTGTTAAGCTCTAGACCATTCAGCTCTATTGACACCCCAAAATTAAATGGAGAGCATGTAAAAATAAAGTCAGGAGAGGATTAAATTCAGGGGAGTTTGGCATATCCAATCAACCCGTTAATAAGTACAAGTCTAGCATGTAAATACCTAGTTCCATAGAATCTCCACGTCTTAAATAACCCTGCCACCATAAAACTCCAAGTACTAAGATTATTAAGCTAAGTGTTCCAGCCACAATTCCAGCTACTGTACCTCCAGACAGACCATCTCCATCTTTCGGGACCGTAAAATCTGAATAATTAAGAGGAAGATGAATACAATAGTCAACAGTTGTTCAAGAAAAAACAGAGCATAAAGAAGCACAATCCAATGATAAAAAAAGCCATTTAACAAAGAGATTGTTTAATAAATGCTATAAGGTTAGTGGTATGAAAAACATAGAAAACATGATCACGTTCTTGGATTTAAATAAAGATTTTCATGGCTTTCGTAGATGAGATATTGCATAAAAGATGTTAGATTATATGCACTTGTTGTTTATGTTATTTTCCGGTATGTAGCCAGTGAGCTTTACGGATTAGCTTAGGAGTGGTTTCCTCCTCTATATATAGTATACACGTCTATATAATACAATTGGGGTGGTGGTTTGGACGTCTATAAGAACCCATGAAATACACTTAATGTATAACCAATTAGAGCTTTCACAATTGGGGTGGTGGTTTGGACTTCCAAACCGCAACCTCACCATGTCACTTATTCCAAACCTCAACCCTTCCAAATCCATTTTTTTTCCTATAACCGTAAATTATTCCAAATCTCCACCTCATCACCTATTTTTCCCTTTATTTAATTTACACTCACACACAGCAAAACTTTTTTTTTTCTTTCTATTTATTCATAAAGTACAAAGGGGACTCAAAAATTTAGTGAGCAGACAAAAGCATTCCAAACCAACTCCTTCAATGGTGTGGTTTGAAACCGGACTGTCTGGTTATTTTGGACCAGTCCAGACCAGCACCATTGTAGGTGTTCTTAGTCTTATATTTCCAGTTACCGGGATGAGTTGAGTTGCTTCAGTACCCTGCGAGTACACACCTAAGTGAGAACCACCAGTATAGCGTTGAGTATTACCCATCCTCTGCCCTTTCAAGAACTTGATCATTTTTCGAGTGATATTTGTATCTCACTGCCACTTATCATGTCTGTACACCTCCGAATAGCGCACGACTAGTGCACATTCGCCCAACCACATCCTGATGTGCCACCACTCGCCGAGGTTGTGCACATGGATCCCAAACATCAGAATAAACTAACTGAAGTTTGGTGGCCTAACCTAAAATACACCTCAAATGAAGATTATGACTTAACGCCTACTAAGGATTTTGATTTGTAACGTTCATACATGTAAAGACAATCATACTCATGCGATGTACTACTATGATCATTAAGGATCCTAACTCTGTCAAAACCTACTAGCAGAATATCTCCTGGATTGGACCAAACCATGTGGGAACAAAGGGTAGATGCAATGCAAAACAGAGCTCAAGTGAGACGCGTGGTGACGTAGAACTACTCATAGTGCATGCATATCAGTGATCTTTTAGTCTAAATAAGATGGTTGTGAGAACCAACTAGAATTCTCAATGGGTGCTCTAAATAAATCCTCATAAAATCTCGAACCTTAAGTTTCATAAAAGAAAAGTGTGTGCACTACATCGTTGCTATTTGGAAACGCTAATAGGTTACATGGTATCGCTGGGATTTGAGAGCTTGCATTTGTACACACTTTATAAACTAATTTGAACTTATTTCAAAAAGGAATTATACACTTCGATAAACTACCATCATTGTCACAACTAGCACAACAATCATACCCAATATAGTCCCAATCATAGACAAGCTATTGGCGGGATCTGGGAAGGTTCGGATATATGCATGCCTTACGTATATCTAAGGGGATCGAGAGGCTACCTCAAGTAAGACCCCCAGTTCCAAAGTCATAACCATACATAAAAGCCAAGCACACATTTCAAAAGGTAAAAATTTACATAGCTACTAAAAGAAATCTAGACGTAAGAGAAAAATAGTACTAAAATAGTTTTAGCAAGCTACCAATAATAGAAAATTGGTGAAATCAAATAACATGGACACATAACAGAGCATATAGATCGAGACAAGCGATAACATGCAAGGCCACCGAAACTAACTAAAACACTAAGCTCCTAAAGCAAGAATAATACAATCTCGTAACCCCCCTCCCCTCCAAAAGGTCCTTAAACTTAACTCTGTGTCTCCATGAACACCTATCCTCGACCATGTCATCATAGAGATGCAAGTGTAACAAATATGCCTAACTCGCTCCTCACAACTAGTATAATCGACTCCAAATCATGAAACGCAATCTCAATCATAACACCCGTAGGAAGTAAATTATAACTTACTTGGATCCACAGAAATAGCTGAAATAAGAGGACCATAAGTTCCTCGAGTTGGGATATCAACTGTTCCATTTCCAGCCCAATAAAGTCGGATGTCCAAAGCATTTGTAACATTTACGGTATAAGGCATCACAATTGCTTTCCCAATCCCCCCTGCTCTCTCACTGATGTCAAAATTCTTCTCAACCAGCTTACCCTGACATAGTACCAACCAAAGATAACGAATAATTTGTAAATATCAATTAATAAGCAGTCAGAAGAGATCGAGCAAGCTAGAATGAACATATAAATCTTTGCATAATGGTTATATGTGAGAACTCACCTGAATGTAGATATCAAATACGCGCCTCCCAAGGCTTCTATATGTTTCATCATCAATAAAAGAGATCTCGGCAAAGTGAAGGCTTACATTGTAGCTTCCACTAAGCAAACAAAAACCATAATATGTCAAAGATAATGCTGAGGTTCGTGCCTGCATGTATAATTCAGAATTGTTCATCAAGAGTCTAGAAGTATTATCCACTATATAACTGTCACGGTTATCGTCATCCAAAAAGTGACCAGTGTTGCTAAATCCCCATCGATTTTCAGCTGCGTCGAAATATGAAGCACCACCTGGTTGCATGTCATGTTCATAAGAATTTTCACCAACCCTTAATCCATTTCCGCCACAGTTTATATACAAGGAGGACCAATCTAATCCAAAAAAACAACTATACGTCATAAAAATTCATCAAAAAATAAGAGAAAGTAATATGTAACTTAATATTACATGTTTGACAATCTCTGTTCCGCAAGCACGAGACCTTGTTACTGGTAAAATATTAGAAAAAAAAAATAAAAATAAATTAGTCATGCTGAAGTGAGCGTTGCTTAATCTTTAGACAAAGAAACTTACGAGATTGTATCATCCGAAAATGAAGCAAACATGTTTCTGCAATAAAACAGAAAGCTTAAGATTTAGATTGCTTAAAAGAAACAGTTTGTAAAGGGAAGGGTTGGTCTTACGTGCCCCGCTTTATACAAGTGCTATCAACATATGTAAAATTGTTGTACGACAAATCACTGCAACAAAATTCGCAACATTAAACGTTAGTTTATTCAACAACCAAACAAGGGAACTTTTAACAACTACAAATTTTACATCCCCACAATGCACAGATACTAAGTATTGGTCGTTTTACATTAGACGAACTTACATATCATCTCCTGAATTGAGTATCCAATCAGGCACTCTTCCAGATAGCATGTTTCCAGTAAGATAGCTATAAGTTCAAAAAATATTCTGGTAAGAAGTATGTAGGTTAACACTTAACAATACCTTAGAATGAAACACTTACATGAAGTCTGTGAGGTTTAGTTCAGAGTACGTTGTAGGAATGGATCCACTAAGCTTGTTAAAACTGAAGTCTCTGAAAGAGAAACAGAAACAACGATGATATGACATTTTGCGAATGTGTAATTTATAGAACTAAACAAATAAATATTAGTTCAATAATCATTTTTAAGAGATCTGTAACAATCTTTCCTTATGAATATAACCTTTCTGTTTCATACACAAGGGAGATATGTTTTTCTCTTTGCTTTTTTTAATCAATGCATAAAGTAAATAATTGAGAAAAAGGTTTATATTACTAACAAGACATTCAGATTTTGTGGGGCAAGATATTCTGGTAACTGGCCGATTAAATTGCAACTCCTCAAGATCCTGGAAAGTTAATTGAGTTCGAAATCCATTAAAAGTATAAAACTAAAGAATAATCTAGTAATAGTAAATTAAAAAGAAGCAATGCAACTAACAGGTTCTTGAAAAGTGTTGTATTACTAAAGGGTGGACAAAGGGTATCTGGACCTCGCAAGTCACTGATTCTCCTGCATCACTTAACTCAGTTAACACAACATTTGACCAAAGTTGTAAGCAACATATATAAAGAATTTATAAGAGAAAATACTGACAAGTCTGTTAGGTTTTGCAAGATAGTAATGCTAGAAGGTATCGGCCCTTCCATTCCACTAGCCTGAATCCGTCTGTTCATTTAGAAACTTCGGTTACATACAATTTATATATACAACAATTGCGAATTGTAACAATAAGAAAAAGTCTCACAAGGTTTGGAGACTTGTCCATTGCCCAATGAAATCGGGGATCTTCCCAGAAAAGTTGTTAGCACCAATCCGACTGCTCGAGAAAAAAAGGGAGTAAAATTGTCAATTACAGAATGATGGGATCCAACCAAGTAGTAAGTATAACTCACAATTCCTTCATAGTTGTCAACTTTGCAAACGAAGCGGGCAACTCTCCCATGAAAAAGTTGGAGTTAAGAAATCTAAAATAACAATTCGAAACAATCGTTTATAAAGCCAATCGAATGAGGACATACAAACATCATCCATAACAATGCCTAACAAAATTCATGAAGCCTTACAATCTCTCTATGCTTGAAAGATTCCCAAGTTCCTCTGGAATTATTCCGGACATCATATTGTCCTCCACAGTTCTAATGAACAATAGAATTGAAATAGATTAACAGAAATGATAGTAAATTTTAAAAAGATATAACCATTTGCACTTGATACATTTGGCAACCCATCTATCTATGAATACCATTTTTTAAAATGCTTAATTTTTGTAGCATGCCTTCTATCTCGATATATTATTTGGCTAAAATATATAAAAGGAAAATTGGATTTAATTTTAATAATCCCCCATTTTCTGGTTGGCCAATAATAATCTCACCTGAGTTTATTCTTCCTACCATTCTCACCTTTTAATTTATTTTTCTCATTGCACCCCGTTAACTCACACTAACGTCGTTAGCTGAAACTTACAATTCTAGGAAACTATTCACCAGATTTAAAAGAGGGAATCGAGACGATGATATTAGTATGTTCAATTGCAGAAATGAACATGGTTTGATAGTTTAATCATCGGTTCTCGTCATCCCCTATGACGAGAATATCAACCTGAAACCCATCAAACCATGCTCATTCTACAATTGAACATACCGATATTATCGTCTCAATTTTCTCTTTCTAATACGGTGAACGATCGCCTATAATTGTGAGTTTCAACTAACGGCGTTTGTGTGAGTTAACGGGGGTTGCAATGAGAAAAAATAAATTAAAAGGTGAAACTGGTGGGAAGAATAAACTCATGTGGGATTATTATTATTACCCAACAACAAAAAAGTGAGATTATTAAAATCCAATTTTCCTATATTTTTTTTTTCAAAGATGAACTGATGTTTATTTTATTTTTATTTTTTTTATAAACACATAAACGCGATTAACAGAAGTTTACAAAGTTTGCAATGTGCTGATGTTTCCAAGTTCCTTTGGGATTGATCCGTTCAACCGATTCGCAATAAGAGAACTGCAAGTGAACATTTTGATGTCAAATCTAGTACTTGAAAATGTAAAATGAGCTCGAATGATAAAGATTATACATGCTTCGAAGATGCTCCATGGAACCCCATTGTGGAGGGATGTGACCACTTAGATAGTTGCGACTTAAATCGCTGTATGAATCCAATGCACCGATGAGTCACAAAACAAACAATTAAAGTTAAGTTAAGAAACAACAAAATCATGAAAGAATTGTACATGATTTCGAGGAAACGCAGATTGACAAATTCAGGTGGGAGACTTCCTCGTAGGCTTTGTCCTTTCAGGCTTCTGCAACTCGTACAGAACTAAATTAGTGCAAAATTATCTTCCTACACTGATGGGTTGCTTCAAACATAAATTAGAGGGGTTCATTATTCAGTTGTAACCAAAATAACTGAATTTCCAATCAAAACCTAAACCAAATAAAAATTTGGTTATTCGGTTCAGTTTTTTTTTTTTTTTTTTGAACGGTGACTTTCAAATGAATGACCTAATGTTCACTGCTTAATCGGCAGCCTTAGCCAAGGTTTTGTTTTTTTAGTATTGTGTTAAACTAGTGGGTTAAATGAGTGACCCTCATTTTCTCTTCTTAAAAAATTGTGCGACACAATTTTTCCTTGACATCCTTTTAAATCCTTTATTTTCCTTCGTTAAATGAAACTTGGAAACAAAAACGTATATATTATCAAAAAAAAATAAAAATTGGAAAGATTATCTCCTTTTAAAACTATAGATATATTTAGAGAAATATTATATAAATTAAGATAGCATATAGATCAGCATATAAAAATGTTTTAAAGTTTGGAATATGGAAAAGAAGTTTGGGGGTGAAAAGAATTAAAATAAAGGTATATCTTAAAAACATCTATATTTGAAGGTAGACAAAATCTAATATCATCAACAACCTTTTCCACAAATATCTTCAGTGTAATTCAGTTAGTATGAGGGACAAGAAAATTACACGACAATAACGTTGCATGTTGTGCTGTTTGATTGATCACAGTTGCAACGGACAATGTTTTCGTACGTGTCATTAGAACGATTTTCCCAGTTACAACACGGGCGTCCTTCAAAATCCCAATCTTTACCCAACTTCCGTCCGATCTCATTCAATGCATCACCTATAAATCACGAAAAATGAAACATGATCTTAACTTAAGTTCGTGTTTGAAATTGCTTATTATTACGTTTTGAAAACGTGAGATTTCCTAACAAACCCCGGCTTACAGATAAAATAAACAGTTTTTTGACAAACAAATATTTATAAATTTTATATGAAAAGATAATTAGCAGACAAGCAACTTTAATAAGCAATCCCAACACCTCATCGCGATGAAAATGATGTATTACAAACCTTCATCAGTGGAAAGACACGTTGTGTTTATGGATGCAAAAGCGAACGGTAGCAACCCAACGCAAAGAATTATAAGCAACATGTTGTGTAGATCTATAGATATGTTTAGGACCTTATGAAGTGTGTTTAGTATTTATATAACTACGGTTGGAAACTAAATTGCGAAAACGAAAATGGAAAGTTTAAGTCAATACATTTGAAAACTCAACAAGCGTCCCATTACATGTCCCAAACGAGTAAAGAAGAAATAAGGCATGCATTATTAACATATATGTTAAGGTTCCTTGTAATTTTTTTCTCTAACAAGTAACAACCATTATTTCTACTACTTTTATTAAATTGGGTCTTCAATTTACGATTTATTAAAACACAATAACGTTGTGTTTAAGGGTTTGTAATAAGGATCACGACGAGTTATTCGAGCTCGCTTTGTGTAATAGAGTGTACGTCCGAATATTGCAAAATTGGCGTTATTTTAGTATTTGTAGTCAAAGAAGACCGTATAGTACATAAAATAAATATATTAGTTATGAAACTCAAATGATAAAATAATCTTCTAATAATAATGATAAAACATTTCAAACTATTTAAATTAACGACTAATTAATGAGTAACAATTAAATAAAGATAAATGATAAATTAAAAAGTAATAACAGTAGAGCTTGTAGAATTGTTGATTTTTAGACATATTTCACCCAGTCCAAAATTTGGGCGATGAATTTTTAAAAAGAAAAGTAGGTCGTAGGTGAGTTTCTACAGAATTGGATTAGAAATTAGAAATTAGCAATAGGTTTTCAATTTGTCTTTAGTAGACTAGGGTTTGCAATTCAGAAAGGGGTGGCGGCGCAGCTTGTTGCCCGTCTACCTTCTATTATGATGTAATTTTCGTATTCTATTCTAGTAATACTAATTAGTAAAAAAAAAAAAAAAAAAAAAAAAAAAAAAAAATAAGGTGACTAATCACTATATATATGCCTTTTATATACTTTTAATTTTTTTATGAAATCTTCTAATATAACCAAGCTTTATATTTATATATATGCAAAATTTTTACGTTGATTAGATTAACAACCAATAGCACTATGTTCCGTGTAGTTATTGACTAAAAAATTGGTGGTTATATGCGTCATTGACGCAACATATATCATAATTTGCGTAAAATTATATTTTTATTGGATGCAATTGGTAAAATCTATAAAATTAAAACAACTAATGGTGTTTTTCTGTAATATATTTAGTTAAAGTGAATATTTACTAAATGAAGAACGATTAGAGCTACAAAACTAGTTTTTTGATATGGAATGGAAGTATTTATAATGAAAAGTAACAAAAAAAATGAGGATGATTCTAATTACCGATTACAAAAACTAATTTGATATGGAAGTATTAATAATGAACAGTAAAAAAATAAGGAAAATTCTTACCAACTACATATACAACTGTTGAAGTGACTGAATATTGTCTTGAGGATTTTGAAAAGTCTTCAAGAACATGTCAGTGATTAATAGTAGTCATGTACGGAAGAAACATGAAAATGTTAATCTGAAAAGGCATTCAACATTTATGTCGTTGGAATCGTTCACTTTCTTCTCGAACAAATTATTGTTTCTAATTACCTTCTTTTATTTTTGTTGAAATTATATAAGGTTTACATAATTTCCTTTTTCAATTTTATCATAAGTTTATCATAAGGTTTTATAATATCTTTCATCATATTTGGTTAGTTATTTCTAGGTTAAGATTTGTGCACGTTGAGATAGTAGACATTTGGTTCGTGGGCTGCTGAGGAGTCCAAGACGAGTTGGAATATGTAGGAGTGTAGCCCAAGAGGAGTACAAGCCCATTACTTGAGGTGTGTTTTCTCCGGATTAATCGTGACCGTTTATTTCACGATTCGTGTGGCAATACTGATCCAAGGGTATAGATGGCCTGGATTTGTGTTTTCTTTATCGAATGTTCCACTGGGTGTATAAAATAGCATTATCTCTCATCATTTCAAAGTTTATGCTCAGTTTACAACTTTATAATTTTCTTTGTGTTTCTCTCACCTGGTTTCCAGCCGATTCAGACATAGAGGTCTTTTAGGGTTTGAGTTAGGTCTTTAACATCTTGTTATCGATCTTCTCCTATAAACTAGTTGGTTGATCTCGTGTATGATTATGTGTGTCATGTATATGGGTCTGTTTAGGTGTTAGGGTCTTTTCTGTGTATTCTAAGAGTCTATGTATGTTTGAGACACATCTGTTGTCTTCAGCTTGTTTTCTATAAAGTTCTTGAGTATTTTAAGTAGATACCATGATTTTTGACAAGGTGTCAGAGTCATTGGTAGAAGAAACATAGGATGGCATTGAGAATGTTCTAGTTGCCCATATTTGGGATAATCCGACACTGAAGATTGAATATCAAGACATAAGAGATGTTCTGCGATTACCAACTGCAACAGAGTATGATGTGTTACCAAATTTTGATAGTGTGGGTGAAATTCTAAGGGACATAGGATACAAAGCCAACTTCAACAAATTAGGAGATTTCAAGATAGGGAATATATCTCCATTCTGGAGTCTACTGTTTATGATTATATACAAGTGCATGACTTCTAAGACAGGAGTAATGGACCAGGGAAGCCAATATTCCTTGAATATTCTGTATGGCTTGGTCACTGGAGCTAAACTGGATTATGCTGAATTGATCTGGCACCAGGTCAGGAGGAGGAACCAAGACTCAAAGACACCTAAGAAGGGAGATAAAAAAAACAGAAAAACATCTTCACTATCCTAGATTTTTGGACTTCTCATTGCAAAGAAGCTGGAAGAAGCCCAAATGCAATTTGAAGACAATGAGCTCATGTTCAACTCCACCACCATGCCAGCCTGGAGACCTAAATTGCAAAGTGGAATGAAGAAGACCAACTGCCACATCTAACCAGAGGTATGATCTCTTTTGTCCCCAAAAACCACAATCTTAAAGAATCACTTGAAACTTATGAACAAATAAGAAAGCAATAGCCTTAATGGCTCAAATTCTAAGTCTCAAGAAAATTCCCAAAATACCCCTCCAGCGGAATACTCCAGAACCACCAGCAGGGTGAGGAATTCTGAGGAATCCTCATCCAGATCAGCAAACTATCCCTCTCCCTAACCCACATAACACACCACTAACTGTTTCATTTGATTTACCAGCAATGGAAGGCACCATCAATTTCAGTTTTGAATCAGTTTCAAAGGAGGAAATTGAAATCACAATAGGTAGGCACCATGCAAGTGGTACCATAAACCTGGTTTATGGAAGAAGGAATCCGTTGCTTCCTTCAACAATTCATGGAGGACAAGCCTTTGGGACCGTCCAAGGATATGAGGAAACCCAGCTTTCCATATGTTGCGAAACTCCGGTGATGAAAGGACTGCCACACCATCCACTGATGATGTGATCCCTCCATCCAAAATAGAAGCATATGTGTTTGATACTAGTCATTTAGATGGAACATCTGTTGTTTCAAACTCACCACAAGTCCTGACCACAACAAAATCTGAAATCCAGATTTTTGTTGAAACTATTCAGGCTTCTCATAAAAGCTTGGAGGAAGCTTTACGCTGTGTTCCTGAGTTAACTTAACGAGGGAAAAGAAAGGAAATGAAAGGAAAGAAAAATTTGATTGTGTTCCCGAGTTTCATTTAAGGAAGGAAAATAAAACATGTTGTGTTATGGAGTTTCATTTAATGAAGGAAAAGAATGGAAATGGAAGGAAAACTAGGCCAAATTCTTTAGTTTAGTTTTCCTTCCGATTTAGAAGGAAACGGAAGGAAAGGATATTTATCATTTTTTTTCCTTTCATCTCCTTCCTTCAATTATTTTCGTTTCTTTTTTCCTCCTCAAGTAAACTCAGGAATGAAGCGTTAGAGAGAAGAAGCAGAGAAGGAGAAAGAACTGACTGAAAAGTTGGGGTCTATATTGAAGAATCAGGAATCAGAAAACTCTGACATTAAACTGTCAAAGTCTGTGAGTCGGAACACCAACGGAATAGAAGAGCTTGAGAAGAATACAAATGTTCAACTCAAAGATATTCTCAAGTTAGTACAAGAGCAAGTAGAGGAACATAAAATAAACAACAACCATCAGATACAAGACAGCATCAACAATTTGTCAGGGGAGCTGAAGAAAACAACAACAGAGAATGAACTGGTCAATTAACAAAAATGTTCAAAGTGGCTGAAATCAACAAATACTCAAATCAGACTCTGAGATATTTGAATACTTGCATGGAATCAGTGCAAGACAAACTTGAATGATGGGGAATTTAGAAAGAAAGCAGAAACTGGATGAACTGATTGATAACTGAATAGAATCCAGGGACCCACTCAAGACAATGTTGTTTACAAGCACAAGAATTATCCCTCACCAGAAGATGCTCAAGGCTGTGTACAAATAGATTCTGTGAAGTTGTTGAAATTATTTTTTAGTTGTTAAATGTTGTAAACTTTTATTTCTATTTTATTATGAATGTAATTGTCATTACAGTTCTCCTTTAGTACTTTTAATGTTTGTTTTGTCTTTTAAATTGTAATTGTCTAAAGTATGAATCAGATTACTTACAACACTTAGGGGTAAATTGTTAGAACCAAAATGAGAAAACATGAAGTGTTGAAGAAAACTGAAGCTAGGAACCAAGGCTGAACAAAGTGAAAAACATTTAGAAAAAGTTCCAAATGAAGAGATAAAGATCAAGAAAGATTCAAGAACAAGATCTCTTTGAAGATATAGACAATGAAAGAAAATACAACTCCTATCTGATGAAATCTGGGAAAGAAGACTGAAATCTGGGACAAATCCAGATTTTTGGGACAAAATCTGATATTGACTATTTGACCAATCCCAGATACAGACTTTAGATTTTTGAGAAGAAATCTGGAATCTTGGCAAGTGGGAAAGTTAGAATGCATGCAAGTTGACCCCAATCATTCATGCAAGACTTTCTTTCCTTTTTAACCACCAAAACTACAAGTTGACAAATAAACCAATTGTTTATTCATCGACTTGGGATCAACACTTCTCTTTAAATAGACGACATCATACGAAGGAGAAGTTTGTCCAGTGTGAATGTAAAAGTGTGTGATATACATAGCAAACATCTACTCTACTTAGATATATATTTTACACATAATCCACACCATATTCACACAAGCCATAAGAATTCCTTTGAGTTATTCATTTGTAAAGTTAAACGTGCTCCTTGTTAAAAGGTGATCAAAACATAAACTCAAAACTTCTAAAAAACTCGTGCGTTCTATTGCTTTTGAAAGTTTGATTTCTTATTCCACACATTGTTTATATGTATTGTTGAAATCAGACTGCCATTTGATTCAAAGTGAGACTGATACTTCTGGGACCAACAAAACAAGATTTTAAAACCAAATTTTTAATCAATGATTTTTAGGGGAGTTAAAATACTTCTTAGGGATTGATGTAGTAAAAAGTGATAAAGGCTTGTGTTTATCTCAATGAAGTATTGTACCGAGTTGTTAGTCGAATATGGGATATTGGGTTGTAAACCAATATCTAATCCCATTGAACAACATCATGTTTTGGTTAATTTAGTTGAGTCAAATAACAAAGTTTTAAGTGACATTACTGGTTACCGGAAACTTGTGGGCAAACTTATTTATTTGTCCCACACACGACGAGATATAGCTTATTCAATTCATCACCTTAGTCAATAATATGCATAGACTCACGGAAGGACATCAAAAGATAGCATTTAGACTTCTTAGATATCTTAAGTCAGCCCCTGGAAAAGGGTTGTTGTTTTGAAAATGTGATCATTTTGATTTGAATGTGTATAGTGATTCTGATTGGGCTAAATGTATATTGAGACCAGAAGCTATGTTACTGGGTTTTGTGTGTTTCTGGGTAATTGCTTAGTTCTTGGAAAAGTAAGAAACAGTCCACTGTTTCTCGTTCTTCTGCTGAGGCAGAATACAGGGCGATGTATGCAAGTGCTTGTGAAGCTGTGTGGATTAAAACTTGCTTTTTTAAAGTTTATTTTTTTTGTCAAATTGTCTCTCAAAGTTCATTGTGACAGTTCTGCTGCTATTTCTATAGCAAGGAACCCTATATTTCATGATATACCAAACACTTTGGTTTGGACTTGTTTTACTTAAGAGATCTCATTTCATTGGGAGTCATTGAAACTGTTAAAGTTAACTCAGTCAGTCAAATTGCTGATTTATTCACAAAAGGTTTGTTAACTCATCAACACTTAAACTTGTGTGAACAAGTTAAAATGTGTGATGAGTTTCGGTGATAAAATTGAGGGGGTGTTAAAATTATATAAGGTTTACATAATTTCCTTTTTCAATTTTATCATATGTTTTATCATGAGGTTTTATAATATCTTTTATCATATTTGGTTAGTTATTTCTGGGTTAAGATTTATGCAGGTTGGGATAGTGGACATTGGGTTCGTGGGCTGCAGAAGAGTCCAAGACCAGCTGGAATATGTAGGAGTGTAGCCCAAGAGGAGTACAAGCCTATTACTTGATGTGACAATAGTTAACAATCCAGGTCAACATCCGTACGAATTACATTTATTACTGTCATTTTATGTGCATATTTAGACATTTTGCATACACAATACCCCCCCCCCCCCAACATATGATAACTTCCTCTTAACACATGTGAACATAGTAACAACCGAATAACTTATGATTCACAAAATACATGTTAATATCGTCATCAAGAACCCTTGCTATTTAGACGAAATCACGTTGCATATGATCAACAATAATTGGTACAAACTAGTATTCCATATAACATACACATTATGCCTACAATTATTATCTATATCAACGGATTATATCTAGTCGAAGCCTAGTTTCTATATACATACATATATACACACATACATGTCTTGGTGTTATGATTAACACAAGAGAAATCTCTTTCTTGTCCCATTTACGTCCAAGTATAAACCAATACAGCACAAGTCCTTATCAAACTTTTAAACTTAAACTAAATTAGTAACATACATTTCTATCCCCTAAGTGTGATCATGAACTAAAAACAAGGTGATCTAGGCACCTATGTGTCGGTCGAAAACAACCAAACAACACCCTGATACATCACTTTCAAAAGAATGTCCAAACTTTAGATAGAAATGGCAACATGACATCATAGAGAAACAAGTTTGAGCACATGATCATAACTACATTTTCCTTAATCCTTTCTTGTCTAATTCGACCGATTATCAATACCCAAGGATAGATCACTTGTCACTATCATACTAAGATCTCAAGTACACTTCCTAGAACTTGGAGCACCAATCAACACCATGGAAGAACAAGGCATGAGCTATCACTTTCAAACATTACTATACTCCTACCTTTTTGTCCTTAATTGGCCGAAACTTCCCAAGAAACACATGATCAAGAGCTTAGTTGTTAACTAACACCAAAGAAGGAAACAAGACAAACATGACATAGCTCTTCCCTAGTTAACCACCTTCTAGGTATAACCTAGTCTAGGAACTCGACCAACATGAGTGAAAGGACAAGAAACACGTTGACTTATCATCAATTTACACTAAAATAGATACAATCCAAACTATTAACACACTCCCAAATCTAGTCAACACCCTCTCTATTGTATTGTCCATTCCAATCGGCCCATAGCCCCCAAACATGGATGCCACCACCTCTTATCACTATCTTACACTAAAAGGTGATTAAAATCATTAAACATAACACTAACCTATGCAAGATCATTTACCCATTTTGTTGTTTTGTCACCACATAATCAACCTGTAGAAAGGCTTTATAACCAACATCAATCCTTGCACCACCACTTCATAATTACACTTCTTTTTCCCCTTGAATACACCTCTCGGCCGAACCATATCAAGAACAAGATCTCAAGAGCTTGGAAGGTCACTACAATCGGCTATCAACCTCCTACTCGACTAGGTGAGATAACTAACTGCCACATTACTTCTAGTTTACTTTAAAAGCATCGACTAACATGTTAACCCGACTACCGATCCTTTGAACCCCATGAACCAATCACACACATACAAAAATCCTTGTACACATTGTTTGTTTTTATAACTAGTGAGCACTTTGTCAAGTCATCACACTTCCACCTTATGAATCGGCCATAACAACACAAAAACCACTTGAGTAAGATTTGGTGATCATGGGACATCAAATGATCATCTAATAGATCAGTTCTTGTCAACTAAACTCACTCGAATTATGTTCGAAGGATAAGGCCAACAACAAGTGAGTTTATAATCGGCCTACACCATTAATACACCTAGAACACATTCCATAGTTTCGTTTGTGCCTAAATCGGTCTAAAACAACTTATTTTGAACCTACGTGTGATTAGTTTCAAGGCCTACATAATGCATTTGTTTCGGCTACAATGTTTTAACACATGTTAAGGTAAGCCGAAACATGTGTTAATATTGTTTTGGAATGAAGAGGACTTAAACCTATGTTAAAACACACATTTTATTAAAAACTAACCCCACATATTGAGTTGGAAACAAACTATAGCCCATGTCTAGCATGTGGGACCCACATTACAACAAAACGCCCGGGATTTCCGGAACTGTACAGTTCACAAGTATATTTAAGGTCGTCACGTGCACCAAAACGTGGCCCACATACACTAAAACCAAGGTCCACGAATGTCGGGTGAACAACTTGTATGATAAACAACAAGAACCCACAATTAGTGTGCTCTTAATAATCATAGGGCATTGTCTGGGCGGTAGCTCTCTCACATTGTCAGCTTCACTAGGCCACACGTGACACTATCAGGTGAGTCTTCACAACCCCATTTTACTATTTTTACGTTTTTGGGGGGATAAACATGCTACAATTAGTACATTGACATTTTGTGTGTATATTCTACCATGATTACCATGTGGAACATGAGACATTTGGTTCATGAGATCTCAATAGTCCCTGTCCTTACATTATGCTGTAACCATTAGCTATCAAAAGCCATAGAACACTTTAATAGATCTATTGGGTTGACACCCCCACTCTTGGTTAGTCGCTCTAACCAGTTACATACAAAAGAGTGTTAGTATTCTACTATACATACATTGTCTAGTGTATAATGCACGAGGCGCAACAGTCAAGAGGTTTGGTTACGGGACTCATGGTTTGCATAGTAATCATTCGCTTAGCTAGCTTATGATTGGTCATACATGAATTACACAAACATTTTACTGTTACACTCAAACCTATAAACTCACCAACATTATTATTGACCAAAATTTCTATGCATGTTTTCCAGGTAATTGATGACGAGCAGCAGAGGTTTGAGAGAGGGGTTCGAGCATGCACTGGGTGGTACCACTTTGGAACAGGTTTTGTCAGTCCCGTGACATTTTAGTTTCAATTTCATGAATTTTCAGACACTTTCTTATTTTCCATACTATGTTATGATGGTTTGAATACATGATATGACAATATCCATCCTTTGATGGTGCTATTTAAATAAATTCGTGTGTTGCTTGAACCTTGTGTTTGAAAACCTTTTGAGGTCGCATTCCCGTGTTTCCGCCTTGGCGGGGTGTGACAGATTGGTATCAAAGCATAAGGTTATAGCGAACTAAGATTCTTTTGAGTCAACTATAACCCAAAACATTTTTTGTAACGTTTTCACAAAGTACCACACCATCTCGCCTTGCACCTCTCAAGTCTCAAGCTACTCCACGATGACACACGGGTATAGGAGTTCATTTATTTACATACATGTTTATTCACATATATATGCATGCGTATGACAGGATCATGGCCATTACTGTTGACCTCACTATTCTGTCTGACTCTGAGCCTGACTACTTGATAGATGACACACTAGAGGTGGATCTCCCACTCACCCATGCAGCCCCCATCCCTTATGAGGCTCCCGACTTCCCCCATCATGGAGGAGGTTAGAGCTCGGATTTTGAGATGGATGTAGACCCAGCACCCCTAGTTAGGCGTACCTCAGATGATGACACCGAGGATGACGTCCCCTTTCTTCTTGCAGACCCCGACGTTCACCCTTCAGTGGTCCTTTCCACTGCCCCTACTGCTTTGAGCCTAGCCCCATCCTTTCGAATTGACTATACGGTTCGTACTCTCCAAAAGTACACTCCCCGTAAGAGGGTGCGCCAGACTGTGGTCATTGCCCTCCCTGCCCGTGCTCCGGTTACTACCCTGCTTGCCGACCCTGTCCCTGATGGCGAGCCTGTTCCACCCGCTGACCCCGTACCAGAGTTACGTATCACGGAGGCACCCGTGCTCGTGTTCGAGCCATCACTGAGACAGAGGAGGCGCTCCCAGGCCCGCAAGCGGCCTTACCTTCCCTGCCTCACCGGTGACCTAGCCCACCGGGACGAGGATGACCATGAGGCTATGAAGTTGGGATGATCATCTAGGAGGCCACTCTACACGGAGCGCGGCGTTATCCTGTCCCACGACGCGCAGCTTGTTGCTATGGGTGTACGCATCCGAGAGCTGGAGGTTCGTGCGGATGAGGCTAAGCGAGGGAGGTTAGCGATAGCTTTGGGGAGAGCGGAGGCGAATAGACGCATCGAGAGCTTGGAGAGGAGGATGACAGAGATGACCCAGGGCATGCGAGACGCAATTGTTGCACTAGCCGCTACACTCCCATCTTCTTCTTCTTCTTAGTGTATTCTGTGGTTGTACTTGATGCTACTTTATGTTATGTTACATTATGTCGTATTATGTGATGTTGTTATGTTTAGTATTAGTAGTTTGAACTATTGCGGTTCATCCGCCTGCCTTTTGTACTGATACTTATGTATTTTGGGATTTATGTATGGTTTAGTATGTTATTTATTATTGTTCCGTGTTGCTTATCCTTTTGTCTTGTGGTTGTGATTGATTTGCTATGCGTGGTTATATTTGATTGTTACATTTGTATGAGCGACAATATTTGCAGAGTATGTGTCTCACACTTTTGATATGTGTCATATTAGAAGAAAATCATGCAAACCCGACAATCTGCACGAACCAACGATGGCGAACCATTGCTGGCCACTCCCGCTGAGCTGGCTAGAGTGATTGCTGAGGCAATTGCTCGACATGACACTACTCGAGCCGATTCTAGCGGAGGCTCTTGAGGTATTGGTCGTCGACGATGAAGCGAAACGGATAACGGTAGAAATTTTTAGTCTAAATTCTCTACTTACTACGCCTACGCGAAAACTTTGTGTTAATGATATTCACTATTGTATACATAGAAGTTGAAAAGCCTGTTCGGGGATTTTTGTACAAAACTTTCATGGCTTGCAAACCATGGAACTTTCGTGGTACCGAGGGTGCCGTTGGAATTGTTCGTTGGATCGAAAGGACTGAGTCAGTTCTTGACATCAGCGGTTATTCTGAGGACCCGAAAGTGAAGTACTCTACTTGCACTTTCCAAGATGAAGCCCTCACCTGGTGGAATCTTCAAGTTCAAACCATGGGTTGAGATGCGGCTTACAATCTCACCTGGGCCGATCTCAAGGCTCTACTCATGGAGAAATACTGTCCTAGGAGCGAACTGCAAAAGCTGGAGGCAGAATTCCGGAATCTTTCCATGGTGGATGCTAAGGTGACTGCTTACACTACATGCTTCCACAAACTCTCTCGACTAGTTCCTCACATCGTCACTCCGGAATACAAGAGAGTTGAGCAGTACATTTGGGGTTTATCTCCCAAGATTCGAAGCATGGTCACTGCGTCTGCACCTACCACTATCCAGGCTGCTGTTACTCTAGCTCACAGTCTGACCGACGATGTTGTCCGTATGGGTTCGTTGAACCAGAAGGTTGCAGTTGCTGGTGAGAGTTCTGGAGGCAAGCGAAAGCGACCTGGCTCCAAGAAGGGTAAGAAATCCCCCCACAAGCGTCAGGACACTATGAATCTTTTTGTTGCCACTACTGCTGAGGAGCCCAAACACAAATACAACGGGCCCCCACCCTTACTGCAGCAAATGCAACTACCATCATGTTGGCACGTGTGACAGTATCTTGTGTAAGAACTACAATCGTCGAGGTCACCAAACCGTTAACTGCAAGGCCAAAGCCACCAACACTCCACCTGCCAAGAATGAGTGTTTCGAATGTGGTGCAACCAGTCACTTTTGCAAGGATTGCCCCAAGGTCAAGGATCAAGCTTGCAGTCGAGCATTCGTGCTAAGAGCCAATGAAGCACACGAAGATCCTAATGTGGTTACCGGTATGTGTCTCCTTAACAACCATTTTGCATCGGTACGGTTTGATTCAGGCGCTGATTTTAGCTTTTTGTCGACCGACTTTAAGAATTCACTTGGGTTAGAATCAACTAAGTTGGACACACATTACACCATAGAGTTAGCCAATGGTAAGTTATTTCGTCTGAAGAAGTTGTTAGGGATTGTGTTCTGGAACTTGGTAATCGTATCTTTCGCATTGATCTGTTGCCTATTCAGTTGGGTAGTTTCGATGTTGTCATTGGTATGGACTGGTTATCCAGACATCGCGCAGAGATCGTCTGTCACGAGAAATTGGTTCGTATCCCCTTGTCCGATGGTGAAAACCTTTCAATTCGAGGAGACCGTGGTGGATCTACTCTTCGAGTCATATCTTGCCTCAAGGCGCAGAAATGTTTAAGGAAGGGTTATGTCACATATCAGTGGTGCGAGACTATCCCCAAGTCTTTCCAGAAGATTTGCCCGGACTTCCACCTCCACGGCAAGTCGAGTTTCGTATTGACCTAGTCCTAGGAGCTGCTCCAGTAGCTCGCACTCCGTATCGTCTGGCACCGTCCAAGATGTAGGAATTGTCTAACCAGTTGCATGAATTTTTGGACAAAGGATTCATTCGCCCTAGTTTCTCTCCGTGGGGAGCGCCAACTACTACTGGGAGTTGAACAAGCTGACCATCAAGAAAAAGTACCCACTGCCGAGGATCGACGATCTGTTCGACCAACTGCAGGGATCCAACTACTACTCGAAGATTGATCCACGTTCGGGATATCATCAGTTGCGGATCCAAGAAGACGGCATTCCAAAGACCACATTCCGAACTCGTTAGGGGCATTATGAATTCTTAGTCATGCCATTTGGGTTGACGAATCCTCCTGCTATTTTTTATGGATCTCATGAATCGAGTCTGCAATACCTACCTAGACAAGTTCGTGATTGTCTTTAATGATGACATCTTGATCTACTCGCGAACCAAAGAAGAGCACGAACATCATCTTCGACTGATTTTCGAATTGCTCAAAAACGAGAAGTTGTTTGCCAAATTCGTGAAATGCATGTTCTGGATTCAAGAAGTTCATTTTTTTAGTCACATTGTGAATGAGAAAGGTATCCAAGTTGACCCCACAAAAATTGAAGCTATCAAGGATTGGGCAGCACCAAAGACACCAATTGAAGTGTGACAATTTTTGGGATTAGCTGGTTATTACCGACAGTTCATCGAAAATTTCTCTAAGATTTCCCAGCCACTGACAGTCTTGACGCAGAAAGACAAGAATTTTGATTGGGGAATCAAGCAGGAGGAAGCGTTTCAGGTCTTGAAGAACCGTTTATGCAGTGCTCGGATTCTTTCCCTTCCGGAAGGTACCGATGATTTCGTGGTTTTTTTGCGATGCTTCTCATGGTGTTGGATGTGTACTCATGCATCCCGAGAACTCAAAGTCCATGAGAAAAATTACACCACTCTTGACTTAGAGTTAGGTGCAGTAATCTTTTCCCTCAAGATTTGGAGGCAGTACCTTTATGGCACTAAGTGCACTATTTTCACCGATCACAAGAGCTTACAACACATCTTCAATCACAAGGATCTAAACATGCGGTAGCGTAGATGGGTTAAATTGCTGAATGATTACGATTGTGAGATTAAATACCATCTGGGAAAGGCCAACGTTGAGGCTGACGCTCTAAGCCAGAAGGAACGAATCAAGACCATGCGTGTGCGTGCGCTAGGTTTGACCATCCATACAAACCTCACTACCCGTATTCGCAAAGTTCAGTAGGAAGCTTTGAAAGGTGAGAACCTGCAGGATGAGTCGTTATTCAAGATGGTTAGCCTGTTGGAACCAAGGTCTGAAGGCACGGTTTATTTCGCCAATCGGATTTGGGTGCCACGTTTTGGCGGCTTACGCGATTTAATCCTTGAAGAGGCCTACAAGTCTAAGTACTCGGTTCATCCCGAAGCCGAAAAAATGTACAAGGACGTAAAGGAACTTTACTGGTGGCCCAACCTTAAAAGTTAAATTGCATCATACGTCAGCCGATGCCTTACCTGCTCAATGGTCAAAGCTGAGTACCAGAAGCCGTCTGGTCTGCTTGAGCAACCAGAGATTCCTGTTTGGAAATTGGAGCAAACCTTTATGGATTTCATCACCAAGCTACCTAAGACGTCCAATTGCCATGATACGATTTTGGTAATTGTTAATAGGTTGACTAAGTCTGCGCATTTCTTGTCGATCAAGGAAACCGACAAGCTAGAGAAACTTGCCAAGCTGTATATCAAGGAGATTGTAACTAGGAATGGTGTGCCTGTTTCAATCATTTCCAACCGAGACAGTCAATTTACTTCCCGATTCTGGCAAACTCTTATGGTGCCCTAGGCTATCGTTTAGACATGAGCACGGCCTATCAGCCACAAACCGATGGTCAGAGCGAACGGACTATCCAAACATTGGAAGACACACTTCGAGCATGTGTAATCGATTTCGGTGGAAACTGGGATTCTCATTTGCCTTTGGTCGAGTTCTCCTACAATAACAGTTATCACACCAGTATCAAGGCTGCCCCGTTTGAAGCCTTATACGTACGTAAGTGTAGATCTCCTTTGTGTTGGGCGGAGGTTGGAGACAAGTACTTGAATGGCCCCGAGCTTATTCAAGAGACAACCGATAAGATCTCTCAGATTCGTGAATGTTTGAAAGCTGCTCGAGATCGTCAAAAGAACTATGCTGATCGCCGTCTCAAACCACTCAAATTTCAGGTTGGCGATATGGTACTCTTAAAAGTCTCACCATGGAAGGGTGTACCACGATTTGGCAAACGTGGGAAGCTTAACCCCCGATGCATAGGTCCTTTCGAAATACATGCTCACATTGGTCCAGTGGCATACAAGCTCAAGTTACCCGAAGAGCTCCGTGGTTTTCAAGACACATTCCACGTATCCAATCTGAAAAAGTGTTTGTCCGATGAATATTTGATCATTCCGCCCGAAGAAATTCACATTGATGATCAGCTCCAATTTATTGAGGAGCCAATCGAAGTGACATATTGGAAAGTCCAGAAATTGAGAAGGAGTCGCCCAAAACTTGTCAAAGTCAGATGGAATGCAAAACGCGGACCCGAATTTTCATGAGAACGTGAAGACCAGATGAAACGAAAGTCTCATGCACTCTTTCCAAAAACGGTTGAGAACTGCAAGTTAACTCAATTTCGTGGACAAAATTCCAAAAACAAGGGGAGAATGTGACAACAGTCAACGATCCAGGTCAACATCCGTACGCATTTTATTTATTACTGTCATTTTATGTGCATATTTACACATTTTGCATACACAATACCCCCATAACATATGATAACTTCCTCTTAACACATGAACATATTAACAACCGAATAGCTTATGATTCACAAAATACATGTTAATATCGTCATCAAGCACCCTTGCTATTTAGACGAAATCACGTTGCATATGATCAACAATAATTGGTACAAACTAGTATTCCATATAACATACACATTATGCCTACAATTATTATCTATATCAACGGATTATATCTAGCCGAAGCCTAGTTTCTATACACATACATATATACACACATACATGTCTTGGTGTCATGATTAACACAAGACAAATCTCTTTCCTTGTCTCATTTACGGCCGAGTATAAACCAAGACAACACAAGTCCTTATCAAACCTTTAAACTTACACTAAATTAGTAACATACATTTCTATCCCCTAGGTGATATCATGAACTAAAAACAATGTGATTTAGGCACCTATATGTCGGCGAAAACAACCAAACAACACCTTGATACATCACTTTCAAGAGAATGTCCAAACTTTAGATAGAAATGGCAACATGACATCATAGAGAAACAAGTTTGAGCAGATGATCATAACTACATTTTTCTTAATCCTTTCTTGTCTAGTTCGACCGATTGTCAATACCCAAGGATAGATCACTTGTCACTATCATACTAAGATCTCAAGTACACTTCTTGAAACTTGGAGCACCAATCAACACCATGGAATAACAAGGCATGAGCTATCACTTTCAAACATGACTATACTCCTACCTTTTTGTCCTTAATCGGCCGAAACTTCCCAAGAAACACATGATCAAGAGCTTAGTTGTTAACTAACACCAAAGAAGGAAACAAGACAAACATGACATACCTCTTCCCGAGTTAACCACCTTCTAGTTATAACCTAGTCTAGGAAATCGGCCAACATGAATAAAAGGACAAGTGATGTATTGGTGAAAACACCTTGTTAATATACTAATTTTGTATATATTTTAGTGTATGATCGGTGCATTTTAGGTACACAATATTATTAATTTAATAAATGCATTGATAATAGTATAAAATATGATTCTTTAATGTGTTTGATTATCATGCGAGTTAAGATGAAAATGAGCTAAAACGATCAAATAATTTGAGATAAAATATTAAGTTACGATGCATTTAGGAAGTCAATTAAATGTAGTGGTGCTTATATCATGGTTGACATTTGTTGCAGGTTGCCTCCAAAAATAAAAGTTTCAACTATTATTATGGAGTGCAAATGGAATTAAAGAGAATTTACATCATGTTAACTACAAGTGGGCTAAAAGCTAATATGAACAAATGCATGTTAGCTTCATGGCTTGCAGTAACTCACGAAGAAAATAATTTAATGTTTTGGGCTTTTGAATATTATATCAAAATAAAACTAATACTTGGACCAATGACTAGTGGCCCAAAAGGAAAAAGGAAAGGAGGTCAGCGGCATTTTTTGACGGTTTTGTAGGGAGTTCGAGAGACAGAGGATTTTTGAAGGGGCTTACTTAGGAGCTACAACATAAAACGCACGACAACAAGAAGCAAGAGGAAAGCGGCCTCTTGGCTATCGTGGTACACGAACCAAAATCATGAATGGCTAGTCTTCTTTGGAATCACCCGGTATAAACTTGTAATCTAGGGTTCTTAAATATTTTTGGGTATTTTCTTATTTCATTGTAATTTTGATTTGAACAAACTTATTAATTGCGTTTATCTTGTTTTGAATTCTCTTTGATAATTGTTTCTTGCGCCAATTACTAGGGAAATGAATTCGGTTACTTATGCTTTAACTTGTTAGTAGGGTTCATATGTTCTAGAGTAATGAAGTGTAGTTTAGTACATTTTTGATGTTGATGAAACGTGACACCTAAGCCTATTGTAACAATTAACCCACTAATCTTAATTGCAATTTCTTGATTAGTCCAAATTTGTTATATAATCCTAGGTTACTTGTTGAACCCGGTGTGTAGGGCTGTTCATGAGCCGAACCGAGCCGAGCTAGGTCAAGCTCGTGCTCGGCTTGGTTTTAAACCGAGCCGGCTCGGCTCGGCTCGGATTTAAAACCGAGCTGAAAATCAAAGCTCAAGCTCGGCTTGGTTTTAAACCGAGCCGGCTCGGCTCGGCTTTGTTTGGCTCGAATTTAAAAAGAAAAAAGAAAAATTGGCTTTCAAAATTCAATAATCTAAATATTATTCAATAGTTAACAATAACACATTAAAATAAGCTCAACCTAATACATAACAAGCTATAATCAAGTTCAAAAAATACAAAATAAGTCTTAAATTTCAACGATATACAGTATAAGTTCATCAGCATACGAACTAACCCCCTAAATATGCAATATATTCCCCAACTTTTTCAACATTTTTATAGTATATTATATGTATATAACAAAATATATTCAAAATTAGAACTATCCGAGCCAAACCGAGCCAGCTCGGCTCGTTACGAACCGAGCCGAGCTAGGCTCATTTTCCAACCGATCCGAGCCGGCTCGGCTCAATTTCAAGCCGAGCCATATCGAGCGAGCTTTTTTCGAGCTAAATCCGAGCGAGCTTCGAGCGAGCTCCGAGCCACGAGCTTTTTGGACAGCCCTACCGGTGTGATCTCCTTTTTCACAATCAGTGTTTTACAATTCAATATTTTTAATCAAGCGCTTTAGTATTAATCAAAGTAACCATTTTTATTATTTCAATCATCATCTTGAATCACTTGTTGGTTCACAAAACTTTCAAACTAAATTCTTAAATGATTAAAAGCTATAAACTTCATAATTGTTTTGCATACTTATTTTGTAAAAAGCTTAGACAAACAAACTAGTGTGACGCTAACCACATGCTCCTTGGATTCGATACCCTACTTACCTTAGCTACCTAGGTTATTTAGGTTTTGCATGACCCGTGACGACCGGTTCATCAAATGGCGCCGTTGCCGGGGAGCTAGTGCGCTTGGTATTGCATATCTTCTTTGTTTGTGTGTATATTTAGTTGTTTTAAAATAAAAAAAAACGTATTTCTATATATATATTTTTTTTATTTTGATTTCACTTTGGTAGTTGAGTTGTTTGTGCAGATACAACATTGCAAACACTTAACTTCACCATGAATTGGGTAGATGACGACCCATGTGAATGTTGTGGGAGCAGAGAGCATTACTTACAAGATTGTCTAGTGTTCCATGAAAGAGTGCAAGAAAACAAAGAACGTGCATTGTACAACAACATCTGTAATAGGAATTCCTATTATAGTGGAAGTTTTACTCACGAGCCTGGGGAATACCAAATTTCTCCACCACCGGAAGATTATTCCTATTTTTGTTGCGGGAAAACTCACATAAATGAAGATTGCACAGTATTTTGGAGTAATCCAGAGTACTGTAAAGAAAAGTTGAAGTCTGGTTATAGGGCAAGGCCACGTCAAGAAAACTATCAACCACAAGTCAACTACAATAACAACTCAAAGTGGGAAGAACCTCAAAAGTCGGTGAACTCTAAGCTTGAAGCAATTATGGCTCTTGTGATAGAAGAAAGAAAAGCTGCTAAGCGAAGAGCTCAAGCACATGATGCCTTGGTTGAAAAGGTTCGTACATTAACTGAGGAATGGGCCCAATTAAAATGTAAGCAAAATGAGTTGACTAATGAGGTTGTAAGTTAATATTGAAGTAAATGAAAATGTTACAAGTCTTCCCATGCATGAAAATGAATGTTTAAATCTAAATGAAGACTTAACATTTTTCAAAAAAACCAGCTTAGGCAACACTTGCAATATGGGAATAGCACCAACCATCCTCTTAGTGAAAACACATCGATAGTAATCTCCCCCTTCTTCTCGACATAAGCATACCCTCACCTGGTAATGACGATGCGGTACAACATTCAGAAGGTTCGTTTCAATATACCTACCATACACCTTCAGTATATTGTTCTTTTTTTTATGTTTGCACTGATCACATATCATTACTTCATTACTTAGGTACTCCAACTTAGCGACATTCATTATCACTTCACTTTCCCAAGCATTAGTAATGACAAATTGAATAGACCATATAACAACATGCTGGTAGAATCCGCCCACCTTGGTCTCGACCTAAACATGCACCCTCTAGAGCATGATGTTGCACCTGAACATACGGAAGGTTCATTTCGATAGACCTACCACACATTTTCCATTCATTATTTGTCTTTATGTATTTGCCCTAGCCACATATGATTACTTCGGTACTCCAACCAACCTACATATATTGTCACTTCACTATCCAAACCATTTTGATAGCTATTCGAATCCTGCTGGAAACAACAACGGGTTCTTAAAGGTTAAAAGCAAGGTGGGAGGATTCTACCAGCATGTTTGTGTTCTGCAGAAAACAACAGGCGGGTATCAGAACCAAATCAAAACTTCCTTCTCTTTTTTTTCTAACCCTAACGCTGCAGCAGCAACCCTACCTTAATCATGTCGACGCTACTTCCGGCCATCTCAAACCAAAACTGAACCAACCTGAATCCATCTAACAGTGGCTGCTGTTACTACCTTTACCAACCAAGAGAAGACTACCACTTCTCTCACAAATTTGCCTGTACTCTCAAACCCACAAATTATGGATATTGGCGATCCATGCTTGAACCCTTTCTGCTGTCTCATAACCTGTTCGGTTATGTTGATGGTACCATACCATGCCCACAACAAAATATTACAACCGGAACAACCACTATTGTTAATCCAAGCTATGCCCTATGGATTGCTAATGATACATACATACGTATGCTTATTATCTCCAGCATATCTGAAGAATCTTTTCAGCATGCTCAAGGCAAAACCTCTCGTGAAGTCTGGCTCTACTTAGAAAGAGCCTATGCCCCGGCAACATCATCCCACGAATACACACTCAAATACCAACTTCTTCGCATCATTATGAAGGGAGATGAAAAACCAGCCGACTATTTGAGCTGAGCACGAGAGTTGCTACTGCTCTCGCAAATATTGGTGAGCCCATGAAAGATAAAGATGTTGCAATGCTTACTATTGCAGGTCTGCGTGAAGGGTACAACGGCTTGAAACTAACCTGTGGCTCGTTCCCCGCCTGTGAACTTCAACGAGTTGCACGGGCTTCTAAGCGATCATGACTACATGATTGCAAAGGTTCACGGGCTGCCTACAGCCACCTCTTCACCCAGCCCACAGGCTTTCCATGTTGTTGTCCCTCCACCCGCAGCTACCTTACCTTCTCCTACTCCACCATCAAGTATTGAGGCCTTACAAAACCAACTCAACAACCTTCAATTAATGGCTGCACAACTGGGTTTTCAGCTTAACCTGTAAGACCCTTTGCAAAATATACATATTTTTCCTTAATATTTAGATACCAAGTAAATCGGGTTCACCCACATTAATCACGTAAGTTTTACAAGTCATCACGACACTAGTTTATGTTTAAAAGTTTGACTTGGTTACATCAAAAGTGAATAATATTATTTGAACCCGAATGCAAAATATGAGTGCGGAAGCTTGATTTTTAGTATGCGCTTGATTCATCAAAAGAGAGCTTGATCATTCCCATCTTGGATTCCTTGAACAACCTAAGTTTTTTGACACATGAAAAATCATTAAATCAAGGTTAGAGTGATAATAACTCGTTTAAAAATCGAATAGGACTGGAATCGCTAAATGATAAAAACTGGAACGAAGCCCAAAAGAATCCTCACTAGCCGCCATAGGCTACGGCCAGCCAACCATAGCCTACGGTTGGCTGCTTTTGTCCGTTTTACTGTTTCGGCCATAGGCCACGGCTCGAAAAAATCTGTTCCATAGGATGGATTAAAGAGGCTAAAAAATCTGATTTTTAGTTTAGCTTGTTGCTGAATTTTATTCATTCTGTCCAGATTTTTCATCATCTTCGAAAAATCATATAAAATCAACCGAGTGTCTGTTTGGGGTGTATTTTATATTGCTGAAAAGCCCCTCAAGTATACTTTCTTAACACATTTAGAACACAGAAAAATATAGTCGTTAAGTTGGTCAAATAAGCTGATTACAACATCTGCGTATAAAAGGCTGCACAAATATAGTGTTTAATGAAAGCGCTATTATACATGAATATTTGTGTACACATGCGCCAAACCTGATTTGTTGATTTAAACATGTTATATCCATGTAGTGGAGAGTGTTCAAAGTTTTTGGAACACTTGTAATAAGGTATGCAAGTATTTGCCTTAACGGGTCAAACGAGTGGATTATTTAGAACACTCTATTTAGAAAACTTTGTATGCATTATGGTGTTGTAATATATGCATAGGGAGTTTTTCAAAAAAAGTTTTGATTTTACAACTTTAGATGCATCAAGTACAAGTATTTTATACTCTCTCTCTCTTCATTTTCTTTATCACACACTCTCTCTTTTTTCTCTTACCCTCTGCACTCTTTCACTCTCTCTCTATACAACAAACAAAATACATATTTTAATGCCTAATCTACAAGTCTCATATATGAGGTAAAACAATATAAAAAAAATAATAAGTATTTTAAGTTATTTGAACCACCATCTCGTTTAATTTACCTTAGAAAAAAAATCCATCCCCTTTGTGTTGGGCATATTAAATGAGTTTGTGTTAATACCTTATGCTTTGTCTATTGTACTTTTTTTAGGCTAGATGTTTTATAAATTGAAACCGGCATGACATGTTAACATTAGCATTACACGTGTGCCTGTGTATCTCAGCATAAGCTTTTAAGATTAAAATAAAATGTGGTAACCTCAAAGCTTGCTAATTATGTAACACTCGAACAACAAAGTGAAGTTGTGGCGCGTTAAAGAAAAAAATTGAGTTATTATCGGTAGATGACTAGGAATATGAATCCCTCACTTGCTATAACGTGTGCTAATACCATAAGCAATGAAACCGATATTAACTGATTTCTCATCACGCCCTTTACTTCAGAAACCGTAGTTGTTAAAAGTCATCGATTTTACGCCTTTGGCATTAACACGTCGTAACGAGCGTGTGTAGTTTTACGATTTATGTCTTCATTTGGTGTTATTTTTCCTTTTTTTATTTATTTTACTTTTACGAGCTTTTTGGTGTTGGTGGTCGTTGGCGGTGATGTGGCATTGATGCTACGTGACACGGTTTTACGCCCCTGCCGCAACGCGCGGGGGCTTAATAGTTAATACTAGTTAAATAATAAATTGCATTGATCTTGGTTGATGAATAAAAGATTGTGTTGATTCATGGCGTAACAACATATGAATCCCAACCATTTACCGAGCCTAACAAGACATACAATATACTCAAACGGGTCGTCCTATCCTTTACTCGACAAGGTGAGCCTAAGGTGATACTCCCCTTTTCTGATATATATATATATATATATATATATATATATATATATATATATATATATATATATATATATATATATATATATATATAACCAAAACAATCAAAAGTTAAATCCCCATAAGACTTCCTTGGGTGTCGCCTAAGGCGCATCATTCCACACCATTGGCGTTTCCATCTAAATTCATTTTAGACCATACTAATCTTGCTTTAACTATCTTGTGTCCCAACCTTTGTACTTTAAATCAACATATTAATGAGAAATACGTGTTGACTTGGTTTTAATTTAGCTAACTAATACAAGACTAGTCATCGTGAGAAATAGAAGTCATAGTGCGACTTACCTTATTCTTGCCCTTTCAACTGTAGTTGCTTGCCCAAACCACTCCCCGAGGCTTCTCGCTTGACACCTAGATTTATTCACATAGACATTTGAGTATCGATTGTTAGTCACGGTTTCAAACAACCATACACATGCGTTTGTCAATGTTATGCCTATGTAAATTATGGCATCATGTGTTTTAATGAGGTCGAGCCTCATAGTGGCGTTTCAATGAACACCTTATGGGCGATATTTTGCAAGCCCCATTTATTAGTCTTTTAGACCATATGGATTCCATCCACTATTATCACAAAGTTTCTGATTTATATTACCAACAATATTTTCAACCCCAAATATGATTAGAATTATAAAACACGTTAAGCATCATTAAGAGTCCTAGGTCCATTTACCCAACCCACGATTTCCCCAAGTTCACATCGTGAATATCAAGGGTCCCCCATTTTAGATTAATCTTAGTCATGATTTGCTCAGGATTTTTTTTATCATATTAAGGCTTTCTCTTTCGATGTGTGCCCTTCTTAGTTAACAATTTATCTTTAACTTGCACCAAAGACTTGACTATCATAGCATGGACCAAGAGAATGTTAAATTGGATGAAACTAACGGTTACCTAGCTGATTATCGGGTCTTGGATGACTAGAATTTCATACATGCAGGAGTAAATGTTCAACTTGCTTGATGATCAGCCCATATATAGAGATTGAAGCTTGTGTGTGTGTTTTTGTCGTGAATAAAAACCAGGGAATGAGATCCCTGATTTTGTTTTGTCAAGCTTATAACCCAAGTTTGTCCCTTGGCATCTTTAGCCCTTCTAGTTTTAGTATTTTGAGTTCTTGCTTTAATTCACACTAATGGTATCTTTTAGTATCATGTTTAGACTAAGTCATGATCCAATTACGCGTATTAGAGAATAAATATACTTAGGGGAATTTGGGGCGTTACATAACCCCACAGCTCCCTCACCCTTGCAGCCACAAGCCTTTTTACACTCATCGATCCTTTAATACAAACAGACGTGGCCGAGGCTGTGGTACTTCCAGGGGCAATTCTAGAGCTGCCATGCATCGGAACATGGAGAACAATGTCTCTACTCGTCAATTTAATTGGGCCTCCACTCAAAATACTGTATATGGGCATTGCAATAGATGTGGAATAGGACACCTCCCAACCTAATGCCCAAATCAGCCCAATCAAAAACGGGGGACAGCTCAACCGCAAGCCCACTATGCAACTCATACGGATGGAAATGCTCAACCAGGCTTCACATGGCTGCTTGACACGGGATGTAGTGGACATGCTGCTATCGACAACCCTGAGGCCTATTACAGTAATGACTCCTTATTTGTTGGTAATGGTAAATCACTCCCTATTTTTCACATTGGCTCATCCAAAGTTTACTCAGCACTTCAACCTTTAACATTAACAACATACTACATGTCCCAGCACTTAAAAAGAACCTTTTATCTGTTCAACAATTTTGTCATGATAATAATGTGTTTTTTGAATTTCACTTGTCTTATTTTGTTGTGAAGGACGAGTCTACACATACCACCCTCCTAACGGGTCCAAGTGAACAGGGTCTATACACCATCCGCTTACCAAGTCTTCGCTCTGATACCAAATCAAACCATAGAATTTGTATCTTGATTAGAATGCTGGAATACAATCCTATATATAGGACATATACAATGCTGAAAATATGGAGACAATACAATATAGAAACTAAATAAAATCAGAACTTAATTGCAGCCTAATCACAACTGTATACTATCTAACAAACAACGTCCAATCCCGGCACAACGCGCGGGTTCTTACTAGTATTGTTCTAAATAAAATGTCATTCACAATGGTAACCAAGTGATTATTAAAATGTGTGCAAACGATCGAGCTCCAACCTATAGTAGCATTAAAATTAATCTAATTACTTCAAGTAGACATATATAATTTGAAGAATTTATCGTTATTCTAGTTGTCTATAAAGAAACGTACCAGCTCCACACATTTACAAAATATCAAATTGATGACATGGGTAGCTCAATCTTCATAAACTGGCTAGAATACAAACGAGCTAAAAAGGTTAAAAGCAAAAATGGTTCGAAAGTAAACCAACTGCTACAAGTAGCAAATGGAACAAACAAATGTGCAGTCACATCACACTTTACGTGTGAACTCTAGTTGTCTATAGTGAAACGTATCAGCTTGACATATCAACTGCAGGTCCAAAGGCTTCCACATATCCAAAAGGGGAAACCCTCCACTACAGTCAAGGATCTTAAGTCAAGGCATTCTCCTTATAGAAGATCCTTTCTTTTATAATGAGAAACATCACTTGACTTGAACACACTCACTTTTATATTCTCTCTCCATAGATCATGCTCCTTGCTTTATCTATTCTTGACTAAAAACAATAAACAACAATAAACTACAAACATTGTGGGTTGAAGTCCCCTCAATTCAGAATTCAAAACAATAATAATAACAAGATTCTATTCCATGCATTGCAAATGTGTGGGGACCCCAAGGCTTGCATCTGGTTGAAACCCTTGAACCCTTTTACCTCGGAGATATCATCACTATCCTCAGTCTCATATTTGTTGTATCAACAAGTTGGTGCCCACCGTGAGGCTACGCCACTAAACCAATCTTGAAGACCTATAGTGTAGCTCCAGATTTTGAAGTTCTGCCATGGTTGAAGATGAATCTCCCAACGAGGTAAATCAAATACTTCATGATGCTAACTCAGCACCAAACACTAGCCTGACCTCATCGGACAGATCCATACCCTTCTCTACTTCCGGAGGCCATCCAACGGGTGGCTATGTTCCCAGAGTTCTCCCCTTTCCAAACACTAACACCTACTCGATCAAAGGTTGTTTCTCCGTAAATCGGAAATATGCGTCCACTGGAACACATAGATCTAACGCCTGAAGGAGTAGAAAGAAATTTCTTACAGTTGAGATCTTTCCTCAACCAATATGTGAGCAAAGAAAGAGAAAATGGGGTGAGAATAAGGCTAGACTGCGATGTGCCTGAACCGTCATTGTTACCTAGACCTCCACCCCCATCTCTAAGTAGATCACGACCAACAACGTCATATTTCGAAGTTGGTCCGAGCACAAGTAACCTACCATTCAACCTAGCCCTTATGCTTTTGGGAGGCGAAGTCCAACTGTTTTTCATTTGACTGCCTCCCAATCCTTCACAACCAATACACATATAGGGCAAGAGATAACACCCAACCAGTTCTGGCAATCACCGGCTTCAAGCATTCCCCCACCTACTTCCACATCATGGGAACATGCCCTGACTTTTCTACCCATGGCTTGGAGTGTAGCCATGAGTACTCCTATGGGGATGAATTGTATGATGCCACCAGACACCCTTAATAATAAATAAAAAAAACAAATGTTATAACTCGTGTGATACACAAGTTTCTAATAAATTCTTTATACTAAGTGAATCTATAAATGAGAGTTGTGTTTTCATCGAGAGTAAAATATGTTAAAACTAGTTGTTTCTAAAAAAAGCTACACCTTTGAGACCACCACCTCAATCATGCCCTGCAATGGTTGCTTCTGCCTCTGCTCCTCATCCAAACGTACATTCTCTCTTTAATATACATTTTCATTCTTAGTCACATGATTAAAATTGTTGCTTTCTCATAATGTAGTACATTAATTTCTAACCTACATCGTAACACAAATTTTGTCACTTAATATTAGATTTGTTTATCCCGGGAAGCTCCCAGGACATAACCTAGTATATAATAAAAGAATAGTAGTGTGACACATAGCACTTGGTGAGACCACCCCCTTGATTTCCCTTCAAAAGTCTTTTTCCATGTCATGTGCATAGCATATGCACTTTCCCCCACGATTTTTATATGCCCTAATATTATGTTTCAAGTTTATTGAAATCTAGACATATTTAACTTGGTTTTGGATAATTGTTTCCATTTTTGTCACTTTGTCATACGACTTTACTTTACATAATATTTCTTTTTTATTTAAGGCTGAAGTTTTAGCCATGATGGCTTTGTACAAGTATTCATTGTGTTTGTGTTCAGGTAATTCATTAATCATGTCTAGACAAGTTATTAATCATGTTAAGATAGAATATATGTTTTTAAACCTACTATTACATATAAGAACCAGGGTAAGATTATTGTTTTATTCGGTGTCAACCAAGATGACCGATTCATCATCATCATCACACTCAGTCAATCCCACCAATAGCAAAGCTAAGGTAGGGTCTGAGGATGGTAAGATGTAGGCAGCCTTACCTACACCCTGTGGTAATAGAGAGACTGATTCCGGTGAGACTCCCGACTCGATAGTGGTTTTGCCTCAAGCTTTGGACATAATGTACATAACACTTAGGGGATTGTATATCCATAATTAACATTGAATAGGTATGTCATTCTTTAACATATGCTCACCTTACACATTAGAATCGCCTATCAGCATAATCATCATCATTATCGTCATGACATATCATTTGATACCAATTTGGTTGTTTCTTTTCCAGGTTCATATCAAAGATTTAGAGTGCCTTGAGAAAGTGACAAAGTTGTACAGAGACTTCACTCGAGCAAGAGGTATATGTGTAGAATTAGAAGTATGTTTTATGAGTTATCAAGTATTGATGTTTTACAAAAAAAAATGTCTTATTTCTTTTATGGTTTACACATTTTTTCACTTCATATTAGGTTTGTCTATCCTGAATAAACTAGTTTGAATATAAAAATATTATAAAGTGTGAACTAGAAAATTATAAATAACATGATCAATTAAAAATAACAAAGCCACAGTTGACGAAAACGTAGCATAGAGACTACCTTTTGAAACGGTGAAGGCAAATTAATAAAAAATAACTTAATTAAAAAAAGAGTAAATTACTATTTGAGTCCTTGTGTTTTGGTCGTTTTAACTAGTTGAATCCAAAATGAAAATTTTTAACTACCTGAGCACTTTAGTTTTCCAAATATAACACTTTGAGTCAAAAACGTAATGTTGGTTAGAATCTCAGTTAAGTCCCCCCACGTGCACCCCACATGAGGGGCATATTTGTCAATTTATCCCCTTTTTAAACCTATCACCCTTCTTATTCTCTCTCTGTAATATTAACATCAAATTCCAAACCAAAACCCTAACCCCCAATATTATTATCCTCCATTGATGAACAATCAAGCAATTAACATGGTGACTTCAATATAAAATACCCAACACTTCCACCCCTTTCCCTGATGACCACGCACACACGTACACTCTCTTCTCTCTCACACTCACATAAACCTACCCTCACCTCTCTTATATCATACACACACATATCATACTGTAAATAGGCCAGAGAGAGAGTGACCGAGAGAAAGAAAGAGAGAGCTGGAAAGAAAGAGGAGAACAAAGAGAGAGCCCGAAGTGAGAGAAAGAGGCAGAGAAGAAAGGAAGGAGGCGGCGGTGGTCGTGGCAATGGCGGGTCACGGTGGTGATGACGGTTGTTGTACAAATCAGACCGGGTCTGATTAAGAAGGTAAAACCCCATATCATCTCTTCCTCTTTATTGATAATCCGTGGTGTGATGTGTACAGTGGGAGTTGAGTAACGGTAAGGATGGATGTTGTTGTTGTTGTTGTTGTTGAGGGTTTTGATCAGAGTTCTGTTGACAAGGAGGAGGAACGGCGACAGTGGTGGTGGTTCCAAGTAATAGCGGTGAATGATGTTGAGGAAGGCGAAGATGGTGTCTCTTTCGCTCTCTAGATGTGATTCGGGTGTGGATATGTGTGTATTGTTAGACGGAAAAGGAAAAAGGGGTGGGTGTGGGTGTTGTTTGATCGGACTGCTCCGCCGGTGCTCCGCCATGAGCAGCCAGTCGGAATCCCTTTACCTCATCTCTCTTTCTCTGGTACTTGTGGAGGGTGTTTGGTGTTTTTTGTTCAACAGGAGTGAAAAGGTGGGGGTTTGGGTCTTAAATAGAGGGTGTGTTTGTGGTGGGGGTTTGGGGCGGTGTCTTGTGGCGATGTGAGGTTTAATGGTGTTTGTGGTGGTTGTGAGGTGGTGCAGTGAGGGGTCAAGATCTGCAATTCGATCATTCTATGCGTGCATACATATATAATAATAATAATAAATATAAAATAATGGTATTTTCGTCATTTCATGAAAACTAACTGAGAAAATCTAACCAAGTTAGTAAATTGGACTCAGATGGTTACAAATTGAAAAATCAGGTGCTCAAATAGTTAAACATTTTCGTTTTGGATTCAACTAGTTAAAACGACCAAAACACAGGGACTCGAATAGTAATTTACTCTTAAAAAAATTGAAGTCTATGGTACAAGAAGTACAATACCATGTGTGAAACATTATATTATATTATACTATGTATTAATTTGAAGTTAAGATGAATAGTAATTTGCATTTTAAGTAGCTTTTAAATAAGTTTGTGTTAAAATGGTTTTCAATATTGTCTGTTGGTGTGGTGGTTTGATTGTTGTTTGTTATTTCTGGCTTCACAGGTTCAAATTAAAGTTAATTACACGAATAGTCCCTTTAGTTTGACTAAGTTTCAAAATTCAACTTTCGGGTTTATTGATTGCGATTTTGTAATATGTTTAAGGCTTAGACTGACTTTTGTTAGAATGTTTGTTAATAACATCTTTCCCGGATGGTTTCCAACACGATACATGTGACCATAAAACCGTCGTTTACATAGCAGACCTGGAACATTGATCTGAGACCATGAAACCGCACTACAATAATCCACTCTCTTCTAAAAGCCTAATACAACTTCTGTTTGACCAGAGATATCTAATGCTTTATTCCATTCGCTCATTTAAGTTGTTTGGTTGTGCTTTTGGACCACTTGATTTTGGCTAGAGAAAATTGTGGAGGTTGTCTTCTTCTTCAAATAACCCAAAACCATCACTTAAACATACTATGTTAATCTTTATTCCATTTTTTGAACATATCCACAAAACATGAGTATTTTGGTTGTTTAATATGAACTAGTGTTTTAGTTACCCGCGCTTCGCTGCGGGGGTGCTCGTGTCATTATAGGTTTGGTGGGCATTAAAAATAACATTATTAGCGACAATATTAGGTAACTATTATTTGTTCAAATTATTCTAAAATAACTGTCGCTAGTTATTTCCACCAATTGACAGTAGTGTCGTACTGCTATCTAGCAATTTTCTTCAATTACGCGGCCAATAATTTTCAATTACATAAAATGGCAAAAGTGTAATTACTATGAAATTTTAGTCAAAATATATGTGAACCTTATACAGACAAATTAAGCCAATAATTAAAGTGTAAATATCGAGCAAAGTTTGGTGGACCAATAAAAGGTGATAATTATTCATCTGTCTTTCCTTTAATATATAGGTAGATATAATAAATAAATATATGCATTTATATTAATATATTAATTAGATGTCATATTTTAAAATTCTTAATTGAATACTTTGATGTGGACAAACGGAAAAAGATTGGCACTTGAATTGGAGCAGCGCATTTTAGATTGTAAATTTAAGCTCACTATTTACGATTTTAATTATTAAAATTATTTTTATGTTTTTTAACTATTAATTGAGCGTGATTACTTTGTTGGGTACCTGAGTTTTGTGTATTTTTTTTTATGTTTGTCGGCAGATTGATGAACTATTATTGCAGTTAGGTGTTTTGTTGTGCCCTAAAATTAGGTGTAATCACTTAATTAGGTAATTTTTAAAAATTTAGAATTGATGGTTTTGTTAAAGCCTAAGGGGCATATTTTTTAACGGCTCGGATATGGTACGTAAATCTTCGGAGACGTCTCTGCTTAACACGTCAACAGACGCACCTAAAGCCCAAGCAGGAACAAGTCCCATGGTAACCCAATCGACCAGATAAAACTCGTGATTACTCGGATTCAAACTTTCGACCACCAACAAGAATAACGTAGACACTCACCAGACACCTGTCTCTCTCTCTCTCTCTCTCATGTGAATCTGTGTGTTGTGAAATGGGAAAAGGGGCAGGGGCGGTTCTTTGTATGGGCCAGCCCGGGCCTCGCCCCCCTAGTTTTTTCGCCCATGGATTTTTTTTTCGAAAAAAATTTATGTATTGAGTCCGCGTTCCCCCCCTGTAACACCCCAACCGATGGCGGAAACATCGGGGTGCCACGTAGTGACGATTGTTCAATAGCTCATGGCAACTAAATAAAGTTTCGATAAATTAATAAATTAAATTACAAACCTTTACATACAAATAACATAGGTTCAAACAATAATATTATGTTTAATTTAATTGAATCTAAGGCTTCAGCTCCTATGTGATCCACAAGCAATGTTAACTTCCAAGCAAAAATGAATACCTGAAACATGTTAAGTTTTGGAAAATGGAGGGGGTCAACTATAAATAGTTGGTGAGAATACATAAGTTTTTAAATAAAATAGCGATTAAAAATAAAGTTCATGTAGCAATTACTGTGACAAAGAATTAAACAAAGATAGTATGTGTGAACATGATCTACTGGTAGCTCAAGTCATTGTTTTGTACAATCAACCCTTGTGTCGACTGAGACCTAACTCGCAAGTTAGTAAATGTTGTTACTGTTTCGATCATCCCTGAATTTATGCGGGGGATGGGCTTGTCAGACCTATAGCGCTATAATCTACACAGGCGGCTTGATCAAAGTTAATGAATGTACTGAGTCGGACTATATATACCACAACCAGTTCACAAGTATATGATGCGAAAATGTAATTGCAAAAGTTTCAAACATGTTTCACCCCAAAAACATTGAAAACAGTAAAAGGTGGGGATATGTAAACTCACCTTAGCAAGCAAGCAATAATCCAAAGTATGCAATAGCAAGGAAATATTATTCCCAAAGGTATCAACCTAGATTTAGCATTGTAAAGTCTAAGTGTCACAAGTCTAATAAGTTTAAAATTCCTAGGTCGATCGATTAGGGTTTCCTAGTTTTGGGGAAGGCTTAAATGTTAATGCTTTAGTTAAAAATATAATAATATTTAAAACATTATTAATTTTTACATAGACTAAAAGATATAACTTTTAAAACTAGGAAAAATATATGTCTATAAATTATTGTCTATTTATTTTGTATCTAAAACAATTTATTTACACAAAAGATTATAGGGTAAAATATAAAAAGTATATATATTTTTTTCTCAAAAAGTTTATCTCTTTAATCCATTAGATTAAAAATAATTTTAGAAAAACTTTGGCTTTTGAATCGCTAAAAACGGAATTTTTATGAATTAGTTATGATTAAAACAAGTTTATATTATTATTTATATCAAATAACAATTAATATATAATATTCAGTTTTAAAAAAAAAAGAGGGTTAAAACCGGTTGTAACAAGGTTCGAACTCGGGACCTTTCGATTGAAAACACGACTACCAAACCATCTGATCTAGCTGATCAGTTGGTATTTAAACCAGTTACAAGCTTTATAATTACTAATACAGATTCAGTTTATTTTTTTTTTTTAACAAAAAGGAGAACCCATGTAGCAAGGATCGAACTTGGGTCCTTGACTGTGTTAAGCTCTTGCAGAACCAGCTGGTCTAAGCGACCAGTTGGATATATTATCGATCATAATTATTATAAACAGACTCTTTACTGGTCATCTTCCCCAAATTAAACCAACCCAAACCCTAACCTACGATCAGATCCAATTAACCCCGAAAACAACAACGATCGATCAAGCTGATATAGGGGTTTTAAAGCCTACGAATAATCGACCAAGTAAGAGGAAATAATTGGAAAGAAACATACCAGAAGCGATGGAAAAAGTGAAGAACAGAAACGAAGAGAAGAGGTTCGATTCCGGACTGAAGAGCTACGATTTGGATGATTTTGTTTGTGGGTTTTGTTGGTATGATTCCAGAGGGTAATGGGGAGGGGTATTTATAGGGTGTTAAACGATAAGAAGATCGTATTTGAATCGAATAAGGACGAGGGTTTATGGCGGTTTATGATTTGGAATGTTTATCCTATAACCAGCTTTCAAAACACAATTAGGATGTGTTTATTACCGGTTTTTTTCTGATAAACATGAATTTGAAACGAAATCGATGTGTGGATAAGAGATTAGGATCGAAAGGAGGGCTTGAATGGAGATAATGGATAAGGCTTTAAAATTGGGTTATATACATTTATCTCAAAATAAAACCAACAGATCCCTTAGATCAATTGGTTGGAATGTTGTGTTTGTATGGCTTTGGTCTCAAGTTCGACCCTTGAGCCAAGCATATTTTTTTTTTATACATAAAAAGAATTATTATTATCCTCTAACATATTGAAGGATATGTGTTATAAGGTATGTATTAATTAGTTAAATAATCAAATAACACCCCACTTATGTTATATTTTATATGAGGTAAACCAATCTTTTGTAAATATATATGTTTAAATCATCGAATTTCAACGCCAATGTAATTAAAATAACGAAGTTTCAAGGATAAAATTTAAATAAAAAGAAATACATAGAGTCTTATGCAATCGATCAAGAAATACGCTAAATGAAACATAAACGAAAAGTACGCGCGGTTACAGTCTCCCCTACTTTTGGGAATTTCGTCCCGAAATTGTAGAAGAGTCTGCGGGAAAATTTGAGTAAATATTTTGTATGGTTAATTTTTAAGGAAAACAAGGGACTTGATGGTTCTAGAGAATCAAGGTGACATGATATATTCCTAAGTTGTAACAGATGATGGGAATTGGATTGTATGGGATAAGAATTGAAGTTTCAAAATGACACAATCTAAGAGTTTTACGATTACGATGATCGAATCTAGATAATATAAAGACTTGAAACACAAGCAAGGGTTAGTCCTGAGTCGATCCTCAGTCTCATTTTCGATGCACCATTAGCGTTTATATATAGGGTGTACCGCAGCTAACCCACCACGCTTTTTATGTTTCGAAAGCGTACTGAACATCTCCCCAGTTATCCTAAATAGAATTTCACACCACCTTAACGTACCTGTAAATTCATGATTACGTTCCGGACCGCAATCACCAATTTACCTTACATTAGGGTACTATGTCCTTCTATGATCCTAATCTACAACAATATATCAAAGCAAAAATAAGTTTCAAAAGAATGATGCATCTATGTGGTTGTGAAGACAAACACATTGGGTCACAATGGTTTGTTATCACAGTGATGAGACTAAAGTGGCTATGAAAACCAACACGTTGGGTTATAACGTGTCACTTAACACAGAAATAAGATTATGTAATAATGAAAACAAACATGTTTGGTTACAACGAATTGCAAGCATACGAAAAGTTTAAGTATGAGCTACAACCCAAACGGGGAGCCCACTGAGTAAGATGTTTACACATAGTATACCAAAAATGAGTCCAACTGATGAGCGGGCAAGAAAAACCTCTACCAGTTGGGGAGTAGGAACCTCTACCGATTGTTGAGCAGGTACGATGGCCTCTACCAGTCGTTGAGCAGGTTATTAGAACCTCTACCGACTGTTGAGTAGGCATGATGACCCCTACCAATCGTTGAGTAGGTTATTAAGTACTCCACTGACTGTTGAGCAGGTAATTCATCCTCCACCAGTTGTTGAGTGAATAAATGTAGTATTATGTAACAATTTTTTTTTTGTAGTTCAACACGTATGATAATACACACGTACAAGCAAGTTTGTAAATGCAACAAGTATCAAGTATCAAATGCGACTTGTAATTGAGTTGTCCTAGAAGAGATTATGAGCCTAGGTGTGGTTTCACTAGTTGATGATTATAGCAAACAATTCATATTAGCTACCCATGTTTTCAAGTATCACGAATAATCAAATGTGCAAATAGAATAGGTAATCAAATTCTCATGTATCAAGAAGAATCAAGTTTAACGCAACAATCATTGTAGGATTAAGAATCAGGGATCAAGTTTTCAATAGTTTGGTTATCATGGAAATCAAGTTTGTGTTCGAAAAGACGAAGAATATGTGTTTAATACTTGAGAGAATGATGAAACCCATAGTATAATCAAGGTTGTAAAGAACAGTGAATGTAAAAATAGTTGATGAATGGGTTAGTCTATAGGTCAAGAAAAGGAATAAAGTAGTCATATTTGTGGTAGAGTAGGGATGTGGATACCGAACGGTGTCATCCGAAGAGGGTTTCGTTCTTTGTTTAAAGTTGATTTTTAAATGTAGTTTTTGTTTTCAAAATTTAACTGAGCATCTACTATGGGAACCTTTATAATTTGTTTAGAAAACATTTTGGTTAATATCTTTGTGTAGATAGGTAAAATTAAAACATCAAATTCATTTGAAAAGGGGTAGGTTTGTAAAATTGGATTAGTTCTTTGTTAAAACAATGGTTATTTGCGGAACTGGTGAAGATTTCGATGAATACAGTAATTGCTGATTTTGAAATCAAGGTATATACGATACAAAGATTAGGGTAGGAATATCAGTAGTCAAATAAATAGCTTTTCAAAACAATATGGTTAAAACATTTGCAGTTTAAATCAATAAGTTTTTAAACAAGAGGACACAAGAAGTTATAAGGTTGTAATGTATAGGTAAATGTTTATGTAACAGGGAGATTTATGTGGTTTGGAACAAGACTGGAAATAGCAAAACACATGTGACGTAAGGGATCCTAACAAAAGAAGTAGGTTTTTGAGACAAGTATAATGAAACTAAGACAAGGCGATATCAATAGAGTAGGGGAATGGATTTTGTATTCAGGGATTAACACAATGTGTGAAGTTAGGATGAAGCTTCGTAAAATAATATGGAGCTCACCAAGCCTAAGAGTAAAGTCTTCAACAAATTCCTCTTCGAGATGATGCATTGTAGTTCCACCGTGGATAAGGTTGGAGATTCTTAGTAAGAGGAAAGGGAGTAAGGGAAGGAGAAAGAAGCAAGATAAGAAGACGCAAGATGAATTGGAGAAACACAAACAAATAACAAGCAAGAAATAAGTCACTCGTGTTGGACTCTTAAGGTTATAGTCTAGGTTAGGAGTTCTAATAACCTAGTTCCCTATAACCATGGCTCTGATACCAATCTGTAACACCCCAACCGATGGCGGAAACATCGGGGTGCCACGTAGTGACGATTGTTCAATAGCTCATGGCAACTAAATAAAGTTTCGATAAATTAATAAATTAAATTACAAACCTTTACATACAAATAACATAGGTTCAAACAATAATATTATGTTTAATTTAATTGAATCTAAGGCTTCAGCTCCTATGTGATCCACAAGCAATGTTAACTTCCAAGCAAAAATGAATACCTGAAACATGTTAAGTTTTGGAAAATGGAGGGGGTCAACTATAAATAGTTGGTGAGAATACATAAGTTTTTAAATAAAATAGCGATTAAAAATAAAGTTCATGTAGCAATTACTGTGACAAAGAATTAAACAAAGATAGTATGTGTGAACATGATCTACTGGTAGCTCAAGTCATTGTTTTGTACAATCAACCCTTGTGTCGACTGAGACCTAACTCGCAAGTTAGTAAATGTTGTTACTGTTTCGATCATCCCTGAATTTATGCGGGGGATGGGCTTGTCAGACCTATAGCGCTATAATCTACACAGGCGGCTTGATCAAAGTTAATGAATGTACTGAGTCGGACTATATATACCACAACCAGTTCACAAGTATATGATGCGAAAATGTAATTGCAAAAGTTTCAAACATGTTTCACCCCAAAAACATTGAAAACAGTAAAAGGTGGGGATATGTAAACTCACCTTAGCAAGCAAGCAATAATCCAAAGTATGCAATAGCAAGGAAATATTATTCCCAAAGGTATCAACCTAGATTTAGCATTGTAAAGTCTAAGTGTCACAAGTCTAATAAGTTTAAAATTCCTAGGTCGATCGATTAGGGTTTCCTAGTTTTGGGGAAGGCTTAAATGTTAATGCTTTAGTTAAAAATATAATAATATTTAAAACATTATTAATTTTTACATAGACTAAAAGATATAACTTTTAAAACTAGGAAAAATATATGTCTATAAATTATTGTCTATTTATTTTGTATCTAAAACAATTTATTTACACAAAAGATTATAGGGTAAAATATAAAAAGTATATATATTTTTTTCTCAAAAAGTTTATCTCTTTAATCCATTAGATTAAAAATAATTTTAGAAAAACTTTGGCTTTTGAATCGCTAAAAACGGAATTTTTATGAATTAGTTATGATTAAAACAAGTTTATATTATTATTTATATCAAATAACAATTAATATATAATATTCAGTTTTAAAAAAAAAAGAGGGTTAAAACCGGTTGTAACAAGGTTCGAACTCGGGACCTTTCGATTGAAAACACGACTACCAAACCATCTGATCTAGCTGATCAGTTGGTATTTAAACCAGTTACAAGCTTTATAATTACTAATACAGATTCAGTTTATTTTTTTTTTTTAACAAAAAGGAGAACCCATGTAGCAAGGATCGAACTTGGGTCCTTGACTGTGTTAAGCTCTTGCAGAACCAGCTGGTCTAAGCGACCAGTTGGATATATTATCGATCATAATTATTATAAACAGACTCTTTACTGGTCATCTTCCCCAAATTAAACCAACCCAAACCCTAACCTACGATCAGATCCAATTAACCCCGAAAACAACAACGATCGATCAAGCTGATATAGGGGTTTTAAAGCCTACGAATAATCGACCAAGTAAGAGGAAATAATTGGAAAGAAACATACCAGAAGCGATGGAAAAAGTGAAGAACAGAAACGAAGAGAAGAGGTTCGATTCCGGACTGAAGAGCTACGATTTGGATGATTTTGTTTGTGGGTTTTGTTGGTATGATTCCAGAGGGTAATGGGGAGGGGTATTTATAGGGTGTTAAACGATAAGAAGATCGTATTTGAATCGAATAAGGACGAGGGTTTATGGCGGTTTATGATTTGGAATGTTTATCCTATAACCAGCTTTCAAAACACAATTAGGATGTGTTTATTACCGGTTTTTTTCTGATAAACATGAATTTGAAACGAAATCGATGTGTGGATAAGAGATTAGGATCGAAAGGAGGGCTTGAATGGAGATAATGGATAAGGCTTTAAAATTGGGTTATATACATTTATCTCAAAATAAAACCAACAGATCCCTTAGATCAATTGGTTGGAATGTTGTGTTTGTATGGCTTTGGTCTCAAGTTCGACCCTTGAGCCAAGCATATTTTTTTTTTTATACATAAAAAGAATTATTATTATCCTCTAACATATTGAAGGATATGTGTTATAAGGTATGTATTAATTAGTTAAATAATCAAATAACACCCCACTTATGTTATATTTTATATGAGGTAAACCAATCTTTTGTAAATATATATGTTTAAATCATCGAATTTCAACGCCAATGTAATTAAAATAACGAAGTTTCAAGGATAAAATTTAAATAAAAAGAAATACATAGAGTCTTATGCAATCGATCAAGAAATACGCTAAATGAAACATAAACGAAAAGTACGCGCGGTTACACCCCCCCCCCCGTTTAGGTTCAATAACCATTATCACTCGTTTAATTTATTTAGTGATTAGTCTATATTGTAGCCTACTAAACATTTAACCCGATGTTTTAGTTAACTCCTAAAGCCCAAACACCAAACATTTAACTCAATGTATTACGGATTCTTCTTTATTTATTAATGATTGACTCTAGCCTACTAAACATTTAACCCAATTTTTAGTTAACTCCTAAAGCCCAAATACTAAACATTTAACTCAATGTATTATGGATTATTCTTTGTTTATTATTGATTATCATACCAAATTTTCCAACCCCAAATTAATTGCCAATTTATTGAAAATTAAATTTCTAATGTATTTTTAATGAAGCAATTTAACCATTATCAGCTCGACCCCAGTCAGGGACTCTACCCCTTGGACCCTGCCAGGGGTTGCCGCCTATGGGCCCCGCTCCCAGTGGCGCTGCCCCTGGACCCCCGCCAAGCCGTGATTTCGGCCCCCCTTAGCTAGCGTTCAAGATCCGCCACTAAAAAGGGGTTTGAGGGTGGGTGTCAAATGGAACCGTTCACATACGAATTATACAGATGGCCTCCATTGGAATGGAAATTACAAGAATACCCTTGGGTACTGTTTTCTAAGATGTTGTCCTTTAATACATAGACTAATTGCTCCAACCATCTACGGTCTAGATAAAAAAAAAGTTCTAAACATTATAACAACGTTGAATATTTCGTTGAAAAGTCAACGATATGAAACGGTGGTTTGTGTGGGGCCATCAGAAATATCATATACCGTGTGTATTGTGTAATACCAACATGAAAATGCGATAGTTTCTTTGCCGACTCGTATTTAACGCCTCATTTTCGTCACCAGGCCAATTAACAACTTGACATTTTCTTCTATACTTTATTATTCCCTCTCTCTATCTCTCTCTCTCTCTCTCATACTCATTCACATAAACACACAAAAAAACTCTAGTCTAAGCGTTAGTTTGATGAACACAAGTCATATTATTATGGACTCATCTCGATGGACGATGACAGTATTCAAGTTGTTGATGCTTCTTTTATTCGTATCGATGAGTCTCCATGATATTAGATCTGTCGCTCAACTTTTACCTGATGGAGAAGGTACACTAGCTACTCCTCAGTTTCATTTTCTTCTATATTAGTTTTGAATATTTGTTTAACTTAATTTCATTTTGGAAGTAAGTTATATTTTGTGATCTGGCCAACTTTGTAAGCAACATAACCTATTTATTGGAGCTACTTGTATAATATTTAATATTTTGTTAATTTCACTAGAAACTATATGGAAATCATTTGAATGTGTACTAAGCAATGTTTTTCATGACTAGAAACCATATGGAAAACTACTGGTCTGACCGGATGTAAGAATCGGTCTCTTTGCAAATATTATAAAAATAAATAGGCTAAAATGGGAAGAATTTAATCAATTTCCGGTTCGACACCCTAAATTTTCGCTTAATCCCTTGTTTTCCGGTTGGACCCCTGGTTCCTGATCCGACTGGCCGGCTACATTCCAAACGGTTCTCATACCATGAAATGACCGGTCCGGCTTTCAAAACACAGTATAATAATAAGCATGCTAGCTACTCGAGAAAGTTGTAGAAGTTTTGAGTATTGATTTGTTTATTTGGCCAATTTATTGTGAAGATTCGATTGAACTCTGGATTTAAAGATTAATGTTTCATTAATTATTACTCCAGAGATTTAAGATGATTGAGCAGATACAGCTCAAGAGATCTACAATCAAATGCTTTAACGTAAATTTTGATAAGATTTTCCAAATAAAATTGTACAAATTTGAGAATAATAAATATTATCTCTATTTGCCTTTCTTCAGTGTAATCATCCTAAACGGTTTAATGTATCGATGAAAACGAACGATGCACTTTTTAAATAGTGTGTGTGTACGTGTTTTGACTTGATCATGCTACCTAACAAAACATTAAAATATATATCTTAACCAATAAGATGTGATTGTAAGAATCAATGAATATTTTTAGAATAAATATATTTCAGTGACAACTACTACAAATATTATTAGATTATATAAAAAAAGGACCATGTTCAATTATTAATGCGTCTCTAATAAGATAATAGATATTATGAACGATTGGTATTTATAAAATATCTATATAGGCTTGTTGCATGGGCTTTGTCAATTCATTACAACTTGTGTCCCTATTGAATGTGGCCGCAGATATATTATGGGTTTGAGATAACGTCTTTCCTTTGCCATGTCAGCTTTGCTAGGACCCATTGTACGGTTTTGTTTCGTTTTCCTTGAGTTTGACTTTTGAATAGTTGACTTTTTGAGGTCTCAAACTGTGGAACGTGTTTTTTTAAAGAGGGTTTGACCAGGTTTTGTTGACTTTGGCCAGTTGGATATTTGCATCTAGATGCATTTTTTTGTGGGCTGAATGTACATAATATTGTTGCTTTGGTGATGTCCTTTTCTCTCTTTACTATTCAGTCCTCAAGTGTATTGTTGGTTTCTTGACGTGATCAAGTCAGATTTGAACAAATGAAATTTTGTGATACTTTTTTCAATTAGACTATCTTAATGCTCTCACTAAAACTGAAAAACGCTCGGCCACTATTGGCCCAGGCAATCTGATCAAACATAAGCAAGAGATATTTGAGGGAGATATTTGAGGGACGTATCAATGACTCTTTCTTATTCAATAATAAAAAACTTAGGAACAAGGGAGAAATAAAAACAATAACTTAGACCTCTATTTATACTAAACTAACCCTACTCAAATATTTCTAGTAATAATAATCTAATATTAACCCTACATCATTATCTCTACTAATTAACCAAACTATATAATTTTAAAATTTAAATAATTAATTAAATAATAATTTATTAAACTATTTCATATCACCCCTTCAACTTTCAGCTCATACTAATTTTAGGATTAACATTCAGCACGTAGGTAAAGTGGTTTCACTTTTCACACTCATTAGATGTGTGTAATGGTTTAACTAATAAATTAAGGAGGTTGAAGTGTGTGCATGTGATTTGTCAAAAATTGGTAGTCTGGCCCCATCAAAGGTTCACCCCCGCTTCACGCTCATGAGTAGCCCCGGCCCCAAGCTAGGAAGAGCCCATCATGCCTGGTCGCTGGTCACACCCCACGGCCACAGGGGACGTGTTTCACGCCTTAAAGGTCTTGAGTGGCAAGAGGCATGGTATCATCACTGATAGTCTTATATATCACTATAACTTCTTGAACTTTGAAGTTTATATCTGATTGGCATAAGAATGACCAACAATATTATATCTTTTTGTAATAACAGTTCATATATTTTTCTTTTTCGGTTTGTAACAGTTGTAGCCATGAAGGCAATAGCCACAAAACTACAATACAGCAATTGGAGTATCGCTAGTGATTCGTGCAGAAGAGGTTCTGGACTTAATAACACCGTTACCTATGATGGGGATGGACTTATGGAAATTGGTAGCAATGTAACATGCAACTGTACCGCCACTATTTGCCACATATCAAGAATGTATGAATCTGCATATCATTATATATAATGTACTTGAAATAAGTTTAAATGAGAATCACTAAATAATTTAATGGTTCTCATTTGAACTTCACTCATCTACTTAGTTTGTTAATTCGTTTTTCCTTATAAAAAGCATCCATCTCAGTTAACTTATTGTCTTATTTGAGCCTTACTCATGTTTGGTTATCTTTCCACGCGTGTTCTTAACTTGCAGCCAACTAAAAGGACTTAATTTGTCAGGAGTTCTACCTGAAGAATTTATAAATCTCACTTATTTGACAGAAATGTAAGTAGACCATCCAAGATTCAACAATTTGGAAGTAGTAAACAATATACTCATATTGTTTGTATATGGTAAATATTCATTTTAGCTTATATGATGTGTTTTGCTGATTGTTACACAGAGATCTATCTCGCAACTATATAAATGGCACTATTCCCTCCATTTTCAGTCGACTTAGCGTTAGCATTTTGTAAGAGCTAGTGTTTCCTTTAGTTTTTACATTCGTTCATAGACCTCTGTGAATTTACTCTTTGACACTTTACATTGCGCAGGAGTCTTTTGGGCAACCGATTAAGTGGCTCCATACCTGAAGAAATAGGTGGTATTTCTACACTTGAAGAGTTGTAAGTAAAGTTCCTAACATGACAACTCTATATACAATTTTGACCTTTCACAACTTATTCACAATTTTGATATGTACAACAGAGTCTTAGAAGACAATTTGCTTGGCGGACCACTTCCTCAAAATCTTGGCCGTTTGTCCCGGTTGAGAAGATTGTATAACTACTCAACCTTGTTCAAAATGTTATTTATCTTTTATCCATTGTTATGATAAATTATTTATCATTTTTATCGCAGCCTTGCTTCTGCAAATAACTTTACAGGAACGATACCTGAATCGTATGGTAGACTGACCAACTTAGAAGACTTGTAAGTTTTTGTTTCTTTTGACCAAAGAGTGAATTAGTTATTCATTAAATATTTTATCAAGATTGTTAAACATGTATACTCGTCTTGCAGTAGAATAGACGGGAGTTCATTATCCGGGAGAATACCTGATTTTATTGGAAACTGGACGAACCTCACAAGACTGTGAGTATTATTTTGCCTTCTTTTGTTAAATAGTTCAACTTCTAAAATAGTCGTCATATATAATTAACTGCGCAGTGATTTGCAAGGGACTTCAATGGAAGGACCGATTCCTTCTACATTATCTCGGTTGACAAAGTTGAAGGAATTGTGAGCACATTATTAAGCCTCTAATATGCTTGTTTTTTATTTGTTTCTTTTCTTTTTTATTTGAGTTTTCACATCCATTTACGGTTGCCAGGAGGATAACTGATTTGGCTGGAGCATCAAGAACAAGATTTCCTAATCTGCTAGTTATGACACAAATGACTAGATTGTGAGTTGCTTTCATAATTTGCATGAAACAATTAGTTAAATAACATGATTAAGTGTGTTTAAAATAATATTGCTGCAGGACCTTGAGAAATTGTTTACTTACCGGCTCTATACCTGCAGACATAGGGCAGCTGACCAATTTGAAGCTTATGTAAGGACTTGTTACTTGTTAGTTACAAATTCACAATTTATTTTATATGCGCGCCTTTTCATTATTTAAAATTAAATGTTCATCCAAATTATTTCATTATGCAGAGACTTGAGCTTCAACAGTTTAACTGGCCCAATACCCGATTTTCCGACGCCAAATTTTGATTCCTTGTATGCAACTAATTAGAAATATTTTACACCTAAATTCTAGTTTTTTCAAAAATTTTAGTATAATTTGAAATAAATGTCTTCTATGACCCCATGAATGTAGATTTTTAAATAACAACTCACTGTCTGGAGACATACCCGGCTGGATATTTACAAGCAAAGAAAAGATGTTAGTGATTCTCCTTAATTATCACTATCTTATATGTTTTCAATATTTTTTGATTGTATTGTAGAGACATCTGACTTTTATCGCTTCGGTCTGTTTTTAATTTGCAGCGACTTATCTTACAATAATTTTACACGGTCTCAACGGGAGAATTGTCAGTCATCTAGTCTGTAAGTGTTTTATTCTATTAAATACTATATTAGAGCATTACTTCCTATTTTGGCTTATCACTCGGACCCTTTATACAGGAATTTAGTCTCAGCCCTTTCATCTTCCGCGACCAATGAGTATGTCCCATCACCAACCTATATATATGTATATATGCGCATACACACACACATACGTTTGTATTGTATATAATGATTTGACATAACTTGAATTAATGTTACAGAAAAGCTTGGTGTTTGTATGACCAACTTACTTGCAGCAGCAACGCCAACAGTAAGAGCGACAAAATAAGCTTTTCTTTTCTGTTGTTTTGTTCCTTTGGAGTTGGCAAAATGAGCGGGTTAGGGTCAAAATGAATACTTCTAATGATGCATCTCCATTTTAAAAAAAAAATTCTTGTAAACATTTAAAGTGTTAAATATGATTACAAAAATTATATGTTAACGACAATAATCTAAAAATTTTAAATAAAGCAATTTAGGAGGCGGTATGCATTAATTTACTTTCGGCAAAATTTGACCCATCATTTCCAGCTAAATTTTTTGTGTCGATAAATATAAAATAACATGTCCACACTTGCTATACATTGCAGAGCATTCTTTATTTATTAATTGTGGTGGACCTAGAACTGCCTTTGAGGGAAACGAATATGAAGAAGATTTAACAGACGAACGATCTTACTTTTACTATATTCCAGAAAGATGGGCTTACAGCACAAATGGTGTTTTCATGGGCAGCGATAGGGCTCCATTTAAATCCCCAGAAACGAATGCGACAGGTGGTGACATATATAGAACAGCTCGGTTTTCTCCAAATTCGCTTAGGTACTATGGACTGTGTTTGCGGCAAGGGAGTTATAAAGTGAGGCTTCACTTTGCTGAAATAAGTTATACTGATGACATGACTTTTAGTAGTCTTGGAAGACGCTATTTTGATATATCCATCCAAGTAAGTTTTTTAGAAGTTATATATAATTCTAATAATAAGGAAGTTCTATTTTAGCTAACCCGAATCAACCCATTTTCAACCAAATTAGTTAAATGTTTCTTTTGGCTTGTCACACAGGGAGTTTTGCAAAGAAAAAACTTCAACATTGCGGAAAAAGCTAGAGGTGTTGGCAAGGGTACATTCATAGATTTTGATAATGTTATGGTTAATGGTACCACCCTGGAGATCCACTTGTACTGGGTAGGGAAGGGGACTACTGCTATTCCAGATAGAGGTGTATACGGACCTCTTTTATCCGCTATTGCAATAACGCCAAGTTAGTACAACCTTTCAGTTTGATGATGTGGCAATGTTTTTTTTTCATGCCTTGTAATAGCACATATATTTTGATGCTGAAATATGATTTATTTTGATTGAAAAAAAAAAGAACTTATAATTTGTTAGTAGTTTGTTTGCTTTGATTTTGTTTTCTTACTATTAAGCACAAGTATAACCTACTAATTATTCTCCCTTATGCAGACTTTGACGTTAGTACTGGCTCAGGAATCTCTGGAGGAGCTATAGCTGGAATTGTGATTGGTTCGTGCAGCTTTGTTGTGATAATTTTAGCTATACTTTGGAAGAAGGGTTATTTAGGTGGGAATAAGGAAGATAAAGGTAAGATCAGTATATAAAGGTTGTGTATGTAATTTGGTTTTGTTAGATATGGTAAGATAGGCGGGTTGTGTGACATGTCAAGTGGTCTGGTTAAAATGAGCGGGGTCACGTTGGATTGACCTGTAAACACTATTTTGTCTATTTTATAAGTAAATAACTAACTTGTTAATAATGAAAAAACAATATTATTACAATGATAATCTATATCTTTGAATAAAATCAGATTAGGTAAATGTATGGAATCAGAGTAGATTTTTGGCAAGTTTCAACCCGCTAACCCTTTTTAACATTTTTTTTTCCAAAAAGATAACCAAAATCGGCTCATTCATAACTAGTCATGTCGAAATTGTAATATCTGCATCTTATATTGCCTTCAAAATTGACCCGTTACCGTTTATAGCTAAACTCGTTATTTTCGTCACAGAGCTCCGAGCACTTGAACTACAAACAGGTTATTTTAGTCTACGACAAATCAAAGCTGCAACTCATAACTTTGATCCTGCTAATAAGATTGGTGAAGGAGGCTTTGGACCAGTTTACAAGGTGAAAAACATACAACTCTTGATATTATTTTTCGCTTATATTTAACGTAAATTTATCAAAATCTTATTGTTATGTCATCAGGGTACACTTTCAGATGGTTCTGAGATTGCTGTTAAGCAATTATCTGCCAGATCAAAACAAGGGAACCGTGAATTTGTCACTGAGATAGGCATGATATCTGCTTTACAACATCCAAATCTTGTAAAACTTTATGGATGTTGCATTGAAGGAAAAGAATTATTACTGATATATGAATACTTGGAAAATAACAGTCTTGCACGTGCCCTTTTCGGTAAGTACTTCACTATCCTGACATTCATGTCTTTAATTTAGTGTGTAAACTGTAAACAAGCCTAGCCGAACTCAGTCTTTAATTCGTTATTTAATTTATATAAATCTATAGTTTAGGCCTTAGGGTCAGATGAGTTAAAATAGCTCACGAACGTTTCAACTCAACTCATTGAGATCAGTTCGATTCAAGGTTTTAGTGAGCGAGCCAATTTCTAGTAGCTTACGAACGACTCAACTCAGCTCGTTTATGCCAATATTTTTTTATATATATTTAAAGATTAAATAGTTGACAATATAATATATTATAGGTCGCCAAGACCAGAAACTTAATTTGGATTGGGCCACAAGAAAGAAGATATGTATGGGAATAGCACGAGGTTTAGCATATCTCCATGAGGAATCAAGATTAAAAATAGTTCATAGAGACATAAAAGCCACCAATGTGCTTCTTGACAAAGATCTTAATGCTAAAATATCGGATTTTGGTTTAGCAAAACTGGATGAAGAAGAGAATACTCATATCAGCACACGAATTGCCGGAACAATGTGACTTTTCATATTCTTTTTCTTTTCTTTTTTTTGGGGGGGAGGGGGGGGGGGTGCTTTTTTTCTTTTTGAATTTTAAATAAATTGGTAAAATTATTCAACACTGAATATGTTTATTGGTGTGTATTTGTAGAGGGTATATGGCTCCCGAATACGCGATGAGAGGGTACTTAACAGATAAAGCAGATGTATACAGCTTTGGAGTTGTTGCATTAGAGATTGTTAGCGGGAAAAGTAATACAAACTACAGGCCAAAGGAAGACTTTGTCTACCTCCTTGACTGGGTATATTTAATCTTTCTAATAGTTATTCATCTTCTTAAATTAAAGGTTGCAATAGGGGAGGGTGAGGTAACTTATTGAAACTGGTCGGGCTGCGTTAATATGACAAGCAAACACCTTTTTTGCCCAACTTAAAGAAACTTTTTCTAAATCTTTATAGATTAATACAACCAACTTTTTGACAATTTTTTTAACACCTAGATAACTTTTTAGCTATGGAACTTTTTTATGACTTACTCAAACCTATATATACATAAGTTATGTTGGATATAACAGATCGAGTTTCTTCATTTTGTGTATAACCTCTTTAACATGTTACAAAAAAAAGTCAAAAATAGACTTGAACACTTGAAAAGGGTTTGAAGGGTTAAACCATCAATATGTTGTAAGCTGACTGGTCGGCTTTTACCATCAGTAACTTTTTTTATAAATTATTAATTAATGCGTTAGTTATTATGAAAAGAGTAAAGTTTAAATAAGTAATGTTAACGTGAGAAGTGTAAAAATGATTTTATAAGGTGCCTAGTTCTTATTTTATTCATGCATTATGTTTATTTGTTATTTCCTTCATGAATGATGTTGATTTTCTTCCTGCGTAATTTTAATTTTTGCTTCCTTCATGCGTAATTTTGATGCTTAATTACCCTTCGTATACTTCGCACGTTAACTCCACTTTGTACATTAATCCGCCCCATGGTTACAAAATCAATATAATAATTCAAATCCTTATGTAATTATAAGTTAGTAGACCAAGATTCTATTGTTAGAAATATATTTTTGATGAATTTCATTTTGTTATTCATCCTTCCAGTGCAACTATTTTATCAAATTTGATCCATTTAAGATCACTAATCATTTCCACCATTTTCATATGTGAAGGCATATGTTCTACAAGAGCAAGGAAATCTTTTGGAACTAGTTGACCCTAGTCTAGTAAAATACTCAAAAGAAGAGGCAATGAGGATGCTCAACTTGGCTATACTATGCACAAATCCATCTCCCACCCTAAGGCCACCCATGTCATCAGTTGTCAAAATGTTGGAAGGGAAAATGCCGGTTCAACCACTGACGGTGGTCAAACGAGGTCCAGGGGACCCAGACATGAGGTTCAAAGCATTTGACATGACATCACATGACAGTCAAACACAAGTCTCCACCATCTCAACTGACAGTCTAGGGCCCAGGAGCATCTCCACCGACAGTCCATGGGTTGATTCGTTGCATTACAATGATGGGAACAAGGAAAGTTCTTCTTCAGAACGGAAACTTCTACCTGATCTTGATCTTTATGATGTCAATATTTGAAACGATAAGGTTTATGATGATTTTGTTCATTTATCGTAAATGCTTATAATGTAATTTTATGAAGTGTAGTAGATGTTATAATAGGTTGCACAAAAAATAAAGATGTAATATTTGATTTAACCTGGTGCTTACGACTCTTTTATCAAGAATTAAAAAAAATTAATACTAGCTGTTCAAAAATTTATGATTTAACTTCTGTGTTCACCACCATCAACAACACCTTCATCACCACCACCTGTTGCCAATAGGCACTATAAAATCAAATATATCGGATGACCAACTTTATGTTTATTTTTCTTTTCGAAACAACACATTTGAAGGCAAACTCATTTGCTAGGATTCTGTTTTTAAAACAAAATTGATGCTGCTTGTTTTGATACAAACTCATTTTTATCTAAACATGTTTTCCAGGTTTAATTTCATAAAAAAAAATGTTGTCCCAGGTTTGTTGTATATATGATCACAATCACTAACACACTCAATTGAATATAAAACAAGATCAAAATGAATGATCTTTGATGTCTGCACTCGGTTGTATACGCACGAAATGGACAGGATACTTTGGATGTTTTATGTCTTGATAAATGAAAATGTAATACGATGGTTCTATATATACATATGTAAGATCGAACGGCTGAAGTTGGTTGGTTGGCAGTTATTTTGGAGGGAAACTAAACTGTTTCTTGTCCCACAGCCAAGTGAGGCGACGCCTCATGTATGCAACCAAACCAAAACCGTATTAATCTTAATACTACCTATCGTAACTTAATTAAAAATAATGTTTTTGGTTTATATAAATCTAACATCCACCCCTAAACCAAAGAGCATTATTTTGGCTTAAGAATGGTCTTGTGGGCTTCGGTTAATGCCTTCTCCACTGCACTGAAATCATACTTTCGCTTCTTGAATACTATGCACCATTCCAGTCACCTCCAAGAAATAAAGCATAATCTTTGGCTTCCTTTTCTGCCGAATCCTCATGTCCTTCGGTATTGCATTCATTCAAGTGTTGTTGAGATGGTCCACGGCTGCTGCTGTGTTGGTCTTGATCTTCTAACTTTTCGGATTCTCTTACAATACACTTCACCTTATAGTTCCATTCAAGAACATCAAGGTATTGTGAATATAGAATACGGATCATATCCTTTTCTTCATAATAAAGACCCATGTCCTTTGCTATGATTGTCCAAAGATTGAACATTGTTACCCGTATTAACAAATGATAACCAGAGACACATAGATGTAGGAGAAACTTTTTCTTATTTTCACTCTCTTCATAATACCGAATACAGAGAATAGAATAAATACAAATCCATATGACCTCAAAAAGGAAACTCTATAACGGCTATACACAAAATATGGCTATGACTTTGGGATGCCAATCACCTATGTTGACCAAGGATATGCTTATAATATTATTGCCCTTAAAATATATTTTTTCCTTTTTTCCAACACGCCCCCTCAAGTTGAGTAGTGGGATTCCCAAAACTCAACTTGTCTAAACAATCATTGAAAACTCTTTCGTTGACGGCTTTTGTTAAGATATCTGCTAGTTGATCTTCTGATGGGACAAACGGAAGTTCAATTATGCCTGCCTCTATGTTTTCTTTAATGAAGTGTCTATCTACTTCAACATGTTTTGTTCGATCATGTTGAACTGGGTTTTCTGAAATTTGGATAGCTGCTTTATTATCACACATGAGTTTAATGGTTTTGTTTGGCGGAAAACCAATCTCCGTGAGAAGTTTCTTTACCCACAAAATTTCTGCAATACCTCGTGCAATTCCTCGAAACTCGGCTTCGGCACTTGAGAGAGCAACCACCTTCTGTTTCTTGCTTCTCCAGGTGACTAGATTTCCTCCCACCATAGTGAAGTATCCTGATGTTGATCTTCGATTATCTATACTTCCTGCCCAGTCTGCATCAGTATATCCCTGAATTTCCAAGTGCCCATTTATTTTAAACAAGATACCATGCCCGGCTGTCCCTTTGAGATACCTTATAATCCTCCAAACTGCCTCCATATGCCTCATTTGTGGTTGGTGCATGAACTGACTGACCACTCCTACTGCATACGCTATATCTGGCCGAGTATGGGAAAGATATATTAGTTTTCCCACCAATCGTTGGTACCTTTCTTTATCAACCAATTTAGCTCCTTCCTCCATGTGTAGCCTATGATTAACTATCATTGGAGTGTCAGCTGGTTTGCATTCAATCATGCCAGTTTCAGCTAATAAATCAAGGATATATTTTTTCTGGCAACTAAATATTCCTTTCTTAGATCTTAGAACTTCAATTCCAAGAAAATACTTGAGCCTCCCCAAGTCTTTCATTTCAAATTCTGAAAACAAATTTTCTTTTAACCTTGACATCTCCTCATGATCATCCCCTGTAATTATCATATCATCAACATAAATAATTAAACAAGTTACAAGGCTTCCCCTTTTTTTCAAGAACAAGGTGTGGTCAGCGTTGCTCTGTTTAAAGCCATATTTTTTCATAGCAATTGTGAATCTTCCAAACCAAGCCCGTGGGGATTGTTTAAGACCATAGATCGACTTTTTTAACCGGCACACATCTCCAGTTCTAAAATCTTTTGTGAAACCTGGCGGAGCTTCCATATAAATTTCCTCTTTTAAATCTCCGTGTAAGAAGGCATTTTTCACATCAAACTGGTGAAGTGGCCAGTCTTTGTTGGCAGCAATAGAAAGGAGAACCCTAATTGTGTCAAGTTTTGCCACTGGAGAGAAAGTCTCTGAGTAATCAATCCCATATGTCTGGGTGTACCCTTTAGCAACTAGACGGGCTTTATATCTTTCAATAGTACCGTCGGGTTTATGTTTAACAGAAAACACCCACCGGCACCCTACTGGTTTCTTTCCTGTTGGAAGCTTGCTTATTTCCCATGTGTCATTTTTAATTAAGGCTTTCATCTCTGTCTCCATGGCATTCTTCCAAACTTCTGTAGCTAAGGCTTCCTTCACATTGGTTGGAATTTCTTCTGAGTATAAAGAGGAATCGAAGGCCTTTGCTTCTTTGGACAAATTTCCTGTGGCAATGTTCGCCATAGGATATCTAGAGCTCCGAGAGTTTTTTTCTGGAGAATACCGTTTAGGAGGAACTCCTCTGTTCACTCTTGGGGGTAGCACATAATGGTCAGTGGCTTCTTGTACTAATCGTTCCTCGGCATTGGTTGCTTGTTCCCCCTGTTCTACTACTGTTTCATGGACATCATGATTAGGAGTACAAGAAGGTTCATTGTTTTGTTCAAGTATGGGAGATTCATCATTTTGTTCAAGGATGGGAGGAGATTCACTTACCTCAGGTATCAAGTTGGGAGGACCCTGTTCGGTGACACTGATTGAAGACTCCGCAGGCTGTGTGGAACTCGGTGACACATCTTGGGCACTGGGAGAGATTTCTTCTGATGACGGAATCCAAACCAACCAACTTAATGGGTCAACATACTCTTCCTCCCCCTGGCCATTATGTTGGGAGTTATAGAAAAATTCTGTTTCAAGGAAGTCACAGTCCATTGTAGTATACATGTGTTTCCTTTTTGGACTATAACAACGATATCCCTTTTGATTCACCCCATACCCTACAAATACACACTTTTCTGCACATGGTCCGAGTTTGTTTCGGTTGGTTTTTGGTAAGTGGACAAAAGCAGAGCAACCGAATACCTTAGGTTCAAGAGTGAGTGGTGGAGGGATTTTAGTAAATTCAGTTAGAGTTTCAATTGGGGTTTTGAGTTGAAGAGCTTTGGTTGGGAGGCGATTTAAGAGATACGTGGCAGTAGCTGTAGCTTCTGGCCAGAATGATGTAGGGACTTTAGACTCGATTAATAAGGCACGTGTTATTTCTAACAGAATTCGATTTTTTCGTTCAGACACGCCATTCTGTTCATGAGTGTAGGAACATGAAGTTTGATGGATTATCCCTTGTGATTGACAAAATTTTTTCATGGAGTCATTGACAAATTCTCCTCCGTTGTCTGATCTGAGAATCTGAATAAGGCTATGGAATTGGGTTTTTACCATGGTATGAAACATAGTAAATTTTTCAAAGACCTCGGATTTGTGTTTTAAACAGTACATCCAGGTCATACGGGTACAGTCATCAATAAAAGTAACAAAATACCGAAAATTTTGCCCCCCGGTAACTTTTGCTGGACCCCAAACATCAGAATGAATTAATGAAAAAGGAACATCAACTCTGGTATTATTGGGTTTGTAGGTATGTCTGTGGCTTTTAGCCAAAATGCAAGTTTCACAACTTACCGTACTTTTAGAAGGAAATAACTTTGGAAACAAAAGATGTAAATAACCAGCGGATGGGTGTCCTAACCTCCTATGCCATAACCAAGCTTCTCTCTCAGTACTACCATGAGCTAACATCACTGTCCCTTGATGCATCACTTCATCCACATAGTACAGCCCTTGGCGCTCAGTGCCACGCCCAATGATCGCTCCCGTCCTGATATCCTGTAAGATGCAAAAAGTTGGATGCATTAAAACTGAACAATTTAATTCTTTCGTGACATGGCTAATGGATAAGAGTTTATGTGACAAGGAAGGAATATAAAGACAATTTGACAACTTCAAAGTTGATGACAATTCAATAGTTCCTCCCCCTTTAACTGTAATAATTTCTCCACTCGCAGTCTGGATATGATTTTTAATTGGTTTTGACGTGGCTTTTATATCTAAAGGGTCATATGTCATGGTATCTGTGGCACCACAATCAAATATCCAAGACTCGTTTAGACCGCCACTATTTTTTGCGACATTAACTTTTCCCATGTGTTTAATATCATTAATCTCCTTTTTACAAACCATAACTTTATGTTGTAAAGTTGGGTTTTGAAGGTTTTGTTTTGGTAGTTCAAGATTTAAAGGGGTATCTTTAATTAAATTTTGAACTTCAAGGGAAAAATATTCAAGCTTGAAAAGACTCGAGGGAGAATGGCAATTATGTGAAAAACAAGGAACATTAATAGAAGGGCTTGAGTTGTACATCTCAAGCCCTTTACCTGTGTCGGCTCCATCTTCATCAGAAGCAATCGCCGCTTCCGATACGGTAGCCACTAATCGACCAAATCCTTCTCATTTCTTTCTGGTGGAGCCGCCTTCTTGACTTGCGGTATAGTTGTTGTCCACAATAGCTCCTATTTTTCTCACATCTTTTCTGTTTTTTTTGTGACCGTCGGTCCACCAATTCGGGAAACCAACAATCTCGAAACATTGATCTTTGGTATGACGAGTTTTACCACAGTGGGTACATTTCAACCCTGACTTGTCAATACGGGATGAAGACATTGAAGGTTCACTCCGACCGTGGCTAATGTTTAAACTGTCGGATAGATTGTGTTTAGCGTTTTGTTTTTGAGATTTTGCTAGTTGAATGGACAGATCGGAGTTGTTTTGATTGGCTAAACCGTCGGAAGACATGGTGATCTTAGGCTAGGTTTATAAAGGTTGGTGATGAGCAAACTGTGAATTGGTACACGAATCGTTTCACCGCTCTGATACCATATTAACAAATGATAACCAGAGACACATAGATGTAGGAGAAACTTTTTCTTATTTTCACTCTCTTCATAATACCGAATACAGAGAATAGAATAAATACAAATCCATATGACCTCAAAAAGGAAACTCTATAACGGCTATACACAAAATATGGCTATGACTTTGGGATGCCAATCACCTATGTTGACCAAGGATATGCTTATAATATTATTGCCCTTAAAATATATTTTTTCCTTTTTTCCAACAACCCGTTTATGCCCTCCTTCCGTTTTTACAATAACATAAAGATCATAGAGTTCTACAACCTTTCCATTTTCGAGTGTTGGAAGAATGGGTCGGTTTGGTACACGTAGATACTGATTAAGAAACCAATTCACCATCCTAGTGAACGGTTCTTTGATCACATCTCGATACAACCAATGTTCTTGTATACTTTCAATCACATCTAACACGATCATACAATCGGAACAACGATTAAAGACAAGATTTCCCACTTTATTTTTTATCCATTCTAACTTACCATCCTTGTACTATTAGTAGATTGTATTTTGTAATTATTGTAATTTATTATAGCATGATTATCTCCATAAATTATGGAGATTTAGTTCCTATAATTCCTCCTTGTATTCTGTCTATATTCTCGATGATACTCAATGGAAATTCATTCAAGCTTACCAAATTACATGGTATCAGAGCTAATACCTTAATCCCTGCAGTCTTTTTCGGATTTCGATCCACATTTTCCAAGTGTTTCGACCCTCTCTTGCAGCCGGCCACCTTTTCATCCCCTATTCGATCCCTTTTCACCCTCTATCACCTCTGTTTCATGGCTGAAAAAGTTGCTGAAGCTTCCTCCAACACCACCAAACCACCGGTTCCCCTGCACCCAGTGTACACTGTCACCGACATCACGAAAAAGGTTCGCATTCTGGATGGTACTAAGGTCACATTCTCTGCCTGGGTGAAGCTCTTCAACCTTCACACACGCGGTTACGAGGTCCTTGACCATATCACCAACGAACCGCCCTCTGAAGATGACCCCACCTATGCCCAGTGGATGAAGATCGACGCGGTTGTGCTTCAATGGAACTACAGTACTCTGTCTGATGAGTATGTTCTTCAAGTTCTTGAAGAACCATCCACGGCTCTCCATGCTTGGAACCATGTGAGTGATTTGTTCCACAATAACAGAGGCCCTGGTTGTGCAGCCCTTCAATCCTGGTTTGTTAACCTTAAACTCAGTTCTATGACTTCACGGCTTAGTTAGACGATGTTCGCAGTCCAGTCAACGAGCAAACCCTAGTTCTGCAACTTGTTAGGGATTTGCCTCGTGAATACAACACCATCGGATCCATCATCAACCGCAAACTCCCTTCGTGGAATGAAGCCTATGAAATGCTTCGTGGTGATCTTGAAATACAAACTGCTCGAGATGGAAACGCACCAACCTCTGAGGTGCATGCTGCTGACCAACCCACTGCCCGCCGTGATGGTGCCACCCGATATAACCAACCTACTCGTAACAACTCGGGTCCTTCCCGATTTGCTCAGATCTATGGCCCGAACCGTCATGGTGGCCCACGTCATGACAACCCTACCCACAACCCTACCCACAGCCAACCCAATCAAAACCCTACCTCGAACCCGGCTTATGGAAACTCGGGTCAGACTCATTATCGCTCTGGTATTGGGTCTAGCTCCAACACCCAAGGCCAATCCAACCGCAACCCTGCTCGCAACTCTTGGAGCTACCGAGCTACCACCATATTGGACTAATACTTTCTTAAACACACCACCACCCCCATGCGCTTACCCAACCCAACCGGGTTGGGTCTCCCCGTGGACAACCCCACAACAGCCATCTTTGAACCCCATTGATCAGTCTCAGGCTCACATAACTGACATGAATCCATTGGAACCAACAGAACTGGCTGAAGCTTTTAATACCATAGCTTTGGAACCCGAAGCCGCCACTTGGTTCATGGATATAGGAGCATCAGACCATCTCACTCGGGACTCATGTATGATTTCTCACTCGTGTGATTATTCTATTAAAAATGTGTTGGTTGGAAATGGTGATCGGTTACTAGTTATTGGGTCGGGCCATACCAGTTTACCCTCCACCTCTAAACCACTCCAACTTAAACACATACTTCATACACCCAACATTATAAAGAACTTAATTTCTGTTAGAAAATTTACCCGAGACAATTGGGTGTCTGTCGATTTTGATCCTTTTGGTTTTTTTGTGAAGGATTATCCGAGTGGGACGATCCTGAGTCAACATGAAAGTACCAAACTACCTCAAACTACCTAATGCTTCCGCTTTTGTTTCCACCAACTTTTGTGAAGGATTACCCTCTCACAGTTCTCAAACTACCTGATGCTTCTGCTTTTGTTTCCACCAGCTTTCAAGGTTCCTGGCACAACCATCTTGGACATCCTGGTTTACATGTCCTAGACTATTTGAATAATAATAATTTTATTTCATGTAATAAACAAAGTCGTTCGGCTTTTTGTGACTCTTGCTAGAATTCTAAGCATAAACGATTGCCTTTTCATTTGTCTAATTCTTGCACTGTTTGCCCATTTGATGTTGTCCATTGTGATTTATGGACCTCACCTATACCTAGAAAATAAGGTTACAAATATTATTTAGTTGTAATTGATGATTTTACCCACGTTACTTGGGTCTTTCCTTTAAAATTTAAATCCGAAACTTACACCAAATTCACCCAATTTCATAAATACATTTCCACCCAATTTCACCATCAAATCAAAATTTTCAATGTGACATGGGCAGAGAATTTCATAACAATCAATTCAAACAATTCGCCTCCAATCATGGTCTACAATTACATTTTTCGTGTCCTCACACTTCCCAACAAAATGGAACAGCTAAACGCATGATTCGACGCCTTAACGAAATCATGCTTTCACTTCTCACCCACGCCTCCCTACCACCTCAATATTGGGTGGAAGCCCTTCACACATCCGTTTATCTTCACATCGTCCTCCCGTGCAAGCCCATTGGTTTTCAAACACCCACTGCAGCCTTATACCTCAAAAACCCTGCTTATGAACACCTTCGTGTGTTTGGTTGTGTCTGTTACCCTAACCAGTCCGATACCCGTCCTCACAAACTGGCACCACGATCCTCACCATGTGTTTTTCTTGGATACCCTGCGGATCATCACGGGTACCGGTGCCTTAACCTATCCCACGGCAAAGTAACTATATCCCGTCACGTAACCTTCAACGAACTTGACTTCCCACTATCCAAAACAGTTAAACCCCAACCGTCATCATATAGCCTTTTGGAATCGGACCCCTCGCCTATCATTTTCGAACATACCATGACCCTATCCAAACATAACCCACCAACTTTTGCACACACTCCAACCTCTACATCATCACACTCGACTACATCCCACCCACCCAACCACCTACGGCTCCAACAGCCGTCTCTCAAACCCAACCTACACCATATACTCTTCGGCCACAACCCACCTTCACCTACTCCCGAAGACCACCACAACCTAGACCTCAACAACAAACTACCACCACATCGGCCCAACAACCACCTCCTACCTCATCGGCCTAACAACAACCACAACCCACTACGGCCCATCCCATATCCTCACACCAGCCAACTATTACGGCCCAACACACTAACCCAACACTGATTTCTTCACAGTCGACACCAACATTGATTCCCACCTCATCTGGTCTGAACTCTTCGACCCATCCCATGATAAATCAGTCTCGTGACGGGACGTCCAAACCAAAGGCACCCTATAACCTCAACGTTGAAACAATCTCCCCACTACCAAAATCACACATTGATGCCTAGTCCGATCCAAACTGGTCCGATGCAATGAAAACTGAATACACTGCTTTAATAGATAATAACACGTGGGATCTTGTGCCTCGGCATCCTGACGCCCACATTAGCAGGTGTATGTGGATCTTTCTCCACAAGTTTCATGCTAATGGTACACTAGAAAGATATAACGCCTGTCTTGTGGTCAATGGAAAGTCTCAACAAGTTGGCATTGATTGTGATGAAACTTTCAGTCCAGTAGTTAAACCAACTACTATTCGCACCGTTCTTAGCCTAGCCGTTTCAAGATCTTGGCCTATACATCAGTTAGATGTTAAGAACGCTTTCCTACATAGGGACCTTAACGAAACAGTGTACATTTTTCAAATACCGGGGTTTATTGATGAACGTAATCCCAAGTTTGTATGCAGGTTAAATAAATCGCTATATGGGCTTAAGTAGGCACCTCGAGCATGGCAACACAGGTTTGCAGCTTACATCATTCGCTGTGGATTTCGGACATCCACATCTAACTGCTCCTTGTTTATATACAAAAAGGGCAACGACATAGCATATCTCCTTTTGTATGTGGACGACATTGTTCTCACTGCCTCTAATGATCGTCTATTACATCATTTTATTACAGCTATGTCTTGAGAATTTTCTATGACTGATCTTGGCAGGTTGCATCACTTCTTGGGAATTGAGGTCACTCACAATTCTGGAGGTCTTTTTCTCTCACAGCATGCTGATATACCTTAATTTACACATATAAACGTCCCCTTTTAACTCCCATTTTCAGACGTTTTTGACCTTATACACATGAATTGGTACTTATTTGGGTATCTTTGCGATTTCAGGTCTTAAACGATGTCCCGAAAGCATAACAGACGAAAAAACGGAGTTTTCAGCGCGAAAACGGGAACTCAGGCTCTGTGAGCGGCCGCTCACTCCATGTGAGCGGCCCGCTCGCTCATCCAGATATTTCCAGAAACCTTCCAGAAGCCCTACGTCAGCTCTGCCACTTGCCTGTAAAGTGAGCGGCCCGCTCACTCCCTCCGAGCGGCCGCTCACAGGACCTGTTCAGCTTTAAATACTCCATTTCAGCCACTGATCGATTATTGGATCTTTGGGGGCGATTTCTGGCGATTTTCGGGGCTAACGAAGTGCTACATAGGCGTGGAACAAGCTCGGGAATCCATCCGATCCATCCTTCATCATCCAATCCATCTCTTTATCAATCTTATGGTTTGATCCTTTAAGCTTTCTTAGATCCAAATCTGATTTTGTTTGCTATTTTGATGTTATTTTAGTTAATCGTACGCCTACGGGCAAGAACATTAGTATTAGTTAGTAGTTAAAACAATCGTTTGTATGAAATCAAGTTTTTTATGAATTTGGCGTTTTTCATGATTGAATCTTGATGATCATAGCGCAACCTTGTTTCATTGTTGTTAGATTTGTAGTTGTGTTTGGATGAGTTTGATGATTGTCGAATGTGTTAGGCGGATTACTTGTTGAAGAAACCGTCCGTTTAATCGTCCGATAGTAGACTAGTTAACTTGTTAATAAAGTTTACACCATGAAACTGTAACCGGGTATTGGTTTGGTTAAAGTCACTCGGATAATGATTATAGATGTTTACCTGCACATAAAAGAGTCTTAAAAGCTTAATGGTGTTGTTACCAATCTTTGACACGGTTAATGATCTTTGTTAGTTATTTTGGTGAAAATGGCGATCTTAGTAGATTTGTGTTCAAAGTTGGTAAAATGGAATAGGTTGTGAAATGCTCTACTTTATGCTAGTCTAGGTGGTCGTATTGTGTATTCGATATTGCTTTCCTTAACTAGTGCGGTTGAGGACTCCCGAAAGGTGATACTAACCTATCTTTAAAGATTCTCATGAGATCATATCAGCTAAGCGCTAATGAAAAAATTGAAGTGGTTAACGTGTGTATTCGTGTTAGCTTTCTGTATAGTTGTCAGGTTAGGATGCCCGAGAGGGAAACTAACTGTCGGAAAATGGGAATGTTGATCACGCCTTTATTTCTTATTATATTTAGATGACATGCTAGGGTTGGCGTATTATAGTTTATATAGTTATATTTTCTATTTGGAGTCGTGGTTAAGTTATTTACATATGTTAGAATTAATCTAGTTATAAACAAACTCAACTTATCTTTTCCTATTGGTAAATCGGGGATAGAGTTTTAGTACCATTGCTCCGCGCGCGTCCATGGATCGATATCTGGTTCTTATCTGTACATTACTACATATATGACAGGGTACACTTGCCCTATTGTGTGTGTTTTAATATTAAGGTCTAAACCATTTTTATAAATATTAAAGCAGAAACGTGTGTTAAAATCCATTGAAAAATATGTATAGTATCGCACACGTCACATGCATACATACAAGATATTCTTAGTAGGACCAAAATGGACAACTGCAAGCCTTGTCACACGCCTGCTTATACACACTCCAAACTCAGTGCTTCAGATGGTGCACCTCTTTCTGATGGGACTTTGTATTGCAGCCTTGCAGGAGCTTTGCAATACCTTACTTTTACCCGTCGAGACATCTCCTATGCTGTACAACAAGTATGCCTATGCATGCACGCCCCAAGGGAGCCTCATTTTGCTTACCTCAAGCGCATATTCCGCTATCTTAAAGGTACCGCTGATCATGGTTTGCACATATCCCCCTCCAAGACAACTAATCTCACAGCCTATTCTGATACCGATTAGGGGGGTTGCCCGGACACCCGGCGATCTACATCTGGCTACTGTGTCTTTCTCAGGGACAATGAAAATGTGTGACATCCCGCATTTCCAGTTTATTATCTTAACCTAACTCTAGTAACTTTGATTATAAGTTCATATCATTTCACTTGACTAGGAATAGTTAAGAGAGTCGCATGATACATTATAGCGTGTTAGAAATAGAACAAATAGTAATTCGGAGAATTACTTGGATTACCAGATCACATATACACGTCACAGACCCCGAACGTTGGTGAAATATTAACTATGAATATATTGTACGTGTTATAATTATGTGTACATTCGTGATTATGTGAAACTTCGTGAATTAACGTAACTGATTCCGGACTAACCGGGAATTAGGAATAATTGCATTAGGGTAATTTAGACCTGTATAAATTATTTATTCCATCAATAATAGGATTATTGCATAATCATTGCATAATAATTACATAATATAAATTTAAGTCTAAAATTTGATTAAAGTTGGCCCCACGGACCGCGGGGGATATTTTAAGTTCCTTCGCGGTACGCAGCGGGGGCGCGGTAGGTAAAACGTTCATCAATCGCGAACCGCAGGCAGGTTAAGGGTTTGCCCCACGGTCCGCGGCCGAGAGCCCAGCGAGCACTTTACAAAATTTTATAAAAAGTCGATTTTGATCGCAAATTTCGTTACACCAACTCATCTGCTCGATATTTATCCTCCAAACTCCGATTTTCATGCCCCCTAATCCATCATAATCAAGTGTTTAAGTGTTCTAAGAGCTTGGTGAAGTTGTTTGATCATTCTCCTTGTATCCTAGCTTGTGTTCTTGAGGTATAACTTGTTATCTTGTCATTTTGATTATGTTCATGAGTATGTTTATGTTCTAATCTGATTAATAAACATATTGACATGTCTAAAATGAATCCATGCTTGATAAATATGCTTAGATGATGATATTATGATCATTAAATTACAAAGTTGCATACTAGAGTTTTATGTTAGTTTAGCTTGGGAAATCTTAATATAGACTTGAGTATGATTATAGATAATTATCATTTTGACAAGATCTGATCATATGCTACTTAGAAATAATTACCATGTTGAGTTTTGATAGATTTGTATTACTAGAAGTGTTGTTATTTAAGTTTTTATCAAAGATTAAAAACTTGGCAGATTCAAAATCAGATTTTGTTTGGATGATAACTTGATGATTTGATGTCTAAAACTCATAGTATCCTAAAGTATACTATATGAAATAAGCTTTCCAGAAAGTCCAAGTTTGCTTGATTTGGTTAAGTATAGGTATTTCTTTTAGAGCTTACAAAATCGGATGACAAATCTGAATTCGGACAGAAAACTTTGATCAACTTTAAAAGGTCATAACTCGAGTTTTACAAATCCTATGATCGTGAAATTTGGTCAGCAACTAATTACCTGAGTTTTAGGGCTTCTCCAATTGGATTCAGGTCATTTGGAGTAACATGTGATTTTTAATGAATTATCTCTTGAACTGTCGCAAACAGCTCATTTTTAATACCTTGCTGTTATCATGAATTTTTATAAATTTTTCAGAAGGTTTTGATCCCAAAATAAAAATAGTATTATGTCAAGTAAACATATGGGAATGCCCTGTAAAAATTTGAGAGTCTAATATGTCCGTTTAATATTTTATACAAATTCGTTTTTTTTTTACCCAGAATCTGTCCAGAAAACTCAGATTTGAGAACTTGGAGTATTTATGTGTATAAGTGTTTCTTGACTTGTATATTACGTATATATGAGTATATATGTTTATATAGATTATGTGTGTTATGTGTTATACTATATAAACAAAATAATCACCAACGGGTCGTCGGGTTTACTTGCTATATGTGGTTACACTCGAGTCACACAAGACACTACGAATATCTGAAGTTTAGAACAAATGGACTTTTGGTCAAACTTGCATGAATATATACTTATAAGGTTCAACTTGAACAAATATGGAGTCGTTAGACGGGTCGCCTATAGCATTTTCTCAAAGTTGGAACTAATTAATCAACGCAACCTAAGGTGAGTTCACTACTCTTTTGCAAAGCATACATCCCGGGTTTTGGGATAACTAAAATTCAGGTTGGGAACTTGAAACTATTTAGATTCCAGGTTGGGATCTGTTACTAAGAATATTTGGATTCAAAATCATGTCTATAGTTTATTTGAACAACTCTATCAAAGGAAGTCCTTCACTCGATACCAAATCTCATTGTCGGACCATGGCAAACGAGATACTAGTTGGTAGCGCTATCTAGGTTGACAAGCTCACAATGGCTGGGAGCCGGATGTGAACTATTTATCTTTTTGGGCTTTGTCATTGTGGATAGACAATGATGGAAGGCAAAACACGTACCCGCGTATGCGGTGGCTTAGTCAAAAGTAACTTCGGTACACCACTGTTAAATAGCTATAAAACGGGCTAGCTACCCACGACATGACTTTTAATAACAATAAATATTCTAAACTAATAACTGATTTGTGGTTATGAAACTATGTGAACTCGCCAACTTTTGTTGATACACTTGAATTATGCTTTTGCAGGTCATTAAAGAACATGTGCATATAGGTCACTCATCACGGAGTCCACTATTTATCTTTCTGTCGTGTGAAAACAATTACGTTTGGTTTGTAATAAAATTTCAGGCATGTCTATTCACACCGAAACAAACACTATTTGATTTTGAAAAACACTTCAGCAATATTTTATAAAGACAATATAAATTACTATTTCTAAATTAAAACAAGTAAAACAACTTTATATTTATATAAGGTTGTTTATATAACTAATGGCTTTGGAGATCCTGGTTTGTCATACACCTCGCGGTAAAACTCCGCAGTGGAAATTTGAGGGTGTGACATCATGGTCCTCCAAGCGCCAACCCACCATCTCGTGCTCCAGTGCTGAAGCAGAATATAGAGGGGTCACGAATACTACCGCTGAGTTGTATTGGATTCGCAATCTGCTACTTGAGCTCTATCTCCCGGTTACACAGGCATCGATAATTTACTGTGATAATATCTCGGCCATGTACCTGTCTCAAAATCCGGTTCAACGTCAACGCACCACGTACCATGAAATTGATATTCATTTTGTGAGAGAAAAGGTTCAACTTGGTGCGGTTCGGTTTCTACACGTCCCCACAGAATATCAATACGACGACATATTCACGAAAGGTCTCCCGCGCCTTCTATTTGAGCACTTCAAGTCCAGTCTTTGCATCCGGACGGCTACTACTACGACTGCGGGGAGCTATTAGTAGAATGTATTTTGTAATTATTGTAATTTATTATAGCATGATCATCTCCTTAAATTATGGAGATTTAGTTCTTACAATTCCTCCTTGTATTCTGTATATATTCTCGATGATACTCAATGGAAATTCATTCAAGCATACCAAATTACATGTACTCTATTGAGAGTTGTTCCAAAGTGGAATTCAAGTAATCCTCTTTGAAATCTTCGTGTGATTTATCATCACCGAGATAATACAAGAGCATTTTATTTTTTAAATCTTCTTCTAACTTTGACAACTTCTCGCTTATTTCTTTTGGTTTGAACATGTGTGACAAGTATGCTTTGTCGTCTTCTATTTTAACCACATATCCTTGTTGTCGAAGTTGATTGAGTGACAACACATTTCAATCAACATCAGGAGAGTAATAGACACTCGGTATTTTGAAATTTTATTCCAACTTTAGAAGCACTTCACCGACTCCTCGTATAAACAAGATTTGATTTTTCATTCGGGTTTCAACCTCGAATGATTTCTTAATTTTATTAAAATGTTTGCAATCACCACTGAAGTGAAATTTTGTAACAAAAGATTCACGTACCATATACCGTTCCATTCTGAAAATAAACCGAATAATATGTATTCTTCTTCATAATCATATATATCACAGTTTTGTTCAAGATTATTTATATCGGTGTTCGGTTTGATGGATCATGAGTGTGGCTTCATCCCTTTCTTTTGCGCGACACCCATGAATGAGATGGCCTTGCATCCGACAATAGTAACACAACCTTTGTTCTTTGTAGTTCCTGCTTGGAAATTTTCGGTTGAACATATTTTTGGACTTAAAAAAAAAATACTTCGCTGCAAGATTGATTCAGAATGGCATTGAAATTATGAATAACTTGACTTTGATACCAATTATTGTCCCAGGTTTGTTGTATATATAATCACAATCACTAACACACTCAATTGAATAAAACACAAGATCAAAATGAATGGTCTTTGATGTCACCACTTGGACCACCATGAGGCACATATTGCATTCACTTGTAACAAGCAAATTTAGATGTAATATGCATTGTTGTGATTTGTCGAATGCTTAAGGGTGAACTTTAGGCCTTGGTGCAATGTGATACGTATAGTAAAAAATTACAGTTATTATAGTATATGTATTTTTAGGTGAATTAGATGATCACAGTAAATATAGTTTTAAATAATAATAATAATAATAATATTATGTATGTTATCATTTATTTGTTTTAAATAATAATCATTTACATAATTGCCTTTTATAGTATAGATACTTCTAATTTTGTTATCCCTACTTACATTTGTCAACCTCAGAATACTCTGAGGTATAAACTAGTATATTGGCCAATCCCCTTATGGGAGGTGGGGAGTTCGAGTTCTACCGGCACCAAAATGCTACTGGTGGGCCGGGTTTTACCGCAGTGGGCCTTCGGGCGGCGGGTTTTTCCCAGGAAATGGTGTAAAATTATTGGTGGATTCGGGTTATTCTCGGAGTACTTCTTTGTCTAGGGGAATATTTCGATAGTAATCGAGATTGATTTGTTGTCCGTTAAAAAAATAAACTAGTATATTGATAAAAAGAATTTAAGCTTGAAACAATAATAAATAAATGTCTTCAACCTCGATTTAAATAAAAACGCTCTCGGCATGACGGGCCGGAAATCAAATATTCCGGCCAATATTCTCGGCAGATTAACCAAGATTTTCATCACAAACCTCCCAGAGAAATGCAGCGGCAAAGATTTATCGGAATTCATAAGGGATTACGGGGACATCTATGATTTGTATATTGCACGTAAAAGAGACAAACTGGGGAATCGTTTTGGTTTTGTATCTTTTCTTGATGTTAAAGACAGTAAGGATTTGATTAAACAGATTGGCAACACTAGAATCGGTGAGTGTTGGTTGAAGGCCAATATCGCTAGATTCACGTTAGAAGAAGGCGAAATACGTCCGGTTCCGATCAAAGTTCAGAAGACTTATCATCAGAAAGCGGATAACCCGGTTCCACCATGTAACATCCGGCTTCTCTCACCACCAATATTGTCCGCTTTGCCCCGATGGGTTGCCCATCCAGAGCTCACGGATTTGTTTTTGGTTGCCCTGGTAGAGACTTCCCAGGAGGTCACCCATCCTAGTACTACTTCCACCTGAGCACGCTTAACTGTGGAGTTGTCATCTCATCCACTAACATTAAGCCCAAAACGCGTTTGTGATTTAAGAGGCTTTGGATTACTTATGAACCAAGGATCTCTCCTCGCCACGGCCGATGTGGGATTTGCCTAGGGTGTCATACAAAGGTCCATGTTAATCTTCTCAGAAATCGGTATTGTTACAATCACCCCCCCCCCCCTTAGGGACTCATCGTCCTCGATGAGGTTTGCCCCACCATCCCGAACGACACAGGAGTGGCTTTGATACCATTTGTAACATCCGACCTCTCTCACCACCAATATTGTCTGCTTTGCCCCGATGGGTTGCCCATCCAGAGCTCACGGATTTGTTTTTGGTTGCCCTGGTAGAGACTTCCAAGGAGGTCACCCATCCTAGTACTACTTCCACCTGAGCACGCTTAACTGTGGAGTTCTCCTCTCATCCACTAACATTAAGCCCAACACGCGTTTGTGATTTAAGAGGCTTTGAATTACTTATGAACCAAGGATCTCTCCTGGCCACTGCCGATGTGGGATTTGCCTAGGGTGTCATACAAAGGTCCATGTTAATCTTCTCAGAAATCGGTACTGTTACACACCACCCAAGTCTTATTACAATGGGACACGGTCATTCGCCGACATGCTTACAGGACGTCAAGAATGCAAGTCGGTGATGATTAACAATCAGATCAATGCGTTTGATGGGTTACATGGGAAGGCGGTGGTCGCAAGAATGATTGATTTGGATGCACTTAAAAACATTTACGTTATTTTGGATGAGATATGTCCAGGTAAAGGAAAAGTGCAGTATATCGGTGGCTTATCTGTGTTTATCTCCTTTGAAGATCAGGAGTTGGTTCCTATGTTCCTTTCAGCAGCAAGAGAGATCATTGGGAGATTTGCATCTTTGGATGTTTGGACGGGGCAAACCTTTGCATTTGAACGTCTCGCTTGGCTGAAATTGGTGGGTATTCCACTACATTTGTTAACCTCTGAGGTGATAGATGTGGTTGGCAACGTTTTCGGTAAGATCATTCATAGAGCGGACCGGTCGAATATGGATGATGATCTGTCGCATGATGACATCAGTGTACTTGTTGGAGATGGAAAGAGGACCAGTGAAGAGGTCAAAATCGTTTGGAGAGATAGGAAATTTTTGGTATGGGTTTCGGAAGAATCCGGGGGCTGGGTGCCGGAGTATTACAAGGTACAATCTTCGGCAAATAAGAACGACGTCGCGGTGGACACTCCGGTTAACATGGAAGAAGAAGGGATTGAAGACGAAATGGTTGAACCAGAGGTTGAGCTTCGCGAAGCGGTTGAATCAGAGAAAGAGATCCGGTCCGGCGAGATCATTCCGGCGAACGTAGGGGAAGAAGTTTTGGTAACTCCTATGCGCATTAATAAGGGCTTTAATTCTCCAATTATGGTGGAGAATAATCCGACTATTATTAATGAGATAGAGAATGTGACATTTATTCCTGGTGGGAATTTTGACTTTGACAAAGAATTTGAAAATCCCAAAGAAGAAGTCTTGGGGAAAGGGAATGTTATTCACAAAAGAAAAAAAAATCGATGCTGGGCTCAGTCAGGCCCAACCCAGCATACTCAAGTAGCATTGAGAAGACTAAAGTAGGCAAAAAGCCCAAAGGGGATGATGATATGTTTGGTCTTGATGACTTGTTGGGCCTGAATGGTGGAAATGGACCTACTCAGGAAAATGAATTAGAGGAGGTAGTGGAAAATAATGCTCATTTTGATCTTAACTCACAGCCGCTTGATGTCACGACAACCACTGCGGAGGTCGAAGCTACAATTATTATGGGTGAGAAACTTGGAGCCGATTTGGGAAACGCTAAGGAGTTGATCATTCAGTCGATTACACTTGAAGGGGTACAAGAAGGTATTAAATGAATTGTAGGTCCATTAATATCCGTGGGATTGGGGTTGGAGGTAAACCAGGTTGGATTAGAAAGTTAAAAAATGATTTTGGTATAGCCTTTATCGGAATGCAAGAAACGATGGTAGGAGATATTCATTCGTCTTTGGTATCAAGCTTCTGGGGTGGCTCGGGGTGTGAGTTTGACTTCGTTCGCTCTAGTGGTAACTCGGGGGGATTGGTTAGCATTTGGGATCCCAAGGTTTTTGTGAAGGAATTGGTGACTAAAGACAATAATTTTTTACATGTTGCGGGGATGGTTTTGGCCGGTTCGATTAAACTAAATGTAGTCAACGTCTACGCGCCACAGTCAAATGTGGACAAAAGAAGGTTGTGGGAGAAACTTAATAATCTTATTCACTGTTTTGAGGGGTGGTGGATTATGATTGGAGACTTTAATGCGGTTCGAGATCGAGATGAGAGAAAAACTCTAAATATGATCCCGTGGGTTCTAGAGATTTCAACGACTTTATTGATGATGCAGGATTGAGAGAATATGATTTGAAAGGGATGAAGTTTACTTTTATGTCTAACAAAAGAGGCTATTGTACTTGGATTCGAATTGATAGGATCTTGGTTTGTGAAAATGTTTTTAATCGGTGGCCGAATGGATGTGTTCGAGCGCTAAAAAGAGACCATTCCGATCATTCTCCTTTGATTTTCTTGGTCATAGACACAAACTTCGGTCCAAAACCTTTCAGAATGTTCGACTCTTGGTTAGACCGTCCCAGCTGTGTGGAGGTGGTCAATTCGGTTTGGGATAGTTGGGCGGACGAAGGCGACCCGGGAAGTAATCTGCTACAAAAACTTAAAACTCTTCGGATGGCTCTCAAGGAGTGGTTTCGTAAACACAGTGAGATCGAGAAGGAAGACGAGAGCCGTTTAAGGAAGGAAAAGGAGGAGCTCGAGATCCAAATGGAAATTAATGAATTAGATGAAGCGGATTTATGGGTTTGGTCCGAGTGTAAGATGGCGTTGGAAGAGATTGAACACCATAAGACGCGAGATCTTAGGCAAAAGTCTCGCGTTAAGTGGGCTACTTTGGGTGACGAAAATTCTCGATTTTTTCATAACGTGGTTAATGGTAGGAAAGCTAGAAACTATATTCCGGGTTTGATGATAAACGGAGAATGGGTTACCAAGCCAACTTTAGTGAAAAAGGAGGTGTTGAAGCATTTTCGTAACCACTTTAAAGAAAATGCTCCTTCTCGGCCAAGTTTAATGTGCACAGGGATGAAGACTATCGCTGAACATGATAGTTTGGCTTTAATTGACATGTTTTCTAAGCAAGAGATCAAAGACGCGGTCTTCGAGTGTGGTTCAAATAAGGCGCCAAGTCCTGACGGTTTTAATTTCCGCTTTGTCAAGCGTTTTTGGAACCTGTTCGATGGAGATTTTTATAACATCTTGGCTGATTTTCACGGCTCTGGTACGATTAATCCTGGGTGCGGCTCTTCTTTCATTACTTTAATTCCGAAAGTGAAATCCCCTATGGGCCTACGTGATTATAGACCCATTACTCTTGTTGGGATGGTGAGCAAGGTCATTTCTAAAGTCCTTGCAAACCGGCTCAAAAAGGTATTGGGTCAGGTTATTTCAGAGAACCAATCGGCTTTTCTGGCGAATAGGTTTATTTTGGATGGCCCCCTTATGGTAAATGAGGTGTTGGAATGTATGAAGAAAAGAAGTCAAAAAGCTTTCTTATTAAAAATAGATTTCGACAAGGCCTATGACAATGTTAATTGGACCTTTTTGATATCTATTTTATCTCAAATGGGTTTTCATTCGGATTGGTGTAATTGGATCAAAGGGGTTTGTGCTTCCTCTAGAGCCGCGGTTTTAGTAAACGGGTCGCCTACCTTTGAATTTGGGTGTCAAAAGGGTCTTCGTCAAGGTGACTCATTATCGCCCTTCCTTTTTTTGGTGGTTATGGAAGCTTTGTCTTGGTTATTAAAGAAAGCGCAGGAGATCGGTATTTTTAAGGGCATTTCTTTTTCTGATAATGAAGGCGAGTTAACCCATCTTTTCTATGCGAATGACGCTCTCATTATAGGTGAGTGGTCTAGAGATAACATTCAGAGTATTGCTAGAGTGCTCCGGATTTTCTATATATGTTCGGTTCTTCGTATAAACTTACACAAATCCAATATCTATGGGGTGGGAGTGGAGGACTGTGAGGTGGATAGTATGATGGCGTTGTTGGGTTGTAAGCGTGGAGATATCCCTTTCAAATATCTCGGAATTCAAGTGGGGGCGAAGATGACACGTATTTGTAGTTGGGATCCGGTTGTTGAGGTTGTCCGAGGTCGCCTTGCTTCATGGAAAGCAAAACATTTATCGATAGGTGGCAGGTTAATTCTCATTAAATCGGTGCTCCAAAGTCTCCCGATTTATTATCTTTCCCTTTACAAAGATCCTTTGGCGGTAATTGATTCGATTGAGGCCATTATGAGGCGATTCTTATGGTCGGGCGCTAGTGAAGAAAGAAAGATCCCGTGGGTTGCTTGGGATGTTGTTACGACTCCGAAAAATAAGGGGGGTTTGGGGGTGTCCAAGTTACAAGATGTGAATGTGGCGTTATTACTCAAATGGACTTGGCGTTATAAAAACGAAGATGCCGCTATGTGGTAAACAATAATTCGGGGATGTCATGGCTCGAGTAGGCCGTGGGCGATGCTCCCATGTAACGTATCATTGAACGGTTGCTGGAAAAATATCGTTAAGATAGGAGAAAAGAAAATGCCAAACGGGTCGTCTCTTAATTTCTACTTTGTTGGGGTTTTAGGAGATGGCAAGTCGATACACTTTTGGAGCGATATTTGGCTTCGGGAAGCGCCGCTGAGAATCATCTACCCAAATCTGTTTAGGTTGGACAGAAACAAGTGGGCATTTGTCGCACAACGTGTACTTTGGCTCAGTAATACCAAAAGTTTGCAGTGGGATTGGAGGGTGGATCCATATACGGCCGAAGAGATCACAGAATTATTCCAACTTCTCAATGACATAATCGACTTTATTTGGAAAGGTGGAAGTGATTCTTGGAAATGGAAATTAGAAAAGGATGGTATCTTCTCTGTTGCGTCGACTAGACGTCTTTTATCGAGCAGTGAGGGTGGTCAAAATGTTTCGCAGGTTAAATGGAAAAATTGGGTACCACTCAGGTGCAAGATCATGGTTTGGCGGTTTTTGAAAGATCGTCTACCAACAGTAGCGGAGCTAATCAAGAGAGGAGCCTTAATTCAGCGTCCGGAGTGTGCTCTATGTCACGAATGCACGGAAACTTCTCTACATCTGTTCACGGCATGTTTTTATGTTCAAGAGGTGTGGTTTCGGATAGAACAGTGGTGCCGAATGGAGCATGGATATGTGTTCGAGGTTATGGATCTTATCAAAGCAGTGGAGACCGCCACTCGTACCAAAGACAAGAAATTCATCCTTCTCGGCATCGTATACACAGTCATGTGGGTGATTTGGAATGAGCGAAACAATCGTATTTTCAAAAACAAAAACCGGAGACCTATCGAGCTTGTGGAAGTTATAAAAGCGACGTCGTTTTTTTGGTATCGTAATAGGTCTAGGTATAAAACTATCGATTGGAAGAACTGGTGTAATTGTCCTATGGATCGAGGTTGTATGGTTTTGGTTTTTAGCTCGTAGGTCCTTGCTTTGAGGACTTATCGAGCCGTGTTTATATGAAGTTTTCTTTTCAAAAAAAAAACCTCGATTTAAATAAAAAAAACTAACGTATTAATGTTACAAAAGTTATTATCAGTACATTTATTTTCCCTTTTTACGTTAACGGTCATCTATATGAATTGACGTGAACCTTTTATTTACGAGTAATATGAAAATATAATTTACTAAAGGTATTTAGGAACCATACACCCTATAATTAGGATTCATACACCCTGGCTCACATTACACACCAATCTCAAACTGCCACATACCCAGAATGTGATGTCGTACACCCCCAAATATGATGTCATATTGTGTATGAATCCTAGAACCTTTTACTAAATTTATAACTTTATCGTAATTTTAGATTTTAAGTAGATTCATAAACCTTGAACAAATTAAGAATCGAAGTTAACGACATCTGGTTCTGATTTCTGGCGGTTGCGATGGGGATGACTGGTGGTATTTGTTGGCGGCAATGGAGATGACCGACGTAATCGAAAGGTGGCGACAGTGATGATGGGGTGACTGACGGTATTAAACTTAGGGGATGACTGATGGTATTAGAGGATCAAGTATAAAAGTTTATTTATTAAACGGGTGAAATTTGAAAAGTTGTAAAATGATTTTTTTAAAGAGATATAAACAGTAAAATAGGCTGCATTTAGCCCACCCCTAAAAGTATTTTATATTATAAGAAACAAAAGTCCGGATTGCTTGATCTGGGTTCTATAAGATGGGTTCGCACCTTGCATGTAATTGTGAAAGCATGAAGTGAATTTATATTAAAAAAAAATTTTGAACGGCCAACGAAAATTTATTGATCACCCGAATTCTAGCGGGAAACTAGTCAAAACACCCCATTACACCAGAAATAAAAAACAGAAAAAGAAAACAAAGCATGCTGTACATCTATAGGTGTTGGGATGGTGAATGAAGATTGGATGTTTAAAAGGAGTATTATGGTGTTTGAATCCAATGTATTTGAATAATGAGAATGTTTTGAAACTTGATACATGCATTATTACCACGTTTTTCTCTTTTCACACTTAAATAATCTGAATACTTTGACTACTTTTAGGAAATTGCATCTCCAATTTACCAATTCTTCTATTTTAGGCTTTTAGCACCAAGTAATTTAATTCTAAAATGCACGTTGATGATTAGAATATGAGATCTAGAAGGGAATTTATAAAGAAAGCTTTTTAAATAAACTAGTGGTATTCAACCACCTGCGTTGCGGGTGGGGCAATTCGATGAAAATCCAGTCATATTGTTGGAGAGTAGAAAGGTTCCATCAAAATTTAACATAATAACACCTCTGTCAAAATTAATTGTTCATTTCAAATGCACAATTGATAACAATAGCTTGATCATATACGGTAATATACAATAAAATTTAAAAAGTCGCAACTAATGTCGAAATTTTGTTAATAAAAAAAGAAATACAAACAAAAACACATATAAGTGACCATAATGGCTTATGGTGATAAGAAGCAACCATTTGGTAACCCAAATGGAGTTTGAAGGTAGCATCAAGTTTGGTTCATCAAGTGGTGGATGAAAAAGAAAGTAATCTCAATAAAAACCTCCATCAACTCCATCTGGATGGCCTATCCTGCTACTTAAATTCAATAACATGTTCAGAACACCTTCAATAAAACCTGCAGTTAGTTTCAAAATAATAGTTAAACAATAATATTTTTTTAGAAGAATTCCAATAAGAGCTGGCATTTTGACATTTGGGTCAATCTAACCCAACTTATATTGTCTCAATCTTATACCTGCTAATTATTATTCAGATGGGTAAATTAATTTGAAGTGGTAAAAAAGCATTGTTCTTGTCATCTGTACTCAACTCTTTATTGATATGAATGGTACAGTTTGTAATCATGCCAACCTCTTAACCCAAACAATATATCAAGCTATTTATATAATTTGCAGAATTTAAAAGCCGACCCAGAAGACGAATACCTGGTCCGCCTCTAACCATCGTCTCCTTATCCTGGACCTATAAACACCTCACACAAAACTCCGACATATAGACCAATGCCCCCACATCATATTCAACACCATCCAAAACCACCATTGTTTCTTACAGAAGACGACGTCGTCACGGCCATAGGAATATTTTCACCATCACTAACTCTCCTACACATCGTCAACAACGACAGAAGTGGGCGTTAACAACGGCGATAAACGCTAATCAACCCAAGTCAAATCTCAAAATGGAATTAAAAGGCACCAATAAAGATTTTACCTTCCCTCCGTATTGCCGCCGCGGCTGATAATTATTGTAACCCGCTACTGACACCATTGACCCATTCGTCCAAATAATTCCTTCATGAGTCCAGATATTACTAAATTCTCTGTTAACACTTTATTCAACACAATCTAGTTAGTAAGTTCAGAACAGGTCCTCAAGAAATTGAAAAAAAAAATATTAATAACAATAAGAAGAAAATTCAATACCTATTGTCTACGCATACCACCTATGTGATTTAAAGCATTTACAATGGAACCATATGTGACAGAGTGTTTATAAAAGAGAAATAAAACCTCCATCTTGAAACTCTTTAAAATCATGTTAACATTGAAATAATGCACAAAATCCAAACCAACTAACGTGCCGAATCCAAACCAACTAACATGCCAACAATTAGAAGATTTTAGTCAAAAAAATTCAAAATCCAACCACAAACAACAGATCTACATAAATCATAATCAGGTCAACAAATCCTAACATCTATCAATATATTTTTAACTACTAAGAGCACCCCAACGCATGTTTTTCGGGCATTTAGGCTGACTCAGAGGAGAGAGAGAAGAGACGCGTTTTTGCTTAAAAACGCTCCAAAACCGGGCATGTTAGAGGGCAGACCTTTTTTAGGGACAACGCCCGGTCAGGGTGACATGGAAGCTATTTTTAGAGCCTCCATGATTGAAAATCTAAAAGTCAACACTTCTTTTTTTTATGTCAATTGCTGAAATTTGATGGAACAAACAGAGCATATAACAATTATAAGTAAAGCCTAGATCTTATGTTCATATGAGGACAATTTAGTCTCAAAGCTAAAATCTTGCAGAACTCATATCAGGCAATCTTCTTAATCCTCAAATTCCCCAAACAAAATCAAGAACATGAACACTATATCACTAAAACCATCCAAATAACAATCACATGATTCTTGATCCAACCACTAAACTTTGATGTTCTCAGCAACATTTTAATCGTAAACAAATAGTCAAATAAATACAACACATAAGTTGACCATGACCCAACAGCTTCCCAATACTATACCTCTGATCAAAATCCTTAAATCCATATCTACAGAAGCAATGCAATAGACCTGAAACAGGTTGTGTGAACATAAAAACAATGAAGAAATAATCTCCAAAACATAGCTAGGGTTAACAGCAACAACATAAACATAGTAACAACCCCAAATATGATTAGAACATGTCAGTACCAAACTAAAAGGCACGAAGACCTGTAATGAAATTCAGAAACAGATATTGAATGTGTTCATTAGAACCCTTAAAAAGAGACATTGGTTGAGCATTTGATTTTGAAATTATATGGAACAACAAAGTCCCATCCAAAAAGGAAAAAGAATGCAATAAATGTTGGCCTGACCGTTGCCCCATGTTTGATATAAAAAAAACCCCAAATATGGCGTCCTGAAATACTAAAACAAAACATTAAAAGCGTCTTTGTTGAGACGCAAAAAAAAAAATGCGAACAACCAAACTATATGACTTTACGCGGTTTCTTTTAAACGCCTAAAGTAATATACTTTCCTACCAATCATAATAAATAAATTCAAACTCAATGACCCTTAGTTAAATCATATAAGAACAGATTTACTAATATAGGTTGCAGAAATACCTCAATAACCACTGTCAAAGCGTTTTTCTTTAAACAACATAACCCCACAAACAACGCGCTTCAAAGTAAACGCCTAATATGTCCTATTTAAAAACCAAAACAACACATTAGAAAGCTTTTTCTTAAAGCCTAATACCTCCTGCTGAAATACATAAACAATACTCCGGACGCGTTTTTGTTGAAATGCCATCTCCCTAGAACCTACGTGTTTCAAAGTAAGCGCCAAATATCGCCTGCTGAAATAGTAAAACAATATATTCAAAGTGTTTTTTTAGACAACATTTCCCTACAACCAACACTTTTCAAAATAAATGGTTAATGCGGCTTGCTGAAATACCTAAACAATACATTGAAAGCGTTTCTGTTGACACTACTCCTGAACATCTAGACACCTTCTGTAACTTTCCAGCCCCTAGACACGCCATTTCCCTACAGCCTTGCAGCCTGCTGAAATACCTAAAAAATACATTAAAAACATTTCTCTTTAGACTACCCCTAAACATCTAAACGCCTACTGTGAATTTCCAGTAACTACACGCCTGCTGAAATATGTAAACAGTACATGCCAGCCGTTTTTGTTGAAACGTCATCTCCCTAGAACATACCCGTTTCAAAGTAAGTGCAAACACGACCTGCTGAAATACCAAAACAATACATTCAACGCATTTTTGTAGACACACCATTTCCCTACAACCAACACATTGCAAAATAAAAGCCTAATGCAGCCTGCTGAAATACTTAATCTAAACACCTTCTGTGATTTACCAGCCCCTACAACCTAAACGTTTCAAAAAACACGACACAACTACATTACTATACATCTTTCCTTTAAAATGCCTAAATTAATATACATTAACCCCAGGAGTCTTCTATTAACAGACGTAACAGTTAAGCAATTAAGCAATAGAGGCGCAATGTTCTTCTCGAAACGAAATAACCCTAAAACCTACACATTTCAGACAACAAACACTGAAACAATAAAATTAACAGCTCCTGTCCTTGTACTCTTAATCTCTATCTGTACATCTTTCCATAAGTCATCTCTCCTCCTATCCACCTATCTCTATCTCTGTAACCAGCCTGTCCGCCCATTTCCATCACCCGGATTCATGGCCAGAATTTCGCCTCTGTTGACCAGAATTTTTTAAGTCAACAGCAGTTCTCTGGCCATATTTATAGCTGGGTTACCTCTGGGGCCTTGGTTATAAGATTTTACCTTCGGGGCCTTAGTCACTCATCCTAATATTTACGACAAAGGCATTTTATAAGGATCCATAGATCACCTTTCTACTGTTCTTGAAGCCAATTTCCATGTTTTAAACATATTGCACGGGCGAAACAAAGCATCTTTCAAATTTGGATAATCACATGTATGAAGCCTACTAAGATAAATTAACTACCAAATTTCCATGCTTTTAAACAGGTGGTGAAACAAAGAATCTTTCAAATCTGGATAATCACATGTATGAAGCCTACCAAGATAAATAAATTATCAAACCATTGTGAAACCTCAAAAAGGACAAAAAAAATGAGGTAAAATTGTCTAGAAACATTTCACAACTATTTCTTAAGAGCTATTGAAATTAAATATGTAACATTTTGTACACTATAGATCTGTTTTTACCTGTTACACATGAAGGAGATACAATTTGCTGAAATGCCACAATAAGATGCTTTAAAATGATGCATTTCGTAACCGGTTCAATCGCGACCCATTGACTGTTTACTGACTTTTTAGGTTTTCGTTGCCGTCCAATAAAAAATCTTTGTTTCTTCAACCTTTGATCAATGAAACAAATAAATTACCATATATTGTTAGAACTTAGAACAAAATTCGTATTTAAAAAAGTGACCAGGATATTCCAGTCACCAACTAACCTATTAGCGACTAAAATCCCCAAAGCAATGTGTATTTAATTGACTACCAAAGCCAATATACACACCATTTTCTACAAGAAGTTTTTATTGCTAAAGGTGCGTTGACATAGTTCACAGTCAAACAAAGATTAGTCGTATAAAACAATTGAAAATAACAAAGATTCAGATTAAACATGAAAATCAAACTTACAATTCAAAAGCCAAAAGGTCGAATAATTAACAAATTACAAACGTACCCTCACTTGACCTCTTTTTGGTAGTTTGGTAAGCCAACTTTCCACCTATTGAAAACAACACAAACCAAATGCATACAAATTACAACACAAATTGACAACATGAATGGATCGAAAAAAATGAAGATTACCAGGGTTGAGCAGAATAGGGTGCCGGATCCGCCATTCTAGATCAATGCCAAAACCTGAAAGTAAATCAGCAGCAAACAAACATAACAACAATCAAAAACAATGTGGAAAACTACAAATAGACATTACATTTGCAACATATATACTCAATCATGTCCTGGACGTAAGACCCCTAATTCTATCTAATTAATACTTAATCAAACTTAGAACATGTATCTGGCACAAGTCATAAACCATATGATTACTAACTAAAAAAACCCTAAATTAATATGTCCACATAAAATCAGAAATTAAATAAAATAAAATAGTGATACCAAAACCCCTACATAGAACACCAAAATAAAAACAAATCTCTTCTTTACCATGAAGACATAAAGAGGGAAACCTAAGAGTCTTAGAATATGCTTGTCACCACCACAGCAGCCGTTATCTGCCGTTGTCAGAAACCCAGCACCACCATACGTCACCACCACAACCGAAGCCATCACCCACGTCATCTATATCTTGGTTGTCTAAACAGAACGATCGGCCGAAGACCTTTGCCGGAGACCTTCCCTCTCTTCCCTGCCTTCTCTCTCTAACTCTCTGCTCCTTTCTCTCTCTCTCTCTCTCTCTCAGAATACGTGGTGAGGTGTGTGTGTTAGAGAAGATAAGAGGGTGACTTTGGGCGGTGGAACACACGTGGATTGGGGAGGAAGTGACAAATAGATGAGAAAAGTGCATAAAATGACTAAAAAGTCCATAAACTGACAAGGAAAATGACTAAACTGCCCCTAAAATAAATAAAAAAAATAAAAACGATGTCAGGACTCGAACCCGGCAACACCTTATAACAGAATATCACCCTAACCAACTGGACTGGGAATGTCTTTGTTATCCTATTAGACTTAACAATATAAATACAATGATAAAATGCTTTAAATAAAAAAGTTACTATTCAAAGTGGAAGCCTTATTATTATAGTATAATTACACATGCCTACATCTACATCTATGATATATAAACATCTTTTTCAAGGCCGGGCATGAAAATTCAAGTGCCCGGGCCGAGCCGCATAAATTGTGCCCTTTAGCCTTAACTTTATGCCTTAACGAAATAAATAATGTAAACTATTTTTGAGCTACAATTAAAGTGGTATCAAATTGATGGATCAAATTTTATTTCCTACTTAGGTTGTAGTCTAACGATAGAGGGAACAAACCCTCTTGAGGGAGGTTGGGAGTTTGATCCCACAAAGGATGAAAATATAGATGGGTGAAAGTTTGGCAATTAAAATTTTTATTTTGTTTCATATCAAAAATAAAAGTTAAAAAGAAAGTCAAAACCAACCGGTAAAAATCAAAAACAACTAAGTGTGAGCACTCTTTATTTCATCTTCTTTATCCTCTTTAGTCCTACACTCATTAATAAACCTGTATTTTTTTTCAAACCATTTCATTTTCTTCTTTAATTCTTAACCTCTCTCAACATTTCTTTACTTTCTATTTTATATAAACTACCATTCATTTTGATTAACAATTTTGGGGCTCAAACATACAAAAATCCATCGAATTAATGACATCGCTGTTAAAAAAACTTGGATTGTCGGAGAGTCAATGTGCCCCTGAGAAATTAGGCCCGAGCCGGGACTCCTCCCCACACCCCTTAAGGGCCGGCCCTGGTCTTTTTAATTTTTTGAAATTTTTTACAAACGAATATTTTTTAACTAGATTATACCTCGAGAGCATACCGGGGTTGACAAAATCTAATATGACATATCAATTTTACATATGAAATAGACTAATGCGCTTAACATTTACATGCATGAAAGCTTTGGGTAACACCTAACCTAAAACAATTAACAATGTATAACTTCAATGTTAACACTTAACCTAAAATAGTGTATAACTTCAATGGTAATAATTAACCTTAAAGAATGTATAATTTTAATGTTAACATCTAACCTAAAACAATGTATACCTTCAGAGCGTCCAGGGATAGACAGATTTTAGTTCAAGTATTAGGATTTAGGATCTCCAATGTATGCAATTTTATTTCCATCTCGATAAATCTAACAAAAACTCTAAAACTTACAATCTTCGTAGCTGTCAATACTTTACTACACCTACTGCCAACCCTTAACAACCAACAAACTATAAAAGCTTCTAACTCAAACCTCACAAAATTCCCGAGTAATCACCACTTAAACAGTTAAATATTAACCTCAATTCCATTCTCCCATGTCACTCACCATTCTCATAAAACTGTTCAGCAAAATTATAAAAAAAAAACAACCAGTCCCTATTCTAATTCCCACCTCCCCTTCACATTTCCATCACCGTCCAATAATAAACAAATTTCTTATACATGAATCCTACACTTTTAGGAAAGAGAAACAAAAAAAAAGATAAATGAGTTTAGAAATAAGTTGAGGAACCGTAGAGGTTTCCGGCCAACCCACAACCACACGTGGCGGTGCAACGGAGGCCGACAGCACAGGCACCATCTTGAGAAAAAAACAACAGAAGACGGGAGTCATATGTGAACGGGTTCTACTGTTGTAAACCGTGTGTGCAGATCTGATTCGAGACCTGATTATGTATTCATAAGGATGTTGATGTTTTAGATCTCAAAAATTCCCCACTCACAAAATACAACTTGATGGTGGCTTAAATCAGATCATTATATCGATTAAAGTTGAGGTCTTATTGTAAACAGTAAATGATTGTGGTGGTGAATGATTGTTATGGCGACAAGGGTTGCAGGTGAAAGGACCACGGATGGTTGGATTCTAGGTTGGAGAGGAGAAGAAGAAGATTGATGGAGGCAAAGAAGAGTTAGGGTTTTTAATCTATTATAATATTAGAAATAGTTCTTTTATTTTCTTTTTTAAGAAATGAAATTAATATATGTAAAAAAAAGTCACTTAATGACATGGTATGCCACATGACACACCTAAGGTGGGAGGTTGGCCTCTTTGAATGTCATGTGGGATTTTGAGCTTTGGTTTGTTATAATATATAGATGAATACGGTATCCGCTAAAATGGCTCCCGCCCATTTAAACGAAAAGCCAGAATGGGTTAGTTGACCCTTACTTTTATCTTAATAAAAGGAATGCTGGATTTAAATAATTTCAATTATCAACTATTGGCCACCTAGCAATCTCAACTAACAAAATGAATTTGCAACTTTAATTTTATCAATTTCATATGAAATGATGAAAATAAAACCGAAAAATAATTCAAGAACATAAATATAACTTAAAATGGTGAAGGAAAAAGTTGGAAGTTTACACCCCCAAAATTTATAAAATTTTCTTTTTAGTGGCCTAATTTTTTAAATTATTGGTTAATTATGCCATCGGGTATTAGATATACATGCAGGTATCAATTATACTTAGGGTTTTTCAACAAAACATTTTGATATTGATCCTAACTACTATGGATTCAACAAGTTAGCAACTGAATTTGTCGCAAATCCATCATTAGCTAGTTGAGAGAAATAGAAAAAATAAACTTTTGAAATCTCCAGCTTTTCCTGTTACAAGTAAACTGCAATGTTTGCTAACATTAGACTACCCGTAGTGGGGCGTGATTGTGGTTTTTTTTAAGCTATAGCGCCCCCCACACCGTAACACCCGGGCGCTATAGGCCAAAAATGGGGGGGGGGGGGGGCTTTATATAGATAACGCCGGGTTCCATTTGATCCATCCAATCCCACCCTGCCACGTGGCAGGTGGTCCGGTCAACCTATTTTTTGTTTTTTTTTAATAATAATAATAATAATAATAATAATAATAATAATAATAACAAACATAATAATAATAATTTTAATAGAAAATTATTTAGATTTAATAAAATAATAATAAAAAATAAATTATATAAAAAAATAATATTTATTATAATTAATAAAAAAATAGATTATATAAAAAAAATTATATTCAAACATTTGAATTTTAAACGGTTACTGTTCAAACCGTTTGAAATTCAAATTTTCCCCCCAAACGTTTGAATTTCAAATTTTGAAATTCAAACGTTTTTCCCCCAAACGGTCATATTTCTCACCCTATAAATACCCCCCTCCTCATCCTTTATCAGTCACACATCTTCCCTCTTCCTCATCCTTTCCTCATCCTAAACACAATGAATAACACTGGCGGTTTTCAAGTAGGAGCTGCCGGACCTTCTAATGTCCGGCAGTACGCTCGACGGGTCCGGGGACGGGGCCCGTCCCGGAGACTACCAACTCATCCTCCTCAACAACCTCCTCTTCTTCCTCCTCCACAACCTCCTCTTCCTCCTCCTCCTCCTCCACAACATTGGCTAAATCCCCCTCCTCCTCCTGCTGCGGCACCACCAACTCATCCTGAAGTCGATGATCCCTGGAAGGATGATCCCTGGACGGATGAAGAATGGGCTTGGGCCGCGGATTATACCATGGCTACATATCAATTGGACCGACTGATGTTGTCGGCACCACAAACCTTCACCCCTCCTCCTCCTACCCCCTACCAGCAACCTATCCCCACCAACCAGACTACCCCCTACCACCACCCTATCCCCACCCCCAGAATACCCCCACCCCCTACCACCAACCTACCCCCACCCCCCAGAATACCCCCACCCACCACCACCAGACCACCCCACCCCGTGAATATGGGGACCCAACCCCTAAGGACTTGGAAGCCCTCAGGGAAATTGAGGAGCAGGAGCGCCTCTGGAGCATGCCAACCCCTCCTCGTGAGTACTACTACTTCCCATCGGATGCGAGGTCCGATGGACGGGACAGCTCACGTTCCCTATCCCCCGAGTACTACACATTCAAGGACTGGGACTTTTAGAATTATATTATGTGTTTAATTAAGTAATTTAGGAATATGTAATGTTTAAATAAGTAATTTAGGAGCTCCATATGTGACACCCCGCATTTTCAGGTTAATACTTTTACTGAACTTTAGTTAACTTACATGATATACTCTAGTTAACTTACGTGTCGTACATGGTTAGAGGCTTAACTAGGGTTAGTTAAGTAGGCCTAACACATGTTAGATGATATTAACATATGTGTTAAATAGGAAAAGCATTGTTTAACACACACACGAGTCCTGTATCCCAAACGTTGGTGAATTATGTGACATGTATAATTATAATATGTGCAATTAAATCGTGATGGATGTGAAGTGCCTGCTTATATGAATTATGTGAATTATCACTTGACTGACGATTAATATGTAAACCATGCAAATTACGTACACTTGATGGTTAATATCTCATGTAATAATAAAAACAATGGTTTTTATACAATTTAGAGGGATTAATATTATTGGGTCCGGTATTGGGCTAGTTTAGGCTTAACGGGTCAAGATATTGTGCAAGAGGGGCCTAATGCCCAACTACTTGGCGAACAAGCAACCCTATCCTATAATTATAGTTCAAAAAAAAAAAAAACCCTAACCCACCCTTCCTCTTTGCGCCGTGGATATCCCCCATCCCCACACCCTTCAATTTTCAATCAATCAACTAATCTCACACCTAATCAAGCTAGTTCGGGTTTAATCTCAAGGCTCTAGGGAGTTTTAGCACTACAAGGTATGCGTTTATATGTTCTGGGATAGATTATGATAATTAAAAACTTTAAAAACTCTAAAAACCACATACATGAAATCGCATATATATATATATATATATATATATATATATATATGTATTCTTGAATGTTCTTGATGATTTAATGTTGATGATTGTTGTTAGTTGCCATGATTAGGGTTTTTGCATGATAATATATGTGTTTAATCATGAGAGTATGGATTATACATGTGTTAGAGAGTTTTGAGCATGATTAGGGTTTGTGAATAACTTGGGCTGCAAGTTTTAAATTCTGCCAGATTCGTTTGGACGTTTTGTAGGGGCTGTAATGGGTTGGTAAATTGATAGTTTTGATGATTTCTTTGCATGATTGTGTTGTACATAGTCTTAGCTTTTCATAATGGGCAAAACCATCAGATTTGGACGTCGGTTGAGTCGTTTTTGGAATTTTAATTGATTAGGGGTCATATCAGATTTTCGGAACTGAAAATTGGGTCAACTTTAAATGGTCATAACTGGAGATTTACAAAGAATTAAGTTATGAAATTTTTACAGTAGGTCAACATTGGAAAAACTCGGCTTTTCCAAGTGGATTCATCCCGTTTGAATGAATACACAATTTTTGGGAATTTTTCTACTAAACTGACCTGCTGTGGAAATTTTCTGGACATAGCTGTGTTGTATGAATTTTTATAATTTTTGTGTTTGGTTTTAGGGCAAAATAAAAATAGGGGTTTACAACTGAATCCCCATGAATACTCAGTAAAAATTTGGGATTTTAATTCATTCGTTAAGTGGGTTAAATGATACGTTTTTCACAGTGCACAATCTGTCCTAAAAACGCAGATTGTGTACGAAGTCTTTATGTGACTATTTGAAGTTGTATATAGTATGAAATTGACATGTACTTGTGTGGAAACTTGCTTGAGGTGTATTTGATGTGTTGAACTCATAATAGTCACCATGATCACCAACGGGATACGTAGGACATACTTGTGCATGTAGAGTCACTAGGTGTCACTACACGGTTTTGAACTTTTAAAAGTGTCGCATAAACGTACTTTGTGGTATATTGGTTATGCATGTGTACTCACATAGTGACACATATAATAGGGAGTCGGTAGCGAGTCTCTATTACGTTGGAGTTTGGATATTTTGCTTGCAACCTAAGGTGAGTTTCACTACTCTTTTCTCAAAAGCATGCGTCTCGGGTTGAGACAACTTATTTAACGTTTCTAGTCCGGGTTGGGACTACTTTTACACATCCCGGGTTTGGGGTGCATGATTCACGGGGTGAATCTACTTTTACTAATTCATGCTATATGTCCTTGATGAACTAAACCAACCCTATCATTTAAGTCCTTCAAAATACCGAATCAATTGCCGGTTGGGCAAGCGGGTTACTAGTTGATAGCGCTATTAGGTCTAACAAACCTCACATCGTGCTGGGAGCATGGGTGTTGAACTAATAACTTAAAACATATGTCATTGTTGATGGGCAATGACGCAAGGCACTTTTCTCCCGGTTATGGGAACTTGTTCATTAGTAGTTCGGTATTCGCCGGTTTTAGTTATCATGAGTGGGCTAGCTACCCCTGGCATATGAATTAGCTGTTTACTTGTGGCCAAGGAGGCCGACGTTCTTACTTATTGTTATGTGGTCTGGGAGACCGACGCTTTCATTTGGTTACATGGTTTGGGAAACCTACGCTTTTACTTACTCACCTACTTTATTTAGTGAACTCACCAACATTGTTTGTTGACCCACCATTTACATGCTTTTGCAGGTAGTTAGCTTCCGGTGTCACGATTAGGAAGCACTGCACGTTTCATTGCATTGGGTCTTGGGCATTCACCTAATTTACACATCATGCTTTTACCTTTATTTTTATATGACATTAATCTTGGGCGCGTTGTTTTGCGCATGGTTTCTAAAAGGTTTAATTTGGTTTACGCTTCCGCAGCTTAACAAAACTTGGTTTTTGAAAACGAACTAAATGGTTTGGGCATTTAGAGTTCGTTCATATGACTTATGGCTATGGGATCCTGGTATGTCATGCGCCTCGCGGTAAAACCCCGCAGTGGAAATTTGAGGGTGTGACAGATTGGTATCAGAGCCATTGGTTATAGTGAACTAGGAATTGCATTGCATACTAGTCTATAATCATCATAGCATAAGTAATACGTTAGTACACATACCCCATTAGTGCACATTTAAGACTTATTTATGGATATGTATTACAGGAAATGTCGTTTTCTGTCAATCAAAATTCTGAACGCATTAACGAGACTGAACCTGTAGCAAGCCGTCCACCTTTGGGCTCGGAAAATGGTTCATGGACAAGGTATCCCAGTATGATACGTGCGTGGGTAACCAGTAGTAGAGTGCCTGAGAGGGTACCACCCGTTTTGGACTCATGGGAGAGGTCCATTGCAGGAATTGTGAGGCATTTTCTTACCCAGTTCGATACTGTGAACTCGTATATTCAACGTTTCAAATGGTGGCAAAAGACATCTGACTATCGCTTTCGGCATATAGAAAGGAGGATCAGTCAGTTATTGGCCGACTTGGCCGTGGCTAAGCAGGAGGTGGCTAACACAAAGCAAGAGCTGATCACTACTAGACAAGAGCTAACCATCGTTCGTAACAAACTCATGGAAGTTATAGCCCAGCGGAAGGAAGAGGAGAGAGAGCGACGTGTGAAAGAACTTGAGGCGGCGCTTGAAGCAGCATTTGTAGAAAATGTTGAGACAGACGAAGAAGCCGACCCGAATGGCCCAATCACGTTCAGGGTTGAGATCGAGAACAAAGATGAGGAGTCCGATATGTCTACGGATCAAGAGGACGATTGATTCTATTTTATTTATTTATTTTATTCCTAGTATATTATGACTTTTATTCTACCTCGTGAGACTTGATGATCTTTTGGTTTGTGTTAGAACGTTGGTATTTTATTACTACTATCGATTGAACTTTTTATATTATTATTCATACGTATATGGCACACTAGTACACTGGAGTGTGCGAACGATTGCATCCTCATGGGTATGGTATAAGTGTAGAGCTACTATGGCGAGAAGAGGCCACGGACGAGGAAACATCAACTTAACACAAGCTGAGCTGACTGCACTTGTCAACAAAAGGGTGGTTGAGGCCCTCACATCTTTTTCAAGCTAATAAAGATTTAAGTTGTTAAATCATTCTTTTCCCTTGACTTTCGCATTTGAACTTCCTTATTCCTTGAACGCGCATGCCACAACAACAACCTGCCATCGTAATTTCAAGACTTCTATTGGTTGTAAACCTCGATAACTCCAACGGAACTGAAGGAGACCGTCTGGTTGCTTTGGTAGTATAAGTCTTTGCCATGTGCATTTGCCCCAGGCAGGATGGGGTAATATATGCTACATGCACACTCGATGAGTTACAGATACTTGGGTGGAGGATGTAACCCCCGTGACGAAATTTAGAAATTGTCATCTAAAGACCGTTGGGTCTGAGATCGACTTCTACACTACCAAGCTACAGGAGGTAGCTAATATATGCTTAAATCTATTTAACCTACATTACAAACGGATCGAGCTTCATACCAAAGGGGTTGGCCCCACAGGTTCGTAGCATGGCTACTACGGCTCACCTATCCAGAATATAACAAACCTTTCACCTGGCTCACAAACTCACCGACGAGGCTGTTGAGCATGGTACTTTTCCGAAGCAGGGTGCTTCATCTTCTACTTTTGTTGATAGCAAGAGAACGTGAGATAGTATGAGGTATAAGTCCTTCAACAACAATAACCACAACAGTAACAACAACAATGGGGCTCGTGGAGGAGCATTTGTGATGGGCTCTGGGGAGGCTAGGACTGATAACAACGGCGTAACGGATACGTGTTCCGTAAACAACACTCTCGTTTCTGTTTTATATGATACTGGTGCAGACTATAGTTTGGTGTCATCAAAACTTAGCAGACAACTAGGGATAGTTCCTTCATTACTTGAGACCCCGTACTCTCTAGAGTTAGTTGATGGGAAGCCTGTTGAGGTAACCCACATCCATCGTGACTGTCAGCTCGAACTAGATGGGCAATTGTTTGCCATCGACCTCTTACCTATCACCCTAGGAAGCTTTGATCTCGTGGTTGGCATGGACTGGTTGTTCAAGCAACACGCTGAAATTCTCTGTCAGGAGAAAATTGTTCGTATCCCTCTCCCTAGTGGAGAACTTTTATCTGTCCAGGGTGATCGTGGTGGTGCCATGGTGGGCATCATCTCTTACTTGAAGGCCTAGAAGTGCATTCGGAAGGGCTATCCAGCCATCTTGGCTAACATTTCTGATACTCGAGCTGAAGTCGAAACAAGAATCGAGGACATCCCTGTGGTTCGAGATTTCCCAGATGTCTTCCCAGAGGAACTGCCTGGACTGCCACCTGTTCGTCAAGTGGAGTTTCAAATTGATCTTGCACCAGGGGCCGCCCCAGTTGCGCGTGCCCCATACCGCCTTGCACCAGGCAAACTTCAAGAACTATCTACCCAACTCCAAGAGCTATTGGACAGGGGTTTCATTAGACCTAGTTCTTCACCTTGGGGAGCTCCAGTCTTATTTGTTAAGAAAAAAAAAGGATGGGAGTTTCCGTATGTGTATCGATTACCGGGAATTGAAAAAGGTGACAATTAAAAACCGCTACCCTTTACCTCGTATTGATGATTTATTCAACCAGCTCCAGGGGTCGAGTTTCTATTCCAAGATTGACTTGAGGTCGGGGTATCACCAACTGAGAGTTCGAGAGGGGGATGTGCCAAAGACAGCCTTTCGAACTCGTTATGGGCACTATGAATTTTTGGTAATGCCTTTCGGGCTGACCAATGCACCAGCTGTGTTCATGGACCTTATGAACCGTGTGTGCAAACCCTATTTGGACAAATTTGTCATAGTGTTCATAGACGACATTTTGATCTATTCCAAGAGTAGGGAAGAGCACGAGCAACACCTACGACTGATCTTGGAACTTCTGAAAAATGAGCAGTTATATGCAAAGTTCTCTAAGTGCGACTTCTGGATTCGTGAGGTCCATTTCTTGGGTCATGTGGTGAACGAGGCAGGAATACAGGTCGATCCCGCTGAGATTGACGCGATTAAAAGATGGGAGGCTCCTAAGACTCCCACGGAGATCCGGCAATTCCTTGGCCTTGCAGGTTATTATCGGAGATTCATTCAAGGATTCTCAAAGATCGCTCAACCCCTTACTGCTTTGACACAGAAGGGGATTACCTACAAGTGGGGAGATGCCCAAGAATCTGTTTTTCAGTTACTAAAGACTAAACTTTGCAGTGCTCCAATATTATCACTACCTGAGGGTATGGAGGACATTGTGGTGTACTGTGATGCATCTATCCAAGGTCTCGGGTGTGTTTTGATGCAACGCGAAAAGGTGATCGCATATGCTTCACGACAACTAAAAGTTCATGCGAGGAATATCCCACCCACGACTTAGAACTGAGAGCGATGGTCTTCGCTCTCAAAATTTGGAGGCACTACCTCTACGGGACAAAGTGCACGATTCACAGATCATAAGAGCCTCCAGCATATATTTGACCAGAGGGTGTTAAACATACGACAACGCCGATGGGTCGAACTTCTGAATGGTTATGACTGTGCCATCAAGTAACATTCAGGGAAGGCTAATGTAGTAGCAGATGCCCTGAGTCGTAAGGAAACAAACCCCAAACGAGTGCTAGCTTTGCAACTTACCCTACAACCTAATCTTCTTATACGTAAAGCCCAGGGTGTGGCTTTGAAAGGGAAAACATCGGGCTTGAAACCTTGCACGGTGCTGATGAGCACCTGGAACGGAGGACATAGGGTCTTCAGCACTTCATGAATGAAGTCTGGATTCCACGTGTTGGGGATCTCAGACAACTAGTGCTCGATGGGGCACACACCTCTCGTTATTCGGTACATCCTGGTTCAGATAAAATGTACCAAGATCTCAAAACTCTTTACTGGTGACCAAACATGAAAGCCGAGATAGTCACTTATGTTAGTAAGTGCTTAACGTGTGCCAAGGTTAGGATTGAATATCAGAAACCTTCGGGCCAACTTCAGCAACCGGAAAATCCCATTTGGAGATGGGATGGTATTTCCATGGACTTTATCACCAAACTTCCTAAAACGCCCAGCGGGCACGATATGATTTGGGTCATTATTGACCGTTTGACCAAATCAACGCATTTCTTGGCAATTAGAGAGACGGACAAGTTGGAACGTCTAGCCGCCTTTGTATTACGAAAATTGTTTCTAGGCATGGGGTGCCTACTTCTATCATATCGGATCGCAACGCGCGATATACTTTCCATTTTTGGGAAACTCTCCAAAATGCTTTGGGGCCTCGTTTGGACATGAGCGCAGCCTATCACCCCCAGACGGATGGACAGAGTGAACGTACCATCCAAACACTATAAGATCTACTGCGAGCGTGCGTGGTGGACTTTGGAAACAGTTGGGACAAGCACTTGCCTTTGATTGGATTCTCTTATAACAATAGTTATCACACTTCGATTCAGCGTGCGCCTTTTGAGGCACTTTATGAATGGAAGTGCAAATCTCCCATATGCTGGACTGAAGTTGGGGACAACCAACTGACAGGTCCCGAACTTGTGCACGAAACTTCTGAGAAGATAGTGCAATAGAAAACGGATGGCTGCTACTCATGGTCGACAGAAAAGCTACGCTGATAAGCGAAGGAACCCTTTAGAGCTCAGGATTGGGAGCAAGGTACTATTAAAGGTGTCACCTTGAAATGGTGTGACATGCTTTGGAAAAACGGGGGAAGATGAACCCGTGAAACGTTGGACCATTCGAGATTGTTGATGGGATTGGTCTGGTAGATTACAGGTTAAACCTACTCAACAAACTTGGTAGGGTACACGATGTATCCCACATATCATACCGAATCTATAGAAATTCCTGTTGGATACAACACTGATGGTGCCACTGGAGGAGATCCAGGTGGACGATCGGCTACGATTCATGGAAGAACCAGTGGAGATTCTTGAGCGGGGCGTCAAGAAACTCAAACAAAACACTATACCTATTATTAACGTGCAACGGAGTTCCCGTCTAGGACCGGAATACACGTGGGGACGCATGGATCAAATGCGGATTAAATACCCACACCTCTTTTCTGAACCTGAACCTGAACATAGATCGAACGCTAAACAAAAAGCAGCTCTTTCAAAGTGAATTTCGGGGCGAAATTCCTTTCAACTTGGGGATGATGTGACATCCGGGAACCAAGCACACATTTTTATAGCTGGCTTTATTGTTTACTTGCTGAATTTCGGGACGAAATTCTTTTCAACTTGGGGATGATGTGACACCCCGCATTTTCAGGTTAATACTTTTACTGAACTTTAGTTAACTTACATGATATACTCTAGTTAACTTACGTGTCGTACATGGTTAGAGGCTTAACTAGGGTTAGTTAAGTAGGCCTAACACATGTTAGATGATATTAACATATGTGTTAAATAGGAAAAGCATTGTTTAACACACACACGAGTCCTGTATCCCGAACGTTGGTGAATTATGTGACATGTATAATTATAATATGTGCAATTAAATCGTGATGGATGTGAAGTGCCTGCTTATATGAATTATGTGAATTATCACTTGACTGACGATTAATATGTAAACCATGCAAATTACGTACACTTGATGGTTAATATCTCATGTAATAATAAAAACAATGGTTTTTATACAATTTAGAGGGATTAATATTATTGGGTCCGGTATTGGGCTAGTTTAGGCTTAACGGGTCAAGATATTGTGCAAGAGGGGCCCTAATGCCCAACTACTTGGCGAACAAGCAACCCTATCCTATAATTATAGTTCAAAAAAAAAAAAACCCTAACCCACCCTTCCTCTTTGCGCCGTGGATATCCCCCATCCCCACACCCTTCAATTTTCAATCAATCAACTAATCTCACACCTAATCAAGCTAGTTCGGGTTTAATCTCAAGGCTCTAGGGAGTTTTAGCACTACAAGGTATGCGTTTATATGTTCTGGGATAGATTATGATAATTAAAAACTTTAAAAACTCTAAAAACCACATACATGAAATCGCATATATATATATATATATTCTTGAATGTTCTTGATGATTTAATGTTGATGATTGTTGTTAGTTGCCATGATTAGGGTTTTTGCATGATAATATATGTGTTTAATCATGAGAGTATGGATTATACATGTGTTAGAGAGTTTTGAGCATGATTAGGGTTTGTGAATAACTTGGGCTGCAAGTTTTAAATTCTGGCAGATTCGTTTGGACGTTTTGTAGGGGCTGTAATGGGTTGGTAAATTGATAGTTTTGATGATTTCTTTGCATGATTGTGTTGTACATAGTCTTAGCTTTTCATAATGGGCAAAACCATCAGATTTGGACGTCGGTTGAGTCGTTTTTGGAATTTTAATTGATTAGGGGTCATATCAGATTTTCGGAACTGAAAATTGGGTCAACTTTAAATGGTCATAACTGGAGATTTACAAAGAATTAAGTTATGAAATTTTTACAGTAGGTCAACATTGGAAAAACTCGGCTTTTCCAAGTGGATTCATCCCGTTTGGATGAATACACAATTTTTGGGAATTTTTCTACTAAACTGACCTGCTGTGGAAATTTTCTGGACATAGCTGTGTTGTATGAATTTTTATAATTTTTGTGTTTGGTTTTAGAGCAAAATAAAAATAGGGGTTTACAACTGAATCCCCATGAATACTCAGTAAAAATTTGGGATTTTAATTCATTCGTTAAGTGGGTTAAATGATACGTTTTTCACAGTGCACAATCTGTCCTAAAAACGCAGATTGTGTACGAAGTCTTTATGTGACTATTTGAAGTTGTATATAGTATGAAATTGACATGTACTTGTGTGGAAACTTGCTTGAGGTGTATTTGATGTGTTGAACTCATAATAGTCACCATGATCACCAACGGGATACGTAGGACATACTTGTGCATGTAGAGTCACTAGGTGTCACTACACGGTTTTGAACTTTTAAAAGTGTCGCATAAACGTACTTTGTGGTATATTGGTTATGCATGTGTACTCACATAGTGACACATATAATAGGGAGTCGGTAGCGAGTCTCTATTACGTTGGAGTTTGGATATTTTGCTTGCAACCTAAGGTGAGTTTCACTACTCTTTTCTCAAAAGCATGCGTCTCGGGTTGAGACAACTTATTTAACGTTTCTAGTCCGGGTTGGGACTACTTTTACACATCCCGGGTTTGGGGTGCATGATTCACGGGGTGAATCTACTTTTACTAATTCATGCTATATGTCCTTGATGAACTAAACCAACCCTATCATTTAAGTCCTTCAAAATACCGAATCAATTGCCGGTTGGGCAAGCGGGTTACTAGTTGATAGCGCTATTAGGTCTAACAAACCTCACATCGTGCTGGGAGCATGGGTGTTGAACTAATAACTTAAAACATATGTCATTGTTGATGGGCAATGACGCAAGGCACTTTTCTCCCGGTTATGGGAACTTGTTCATTAGTAGTTCGGTATTCGCCGGTTTTAGTTATCATGAGTGGGCTAGCTACCCCTGGCATATGAATTAGCTGTTTACTTGTGGCCAAGGAGGCCGACGTTCTTACTTATTGTTATGTGGTCTGGGAGACCGACGCTTTCATTTGGTTACATGGTTTGGGAAACCTACGCTTTTACTTACTCACCTACTTTATTTAGTGAACTCACCAACATTGTTTGTTGACCCACCATTTACATGCTTTTGCAGGTAGTTAGCTTCCGGTGTCACGATTAGGAAGCACTGCACGTTTCATTGCATTGGGTCTTGGGCATTCACCTAATTTACACATCATGCTTTTACCTTTATTTTCATATGACATTAATCTTGGGCGCGTTGTTTTGCGCATGGTTTCTAAAAGGTTTAATTTGGTTTACGCTTCCGCAGCTTAACAAAACTTGGTTTTTGAAAACGAACTAAATGGTTTGGGCATTTAGAGTTCGTTCATATGACTTATGGCTATGGAATCCTGGTATGTCATGCGCCTCGCGGTAAAACCCCGCAGTGGAAATTTGAGGGTGTGACACCATATATAAAGCCCCACCACTACACCCCTTTTTCAGTTTCTCTCTCCATGCTGACTCAGCAGCCACGTGGACCAATCAGGAAGGGGGGCTCCATATATGGAGCCCCCACTACACATGCTCTTATTTAGGTTTGTTCGATTCTACACTTAGGGGCTGTTTGTTTACCCTCTTAATGATTCATTAAGAGGCTAGCCTCTTATTCGGACAGAGGCAAGGTTGTTTGGTTGCAGAATTGGCTACCTCTTAATGAAATCTTTTAAGTCTGAATCATTCAGACATGGATACATGCTGAATAAAACTCTGACCAAAGATACCCTCACACAAAACAAACCATACCTTTCTTCCAAACCACCCAACCCTCCGCCCCCACCCCCTGTCCTCACCACCACCGCCGCCGCACCACCCTCCTCCTCCTCCCTCAGCGCCGCCACACCCTCCTCCTCTGAACAACCCCTTCACCCCTCCCTGCAGCCACCTCCTCTCCTTCCTGCCGCCACCTCCTCTCCTCCTTCTTCCCGGACAGTCGGCCCTACCACTCCTGTTATCATCACCTCATCTCAACCAAAACCTACATATGACGTTACCAACGACCGGAGAAGATAACTCCAACACCAACACCAACACCAACCGACGAAGTAAAAACGGCCGGAGAAGTTATTCAAGCCTATCATATTTAACCGTGATGATGATGACCTGAAAACCCCCAAGGTTTCTGATCCCCCTTCTTTACCACCACCTGAAGAAGATTCTGATCAATAGATGATTTTTTCAAAGGGATGAATTGATGATGATGATAGAAGGATCTAGTGTGTGTGTGTTTTATGAAAAGAAAAAAAAGAAACAGAAGTGTGTAGTCTGAGAAGGAGACTTTTGAGAAAACAAAATGGGGTGGGTGGGGAATGGGGATGGGAATGAGTGCACCGAGGTAAAAAAGAAGGAATAAATAGAGGGGGTAAAATAGTCATTTTACATGTTCATTCAGATGTTTAACCAAACAACAATTTAGGGTTCAGCACTTATTCATTCAGAGCCTCTTATCCATTCAGACCTCTTATTGATTCAGCACTTATTGGTTCAGCACTTGCCAAACAGCCCCTTAGATAGCTAGTCTAGCACTCTAGCATTGTTTGGATGCATGTTGGCCCATTGGAGGAAATGTCATAGAAGGTGACAAGGTGTGCAGTAGTTTCTTTCTTTGTTTATTTTAGGTATGTTTAAATTTCTATAAAAAATAAATTAATAAATTTGTATAAAATAACTAGACTATATCTCGAAAACTTTTCGAGATAGACAAATTTAAAATGAAATAATAAAATATGTGTTATAAATAAAAAATAATATACTACGATATGAGAAAACAACAATTTTAATCATGTGAATAAGAATAAGAATGAAAATGTATATTAAAAACAAGATGTACGTTTGGATGAGGAGCAGAGCCAGAAACAACCATTACAGTGTGTAATTGATGAGGTGGTCTTGAAAGTGTAGTTTTTTTTAAAGTAGTGGTTTTCACCTATTCTACTCTGGATGAAAATAGAATTCTTAGTTTGAACATGATTAGTAACTTGCCTAGATATGATTAATGAATTACCTAAACATATTATGTTTTTTTCCTATATGAACACAACCTCACAAAAAAGTCTGTTTTTTTTTTCGTTTTTTATATAGCACCATAGTACTCGTTGGAAAGATAATAAAACGCTCGTTAATTTGGTGTTGTTTTTATAAAAAAAAAATCTCGTATAAAAAGTCATCAGCGTTTAAAAATTGTGGGGGAAAACATGAGGAAAAAATACTTTTGGAGAGAAATAAAGGAAGGATCCCACGTTGCAAATCTAAGGGGGATAATGATCTCATTGAACATCAATGTCAGCAAAAGAATTTCTTTTATTATATATATATATATACTGGATTAATGCCTGCGTGTACACGCGGTTCAACAACTAACAATTATTTGGAGCGGTATAACCTATAAACAAAATATAATAGAAATATTTTATTAAAATTTAAAATGCACATTATATTCAAATATCACTAAATATTTCCTTATACACCACATTTTTTGTTTAGTCGTGAGATTCCCATCACCATCTAGTATAAGTAATTTCACCCCTGCCCTGCTTTTAAATCTTGACAATGCAACATAAAGTTGGTCATGTGAGAATACGAGGTCTCTTAAATACAATTCAACCTTCGATAGAGACTGTCCTTGGCTTTTTTATTGATGGTCATTGCGAAACATACGGATATTGCCCGCGTGTACACACGGTTCAATAATTAACAATTATTTGGAGCGGTAAAACCTATAAAAAATATACTACAAATATTTTAATAAAATTTAAAAGTAAGGAATGCACATGTTATTCAAATATCACTAAATATTTCCGTATACACCACATTCTTTGTTTTAGTTTTGACATTCCAATCACTATCTAGTATAAGTACTTTAACCCATGCCCTGCTCTTAACTGTTGACAATACGGCATAAAGTTGACCATATGAGAATACAGGGTCTCATAAATACAATCCAACCTTAGATAAAGACTGTCCTTGGATTTTATTGATGGTCATTGCGAAACATACGGATAATGGGAATTGACGCCTTTGAAACTTCACCGGATCTTATCAGTTGGTATCAGAATTATCCTAGAAATAAGAGTTTTGGTACCAATGTTTTCACATGATATGATTTCAGCTTCAATAACACGCTATTTCAGCTTCAATAATTCGCAAGTTTAGTGATTCTTAATCTCGCGCCGTTGCACAAGCCATTCTATTGATCAATGTTTCTCAACATCACAGGTACAACCACCTTTAGTGGTAATAGATGATTAGGCAATCCAGATATTTAAAAAAAAAAGAAGTTGAAGATATGAAAATGTTTTACCATTTGAGATATTAGATAACGGTGTTCGTTCCTGATAACCTTAAAAATAAAATAATCTATTAGTTAGAAGGAATAACATAAATAATAGAAACATAAAGACATTGTAAATAAAACCAAAAAATTACCTTTGATATATTAGATAATGTTTTTCGTCTCATTTCAACTAAAAGGAGGCAAATTCTACATAAGATGAAATGTTAGACAACCATGTTTATATCTGTGGCAAACAAAATGAAATTATTGTATTGCAATTGAAGTTTGTTATAATAACATTGTTAGTAAAAGAATAATTAGTATATGTAATTTCTTACCATTATTAACCAAAATTCAAAATTTTAAATTTTGTCAAATTCGATATTTAATTGATTACCAATATAAGCTAAACTAATATTAGGATAATATAGCACAACTAATAGAAATATAGGATCAATTAATGTATTAATTGGAAAGTTGACACTACTTATGTAGAGACTTTGAATCTTAGTAAATGTGTAATTAAAATGTTAATTAGTACGTGTAATTTCTTACCATTATTAACCAAAACTCAAAATTTGAAATTTTATATAATTCGAATTTAAATATTTCGAATTTTAAATTGAATTTTCAAATTCAAAATTCGCAATTTAAATTATTACCAATATAAATTACACTAAATTTAGGAAGTGAGTAATTTGAATGTAATAAGGAAATTTAATGAGTTCCTAATTTTGGTCGGTTTCCTTTCTCATTCTCATTTATTGTTTTTTGTTTTTTAAAGTGTTTTTGATTCAATTAACTTGCATACGTAATAATATAATATAATGTACGCCTCACTATCTTATCAAAAAAGAAAAAAAAAATTAACCACCGACTTCCAAGAAATTATTTTTTTTAACCACCCACTTTCAAAATTGATAACCCATACTTCTATGATATTTGTGGGTTATAGCTGCAAGAACAATATTAACTTATTATTTGCATTTTAGTGAATGTTGAAAGATTATAAACACCCTCATCATATACTAGCATCAAAACATAGACCTAAAGATGATTACCTTTTATTGTATCCGAATGAAGATCAAATTCTCTAAGAAATCAAATCCAACATTTCGAACATGAATCCAAATCCACGTCTAGCAATAATCAAAATTCAAAAAAATAAAAAAATAAAGTTCCATCAGAAATCAAAATCAAAATCCAAATATGAAAGGAAAGTCAAAATCCAAATAACAAAGAGAATTACTCATTACTGCATAACATTCATTGATTTTTCAATCACTCCCAAAACAAAAACATATAATTAATAATCTAAATTATAAATCTATTTAAAGGCAAATAGATACATGGAAATTACATGTACACATATGAAATACAGTAGCAAACATGGAAACTAAACAACTTTAACCATTTGATTTCTTTGCAACATAAGTAATCTCATGTTATAATTTTCAAGAAAAAACAAAAATATAAGACATAAAATGGGGCATATTTATAAAATACCATATGCGTAGCTCCTTTGAGGACAACTTCAGGATTTTCAAACATTGCACATATAAATCTTGAAGCCATTTCTTCTAGCATTTCCTTTGCATCCTTTACATCATCGGTTCTATGCAAAAAGAAGGCATGAAGAAGAACACAAGTGAGAAGTTATGTATTCAATTTAATAACTTAATTAAAATTCATACTATTTGGTAACAAACCCTGAAAATTAGCAAATAATCATGTAAATAGTCAAGATGCAAAATCAGAAACTAAATGATTGAGTCTCTTAATTATTTGATATAACAACAAAAAAACAATAAATTAGGGCAGGAATAAGTTGTTTATAAGAAGATTTATATAGAAGATTTACCTAATATTGATTCTATGCCACCCTTCGTGAAAAAAAAACCCTAACCATCGCCACCCTTGGGAATGTCGAACCTGAAAGAATTGATGAACCGCTTGTACCTGTTAAAGTCGAATAAGAAGATCTAGAGATTAACGGAAGAAGAGGAATAGCGAGAAGAGAGTATGAAAAAAAATCATACCTTGGAGAAGATATTAGGATGATAATCAGATCATCCAGGTAACCACCATCGATTGGGAGATCGGATAATAATCAAAATAAAAAAAAATATGACAACATAGCAACAAACATATGTAAACATAGGAAGAAGATGAAGTTATACGATTGTTACCTGATAATCGACGAAGAAGAATGAATGAGACGAATGTTGGAGAAGAGTGGTGGAGAGAAAATGAGTTCGTGCATTTGATTTGATTTGTGAAATATTGGTTATGATTAACAAAATGGAAAGTTATTAATGTTAAATAAAAATATTAATTGTGATTTAAAGGGAGAATAATGTAGAGAAGAGGAATAAAATGATTCAAAATAACAAATTTAATAATTACTAAAAATAACATTCCTCATTTAATTAATGATTTTTGATTTAAAAAAACGAAAATTTTATTAATTCTCACATTAAGCCACTTGGCACAATATGATAGGCTACACTATTGAGGAGCAACCAGGGAATGCCAAGTGTACACATAGCTTTTCATTTATTAGTTGTATAGATAGGGGATGGTTATCTTGAGAACGCTAAATATTGTGAGAACCGTGAGAACAAGTAAAAAAATCAATCAAAATCAAATTTTTTTAATACAAACCTCATTATAATCAAAATACAACATTAATAAATAAATGTTCTTTACAAATAATCCATCTTTTCTTGCAAAAACACTTTCAAATTAACTTTTTACACATGTGTAAATGAAACAGTTTACACATGTATAAACAATAAATTTACACATGTGTAAAAACAATTTTTTTTCGTATACGTTTGAATTTTTACGCGTAAATTGTGTTTTTGGGATTGTATTTTAATAATAAAGATAAATGTAAAAAGAAATTTTGAATTTGAATGGTTTTAGATGCCGTTCTCACGGTTCGCATGAAATATAGGTGTTCTCAAATTAACTTTCCCCTATATATATATATATATATAGGGTAGGGATCCTAAGAGAACCAACCCCTATTTGAGAACTGAGAGAACCATTCTGGGCCACACATTTCATATAAAGGCAAAAAAAAAAAAATTTTTTTTTTTTTTTTTGCTTTAATCGATTATTTTTATGCAAGGAAAAAAATTTTTTATTTTTTTTGAATTTTTTTTTCATTTATACATATGTGTATATGTCAATTATACATATGTGTATATAGCAATTATACATATGTGTATATAGCATTTTTCAGCTATACATATGTGTATATTTCAGTTATACATATGTGTATATTGCATTATACATATGTGTATAATGCAATTATACACATGTGTATACTGAAAAAAAATACAAAAAAAATAAAAATAAAAAATTTCTTACATATAAAGCAGCGATTTTTGCAAAAAAAAAAAAAAAAAAAAAAAAAAAAATTTTTTTTTTTTTTTGCCTTAGAGAAATGTGTGGCCTAGAATGGTTCTCTCAGTTCTCAATTTGGGGAAAGGTTCTCATTTGAACCAAATCCTATATATATATATCGGTATTAGTTTTCATAATATAATACTGAAAACAACCATGTTTATAGAATACCGAAATTATAGCACTGCAACCAAATGAACCTATAAGACGTGCAATATACACCATTATCAACCAAGTGTGTCCTGCCGTCCTGGTAATAAGTGTGGTTCCTTTTGGTAAATTCTCACTATATTTTTCTAAATTTTATAAAGTTCTCACTAATTTTATCAAAGTGAGTGGGTTCTTCAGAACCTACAAAAACAGGATGGATCCGCCCCAACCAGTAATAGTTTTGACACTCTTTTTTTTTTGAACATTCAAACGGAGCCATTTTATTCATACCCAAATAAACGCCACAAAGCCACCCGAGCCCAATTAACGAGAGGACTACCCGGGCCAATCAAAACATACAAAACAGTTATAAGAAAAAAAACATACATACTCCACCCCTACTCCTACTTGTTTAGCCGTTATCAAACACCGAAAAGTCCCACCACTTTGTTTTATCCAAGTTCGCCATATTTCCTCTCTTAATCATCCACCAAAAGGATTCCAACTTGACTTCTTCGAGTAGTTTTGACACTCTTAATAGTTGTAAAATTTATGTTTGTTAATAAGCAATATTGACTATGCAAGTTATGATGTTGTTTGACCAATATATACTATGTTTGACTAATTATGATGATGCCTAGAATCGATATTGTCGGGGGCTAAACATTATGGCTCACCATCACTCGCTAATTAAGGTATCTGTTAAAAATTCCGTCACAAAATTAACAACATTTGCAACCAAAAGGGTCCATCGTAAAATTCTAACGAAAATTGAGACGGTACGTACTTGTGACCAATATCTCACAGTAGTTCAGTCATAGGGCCGGCTTAACTGTTTTGAAGGCTCGAAAGCGAAATAAAAATTTGGGCCCTCCAAATCTTTATTTTTTTTTTTAATTTAGGATTTCAGTTTTTACTTGGGTTGGAAATTAATAATTAGGGCACATTTAATGATAAAGAATGTTGATGTTCTCAAATGATGTTTGTTTTGGTTATTTCGAAAAAAGATAATAGCCTTAAAAGAAAAGAAAGTTCCAATTTGATAGAGGAGAGACCTATGGGATTCAAACCTTGGTCTATAAGGAAGAAACACGGATTACCACTACACTACATTCAAACTTATTGATTAAAGTTAACAAAGTTTACATAATATTCACAATTTCGTACATATTCTCAAATAAATAGGCCCCAAACATTTGGGGGCCTAAAGCTCTAACCTCAAATAGTTAGGCTTGAGCCGACCCTCTGTCACATTTTGTTGCAACGTTAAGGACGGACTGGCATGTCCAAGGGCGGATCTTAGTGGAGCTAAGACCGGGCCTCGGCCCACTCAGTTTTTTCGTTTTGTAGTATAAATTTTACCTAAAATTTTTGAAAATTTGTATATGTATTGAGTTCAGCCTGCCCAGATTAAGCCCGGCCCTACCAAGTGTTTGGTTCAAGATCCGCCACTAAGACTACACTGTCCAATGTCACTCTTTTTGGCAACAACATTGGATGCTAAAATTTTGTCATAATACACGTTGTAGTAGTGGATATAGGTAGACAGAGATGTTAGTGCAAATAAAGATAAATTAGTAACATATAATTATAATAAATAAATAAATACCGCAGTGTACATGGTATTTGAATAAAAAGATAGGGAAAGAACCATGTGTGAAAGCTCATTTTTTTTAATATACATATATATATAATAATAAGACTTTAATTACAAATATATAATATATTATCTCATTGAAAAATCAACGTTCAGAAATGGTGGTTTGTGTGGGGGCCGTCAGAAACGTCCTACAAGGTGCTGGGTAAAAGGCAACATGCATGAACGTGTTTGCCGAGTACTCTTATTTAACGTCACTCACATATTTCGTTACAAAAAAACTTTGCATTTGTTGTTTACTCTTTGCAACTAACAAACTCAACTGTAATTGAAGCCTTAGTTTGAGAAACGGAACTCACATTATTATTATGGATTCGTCTCGATGGACAATGACGGAATTCAAGTTGTTGATGCTTGTTTTGTTTGTATCGACGAGTCTCCATGATATTAGATCCGTCGCTCAACCTTTACCTGATGAAGAAGGTACACTAGCTACTCCTCAGTCACATTTTCTTCTATTGTTCATTATCATTTTTTTCATTAGTTTGTGTTCTGAGTGTTTGATCTATTTTGCTTCTCGAATTTGATTTTGGAGAAAATTAGTTATAAGTGACGATAAACTCTATTATGTGATCTGGATAGCGAAAACTTGTTAAGCCATTACACATGAAAAAAAAAAAGTATGAATGATAACGTAGGAGTGAAAATTTGTGAAACTGTAACACGCAGGGAGCTAGTTGTAAACTATACATAACTCATTAAAGCTACACAAGTTTTGATTATGTATTTTTTTTTTTACCCCTATAAAAATGCTTTGATTTCCTCGGGGAATTGTCCAAGATTCGATTTAACGAATAATGTTGGATTATTGATCCGGGTCAAATTATTTTTTAAGTGTGACAAAATCTCGAAGATATATTTCCTTATTACTTTACATACCTAAATCAACCACTTACGGTGAAGTGGTATGGAGGCTCAATGATAGAAGACCTATGGTCGAAAGGTCAGTTCGATTCTTGAGAGCGTCAGGTTTTACCGATTATTCCATTGTCGTGCTTTCAGGCGGGTTGATAGCCGGATTTTTCCTGGAACTGGTGAACTTGGTGAAACCAGAAGCTCCCTTACATGTCTGGCTATGCCGGGTGGAAGGAGTCCTGATTTGACTGAGTAGAAACTTCGAATAGAGTTCTTGGTGAATTTCGTTGGAAATTCAAAAAAAAACTTTACATATCTAAAATGACTACTATGTGCAGAACATTTCTTTTTCGGAACATGGGAGATCTAAAATAAGATAAAATTTGCATTTTCAATATAATCATCTAAAAAGTTTTAATATATCGATGAAGAAGAAGTAATACTTCTTTTAAATTGAATTTCTTGACATTAACATGTTACTTAACAAAAATATTAAAATATAAGATTTAATTTAAATAATGCATGCATGAGCCGCCTTGTTGATATTTGTATAATATAAAAATTTTAATAGCCATGATGCATGTTTCATTGCAAAATTATTGGTTTCAGATAACGTGTTTCCATGTCAGCTTTGATTTGGCTTTCAAATAATTGGCTTGAGTTTTAATTTGTAATTTTTTTTGACATTTCGTGCTTTTAACCCAACTCAAGCTGAAGAAACTTATTCAATGGTCACTATGGATTTCAAACATTCATGATCTGGATGTGAATTAGTCAAATTATTTCTCCTTAGGTTTATTAGTGAACCTTCTCTCCAGAGATTATGAAACTAGAAATATTTTGTTAGTACCATGCAACCGAATCCAATTTAATTGTTTACTTATTCAATTTCAATGAGTGAATTTTCAAATTCAATCAACCCATTTTCAAAATATCAAGTAGATGAATAAGAATCTTGAGAAAATCTTTCATTTGTGTATCACAATTCCAATTGGCTTTCAAATGGTTATACTATATTTTGGTACCTCACTTTATCTCTCTTTATTTATTTATATATATATATATATATATATATATATATATATATATATATATATATATATAAGTATAGGTTCCTGTACAAAGTACATTTTTTGTACAAAGTGTGAGAAGTCTATATAATCATTGTGTTTTAAAGTTTGGCTATAATATTTTTTATTCCTTTTGTATTGATTTATATAGAAAAGCACCAAATGTTACAATTTAAAACACAATCAAATGTATTTTAGACATTAAATTTAAAACACACTGATTACTTTCTTTGTATGGTGTTTTAGATTGCATGTCGAGAATACATTAATTAGTGTTTTAAATTGTTAATTTTTTTGTTTTTCGATATAATACTATGCCAAAGGAACATAAAACATCATGCCTAAAATTTAAAACACAATGTATATATAGACTTCTCACACTTTGTACGAAAAATGCACTTTGTACAGGAACCCCACCCTATATATATATATATATATATATAGAAATATAGTAAGAAGGTGTCAAAATAGACAATGTCTCACTGACTTTAATTAGGCTACTTGGCTGCATTTAAGGCTATTGGATATTTTTCACTCTCTTGAGTCTTGAATCCAAACTTGTTTTTTAACGTCCAACAAAGCCTGGCCACCCGAATACACTCATAGACAAAAAGTCACCCATGATCATAGATAGTGCTTGTGGCCAGGCTCAGCACCAATTCCCTGGGAACCCACTGCACGATGGCCTATTGTTTTACCAATTCTCTATTGTCGTGCCTTCAGGAGGGTGGGGGTAGGGGTTGGGTTTTCCACGGTTTCAGAAACTACATGGGCAGGCCTTGGCTACCTAGTTGCTCCAGGGACGCTAGGGGGTCGCGGGGGCTTGTCCATTGTGTGGGGGCTCCCCTAGGTAGTCGAGCAGAAATGTTAGTTGGACATTCAAAATTTACACTATCTCTTGATTTTTTTTTCTTCTTGTTGTTCCGGTGGCCTTCCTAAGACAAATACTTTAATGAGATTATATCACCTTAGCTTCCTTAACTTTGAAGATTATATCTTGTACTTAATATTTTGTATCTTTTTATGCCAATTCATACATATTTCCTTTTCTTGTTTGTAACAGTTGAAGCTATGAGATTGATAGCCTCGAAACTACAGTATAGCAAATGGAATGTTGCTAGTGATTCATGCAGCAGAAGTTTTGGACTTAATGAAACGGTTTCCCTTAATAGCAGAGGGCTCGTCGAATTTGGCAGCAATGTCACTTGCAACTGTACCTCCACTGTTTGCCACATATCAACAATGTATGAATCTGCATGTCTTTCTATATAATGTAGTTAGCAGATAATTAGTAACTTATGTGTTAAATTGAAATTAATATGATCCATGTGTGTTATTTATTTGCAGCCAACTAAAAGGACTCAATTTGGCAGGAGTTCTACCTGAAGAATTTGTAAATCTAACTTTTCTGACAGAAATGTAAGTGGGTCATCAAACTTTCATTATGCCAGAATTAGTAAACTGTATACACACTACAGTAGTACACTAGTAATTAACTATTGTGTATGTATCAGTGTATGGTAAATATCATTTTATGTTGTATGAATATAAGTTTTCTGCCGTTTCTTACACAGAGATCTATCTCGCAACTATATAAATGGCACCATTCCTTCCCGTTTCAGTCAGCTTCGAGTTAGAATTTTGTAAGACTTACTATATTATTTATTTGATTCAATTATTACCTTCTTTCGCTGAAACTCTGTAAATTGACTCTTGTTAATTTATTTTTCGCAGGAGTCTCTTGGGGAACCGAATCAGTGGACGCATACCAGAAGAACTAGGTGATATGTCTACACTTGAGGAACTGTAAGTAAAGAGCCTTATATGCCAACTTTATATATATAATTTGGAATCGGATTTTAATAATCCAAATTTTGCCTCGTTGACCAGCAATAATCTTTACTTACGAAATTTCTCACAATAGTCCCAGCTTTTAAGGTATTTTCCTTCAATGAGCTTTGTTAACTCAGAACTAACCCAGTTAGTGGATGTTGACATGTCATGCCATGTCAGCATCCACTAGCTGGGTTAGTTCTCGATTAACAAAAGCTTATTGGAGGAAAATACTTTGAAAGTTGAGACTGTTGTGTGGAATTTCTTAACTACAGATTATTGTCGGCTAACGAGAAAAAGTTTGGATTATTAAAACCCAATTCCCCTACATAATTTGGCATTCCATTGCTTATTTGGTTTTTTTACAACAGAATCTTAGAAGACAATTTGCTTGGAGGACCACTTCCCCAAGGTCTTAGTCGTTTGCCCCGCTTGAGAAGACTGTATGCTTACTTAACCTTGTTCCAAGTATAATTTATCTTTTGTTCATTGATATATTAAACTACTTATCATTTTTCTTGCAGCCTTGTTTCTGCAAATAACTTTACAGGAACCATACCGGAATCGTATGGCAATCTGACCAATTTAGAAGACTTGTAAGCCATATTTTGTTCTTTTGACCGAAAGTGATAATATATATATATATATATATATATATATCAAATTTTAACACATTTGTATTCTTCTTGCAGTAGGATGGACGGGAGTCCATTGACTGGGAGAATACCTGATTTTATCGGAAACTGGACAAACCTTACAAGATTGTAAGTGTTATTTTGCTTTCTTTTGTTATATATTTCAACTTCCAAGCATATATGTTAATCATATATTTTTTATTTAGAGATTTGCAAGGAACTTCAATGGAGGGACCGATTCCTCCTTCAATATCTCTACTGACAAAGTTGCAGGAATTGTGAGCACATTATAATTAAGCCTCTAATGTGTCCTCTCTTTTTTTTCCTTTTTATAAGTTCTCATGTATTCGTTACGATTGTTAGGAGGATAACTGATTTGGCTGGAACATCTACTTCAAGATTTCCGAATTTTCAAGCTATGACACAGATGAATAGATTGTAAGTTGATTGCATGGAAGCATGCCAGAAAAATGAAGTAATGTGGTGTTTAACATTATTTTACTGCAGGACTCTGAGAAATTGTTTACTTACTGGCTCAATACCAGAAGACATAGGAGAGCCGGGCCAATTGAAGCTTATGTAAGTTATTTTTTTTTATGTTGGGACATTAAGTGTGATAAATATGTGTTACTTATATTTAGTTTATCCAAAACATATCATCTTTTTGCAGAGATTTGAGCTACAACACCCTGAGTGGTCCAATTCCAAATTCATTTCAGACAATAACTTCTGATGCCTTGTATGCAACTATTTAGAAACATTTTACACATAAATTTGTTGTCATTTTAACGTTTTTCTTATATAATTTGAGATAAAATGTTGTTTATCACTTCATCAATGTAGGTTTTTAAATAACAACTGGCTATCCGGAGTGATTCCCGCTTGGGTATTTTCAAGCAAAGATAAGATGTTAGTGATTTCCCTTAATTATAACTATTTATAATTATGTTACATGTTTTGGTATTGGCTATATCACGTCTATTTTTTTATTGTTGTAGTGACTTGTCTTACAACAACTTTACACAGTCTCAACAAGAGTACTGTCAGTCATCTAGTTTGTAAGCTTTTTTAGCCTATTATTTACAAGATATGCAAACACTACTTTATGTTTTCGCTTATCACTTGTTACCTTTACCACAGGAATTTAGTTTCAGCCCTTTCACCTGCGGCCACAAGCAATGAGTATGTCCTGTAACCAACCCATTACACACATACTTTTGTATTGCATATCCTAATGTGACCTAACTTGACTTAATATTATAGAAATGCGTGGTGTTTGAATGACGAACATACCTGCAGCAATAACCCCAAACGTAAGAGTGACTAAATAAGCATTTCCTATCTTTTTATCTTCTTTTATGTAGGTGGAAATATGGGCGGGTTAGGAATTTGTACATAATTCTCTAAGCCTTTTAGGAGTTTGTATGCATTAATACACTTTTAATAACTTTTGACCCGTTTTTTTTGGTTTGATAAATCTAAAATATAACTAATGGGTCTCAGATTCCACCTCCATTTTTATTATATCCATCACTAACATGTCCACACTTACTACACATTGCAGTGCATTCTTTATTTATTAATTGTGGTGGACCCAGAACTGTCTTTGAGGGAAACGAATATGAGGAAGATTTAACGGACGAACAATCTTACTTTTACTATATTCCGGAAAGATGGGCTTACAGCACAAACGGTGTTTTCATGGGAAGAGATAGAGCTCCATTTAGATCCCCTGAAACGAATGCGACAGGTGGTGAGATATATAGAACAGCTCGGTTTTCTCCCAATTCGCTTAGGTACTATGGACTGTGTTTGCGGCAGGGGAGTTATACAGTGAGGCTTCACTTTGCTGAAATAAGTTATACTGATGACATGACTTTTAGTAGTCTTGGAAGACGCTATTTTGATATATCCATCCAAGTAAGTGACATGTTTAATTTGGCTTTGTTTTGATTGTATGTTTTAGAAGTGACAAAATGGATTGAAATTTCCACCTTTAATTGGAAAGTTAGATACAAGTTTAATTTGGCTTTTCACATAGGGAGTTCTGCAAAGGGAAAACTTCAACATTGTGGAAGAAGCAAATGGTGTTCGTAGGGGTATTTACATAGAGTTTGATAATGTTACAGTTAGTGGTACCACCCTGGAGATCCACTTGTACTGGAGAGGGAAAGGGACTACTGCTATTCCAGATAGAGGTGTATACGGGCCTCTTTTATCCGCTATCGCAATAACACCAAGTTAGTACAATCTTTCAATTTGCTGGAAATGGCTTCTTTGTTTCATGTTACATGTACATTGATGCTAACTTGGGATTTTTATTTAACAAAGCACCTTTAAGTTATTGTTAGTTTATTTACTTCCATTTTGTTTTCTTACTTTTAAGAGCAAGTATAACTAACTTGTTCTCCTTATGCAGACTTTGACGTTAGTACAGGATCAGGACTCTCTGGTGGAGCTATAGCTGGAATTGTGATTGGTTCGTGCACATTTGTTGGGCTAGTTTTAGCCATTCTTTGGAAGAAAGGTTACTTAGGAGGAGATAAAGAAGATCCAGGTGAGAACAAACTTTTATTTTGTATGTATGTTCGCTTTTGCTAGAGATGGCAAGATAGGTTGGGCGTCTGCCATGTCAAAAGGGTTTAGGTTAAAACGGGCCAGGAAAGTTCAAGTTGAATTTAACCATAAACACTATTTTGTCCATTTCGTATAATAAATAACTAATGTGTTAATTATGAAATAAAACATTATCATTATGATAATATCCTATATATATCTTTGAATAAAACAAATTAGGAGGATCTGTTTGCGAGTTTTAGACTAGTTTGACCCGTTAACCCTTTCTAACGATTTTTTTCTACAATAATAGCCAAACCGGCTCATTTAAAAGTAACCGGTTCGAAATTTCCCCCTCTAGCTCCAGTATTGTTTTTGAAATTGCCACTACCCATTCAGCTAAAACCATTATTTTTTTTCATAGAGCTTCGTGCACTTGAATTACAAACGGGTTATTTTAGTCTACGACAAATCAAAAGTGCTACTCATAACTTTGATCCTGCTAATAAGATTGGTGAAGGAGGCTTTGGACCGGTTTACAAGGTGAAGAAAATTACAACCCTACTTTTTTTTATTAGCTTGTATATTTAAGTTGGTTATTTCAAATTTTTTTCTACTTATTTTCAGGGTGTACTAACTGATGGTTCTGAGATTGCTGTTAAGCAATTGTCCTCCAGATCAAAACAGGGCAACCGTGAATTTGTCACTGAAATAGGCATGATATCCGCTTTACAACATCCAAATCTTGTAAAACTTTTTGGATGTTGCATCGAGGGAAAAGAATTATTATTGGTATATGAATACCTGGAAAATAATAGTCTAGCCCGTGCTCTTTTCGGTAAGTACTGCACTATCCTAGTATTCCTATATGTAAATTCAATGAAATAATTAATAAGGGATAAACTCATGAAATAGTAACTAAGGTTATATATTGTTTCAGTAGGTCACTCATGTATCTTCTTTAATTATTAAAAAAAACTACTCAAGTTTCAATATGATATTTTATATAGGTCGCGAAGACCAGAAACTTAATTTGGATTGGGCCACAAGAAAGAAGATATGTATGGGAATAGCACGAGGCTTAGCTTATCTCCACGAGGAATCGAGATTAAAAATAGTTCATAGAGACATAAAAGCCACCAATGTGCTTCTTGACAAGGATCTAAATGCAAAAATATCAGATTTTGGTCTAGCAAAATTGGATGAAGAGGAGAATACCCATATTAGCACACGAATCGCAGGAACAATGTGAGTTTTAAATTCTCTCTCTCTTTTTTGACATTGTAAATGATTTAGTAGAATTATACAAATCTGGAGATGTTTGTTGGTGTATATTTGTAGAGGGTATATGGCTCCAGAATATGCAATGAGAGGGTACTTGACGGATAAAGCAGATGTTTACAGCTTCGGAGTGGTTGCATTAGAGATTGTTAGCGGGAAAAGCAATACAAATTACAGGCCAAAGGAAGAGTTTGTCTACCTCCTTGACTGGGTAAATTTAATCTTTCAAACCATTGTTTAGTTTATGTATTTAAGAGGGTCAGGTAAGTGTGTGGGAGGGGGGGAGGGGGGGTAGGAGATCACCGGCATGGGGCATTAATATTGGTTTAAACATAGGATTTATTTTCTGTAGGATTTATACAATCACCTGCTCAAACCTATGTAAACATAGGATTTATTTTATGTAGGATTTATACAATCAACTTTTATCAGTTAGGTAGACTGAATCGCTTACATTTTTTTTTCTGTAGTGATTTAATATTGGTTTAATCTTTAGAGTTTTTATGTAATTCACACTTATTAAAAAGCCGATATAGTTATAGGAGTTAAACCATCAGAATGTTGAAAGTTTATTGTTCCTTACCATTATTAACCCTTTTATAAATATTCAAAGTGTTGCCCATGGTAAAAATAATAATAAAAAAATGTTATATTAACAATCTAAATCTTTATATAGAAACAATTCGGGAGATTCAACATTATGTTGTTAAAACTATACATTGGATGATTTTACCAAGTTACATGACATTTTTTTTCATTTCGGCTACATTATTTTATTTGACCTGTTTGAGATAAAAACAACTAATTAATAATTTTTATTTTTCTTCGCGAAGGCATATGTGCTACAAGAGCAAGGTAATCTCTTGGAGCTAGTGGACCCTAGTCTAGGAAAATACTCAAATAAAGAGGCAATGCGGATGCTACACTTGGCTCTTCTATGCACAAATCCATCTCCCACCCTAAGGCCATCCATGTCAGCCGTGGTCAAAATGTTAGAAGGAAAAATGCCGGTTCAGCCCCCAATGGTCGTTAAACGAGCTCCAGGAGACCCAGACATGAGGTTCAAAGCCTTCGAATTGATTTCAAATGACAGTCAAACACAAGTCACGACTATCTCAGCCGACAGTCTAGGGCCCAGGAGCATCTCCTCTGACGATCCGTGGGTTAATTCATCAACTTACATGGATGAGAGCAAGGAAAGTACATCGTCAGAAAAGAGGCTTCTTCCTAATCGTTATGATTTCGATATATGAATCTATTGGTATGGTTTATATTTTTGTTCTTTTGTTATAACTGTCTATTATATAATTTATAGATATAGATGAATGATTTGGTATGTATTTTTCTAAAATTTTGCTCATTTGTTACACAAATAATGTCATAAAGAGTTATAGATGTTTTACTTGGTTGCATAAAAATGTATTATTTGATTTCACCACTCCACTGCCTTATTCCAGTGCCAGTACTAGCCACTACTAAGGCAAATATAGCAAGTGACCAATTTTGATAGCGTTTTTGTTTTTCAAAATCACACATTTGAAGGTGAACCCATTGTGTAAGACCCTAACCCGTAAACACGCGAATAATCGCTAAAACTTACAAGTTTTGGCCTTAATCAAAAATCACGACCAATTAAAACTTTTAGCTTTATAACTACAATCCATTTTAAAGACTTTGATTTGATAGAGACCTTCAACTTTGCATTTTTTTTTTATCTTTTGGATATCACGAACCTATACTACGGTTTGTGCTTTAAACGACAATATAATTGCGGAAGCGTATAAGTGATCGGGTGTGTTCGGCCCTCCTTTTGACTTGATCCGTGCTCCGGAGCTCCTACCGAACGTGTACCTGGCACCATTACACAAGTAATGGTTAGTGGGGTTGCCAATACTGTATTTACTATATTAGAAATGTCGTTGCGCGTTGAAGCGGAACAAACCAGGCCAAACGGCCCCATATCAAGAAAATAAACTGCTGCACTTTTGCGCAGCAGCTATTCAGGTCGCATTTACCCATTTTAAAACTCATAATCTGACTTCGGCTTTCAAATAAGAAATGTTCTTCGTTCAAATACCTTTCCAAGCATATAAAGAACACCCCCTAACGATTTTTCTATGATTTTATACGAATTTTTAAAAATCAGCTTGTCTGTCGCGACCCGCCCGGGTCAGAATGTGACCCGCCCGGGTCGACCTGATGATTTAAAACTGCGAATTTTGACCCGCCCGGGTCAGAATGTGACCCGCCCGGGTCAGACCTGCTGCAACTTTATTAAGGCATGAATATTTATGCCTTCCCAAGCCCAACCCTTCACTATGGGCGTTTTTGGACATCCGGGACATACCCAATATTATTTTAGACCTGCATAGATAAGTTCTATGATGGTATAAATTTCACTTCTCAGTTTTGACCCATTAGAATCCACTTAGTTCGGTTTTAACCGTTTGACCCGTTAAGGTCTTAGGTTTTACAAAACCTTATTTAACCATTTAAAAAGCATATCAATCATATTGTCAAACCCATTGGACACTTGTTAAACTAAAACATCGTCCGGTTTGTTGAAATATGACCCGGTTTATAGATTTAGCCTTTAGTAAATCTTCAAAATTCCCAAACTACCCTTAGAGGTGTATATTCTATTTTAGTCACCCGTGGGCGACACCACTTGGTTACCACTCATTATTTTTGACTCGTCAACATGTTTGAAAACCTCTAAGCCTTTGCGGACTTAGCATTTTACCAATTTCATGAATTCCATATTTTAAATCACATCTAATCGCATTAGCACGCATTAGACACATTTATAAAAAAAAAACGACTCACCGATGTGGCACCCACAATTCATGTGAGTGATTTCCACCCCCTTTACTCGCCCATATTCTTATTTTACACTACGGACTTACCCGGTAGCGTTAGCTCATTCCTATATTATTCGAATCATCTATATGATCCGTTGGCGTCTCATATGCTTTTCGTTCCAATTCATCAACCTGTGACAAATCCTCAATTTGCAATATTATTATCCGGGAACCCTAATGGTGTCATACCATCATTTGACCCGTTCATCTTACCATTTAACACTCAATTATTAAACTTTCAATTCTTGGGCTCAAGTGATATTAACATCACTTGACCCATTATAACAACACTTCATTATTCGTTAGACGTCCCAACTAGTTTTAGCCATTCTCCATTGTTTTGGCGATTCTAACATTTTACAAGCTAGGATCCCATATTTTATATTCCTCTAACCACTTTTCCACCATTTTGGCGATTCTAAACCTTTACAAGCTAGAATCCCTTATTCCTTATTCCTCTTTATGATTAAACACCTATTCTTTGTTAATAACACAATTTCCATAATTGACAAATATTTACACAATCCTTTTTATTACTAAGAGACTTATTTAAGATAAGTCACTTACCTTGGCCTCATTTGCGCATTCCATGATCCGCTTATCCGTTTGATCCCTTCCTCCTCAAGCTTCCACCTAGCTTGACAAGATCAACTTCTCTATACTCAAGACAAATCAAGTTAGTCATTACTTCAATAACTAACTCATATCATGAGTTTTCACACACTATTTCTTTCAAACTTATATTCAGGTCAGTTTGACTTTTAAAAGTCAAACTAACCTTTTACATATAGCATGCACTAATCATTAGGCAATAGTCCTAATTATGAACCATCCCTTTTTATTTATCATCTCGACTCATTAAGGTTAGTGCACATTCCATCTTTGTAATCATCATTAGGCAATCCTATTTTACCAATTACTTTCATTCCTCACATAACATTTTAGTTTGTAAGGCTTTTTCGCATATCTTCTCATATTTATGTCAACTAAGTATTTCATCAAACACCTAGTGTGCATACTACATTTTTCATAATTATCACACTCACTAAACATTTAGCAAGTATCCAATTTATGAACTCATCATCAAAACATCATTCTAGCCATTAGGTCTAGCTATTTCAATATTAACTTGCAATTTTGCTAACTCATAAGATTCATGCAATACATATAGAATACAATTCCTATACAATCCATGCCTAAAACATAGATTTCCTTCAATTTTAGTAACATCAAAGCTACTAATCAAAAGCAAAATCATCATCTTTAAATACAAGCAAACTTCTATCAATTTTAACTCATTCCTAACCATTAGGGATGATCAATATCATTAATAATCAACAATATCACGAATTTAACATGTTTTGCTCAAAACCCACATGTGGGTTTCGAATTCTACAATATATTGGGGGTTAGGGTTCTTACCAAAGCTTAATCCTTGAAGATTACTCTTAATTTACATCCCCATCAAGTCTATCCTCAAACCCCTTTCATCTCTTTTTCAATTTTAGGCATTTAGGGTTGAATTTGGCCTTGGGAAGACCTCCCTTGGCTGAATTCGTATATCCCCTCATGGGGGTCTTTCTTGCCTTTGTTGTTAACTCACCAATTTACTAAAATGGTCCTCCAATTTACTCCAATGTTATTTTTTTATATAAAAACTAACTAATCAAGTTAGTTTCTTATATTATTTTTTTTTCATTTAATAGATAAAAACATTAACTAGGTTATTTCCATATTAGAACATAACCCACATTCTTATTGTCTAAGCCTCGTTTTATTATTTTGCTAATCACGCCTAATGGTGCAATTAAGCGAAACGGATTTTTTTTTTTTGGGGCGTTACACATTGTCAGGGCCTATTTCGAACCTACCCAATGTGATCATTTTTAAAACAGTCTAGATTTTACAGGCTTAATTTGATTATACATACTTCAGCAAAGAAACTTAAATAAAGAAACAATTTCGCAAACTTTGTTATTCATTGATTCATCCTCTAACCATCATGAGGCCTCCAGGCTCCAAATTGTACTTTACTTATAACAAGCAAAATTTACTTGAGAAAACTCATTAGTGCCTAATTTTTGAATTTCCAATAGTAATCCATGCGTAGGCTTACTAATGCAAATCCACCAGTGTTCATATGCTCCCTAGGCTTGCATCAAGATGTTGAACTAAGATTAAAAGGTTGATTATGTTTAACATTTTAACTGGTAGATGATATAATATTAAAAAATTAGCTATAATAATAAAAATTGACGTGTTATGACCAACCCCATCCGGCAAACCTAAGTCCGCCTCTGAATCCGCCTTCGGGCGGGTATGTGGGTTGGGTTTTCCCTGGAAGCGGGCTGTCAGGCGGGCTAGGGGCTTCGTGCGTCCGGTGTGGGCTGGGCTGTGCCCCTGTCTTTGCCACTGGGGGGCCGCGTACGAAGTATCCGGCGTTGTTTAGTTAGTCGTTCAAAAAAAAAAAAAACCTTCTGAAAGGGCAATATTGTCATTCTACGTTTCCTTGTCACGGAGAATCTTTTTACAAAAGAAAACAAAAAAAATAAGACACCTGATAAGCAAGGTTGTAAAAATCCTGGTTAATTATCGGTGATTAATCGCTAGTCCTCACTTTACTGATTAATTTTGGGCTAATCGCTCAATTAATCGGTGTTGTGTTTAATCACCGATTAGTCGGACCAAATTGGCCCTAGTCAGACTAAAAAACTCAAAATAAGGTAAAAAAATGGATTCGAACTGGTCAAAAATGGAGTAAATCGATCAAATAAAATAAGTTTTTACCTCAAAATTTGATGATAATTCATATATAATTTAGAAGTAAAATCGATGAAAATCCATGAAGCCTAGTTGCGTTTGATGGTTCCTTACGATGAGAAGGAATGCGGAGGAAAAAACGGGATATGGTGAACGATGGAGGTGATTAGGGTTATTTAAGTTTATGTATTTTAATATTTAACCCCCCCCCCCCCCCCTCGGTGCATATTCATTAGTTTAAATTTGGAAAAATATATATAAAAATCCAATCCGATTAATCCTGATTAATCTTGATTAATCTCTAGTCGGTACTACACCGACCGACAAGCGTCTAGCGAGTTTTACAATACTGTTGATAAGCAGGGCCAGACCTTATAGTGGCTGAGGAGACCACCATGCTAGGGTTCGTAATTGTCGGGATCATGTTCTTTTTATAAAATTCATATAATATATGTGTGTGTGTTTAAATAGAAAACCTATTTAACATTTAAATTAAGCCCAATAAAAATCCATTTAACATATTTATAAGTCCAATACTCATTCTTATACTATGAGTTTGCTAATTGCTATGTTTATTTCCATAACTTTGATCGTCATCCATAAAATTTAGTTCAAATTATTTAATTCTTAAAAACATAAGGGATATTTTTAACGGCTCGAATATAGCATGTAAATTTTTAAGAATGCCTCGACAGATAAGTACACTGGAAAGTGATAAAAAATAATAAATAAGTCATGATCTAAGTCCTAACTGTCTTCGCATCAATAAGCGTATGCTAAAACTGCCAGGGAAAATAGAGCCTACACGTATCATCAACATATTGCTAAATGCACCACCAACAGATAGGCAGATCGAGACCGTACGGACTGCATTGTACAACTAATGTTGCCTTCATCAAAACGACATCTTGACGCTTTAACAAACGTGCCACCTTCAAGTCGTTCGCAGTTGGTCCAGTTTCTGAAGTTAGGATTATGTGATGCTGTTTCGTTCATTACCTCATCTGTTAAATTTCTAGAGAAATCAACTACTAAAAACTTAAGAAATGGAGTGTACATAGAATTTGAAATATTAAAGTAGATGAAAACGTAGCACAGTAACGGTGATATATAGCAAATTAAAAAATAAATCAAAATTTAGGAGATATAGCTATAGCATAATTAAAGGACGACCAATAAACAACTACTCTAAATTTAAATTTTAAACATTATAGTAAGACTTTGATGACATTGTTAATTTAACATTATTAAAAGACGACAAGGAAACGACCATGTGTGAAAGCTCATTTACTTAATTTAAACATTCTCGTAAGACTTTAATTACATGGTATAATTTGGTTGAAAACAACATTCAAAAACGGTGGTTTGTGTAGGGTAGAGGTGAGCAAACCTTAACAATTCGTTGAAATTAACTAATTACCCGTGACAAATATCATAGAGTGTAAAAGCTAACATGAATATTTAATTAACGTCCATATATAAGAAATTTTGTTACAACAACTTAATTTGCATTTTTGGTTCATACAGTTAATTCCCTCTCTATCTATCGACTAACAAACTATACTGCAATCTCCATTCATCTTCCCAGCTACTCATCTTTCTTTTCACACACATACATACATACATACATACGCTAAAGTGCACGTCGCGTAAGCTGTACTCGAAGCGTTAGCTTGACAAACAGAAGTCGCATTATGAAGTCGCCTAGATGGATGATGCTGGAACTCAAGTTGTTGATGCTTGTTTTGTTTGTATCGACGAATCTCCATGATATTAGATCCGTCGCGCAACTTTTACCTGCTGAAGAAGGTACACTGCTCACTCCTCAGTTTGATTGTATTACTTGTTTGTGTTTATTTTTTTATTTTTCATCAAATTCTGATAGTTCAAGGGAATTTGATTGTTCTTTTTGTTATGTAGAAAATTTGTTATCTGAGTTGATAAGCTATATTATGTGAGATCTGGTATCATAACCGATATTTTTGGAGCTACTTGTACACTGCACAAGATAACAATATGGAGATTAATCAATAATATGGCCACTAGTATCAATTAAATCTATAATCTATAATCTATAATCTATAATCTATCTATAATCTATAATATCTATAATCTATAATCTATATCTATAATACATTATAAAGGAAGAGTGATGTACAATGTTGTCATTTTGTTATGGGTACAAGTTTTGTAGCTACATATACAATTTAATAAAGCTTATTTGATATGGGTAAATTAGTCACTTAGAGGTACATTAAGACACTTGCAAGGTTATAATAGTAATTTTATGTTTAGTTTTTAGTTTACAACTCAAATGTCATTCCTTTACTACCCTCCTTCCTTTCACATTCTCTAACATAGTTGCCACCATCAATGAAGGAGAAGTAACCCACCATCATAAACACCATTGAATGATAACCTTCATAAAACTTCTTCAATTCATAACCCCAAAGCAAATGATTAATTAAAGAGCGTTCATTCCATCATTCGATTAAAGCCTACAAACAAAGAGTCTCATCTTCAATTTCGCCCGTTACCATCATTCTATGTTTACTTTATATTCATGTGTATGCGTGTATCTGTTGTGATTATTGATCAATTGCAGGTTATTAGGCAATAAAATCCCCTTTTCTCAACATAATTTGCAAGAAGATGCTATGGACTAGGACGAATAACATCTTGGCTAAAATGTAAGTTTTTTTACTATTTGTTTAATGTTTTAGTTTGTGTGTTGATGGATGTAATTTGGTTATTTCAAATTTCCAAAAAATGCACAAAAAAGTTACCTGTTTGCTCTATTTGGAATAGGTTATTTGCGGACACATAGATTGAACGGTTCATCCACATGGAGGTGAGTACACATTACTGTTATCAGCTGCAATTTTTGAGGTGTGTTTAAAAGTTCACTTGTTATAATGTGTTACTGAGAATCCGAATCAGACAATTATTTAGGCTGTCCGTTGTGGACACGCTAACAGCCCGGCTCGAGCCATTCACGCTTAGCTTCATCTTGATTTAATTCTTGATTGAATGATTTGATTATTTGAATATGATGATCCCCGGGATTCTACGGTCAGGTATTATATGGGATGCTAATTATGTAAAATCAGTTTTCAACTGCCTTCGGCATGTTGCAAATACTGAAATACAATCACGGCACATCACATTATCTCTCATATTTGTTTGTTTCAGAATCAGTCATAATTATGCCAGAATTTCGAGTGCAGCTTGAAACTCATTATGGAAGGTACTGAAATTCTGGCCATTTTAAAGATTTTTGGCACTTAGTTGTGTATAAGAATTATACACAATCAAACTGTATTTCTGTGCTAAATGTTTTTTGCTTTCTATACATTGTATATCAATTGGATGCCTCTATAGTTGCAAGCACATATCATACCAAAAAAAGAAAAAAAAAGTTGGGTTGATTTGGGTTATGTTTTATCTACAAATGGGTTGATTTTGATATGCTTATTTACAAATGGGTTGATTTGGGTTATGCTTTATTAGTTAAAAAGAAAACCTCTTAAATGGGTGGATAATCTTCATGAATATATCTATTAATGCATAAAATCTTCTAAATCATTTTATTTGATTATTGTTGAAATTATGGTATTCGCGAAAACAACAATTATTTTCGATCAGAACTACAGAAATCGGTTCATTTGACATGTTAAAGATATTACATAATCCGGATCAGTCGGTTCATAACTAATTGGTCAAAATTGTTGCCCCTACTTTTGATTATGCAGACAACTTTATATCTTAAGACTGTGTGTTGTGGTGCGCGAGCGAGTGGGCACGATCACCTCGAAACCATCGCTCCGGCAATCGCTAGCGTGGGGGTGTTATGGCTCGCTCCAGACCATCGCTCGTGTCCCACTCAAAATCCAAGACAATAGCGCCTTGACCGTGGTCGCTTGTGCTCGCGGTGACTTGCTCGCGCGGGCCTTATTGTGCGGCTGTTGTGGTGTTCGCGAGCCACGTGGCTCGCGCCGGGCTGTTCGCGTGTCCACAACGGACAGCCTAACCTACATAGTCCTAGATCTTTCAATTTATTATATTTATTTTGCTATAATTAATATGTCATACTTCCATTAATGAGACTTATATTGACTTATGATTCTATGGAAACAGTTAGCGGTTGTAACTGTTGGTTTTCCAGCCACCCCTCTACTGTTAGGTAGAGCACGGATATGCATATCTGTTGCTCACACAATGGAAGACTTGGTCAAACCTTTGGAGGTAACAAATCTTACCTTTACATAATTCATCTTCTAATGATTTCTCTCTATAATTTCATACTTTTTTACATTCTTAATCGGGCTTATTCAAAGTAAATGGGTTGAGATTTAATAAGTCATATAGACATATACTCTTATGAATCTGACGTGCAAGCATGCACACGACTGAAGTTAGTTTGTGATATAGCATATGGCAGCAAATTTGCCATATGCCGTATGACGCCCACTAAACTACGGACTTACTGGGGATATATGATTCTGATTAATATGTGGGAGATTTTGTTTTAACTATGTTTTTGTTGTTTTATTGATTTAGTAAAACGTTGATGAAACTAGCTACATCTCGGATTAAATTGATGAAAAATAAGTGTCGACGCCCCATTTGACCCATACTAAAAAAGACCAGTTACCCGGTGCTTCAATTCTTTTTTTTTTTTTCATAATAATGGCCTTTTAATGACCATGCCAGGCTTTGTTTTGTAAAACTGGTGATAAATGATAACGAGTTAATGACAAGAGGAGCAAGAAACTATAAAGCAACGTAGAAAGAGGATGGTTGTTAAAGCAAACCCCGTCACCAGTTTTTACCATCAAGGACCTCCACCGAAGGTTGAACTTAAGAAGGTATGTTCTTTTTCTTTTGTATTTACATTTTACATCTTGAACTGCCCATTTTAAGTAAATGGGTTGCAATTGCCATTGGTAACAAACATGCTTTGTGTACTCTGGTTGGTTGGTTGACAACTACCAGCCGACCTCTGGTCCGTCCCGAATCACCCAATTTAACCAGGAGAAAGAGCTATAGAGATGCCCCTCATTCAACCGTCAAAGGCTCTTTGTTCAAGGAGACGTCACAGCACATGCACTCACAAACCCGGGAGTGCTACTTCAAGTATAATCGAGCAGACTCAGGTCTGCAACATCAGCAAACCTAAGTACCGCACTACCAAAACCAAACAGGGAAATGAAACAACTAAAGTTTCGCGTCTTAATTTGTCCAATGAGACCAACCCATACATCACATTTCAGTCATGACTCAGGCAAAAGTGAAAAAACAAAAGGCAAATTCCACTGCGTTAATGCTAAGTGAAGTTGTGATTTCTGTACAAGTATATTTTTTTTGTAATAGTACATATCATATTAGATAGATAGAGAAGAGAGTGGGACACTAAAATGTAAACTATTTACATTCTTATGTCTGTTACACTTGTCTTTTTATTTCCTTAATTTGCCAGTTTTGATTTTAAACCCATTTAGAAAGATGTTATGTTTTTATAAGAATGGGTCAAATGGAGGGTCAAGCCTGTTGGTGTATGTACATTAACACATTGATAACGTTAATCAATACAATAATGACGTTACAGAACCCGAAAAATATTACAAATGAAGGAAAAATATTGCTTCATGTAATGCATCATTTTACACTTTATTCAAATGAAGGAAAAATATTACAAAGTACGTTGAACAGAATACAATGTTAGATACCAAAATGGGTGGTTATTCGTAACTAACATTATAGTTGAATCAGATATCAATTGGGACACCCGCTGCAACGCGCGGGCACTCCCACTAGTACATTATAAAGGAGGAGTGATGTACCATATTGGAATTTTGACATGGGTACAATTTTTAAAGCAACAAGTATAAGAGAATAAAGCTTATTTGATAGGGGTAAATTTGGCACTTAGGTGTACATTAAGACACTTACAAGGTTATTAGTGTAATTTTATATTTTATTTTTAGTTAACATGTAAAATGTGATTCGCTTACTACCCTCCACCCTTCACATTCCCGAATAGCTTCTTCCTGACCAATGATTGATACTTCATAACCCCCAAGCAAAGTTAATGTGAATGATGATTGAACCCGAATGTATTCCAAATTGTCTCTTCACTATCATCTCCAATTGAATGGTTTATTCATCACCATTGAATGGTCCACTCAATCGTTTCACTTTCAAAGCTCTGTGCTTTTTTGTAATGGTTGTAAACTTAATCCATTTTATTTGTCTTTAGAATTTGTTTCAATTTTGGGGTATATTTGATTTGCTCTGTGATTTTCATTCGATCGGTCAAAGGTATTGTGTACTAATTTTGAATCGATTGCTTATTGTTTGTTTTATTGTCTACGCTTGTTTCCTTTTGAGTTATGTGTTCTGGTTGGCTTGGATGATCATTGAAGTTTATGTTTGAAATTGCTAAAATTCAGCTTGATTTCAAGCATTATATGATGATTTGTGTTATGATGAGATCTCATTTTGTTGTTTGTGCTTATTGTGTTTTCAGTTTTAATTCCGTCACATATGTTCGAACATCTAACCTTTGTTATGCCTTTTGTTACTGTCATTGATCTCTAAATTTGGATATTAATCATATGCTTTTCTCTAGGTACGTTAATTCAAGTAAAACACATCTTTACCATCAAAAGATAAAGAAATGCCTTTTATATCACAGCTTGTTCTTTTTTATGCTTATCAAGAGAGGCATAAATTGGAGGATTTGATCTGTCATTTGCTATCCAATTTGGAATCAAGGTTGGGTACGGGTGAAACGGAAGTTTTTGTTGTTGTTTCAGTTCCGTACAAGGTCCCATGCCGATAATCGATGTGGGGGGTGGACCATGCAGTCGCATGGACTTTCAAGAAATAATCTTCCTGCTGGTACAATTGCAAATTAAAGACGAGTACATTTTTGCTAATTTTACAACAAGTCGTTTACCCATTTTTAGGCGTTCAGATACTGTAAATGTTTTCTGGGCCTCCACAAAACAATTATGTTTTTGTTGAGTCATCCGGGTAAGCCTTTGTGTTTCTTTCTATATATTTAGTATTGTATGTATTTTTTTGTGTGTTATGTTGAATTTATTTTAATTTTGCAGGTACTAATACACCAGCTGTTTGGGTTATTATTATGACTCGTCTTAAGGTATGTATTGCACTGCAACATCTGAACAGTGGTAAGATACCGTTTATGATGTGCATACTAATTAGTTTGTTTACGCATCCAAAGTTGCAAGTAATTCGAATGTTGCATCTCATTATCAATGGTGATTAAACATCGAAACAACCGGAAAAGTACCCATTTATTTATTTTTTTCAATTGAAGCAAAATTTTGTAAATATATATGACATTAATTTTTTACTAATAAAACATTAACAATTTGGAAAAAAGATGTTCTACATGAAACCCATTTCGCACCCGTACAGTAGAGTTAATCATAGCTCAATGCGGGCATGCCTTTTGTCGCTCTTTCCTCTTCCAATCAAGGGGCCGAGGTTGGTTTCCTTCCTCTTTTTCATAATTGTATGGGTCAAACAGATTTGGATTGATGCCAAATGCTTATTCTGTTACTAATTCTTTTCTGTCCTTTGAATGAATGCTGTGGAACAGATCCCTTTGTGCCAAACGGTTTTAGTCGGCCATGGATTTAATATTAGATTTTGCATTCAGCTGCTTTATTAGGAGAGTCTGTTGATGTGGCTTTGGAGCATAATGCTATCGCTTTCTTAAGTCGGTGTTAAGTTGGCGAATTCGTTGTTCATTTTTGTTTGCAACTTGACTTTTGATTAATGTTTCTATAACATCCTCTTGGAATAGTTCAACTTTGTTAATTGCAAAATGTTGTCTCATAATTTTCACAGGATTAGCATGGTGGATATAGGATCAGCATGGTGGATATGGTGGAGGACCTAGGCAGGCAAGTCAATTTTTAGTTTGCTAGCCATAAAAAGAAGGCTAAGTTTTTTCTTGATTGTAGTTTGTTTATGGTAACAATTAGTGTAGGTGGCTATGCGCATGATTTAGAAAAGAAATATTATGAGTTAATCTATGTGCACAGGATGCTAATATATGCTACTAATGTCAAATGCCGCATCCTTGGTTTTAAAAAGCGCTAGGCGTACAAAAGCGGTGAGGTCTAACCGCGATGTGCAAAAGCGGTGGGCTTTTCATACCCGAAGCGCGCACTAATTATATAATTTTTTTTATGTATCTCATATATATATCCCATAGGTTTTTAGCATCATTTACCCAAAATATAGCTACAAATAAGATTTTACCTATATGTACAAGCCAAAAACACAAATGTACAACATTTTTATGCATAAAATACATGGTGTGCGAGAGGCGCGCGCCTCAAGCCCAAAAAGTCAAAAAAGTCAAAATATGCGCTTACGGGAAAATGGGTAAGCGCAAATTCCTGAGGCGTCTTGTTGCGCCTCGCGCCAAGGCTCGCCTCATGTGCGCTTTTTAAAACCCAGTCCACATCCTGAAACAACTTATGCTGCTATGAATTCACTTGTCACCATAGGGGACAAAAATCTTTGGCATCAATTAACAGATGATTTTTTCCTGTTTTTCCTGGAATTAGTTACTCCATCCATACCTATAAGCAGGCCTTCTTTTGCCTTTTGAATCTAGGACTTAATTTAATGAACTTTTTGTTCCCTACATTTTGTAATTAAATTTGAATCTTTGATGAATTCTTTCCATATTTCTCTTGATTAGTTTATTATGAATAACTGTCAAATGAGTTAAACAAGTTTCTTTATGGGTAGTACACTTAAAAACGCCTTTTAGACTTTTACATTTCGAGTGGAAAGCTCATTACTTACAGCCAGAGGCCGGAGGGCTCACTTTTGTTTGACATTTTCATTTTTGTGAAGAATGAAGCATGTAAGTGAATTCAGGTGTGGCAAAAGACTATAATAAGTTATGTATAGATTTGGTTTATTTTAAACATACTTGATTGAAGTTTTTTTTGTTCCCAGGTAATATCTTCCTAAATATTCCTTTTTCATTCAGTATGCATGATGGTGGCGAAGTAGAAGTTCATGCTTGTTACACTACCATTTTTGTAAGTTCCCAATGATCTAGCTTTATATATCTATGCATCAATATATAACCAACTATTAGAACCATTTTCTTGTTGTTAGGTTGCAAGTGTTTTAAATATATTAAATGAAGAACTTGTTCAAGGTGTGGGAAATTACATCGAAAGGTTGATCTTGGTCAACTCATTTTTTAGCCGATTGCATTTGATAGGGAGAAAACTGCATTAGCTTCTGTTAGATAATCTTTTGGAAATATCAATTAGTGATTATGAAATTTAAGTGTTCCTTCACTGGAAATGATCTAAATTTTGATCTAACAACAGGCTAATAAGGAACTTTTTTGAACAACTAATATGGAACTTGTTTGTGCTTATTTCCATCGAGGTTTTTTTTATTTTTTATTTTTGTAATGTTCACAAGCTTTACTGACCGGAACTATCGTATTATTTATAGATTTAATAAACATATAACAATCCTGTCGTATAACCTAAAACAAAACACGTAAAATTAAACCCGCGGCAACGCGCGGGCATTCTCACTAGTACATTATAAAGGATGAGTGATGTACCATATTGGAATTTTGACATGGGTACAAGTTTTGTAGCTACATATACAACTTAATAAAGCTTAATTGATAGGGGTAAATTAGTCATCTAAAGGTATATTAAGACACTTACAAGGTTATTATTGTAATTTTAACTTTTGATATTAGTTAAAACCTAAAATTTCATTCCATTCTTGCCCTTGTGTCAAGGATAACCGATCCCTTTCAATTCTCCCATTCAATTTTGTAACTGTATACATTAGTTTCAGTCTCTTCCTCTTCTTCTACCCCTAAATCTAATTACTAATATCTTGAACAGACGAAGGGCCATACTTTAATTCAAACTTCAATTCTTTTGGTTGATGTAATCTTGCATGTTTTTATGGGGCAATACACGGCCTTCAATGAAGTTGAACAAACATTTTTGTAGACGCTTGAAACCTAGATAGGCTATTGTCTATTCTTTCAAGAACAATTACCTCCTTGTCTACTCGCTCATGATGGTATTTTTATTCTTACATTTCTAATTTGTTCTACATTATTATTTTATGTGTTTTTTGTAATTAATTGTTCTTGATTTGGGTTCTCTTCTCGTGTGGTGTATATGAAGTTGAAATTGATTTGGGTTGTTCGAGATTTGGGTTGGGTGTTGATAAAGCATAGTCACAGGAAACACTCCCACCCTAAATCAACAGGTATATGATTAAGTATAAATTCAGTCAAAACCTTTTGTTCTCTTTATATATAATCTTATACATTCTAAAGTACGATGTAGTTCAAGGTTAATATGCCTGCTAAAAGTAGTTGTTTGTCTATTTCATGTTATATCTAAGATAGAAATTGACCGCGATATTTGGTGGTGAGCCCAGATGCTAAAGAAAAGTTTAAAGATGTTGCCTCGAGCCCGAAGGCGATGAGAAGAGGAAAAGGATGCTTCGGTTTGTTGTTGTGTGTGGTGGTCCATGTGGTGAGGAGTTTGCAGCTCAGCTTCATGATTTTGCATCAGAGGATTTGGTTAAACTGTTCTCAGCTGTTAAAGACTTTGTGAAAATATCACTTCTGGAGGCAACTGGCCATATTTTGAACATGTAAAGCCTATTTTGGTTATTTAAGCCTGACAAAACGATGGGCAGGTAAGGTATTGAGTCAAAACTGGCTCAGGTTAAACTATTTTTTTATATATAAAAGTATTAGTTTGGTTCAGGTAAAACTGATTCGAGCCAAAATTGTCTCTGGTTTAAATGCTTTGTTAGAAAGTAACAAACTAAGTTCACTTGCTATAGTTTTGTCTTGCTGACACCAAGGGCAATGGAAGGGGTGGTGTCGATCGCTAGGTGGTGGCATCAAACAGTGGTGTTGCTCGGTGGCGGTATCGGTTCATTTGGACTCGTTTAACTAAGCTAATTTTAATAAAATTGACTAAATCTTTAAGTTAAGGAGACTTAAATGAACCAATTTCTTGAAGAATGGGTCATGATTGCCAGGTGTAGTTTTATTCATATATGTGTGTGCTTTTAAATGTTTTTTTTGGCTTACAGGTCTGACAAAAGAATTACGGCTTTCGCTAAAGAAAAGTTTCATAGATATGGTATATATTTGAAAACAGGATCAATGATGGTGAAATCGACATAAATTTCAACAAAAGAGATCAAAACTAGAAAAAACTCAACCAAACTCTATGGGATGGCGGTGCGGTCAACAAGCATTGTCACTCGACCCCATTGTGTTGGATTTTAAGAAGGAAATCGGGCAGGTATTGTCTCTTATGTGTGGGGCGAGTTTACATATTAATGCACTTGTTTACAATGTGTCTTGTTATTATTATATAGGCACAGTGTTTGCATATGGTGTGACTAGCAGTGGGAAGACTCATACAATGCATGTATGCCACAACAATGGTTCTATATGATCTGTCTTTTCCTTTGCCCTCATAAGTTAATCGAGCTCGAGTCTGGTTGAGCTCGGGCTCGGCTTGGCTCGGCTCGTTTGCACCCCTAGATATAACTGTAGTCACTAATAAGAACTAATTGGATGTTTAGGATGAGCAAAAGTCGCCTGGTATTATTCCTTTGGCTATAAAGGACGTGTTTGGGATTATACAAGAGGTATATGTTAATGCTCCACTTACCATTTCTGTTTTTAATTGATACTCTGATTGTAAAGCTGGGACATGGTTGTTTAAACTGATACACTCTTAAATAACTGTATTGCATCAGACACCTGGCCGGGAGTTTTTGCTTCGTGTATCTTATCTGTAGATCTATAATGAGGTCTGCACCTTTATTGTACCTTTGCATTCCTGAGTATGTAAGTTATCATGTCATTACACTGTATGAATCTGATATCTTTCTTGTCTCTAGGTCATAAATGACTTACTAAATCCAACAGGGCAGAACTTAAGAATTCGAGAAGATAGTCAGGTTTATAATGTTGAAATCATGTTGCTCTATACTTACTTTCTTCGCCATCTATGAGTATTTTAATTGTTCGTTTAATGTTTGAGGTTTATAAATCTTTTGTTGGTCACTTGGTCTCATATAGTTTACATGTGAAGTTACATGATCTAATAAACTGTTCGCAACAAACAGTATCCAGATCATGCTTCGTGGCGTTCTAAATAATAATCTAACCAGTTGTTTGTTTATTCGCCTACCAGATGATTGAAAGCAGTCCTTGGAAGAGGAAGTAACTTTGTCTCAACTGGTATTTAAAATGATTCATCTCAATTATTCTTTGTGGGCTTCATATTTATAGTAAGTTATGTTCATGTCTGTGATCTGAGCCAGCGAAATTCACTATTACCCTTTTTCTTGTAGCACTTAATTGACCTGGCAGGATTGAAAGTTCTAAAACAGAGACAACTGGAATGAGGAGAAAAGAGGCTTCATACATAAATAAAAGCGAACAATTACTCTTGGCACGGTAAAACTACTTATTGTTTTCTCGACTTACTGTACAATGGGATAAATATTATATTTCTTCCTGTTTTTTTTCCTGAAAAATCATTGGTGTTGGCTACATGACTTGCATAATTCCAGGTGATATCTAAATTAACAGATGGAAAATCTGCACACATTCCTTATCGGGATTCGAAACTCACGCAATTGTTGCAATCTTCCCTTAGTGGTCATGGACGGGTTTCTGTAAGTTCAAAGATTTTCTTTATTGCGTTTGGAAGCCTTTCTGCTACTTCAATATGTGAAATACATCTTTAATAACATCTTTTGAACTTTTATGTTAGCTTATATGCACCGTGACTCCTGCATCTAGCAACACAGAGGAAACATATAATACCTTGAAGTTTGCACATGAAATACGACACCACAAAACATTACTTTGGTAGCCCCCTGTTCCAATTATTGTGCAATCTGAAAACATAAGTATACTAACTTTGAGACTTACCCGTAAAGAAGCCTGTTGCACAACATCCTGATGCACAAAAGTCGCCTTGTACATGAGGCACCTCACCCGTGCCTTAAACTGTTTATGGTGTGCCTGAACTACGCCTTTTGTACAGAGGTCGACTTACCTACATAAGTGCGATAGGACCTGCACCTAGGATTGCTTTTTAAAACCAATGTATCTATCACATATTTTTGTTGTAAATCATTCCTAGAGTTTTTTGTTCAATAGTGCTTGTATTTTGTATGAAATTCATTTCTAATGTCTGGTTTCTGCAACTGATTATTAATTTCATGATTTGACCTTAATTTGTATGAAATCCCATTTTTCCCTTGATGAACATTGTACAAGTATCCTTTATGTAACTTCAACCTTATATAACATTTACAACCATTTTTTGGTCAATTCTTCTTGAAAACAGCTTGGGTTGTATGCTTAAATTTAATTACTTGTGACGGTCATAGTCCGTTTTGTCGAATTCTACATTTGTTGGCCTATTTTCGGTTCGACCCATAGTTTATAGTCACAGTTAATGATATCTCCTATATTTATATTATTTTACTTTATATACATTTTTTTATCGCTATGCTTTTTTGAAATATATCTATATTCGGATGGTTGTTCAAATGCTGCCATGTATTCATTTCATGTTAATTGGTGCCTTAGATTGCTCTTGTGTTTTTTATAGTATTTATAGTAAAATCTGCTGGTGAATTGACATCATTACTGTCTGCATGATTTAGGTTGGCTAATACAAGTCTTAACTGATGGAAGTCTAACTATGAGATAACAAGCACAAGAGGGAAATGTATGACAATTTTGCAGAGTTGTATGCCATCATCAAGGCTACCGAAAAGCTGAATACGAGATGCACATTACAGTTTCGAGCTGCATACGAGATGCACAAGAGAAAGATGAAGCCAAGGGGAGAGATACGCACCATTTTCAGCGGTCTTACACGGAACTGTTGATGCAGCCGGAGACATGGCAGCCGCCCTTTTACCACTGTTATCTACCTCAGCCCTCTGGGTAGTCTCCTCTTAAGACATAGCCGCCATGGTTTAGCACCACAACCGAATTTCTCAGTAAACGAATCAAATGGTAATTGATTTTAGTTTGTCTAACTGCATGTTATTTATTGTAAAGCCATTTAATTATCAATATTTTCTAAGACATAACATTGAGGTTCGTACTTACAATGATGACTATTAAATATGGTTTCCGTCCAAAAGTTGTGCCACCAAATGATCAAATACAATCATACATTACCATGTCTACTTAAGATCTTGAGTTCATTTCATATCATTGAAATTCTTTTCTCCAATCACATAGCCTAATGCCAACTTTGATGGGAATATGTGCTGATCAAAGTACCTATTTTGTACAAACCCGATGTATATATGTAAACCTATCGGTTATGATTGATTATAACTTGTTTCTTTTAAAACACAGACCGTGTTTACTTAAACTAATATAACTCTTCCACACATTAAATTTAAAAAAGGTTGAAAATGTCTTGATACAAATATGCATGTAACTTTCGAATAAGCGAGGCGTACTACAATACAATATTTTTTTTAAAGGACCGAGCAGCTAAGTGAACTGATATATTAGTTGTCTTCACAAATTAGTATTAAAAATAATTTACATGAAACTTGGTAAGCAAAGCAAGCTAAAAAAACCCGCGTAAACGCGCGGGCATTTCCACCAAGGGAAAACTACACACAATCTTTTAAGGACAGTACAAAAACTAATTAAGGAGTGTACAGTTCAAAGTGTGTGATTATGTCTATAAAAGCACACATTACACTACGTAAGGTATAACTTCCCTTTTCAAGAAAAACACCCAACAAACAAGTGAAATGATGTTCAGCAATCACACAAAATATCAACAATATCAAGTAATAAGAAGCAATGTTGATGAAGATAGATCTTTGAAGACGCATGGACTTTTACATAGTATTCATAATACAAATTTGGTTATGGCCAAATCTGAGTTATGTTGGGCATATTTTCGATGAATGGAATATAATGATTGAAATTCTGTTTGATTTTTTAAGACGCTAACGTTGATAATTTTGGAAATTCCTTCCTCTCGACAAGAGAGATTATTAGTATGAGAGGATACCGTCTCCTCATGTTCTTCAATCTTAATTTTTTTATTAATTGTATCATCCTCTTCTTTGATCGTCTCAAGCTTGTAACCATCGTGTAACATTTCATCATCAGCAACACCAAAATCGGTGACCAAGCATGTCCTCTTGTTAATTTGATTTTGATTGACTGCATATTTGCTTTTTGCGGATTCGAAAGAGTCTAAATCAACCACCACGCTCTCATAATCACCATTACCAAAACCAAAGTATGCATCTACGGTACGATAGACATCATAATTGAATTTGATATTAGTCGGGACCCCGCTGCAACGCGCGGGCATTCCCACTAGTGTATAATAATAAGATACAGAACATGCTACTCGAGAAAATTATAAATGTTTTTATTATTATTACTCAACACCTTTAAAATGATCTACAAGGTGCTAGAAAATAAGATTCGTACAAAGGAATACATAAATCTAAATCTAAACAATAATTTTATTTTATTTTTAAATTGGAGGTTTTTTTACTATCATGAGTCCTCACGTTTAATGTCGGTTCCTGTGCCCGTGTCACACAAGGCTAGATTTAACGCTTCTCCAAACATCGAAAATTCAAAATAAGCATTTTAACAAATAAAATTACAAAAATAGATAAAAGCCGGCGTTTTTTTGCTCATAAATTTGCCGGCCTAGCTGAGGTTTGTCTATTTTGGTAATAAATTTGTCAACTATGCTTACTTTAATAATTTTCCTAAATAATCAACTTTAAGGTCTTACAATGTTCATTTAAACATACATGGACTTAAAACGAAATGATAATAAATTATCTTTCGAATCTTTTCCTAGTTGATGAACCAATTGACCTCTAAGAATAATAGTTAATCATATCACCTTAACTTTGTTGGGTTTATATGAGACCACAGTTACCAGGTTTAACCATGTTTAGTTATATGTTAGAGTTGGAGGGTTAGATATGTAATTAAAGCATAGTTGTAGTGCACAAACCCTAGACTGCGCACTTAAAGGACGGATACTGCGAACTTAATGTTAAGTTCGCAGTCATCAGGTCTGCCTATAAATAGAAGCTCATTTGTGCAGCTAGGGTTAGGGTTTTTGATGTATCTTTGAGAGCACAAGTTAAAGGTGCGAACTTATTTCATATAGTGCGAACTTATCCATGGTGTTTACTGCTGAATCTTTAATGGAATCGTGTCTTTATGTTTCTTGTGTGTCGGTCTTTATAATCTTCATCTAGTTCTTTAACTTGTCTTGATTAATCAACTAAAACACCTAACAAATAGGTGTTTCTAGTTGATAACAATCTAGTGCACACTTAAGATCTAGCATTTTGGGACTACAATTTGGTATCAGAGCCTCTGTGCTCGAGATTGTATCTATCTAAAGATATCAAAACCCTCCTTGTTAGTTTTACTATCAAGTTTTTCAAAATTCTAGTGTTTATCAAAGTTTGAATATTTTCATTGTTTTGCCTTAAAATCTTGTGAAAAGTGTTTCTAAGGTGTTTAAAAGTTATTATCTTCAGTAGAAACATCATTCAAGAGCTTCAAAACAATTGAAAATCTCTTGGACATGTTTTTGGAAAGTTAAAAAAATCAACAGCCGAGTCTGCGCACTTAATGTGCGAACTTAGCTCATAGAGTGTGAACTTGTTTCTTGCTTGTGAGTACTTGCTTCAAGAGTGCGAACTTAGCTCATAGAGTGTGAACTTGTTTCTTGCTTGTGAGTACTTGCTTCAAGAGTTGAGTACTTAGCTCATAAGTTGCATACTTGATATTTCAAGGTGTGCACTTGTGTCTGTGTGAGCACTTAAATTTACACAAGGCTTTATAGCTTTCTCTCTCCTGGCACCACAACTAGGGTTTCTGCATACTTATCTGAAATCTCTAGTTGGTGTGCGAACTTACTGAAAAGGTGCATTTTCTGAGCACTTGGCTAGGGTTTCTGCGAACTTAAATCTTAAACGAGAGTTTAAGTGTCTGCGTACTTGTACAAGTGCGCAGGCTCGTCAGTCAAGACTGAGTACTTGTGCTGCTCTGACTTGGCTGAACTGCGAACTTAAGCCAGAGTGTGTACTACAGGAACTGCGAACTTAGTGACTGTGAACTTAAGTGTGAACTTAACTGCATACTTAGCTGCGAACTTAGCTGTGTACTTAAGGACTGTGGACTTAATTTTGGACTTTAAACTTTAAAATCAGAAAATCAAACTAGATCTTGCTTAATCTTGATTAAAAAAAAAAAAAAAAAAATCATCCTTAATCAATGGCTGGTAACAATAACAACTTAACCATGAATCCTATAACCCAAGCTGAACTGGAAATTGGAACCATAACCCACATTCCCAAGTTGAAGGGTGTGGAAGATTATGGAACATGGAAGAATCGCATGAAAGCCTTCTATTATGTGAATGATTTTACCCAATGGACCTCTGTTCAACTCGGACCACACCTCCCAATGAGGACCACAGAGGCAGGAGAGGTGTTCAACACTGATCCAACTACTTATACACATCTTGACAATCAGTTGATTCAACGTGATCACAAAGCCTACCATGCTCTTACCATGGCTCTGTCAAATGATGTTTTTAACATGTTCGAAGAGTATACCACTGCTCAGTCTCTGTGGCATGCCTTGTGTGACTACTATGAAGGAAATCAGGACATGATTCAGAAGAAGCAAGACATGGTTCAAAAGGAGTATGACATGTTTGGAAGCATTCGTGGTGAGAGCCTGACGTCACATATCGACAGGTTCATGAGTTTGTTGACAAAAATGAAGAAGGCTGGCATTCCTGTGAACAACCGTAATTCCATCAAGAAACTACTCGACTCTCTTCCAAAGGAGTGGAGTGTTCAATGTATGCTCATTAAGAAAGATTACTTGGATGCTCATTCCACTCTGGCAGATCTTATAAACACGCTAAAATCATTTGAAATGGACATCACAAAGAGAGAGATGAATCAGACAGTGTCAAAAGTTACTCCAAGCAGCTCTCTAAAGAACCTGGCTTTAATGACTCCAATTGGACAGAAGGCACTGGTGGTTGAAGACTTTGGCTGGGGGAAGGAAGCTGTTGCAGCTAAAGCAGATGTTAACAAAGCATTGATGGTAACGATATGCACCAAATCCGCAAATGGTGTAAACTCTGTGGAAGGATCTTCAGTGGGAGGGCCAAAAGGAGGAATGCAAGAGAGTGCGGATCTGAAGAGTGTGCTGATTGCTAAGAAGAAGAAAGATCAGACTGGAGAGGAGGCTTTGATAGCTGAGAAGACACCCACTGAGAAAGCAGCTGAAAAGATGGAAAGTGCACCCGAGAAAGCTGAGGAGAAAGATATGGTAAACATTCCTCTTGAAATAAAATCAAAGCTGTGCTCACCTAGGTGCGTTACAGCTATCGCATACTGTTTATCACACAACAGACGAGTTTTAAGAGAAATGGATGATATTCGTAAAATCAATTCTGAAATGAAAGAAAATGAGTGGACATATCAGCGAAAGTTAAATGCAACTCTAGCTGAAATGCAAACTTTAAAAGAATTTGTGCTTAAGAAAGATTTTCTGATAAATGATTTAACCTCAAAACTAGAGAAATCTAGAAATGAGACAACTCGTCTTCAAATTGTTGTGGATAAATGGAATGTGAGCAAACAGGCTCATGCTGATATAATCGATTGTGGAAGACAATCATTCGTAAAGGATGGAATTGGGTATAAGGATAAGAATGGAATCGAAAGATCTCTATTCTTGCCCTTGAGCCAAAGTGAATACATACCCATTCCAACACCTCATCCCAAAAATGATCTTTTTGAAAACAAATGTGATGAATCTGAGTCAAATGCTAACATAAGTAAAAGCGATGCAGATATGACCCAACAGGGTCGGGTGGAAGATGATGAGAGTTGTGGTGGGCAGACAATGGGGTTAGGACATCCAGGTGCCAATTACTCCACAGTGAATTGGTTCATCTGGAACAATGAAAAGTCTAAAAACAATTTGATTTCGGATGACTGTAATACTTTAATTAATATGGATGAATGTAATAGTTTATCTAGGCCGGATGACTGTATTAACTTGACTTCTAAACTAGATTTAAAGGGTGCTGTGGCCCCTGATGATAGGAAGAATCCTATCAGACGTTCAAATGTTTGTGTTGACAATGTTATGCCTGTTTGTGTTGATCTTAATGCTGCATTCTCTGATGATAAACATACGTGTAAACCACCTATGTTTGTACCAGAACTAAAGCTTAACAGGTTTGGGAAATTTCTCACTGAGGAAATCCCAGAGTTTATCCCTTCATCCACAGATGTATCAGGTTCTGAAGAATCACAAAGTGAAACAGGTAACTCAAGTTTTGAAGAATCACTAAGTGATACAGAGAGCAACATCAGCATACCTGACTGCAACACAAATGAAGAATCAAGTAGCAGCAAGGATGAATCATGTTCAAGAGAAAGCTCCTGCTCAAACAAAATCAAGAAAAGAACATCACAATCATCATCATCCAGATCTTCTCCAAAGATCAAGCCTAAACACTCAAAATGCTTTAGATGTGGAAAAGAAGGACATGTGGTCAAAAAGTGTCATTTAAAACCTAAACCACAAAATGATGTCAAAACTCAAAACTCTTTTTCTGATCAGATCAAAAATCTTCAAGAAACAGTAAAAAGTTTTGTTAAAACCACACAATTTTGGAAGAGAAAAGAGTCAATGATGGGTGAAAATCACGATAGATCAAAACTAAAACAAACTTGGATTCCCAAAGTCACTTGATTAAATGTCCGAGTCGTGATTGTACATAGATTTTCTTTAGTTTATCTTTGTATATTATTTTTTTTATATATAATTTTTTTTGAGCTGGATGTTGTGCTCGCTTTCAGTCAAATCCCAAGCAATCTCATGACACTGCAGTCAAAAGAATCTTCCGCTACCTCAAAGGAACACCAAAGCTTGGTTTATGGTATCCTAAGAGTGATAATTTTGATTTAATCGCTTACTCTGATAGTGGTCATGCAGGTTGTAGAATTGATAGAGAATTTGTCTCTGGTGGTTGCAAATTTTTGGGGAATCGGCTTGTATCTTGGCAAAGCAAAATGCAGATAATAGTGTTTATCTCCACTGATGAAGCCGAGTACACTGTTGCGTCCAGTTGTTGATGTCAAGCTTTGTGGATCCAAAATCAGTTGCTGGATTACGGTTTGAATGTCATGAAAACCCCAATCTTCATTGATAATGATGCTTGTCGTGACATCGTGAAGAATCCTATCGACCACTACCTATTGAGATCAGGATTCACTCTATTCGCGATGCTCACGATAAAGGATACATTCAAGTGTTATCCATTGATACTGCTGATCAAAAGGCAGATATCCTCACAAAGGCTTTTGACGAAACTCGTTTCCTCCAATTGGTCACTTGGCTGGAAATGATAAATTTTGAGTGAGCTCACATTATGTCATGGTGTTAAAAAAAAAAAAAAAAAAAAAAAAAAAAAAAAAAAAAAAAAATCCTATTTTCATACAAAACAAGATTTTTGGGGGAGAAAGTATATCTCTATTGCAAAATTAACAAGAAATGATAGGGACTAATCATATTTTGTCAGCATGTGAATAGGATCCAGAGGATGTTGCGGCTTCAAGCAACGACATGTCGGTAGATTCAGCTTGGAATCGAGTAAACTGCTAATAGGTGATTAACAGAATAGATCTACATGGAAAGCTGGATTCCCACTGTGTTTTAGGTCTGCACAAGCTGAGTCCGGTCATACACAGGTTGAGAGATCAAAAGACACAGAAAATTTTGTGCATATGTAATCAAAAGACACCTAAGAGTGCAAGCTACCAAAGCGGGGCTATTAAATAAATGAGCAACAAAAGACACGCAATGTTAGTGACGTGCAAACATATAGATAGCTCAATAAGCAATCAGATGATCATCTTCTCTGCTTATGGGAACATAGACCTGAAGCTCTCATCATCTGATTGACATAATGATCATCTTCTCTGCTTATGGAAACATAGACCTGAAGCTCTCATCATTATATCTCAATAAACCTTGAGGATTGGTAGGCTTACACCTAGCACAAGTGGGGTCCACTAACTTTCCGTCAATATTACCAAAACATGATAAATCTCATCACCAAACGTATGTTGAAAGACGAGAGGCATGGATTTAAGTGGACAAACATACCGACAGTTTTTCTTGGGCTGCAGCTATCCAACGGAAAGTTGAAATGTGATCTGGCAGGTATGGTTAGTATGATCTTGTATGCAAAAGGTGAGAAACAGTTAACCCCTCCTTGTTGTGTTTGTTTTTATTAAAATATAAAAAGTTTAGGGGGAGCATTAAAATATGTGTTAGAATGTGAGATGTGTTTATTGCATATAATCCTGATCATCATCCAGTCTGTGATCAAGAACAGTGCAAGGGACTAGATTGTGAGATTCTTCGATCTGGTAGATGTCTTCATGTTTTATCTGTTAGAGTTGATGTAGCTGTTTGGGAACACATTCAGAGTTGGAGCCGGTTAGACACTGCTGGAAGAAGGAATGCTATTTCAAAGAGCAGCAGATCCTGCTAAAGAAAGGAAGCTGGAGATGCTAGAAATTTTGGAAATGATCGAGGCTGCAGACAAAGAGAAGGAGCTTGGAGACAAAGACAAGGAAATTTCTAACAAAGACAAAGCTGACAATTAAAGAAAAGCAGCCAGAAACTCTGAAGCCCCAGAAGTGATAGTTCCAAAACAACCAGTGCGGGTAAAGCAGGAAGAAGGTGAATCGAGTGATATCTCGGTTTGAAGCTAACAGACGAAGATCTGGTATCTGTGGTCTAGGGGGAGTATTGTTGGGTTTATATGAGACCACAGTTACCAGGTTTAACCATGTTTAGTTATATGTTAGAGTTGGAGGGTTAGATATGTAATTAAAGCATAGTTGTAGTGCACAAACCCTAGACTGCGCACTTAAAGGACGGATACTGCGAACTTAATGTTAAGTTCGCAGTCATCAGGTCTGCCTATAAATAGAAGCTCATTTGTGCAGCTAGGGTTAGGGTTTTTGATGTATCTTTGAGAGCACAAGTTAAAGGTGCGAACTTATTTCATATAGTGCGAACTTATCCATGGTGTTTACTGCTGAATCTTTAATGGAATCGTGTCTTTATGTTTCTTGTGTGTCGGTCTTTATAATCTTCATCTAGTTCTTTAACTTGTCTTGATTAATCAACTAAAACACCTAACAAATAGGTGTTTCTAGTTGATAACAATCTAGTGCACACTTAAGATCTAGCATTTTGGGACTACAAACTTTTTCTTTACGAATGAATATTATGTCTTTTCATTACTAGAAAACTGAGCTATTTCCGACCAAGTTTTTGGTCGGAAATTGGTCGGAAAACAGTGTTTCCGACCAATTTCCGACAAACTGCGTTTTGTCAAAAAAAACTAGTCGGTAATATTTTCCGACAAAATTCGGACAAAGTTTCCTACAAAGTTCCGACCAAGTTTGTGACAATCGTTTCCGACAAAATTCCGACGAATTTTCCTACAAAGTTCCGACCAAGTTTCTCCGACAAACTTCCGACTCGTTTCTGACAAATTTTTCCGACAAAATTCCGATTAAGTTTCCTTCAAACTTCAGTATCGCTTTAGTTCAATAAGGTATCAACACGTGGTATAATAACCGTTTAACATGCTCAATATATTATTGAAACGTGTTTTACATCAAGCGAATGTACGCTTGAAAACCATAAACGAAAAACAAAGTATGCATAAGAGTAATTACAATAATAAAATATACCACAACCTAGATTCTACAAAATTTGAAACCACAACATTTTGGTTGTAAGCTACAAACTTTAACCATCAAGATATCCCTTCATAACTTCTTGCTTTCGTTTTACGTAAGTAGACATGGGATGAAAACCAAATTTTATTAAGAAGTTGGTCTTAGTTAAGGAATTTATAATATAAAGAAAAAATGCAAGCTGTATATATAAAAAAATATTAAGAAAAGTATCTAAACATCTGTCTAGAGTGTATTTGAAAATCTCACTGTAAAAGGATGTGTACCTTTGTCCGATATAACCCGGTTGCACCATGCTTAGGTGCATGCTAGCCAAGGAAAGCATCTGAGATTAGAAGTTTGTCCAACTTTTCTACTTGTGAGGTTTTTTGCATATAAAAAGTTTGAGGGCGGTGAGAGGAAGCTCATGGAATTGATAGAAACGCATGACTTTTCAGTTGAAGAATTCAATCCGCATTCACTAACATGCAATTGATGATGAGGGTGTTAGTGTGTGGGTTACAAGTCCATAATGCAATAAGGAGTATTACAGGGAACTTTTACATGACATATCTATGTTAAAGCATGAGTCTCTTGATATCCCATCTTAAAATGGGTGTAAAATTACTTTCCTAGCCATGTCTCCTCCTTAATAAGGTAACATAGATATTCATACTATATATTTATTCTTTTTGTTTGTAACAGTTGAAGCCATGAGGGTGATAGCATCAAAACTACAATATAGCAATTGGAATGTTGCTAGTGATTCTTGCAGCAGAGGTTTTGGGCTGAATAACACGGTTTCCGTTAATAGCAGATCAGGGGTTATGGAATTTGGCAGCAGTGTTACTTGCAACTGTACCTCCACCGTTTGCCACATATCAAGAATGTATGAACCTCCATGTCTTTATAGTTTATATATAAATAAAATGTAGTACGTTGCGGGATGGATTCAAATGAGAACCACTAAATAATTAGGAACTGAAGGAGCCACTTTTTAGCCTTCGGCCATGAATTTGAAATATGATCAAGAGTGCTAAAAAGTAGTTCCCTTATTTCCTAATTATATAATGATTATCATTTGAACCTCACATGTACTTTGTTTGCTACTTTATTTTTTCCATAAATAATATGTCTCATTTGATTTGTTGTTTAATATCCGTTTTTAGAACGCTTCCTCTATACATTAACACTAATCGGTGTTTTGAATATCTTTCCATGTGTTTTCTTAAATCGCAGCCAACTAAAAGGACTCAATTTGGCAGGAGTTCTACCCGAAGAATTTGTAAATCTCACTTTTCTGACGGAAATGTAACTGGGTCATCAAACTTTCATTATGCTAGAATGTAATACATAAATCATATGAATATAAGTTTTGTATTGTTTAATACACAGAGATCTATCTGTCAACTATATAAATGGCACTATTCCGTCTCGTTTCAGTGAGCTTCCTCTTAGCATTTTGTAAGAGTTACTATATCATTTATTTGCCTTGGATTTTTCTTTCTTTCACCAGATCTATTACAATTTATTTTCTACAGGAGTCTCTTGGGGAACCGAATCAGTGGGCCCATACCCGAAGAAATAGGTGACATTTCTACACTTGAGGAGTTGTAAGTAAAGATCCATTCATGGCAACTCTATATAAATGTTTGACTTCTATTTCCTTATTTATAATTTTGACATGCACAACAGAGTCTTAGAAGACAATTTGCTTGGAGGAACATTTCCTCAAAATCTCGGTCGTTTGTCCCGCTTGAGAAGATTGTATGATTACTTGACATTGCTCTAAATATAATTTATCCTCTGTTCTTTTGTAAAATATATATGCTATGTCTCATGTTTCTTGCAGCATTGCTTCTGCAAATAACTTTACAGGAACCATACCCGAATCGTATGCCAGACTAACCAATTTAGAAGACTTGTAAGTCATGTTTTATTTCTTTTGACCAAAAGTGAATTGGTGATTCAATAAAAAAAAATTGTGAAACATTTGTATTCTTCTTGTAGTAGGATAGACGGGAGTTCATTATCCGGGAGAATACCTGATTTCATCGGAAACTGAACAAACCTCACAAGACTGTGAGTATTATTTTGCTTTCTTTGTTAAATAATTCAGCTTCCAAAATATTCATCATATATAATTGTATGTGCAGTGATTTGCAAGGAACATCAATGGAGGGACCAATCCCTCTTTCAATATCTCTATTGACAAAGTTGAAGGAACTGTGAGCACATTATTAAGCGTCTCGTTTATTATCTTCTTCTCTTTTTGTTTTTGAGTTCTCATATATTCATTACATTTGTCAGGAGGATATCTGACTTGGCTGGAACATCAACTTCAAGATTTCCTAATATGCAAGCTATGACACAGATGAATAGATTGTAAGTTGATTTTATGAATGCATGACAAAAGAAAGAAAAAATGAGTTAAAAAATATGATTGACTGCAGGAGCCTGGGAAATTGTTTACTTACTGGCTCAATACCTGAAGACATTGGAGAGCCAGGCAATTTGAAGATTATGTAAGTCTTTCTTTATCTGTTAGGAATTTAAAGTGTAGTAAATATGTGTTAGTTTATATTTAAATTATCCGAAATCTTTCTTTTTGCAGAGACTTGAGCTTCAACACTCTAAGCGGTCCAATACCCAATTCATTTCAGACACTACAGTTCGATGCCATGTATGCAACTATTTTGAAATATTTTATACCTACATTCCTTGTTTTTGTTGACTTGTTTTCGATATACTTTAGATAAAATGTTGTCTATGACTCGTTGGATGTAGGTTTTTGAATAACAACTTGCTATCCGGAGAGATACCCGCTTGGGTATTTTCAAGCAAAGAAAAGATGTCAGTGATTCCCCTTAATTATTATAAATTTATAAATGTTATATATGTTTTGGTCTTTGTGAATCGTGAAAGCATTGTAGACCTATGATTTATATCACTACCATGTTTTTTTTATTGTAGCGACTTGTCTTACAACAACTTTACACAGTCTCAACAACAAAACTGTCAGTCATCTAGTTTGTAAGTTTTTTATCCTATTATTTACTTGATACGCAAACGTCACTTCAAACATTTGCTTAACGTTGGGTCCATTTACCACAGGAATTTAGTTTCAGCCCTTTCGCCTTCAGCCACGAGCAACGAGTATGTCTCATCACCAACATATACACGCACTGTAGTCTTGTATATAATGAGTGGCCTAACTTGACTTTATTTTATAGAAATGCTTGGTGTTTGAATGACCAACATACTTGCAGCAGTAACCCCAACCGTAAGAAATACAAAATAAGCATTTCAGCCATTTCCATTCTGTTTTTGTTATGACTTTATTTACAACCGAGTGGTCAAAATGGGTACTTCTAGTATTTCCCAAAGCAAGTCGGGTTAAATTGGGGCGCATGTCCATTTTCAAACTCTTTTTTTGTAAATAGTTAATGTGCTATATAGAAATGCATACTGTATTATTACAATAGCTCTCTAAACCTTTTAAATAAAGCAATTTTTAGGAGGTTGTATGCATTAATACACTCATGATAACTTTTGACCCATTTCATTTCTAGTGAAATGTCTTGGTTTGAGAATATAAAAATGGGCCTCAACTCTCAAGTTTCACCAGCATTGTATGTTATATACATCACTAACATATCAACAAATGCAATACATTGCAAGTCATTCTTTATTTATTAATTGTGGTGGAGCTAGAACAGACTTTGATGGGAACGTATATGAAGAAGATTTAACGGACGAACAATCTTACTTTTACTATGTTCCAGAGAGATGGGCTTACAGCACAAATGGAAATTTCATGGGCAAAGATAGTGCTCCATTTGTTGCCAGCTCAACAAATGTTACAGGTGGAGATATATATCGCACGGCTCGTTTTTCTCCCAATTCACTAAGGTACTATGGACTGTGTTTGCGGCGAGGGAGTTATAAAGTGAGGCTTCACTTTGCTGAAATAAGTTTTACTGATGACATGACTTTTAATAGTCTTGGAAGACGCTATTTTGATATATCCATCCAAGTAAGTGACATGTCATGTGTCAACTTTGTTTGGTAAACTATATATTTATAAGTGGCAACTAATATGATAAAATAATTACTTTATTTCAATATAATTTGTTACTATGGGGTGATTTGCATTTTGTTGACTCGTTTTCTTTTTAGCGAACCCAAGTTAACCAATTCTTAACAAAATAGTTTGAAATTCCCACATTCACTTAAAGAGTTAGTTGCAAGTTTAATTTGTCATGTCACAGGGAGTTTTGCAAAGGGAAAACTTCAACATTGTGGAAGAAGCAAATGGTGTTGGCAAGGGTATTTACATAGATTTTGATAATGTTACTGTTAATGGAACTACCATGGAGATCCACTTGTACTGGGCAGGGAAGGGGACTACGGCGATTCCAGATAGAGGTGTATACGGGCCACTTTTATCCGCTATCGCAATAACACCAAGTTAGTACAATCTTATAACTTGCTGACGTAGCAATGGTTTCTTTGTTTCATGCCTTGCATTGTCCACATGTATTTTGATGCTAGCATGGGATTTTTAACATAAGTTATTGTTATGGGGTGTTTGGGATTGAGTTGTAAAATAACTTACTTATTTACTCTTCTTATGTAGACTTTGACGTCAGTACAAGATCAGAACTCTCTGGTGGAGCTAAAGCTGGAATTGTGATTGGTTCGTGCACATTTGTTGTCTTGATTTTAGCCATACTTTGGAAGAAAGGTTATTTAGGTGGAGATAATAAAGACAAAGGTATGAGCAATATATAAAGCTTGTGAGTGTAACTAGGCTTTTTGTTAAAGATGACAACAAAGATGGGTAAGGTAACATGTCAAATGGATCGGGTTGAACGGGTCAGGTCAGGATGGGTTGACATGTAAACACTATTTTGTCCATTTCTGATATTCTTTTAATTATTAAAAAAAACTAATATATTTATAGTAATAATCGAAGCCTTTGAATAGAAACAAATTAGGAGAAAGCATGGAATAAAAATAGACTTTTGGAGGCGTTTAGCCCGTTTATCCCTACCTATTTTAATTATATTTGTTTTCAAATATAACCCTAATATGTCCATTCATAAGTAATCTAGTCGAAGTTCTCGCCTCAAGCTCTAGTATTGTGACTTAAATTGCCCCTAACCGCTATAGCTATAACCATTATCTTTTTTAACAGAGCTTCGTGCACTTGAATTGCAAACGAGTCATTTTAGTCTACGACAAATCAAAAGTGCAACTCGTAACTTCAATCCTGCTAATAAGATTGGCGAAGGAGGCTTTGGACCGGTTTACAAGGTGAAAAACATAACTCAAAATTGTTTTTCTTAACTTGCATATTTAAGGTGATTATATCAAAGTTTTTTCCGTTTATTTTCAGGGTGTACTGACAGATGGTTCTAAGATTGCTGTTAAGCAGTTATCCGCTAGATCAAAACAAGGGAACCGTGAATTTGTCACAGAAATAGGCATGATATCCGCTTTACAACATCCAAATCTTGTAAAACTTTTTGGATGTTGCATTGAAGGAAAAGAATTATTACTGGTATACGAATACTTGGAAAATAACAGTCTTGCTCGCGCTCTTTTCGGTAAATGCTACACTACCCTATATTCCTCTACTTTATACATATTCAATGTGAAAATAAATTAAGGAATTGAAATAGTAGCCAGTATTAAATATTGATCCAATAAAGTGACTTGTGATGTTTTTTAATTAGAGAAACCACTCAAGCTTTGATATGTTGTTTTATATAGGTCACGAAGACCAGAAACTTAATTTGGACTGGGCCACTAGAAAGAAGATTTGTATTGGAATAGCACGGGGCCTTGCTTATCTCCATGAGGAATCAAGATTAAAAATAGTTCATAGAGACATAAAAGCCACCAATGTGCTTCTTGACAAGGATCTTAATGCTAAAATATCAGATTTTGGTTTAGCAAAATTGGATGAAGAAGAGAATACTCACATCAGCACACGAATTGCCGGAACAATGTGAGCTTTTAAATTCTTTCTTTTTTGGGCTATTCACATTTTATGTGACTTGGTAGAATTATCTTGAAGTTGAGATGTTTATTGGTCTATATATGTAGAGGGTATATGGCTCCCGAATATGCAATGAGAGGGTACTTGACAGATAAAGCAGATATATACAGCTTTGGAGTTGTTGCATTAGAGATTGTTAGCGGGAAAAGCAATACAAACTATAGGCCAAAAGAGGATTTTGTGTACCTTCTTGACTGGGTAAATTTAGTCTTTCAAGCCGTTGCTTATTTGCAAAAAAAAAAAAATCTTTAAATGGTTATTAGTGATTGAAACCAACCAACTTTTGACACTTTACATTTTAACGCTTAAACATTTGGACATTAGTTGGCATGGGTTGAAGCGGTTGAACCAACAATGAAATGGTTCAATGCTTGTACCAAATACCAAATTTAGATTAAAAAAAAGTTCATTTTTTCGAAAATATCTTATTTGCACCTCTCACATATGTGAAAGCGTTTGCCAACTGAAGATTTTGTTGATTTTTAAATTGGTTGCTAAGTTTCTTTACTAAAAGTCTCTTGTTGAATATTATGTGTGTTTGCTTGTTAAAACAATAAAAGAAATTTATATTCTTTTAACTTATTCTACGATGTCTCTCGAGTCCAACTAGTGAACCAGGTGACCGTTTGATGACTGACTCAGCTTCAAATCATTGCCTTTTGAGATAAAAATAAGATCTAATCTTTCATTTTTTTTCTTTTCTGAAGGCATATGTGTTACAAGAGCAAGGGAATCTTTTGGAACTAGTAGACCCTAGTCTTGAAAAATACTCAAAAGAAGAGGCAATGAGAATGCTTAACTTGGCTCTTCTATGCACAAATCCATCTCCGACACTAAGGCCACCCATGTCTGCCGTGGTCAAAATGTTGGAAGGAAAAATGCCGCTTCAGCCCCCAATGGTAGTCAAACGAGGTCCAGGGGACCCAGACATGAGGTTCAAAGCCTTCGAGTTGATATCACATGATAGTCAAACACAAGTCTCCACCATCTCAACCGACAGTCTAGAGACTACAGGCTTCTCCAACTATGGTCCATGGGTAGATTCGTCAATCTACAACGATGACAGCAAGGAAAGTTCTTCAGAAAAGAAGCTTCTTCCTGGTTTTTAGGATGTTGATATATGAATCAATCTGTAAGGTGAGTGATAATTTTATTCATTTGTTTTAAATGTTTATGCTATAACTTATAACTACAGACAAACTGAGTGTGTAATTTTGTAAAATTTTGGTCTTATTTTGTACGTATAATTATATAAATTGTATTGCATGTTTTACTTTGTTGCATAAAAATGTTGTATTTGATTTACAAATGGTAATTGTGACACATTTTTCAAGAAATGAATTGATCCGAGTACGAAAACAAATATGATTTCATAATGTATACAACACTGCTGCCACCACCTCCATAGCGGCCACCCATTGTCACTAGCCGTTATAAAAGCAAATATAGCAAGCGACCACTTTTGATAGTTTTTTTTTCTTTCAATAAGGCTAAAATGTTTTGTCAGGCCCATTTTAGACCTAACCAAATTGATACTCTTTTAGAACGGCCTGTTTCTACCCAAACTCATTTTGGTCCAAACCCGTTTTCAAGCTTGATTAAATTATACATGCATGGATATTATAATAGTGTGATTTGGGCAAACATACTTCAACAAAAGAAACTTAAAGAATGGAACAATTTCACAAACTTTCATTGATCCATCCTCCAACCATCATGATGCCTCCAAATTGCACTTTACCTGTAACAAACATAATTTAGATGCATACATGTTCAATGACAAATTTTAGATTACTTAAGGAAACCGGTTACAACAACATACCTAGTTTTTGAATTTCCAAGAGTAAGCTCAAGATCATCAGACCCACAAACCTCATGAATCCTTTCTCCTTCCCAAGGCTTCACTTTACCAAATGCAAAGTCATCAGTAACCACTTCGGCCATTGGAATATCTGCGTTGTTATCAAAGCCCGCAGGAATTGCAGGAGAGCACGTCCCACTTTGACCAGGAGTCCACATTCGTGAGCCACTATGAGACAAGCCCGTTTCCTTGAACCCAAATGGGTTCGCTGCCACAAGGCTGAAAGTTGGAGATGTGGGACGAATGCCAGTGAACCATTCGGAAGCAGGTGCTCCCCAAAGAGTGTTGGTTTTGATTCGGGTAGGTGAACGAGCTGTTGGAGAGCTCATGGGTGGGGTCACGGGTGCGCTAATGGACCCGGTGTGGATGTAAAGATGGGGAAGTTTGGCTGAGTGTGATGATGATGAGGATGAAGAGGAAAGGTTCTTAAGCCATGGGATGAGTGAGTCTGGGTGTGTATTGGGTAAATAAGTGGAAGATGATGGGCTTGCAATTGAAGATGAGGGTGGGCTTGGGTGATAGGAAGCATATGGGCTGGGCTGGTAAGATGAACATGGGCTTACTGATGCAGACCCACCAATGTCTATCCTCTCCAAAGGCTTGCATCCCTAGAGATGTTGAAATAAGATTAGGAAGTTGATTATGTTTTTATTTATTAATGAGTAGATAAAATAATATTAAAAAGTAGGTAAAGAAAAGTTTACATCATGAAAGGCACAAAATGTTTTCTTGATGACTACAACATCTTATATCATATAACTCAAAATTTTATATTTACATTGATACATTTATTTTAATAATATGAGTAAGTTACATAAATTATGTGTTACCAAGTGAATATATATTACTTATATTCGCAACGATTATAACGGTGTGTGGGTTAGTTTGGTATTATGGTTTATGTTAATATCTTTGACACGAATAGATATATGAGTTGGGTTGGGATTCACCTATTCAACTAGCCAACCTGAAATTCCTTAACCAATCAATGAAGTTATGTGTTACATTGTTCTTTGTAGAATGACTTTTACATGAAGAAGCTAATATCGAGTTTATTATTCTCCAAGATGAACTTGAGTGTTTCTGTGAAAGTGGAAACATGAAAATAGCTATTCATTGGTTTTGGACTTTATATAGTGAGTACAAACACTACCATTATTGGAGGACACCCTAAATTGTGAAAACTTTTCCTATCAATTCAATAATGTTATAATATCACATTAAAAAAAACATCATATATAACACTTCTAAGTTATAAAATATTACATTTTGTTATTTTATAACTCGTTTGGCATATAACTTAGCATTTCAGATAGGGTAGAACAAAAGTTGAGTTGTGTCTCACTTGTACACTAGACGTGTACTATAGAACATAAGTATATACACTATTTTATACTGTATGTATTTTGATAACAAAAAAATGTACGATAATAATAATGAAGAAACACTATTTTGGATTTGAAATTTACAGGTGTGGCAGAAGAAATAACCTTTTATGAACTCAATTATTTACAATTTTGTTACACATGCCTACTGAAAAAGGACCTGGGCGAAAAATTAAAGCAAAAGACCCACAAAAAGAATTTGCCTTAGTTTCTCCAATCTTTTATATTATCAAATATATTTTTGTTAACAGTGACAACAAAATTGCAAATGACATAAATATCTCTATGATTAAATCTAAACAGTCGTCTAAAATAGGGTGCAAACGAGCCGAGCTTAAACGAGCTTAAGCCCGAGCCTAAAAACAAACTCGTCTAGTTAACAAGCTTGAGCCCACTGTTTATATAATTTAATTAATATATTAAATAAATATTTTTTTTTTGGGATAACGGCTATATAACCCCTTAAATAAATATGTATTTAAATAATATTAATATAAATTAATTAATAAATAATAAGCAAACCAAGTCTGAGCCAAACTTGACCTTAAAAAAACACATACGAGCCGAGCTCAAGCTTTCGTAAATGAGCGAGCTCGGGCTCGGCTCAACTCATTTGCACCGCTTGTTTAAAATGGAAACCTAAACTTCTGTAAGGGTAGTATAGTCTTTCAAGGTTTTCTCACTACAAGGAATCTTTTCTTACAAAAGAAAACAAAGAAATAAGGCACCTGACCCGAATTCTTAAGCAAATCCCCACCGGATCTAAGACTATTTGGTGTGCCTCCCCTTTCCCCCAACTCCCCCAATTGCCACATCAGCACCACATCATTTCCCTCATTTCCTCCCCCAAAGTTTGGAAATGCCTTCCCCCAATTCCCCCATTCCCTCTTCCTTTTTTATATATAAAACTTTGATTTAAAAAAAAAAAAAAAAAAGAATGGACCAATCACAAGAGGCGGTGGGCACGGGGAGATTTCCCTCATCTCCCCGGAAAAAACACGGGGGGGGGGGGGGGGGGGGGGGGGGGGGGCGTTGTTCCCCGGAAACCCCGACTCCACGTCTGCACCCCGTCCCCTTTCCCCGAATCCACACCGTTTAGTCTAATGTACGTCGGAGAGTGAATAATAATAATAATAATAATAATAATAATCAGAAATAAAGCTATTTTATTATGATCTAAGCCTAACCGTCTCTGGACCAACAATAAGACTCTGCTAAAATGCGCAGGGAATACAGAGCCTGCACACGTCAGCATATTGTTACCAATTGATCGGCAGATCGAGACCGCACGGTGCGCATTGTCCAACGACTTCGTCAAAACTGTACTTCCTGACACTTTTAACAGAAGAACCAATGAAGTCCTGCTAAAACGTGCCAATGTAACGTCTGTAATGTCCTTCGGGATCATGGGCGAAACTTAGTTAGGGCGAGGAGGGTTATTGGCCCCGTCTAATTTTATCATTTGAACTATTGTTTTAAAAACTGGTTTAAACAAGCCAATACAAACGGTAGAATCGTCGGTCTGGTATTAACTTATTGAAGTCCGGTTCACCCAGTCAAGCCGCCAATACGACTTGTTGAACCCATAGTTGTCAAAGCGCCTAGGCGCACTCAAGGCACATAGGCCGAGCCCGGAGCCTAGGCGCAAGGCGCGTAAAAAACGAGGGCTTTTTATAATTAGACGCATAGTATAAAATACATTTTTTTATGGATTTTAGAGATGTTTTAAGCTTGTTTAGGGCTACTCTAGGATGTTTTAGGGTTGTTTATGACTTGTTCATGACTCATTTAGGATGTTTTAGAGGTTTGTGCAACTTTTAGCCTGAATTTGGTCGGAAATCAGCCTGAAAAAAGCCCTGATAGTGCGCCTCATTGCCTAGGCGCGCGCCTCACAGAGAGCAGCGCACTTAGTGCGCCTCGAGCCTAGGCGCGCTTTTGACAACCATGGTTGAACCATTTTTTAACTTATCCCGATACGGTATAAAAACCGGTTTTCAAAACATTGATTTGAACTTTTATGTTCCCGAATTTACTAATGGGTGGAAAAGAAAAGAAAGGAAGGAAAATCCTTCCCTTTTTTTTATTTCTTTTCCTCTCTTTTTTTCCTTTCTTTTCCTTCTATTTCCTCCTAATTTGGAAGGATTAGATTTAGTCTAGTTTTCCTCTCTTTTCCTGTCATTTCCTCTCAAAAATAAACTTTGGAACACACATTTCACATTTTCCTTCCATTTCCCTACTTTAAAAAAAAAAACTCGAGAACACACCTCTCTTTTCTCTTTCCTTTCTTTTCTCCTTTTAAGTTAAGTCGGGAACACAACGTTAGAGGTGTATAGTTTAACTCGCTATGATAGAAAAATATTATATAAATTATATTTTTTTGTGTAAAAAATGTAACTTTAAATTCTAATATTTTTTGTCACATTTAAATGTTTAAGTTCGGCCACTAGCTACGATATGTGATTATGTTCCATCTATTCCCTCGAGAAAATCAACCGCTAGCCTAACGACCTTATTTTAACAAAATGAAAATAATATTAAACAACAAGCTATGCTACTAACTCTAACTTGATTAGGAGCACAATTAAAGGAGCCATACCTTACGATAAGTAGTGCCGTCCGGTTCGACGGTCCAACCGGCCTCATCAGCTAGTGCTTTAAGGACCTCATTATTATCACAATGCTTGGGCAGCTTATAGTTACCGTACATCCTCAACCCGGTAAATATCTTCGCGGCGATCGCTCTCCTCCTTCTCTCTCTCCTCTTGTTGTTCTCCCGTTCCTTCCACGTAGGCATCCTTGTCCCTGACGTCATCTTCTTGCTCTAAATACACACAACAATATACATCAATATGTAAAATTATTATTGTTAATAATAATAATAATAATAATATATACCGAACAATGCAGGTGCGGAAATCACGTTTCACGGTTGGAAAAGCTGATTAAATAAAGTATACATACAAAGCAAGTAGATTATGAAATGAGAAATTGGATAGCTTTTTTTTTTTGTTTTTTTTTTTTTTTTTTTTGGTTTTTGTAACTTTATCATCATAAATGTAGGCTAATTTCAACAAAAAGGAATCCATAAAGTGAAATTGCAATTATTATTTTTAAAAGCCCGGGTTCACAAGGTAAATGGATCACCCTTCCGTCTAAAAAACAGAACATAATTACCCGACTCACCCACCCAAGAGAAAACCCATAACTAGAAAATCTCCTAGCTTAACCTGTAACAAAATTTATCTGCAACCCATGATCTATTTAGAAAGTCATGGGGGGCAGAAGGCTCGGTGGTAAATAAGTAAATTGCTAAATAGTAAATAAAATGTTTTAATAACCGGTTTTATACCTTACAAGGTTAGGCTCAAAAACAGTTTAACCAGACATACCAAGGGATTTAACCTGGTATATCGGGCGGTTTAACCGGTTTTTAATTAAAACATTGAGTGAATGCAATCAATTATTATTAATGAATTGAAGAACAAAAGTTGAAGTGGAGAAGGAATTACTTGAGAGAAACGCTGCAGATTGATAGGAGTTTGAGAGAGAGTGTGTTATAGAGATTATTAGAAGTAAAATGTGTGTGCGTGTGAACAGTAGAGGTTAAGGTTGGACTGTGACATGTAAGCTGTGAAAGGTTGCTGGGTTATTACGCTCCTGCCACTGGCTTGTTGTGAAAGAGTGTGAAATGGAATGACACTCACCTCTAGACTGTAGAGCTGTTTGTGGGATAAAAGTGCTTTGGATGCCACTTCACATGACCCACCACATAAAGTTGTATAAAAAAAATATTAACATTTCTTTGTATTGTATATCCATATCGCTTTGTTAAATTAAACAAATCTATAACATGTGTATATATGCACACATGCACAAGCATGTACTTATGTTAGTTAATGTGTATATTTAGTGGTAGAGTGAAACTTTAATCACAAGCTGTTAAAATCCTTTACGGATTGGCCAACTAGCACACACCGTTTAATAAAATAGACATGTATATCTTATAGTTATCAAAATAAATATTAGCTAAATTATTTCTAATTAGAGGAATTGAATTTTAATAACCTGAACTATTTGAAATTGGCCATTGGCACCCCCAACTAAAAAATTGGTCATATATAACCTGAACTATTGACTTATTGGAATCTAACACCCACTAACGGTTAAATCACTAACACCGTTAGTGGGTTCGCTGACATGGCAAGATTTGCTGACGTGGCATGCTGATATGGCAAGATTTGCTGACGTGGCATGCTAATGTGTCAATCCACGTGTGCACATGTCAGCGTGCCACGTCAGCAACCCAACTAACGGCGTCAGTTAGTTGGGTGCTAGATTCCAATAAGTCAATAGTTCAGGTTATATATGGCCAATTTTTTAGTTGAGGGTGCCAGTGGCCAATTTCGAATAGTTTGGGTTATTAAAATTCAATTCCCCTTCTAATTATAAGCATTTAATTACTTTCTACGCATACAAGAGTAGGGAATTTATATGTAATGCGATTAATTTATATGTTTTCGCTATTTTACATACACGTGCTATTGCTATTTCCCTCATTCGACCACTAAGATGAATATGGTGCCGAGCAAATGTTTAAAAGTCCCGGTCAAATGTCAATCGCCTCACACTCTCAAGTTGTTTTGCCATCATCGTTATAGAGTCGTCTACTTTTGTTTGTCCATGGATGACAAATTAAGAGAATATTTGTTCGTTTGTGCGTGTGACAATTGTTTGTACATTTAAATGGTGAGCAGATGTTAAAAGGCTTTTTTATTTTTCATTTTAAATTGTGGGTCAAATGGTGAAGGGATAATCTTGTAGATCGGATAAAAAGGAGCCGACCTACTAAAGGAATGGTTTTGAGATAGTTTTACATTCCTAGTCTAAATCAAATAGGATTCTTGTTTAGATAATTATCAAAGGTTTTAGATAGTTATAGTGTTCCTTGTTGAACAAGGAGTTGTAGGCTTATATAAAGAAGGAAGTTATGTAAACCTAAGCAATTAAATCAATAAACAAGATCAAGTTTTTGGTTTATACATCTGACTTTGATATCAATTTTCCAACAATTGGTATCAGAGCTTGGTCTCAATCGATCAGAGTCTCACGAGTCCGGCAGAAACAATCAAACGGGTCTGATTTGTTATCTGCGACGGGTTCAGAAGGAAGGAGCTGCTGTACGAATCCGAGGATAAGCTGCACGAGTCAGACGGGTTCAAACAATGGGCGATCAAGGTCAGAATCCAAATCGGAACATTGTGGTGACAAAGGATCACATTCCGAACATACTGTGTCCGGTTCTCACGGATACAAACTACGCTGTCTGGTCAATGAAGATGAAGGTAATATTCAACATACACAAAGTCTGGGATGTCATAGATCCAGGAACAGTGGAAGACAAAGCAAAAGATTACATAGCTACGGCTCTCTTGTTCAGCGCGTTACCAAAAGACTTAGTCCTGCAAGTTGGTAGTGCCGATTCAGCCAAAGAGATGTGGGAGGCTGTTAAATCTCGACATCAAGGAGTCGAACGAGTCCTGGAAGCAAGACTTCAAACTCTCATGTCAGAATTTGAGAATTTAAAGATGAGTGAGTCCAGTTCTGTGGCTGAATTTGAAGGAAAAATATCAGGATTTGCATCTAAATCGGCGTCACTCGGGTCAAAGATTGAAGAACAGAAGATGGTAAAGAAATTTCTTCATGGACTTTCGAGGAAGTATATCAACATGGTGGCTACAATAGAACAAGTTGTTGATCTGAGAACTGTTGGATATGACGATGTTGTTGGACGTCTAGTTGCTTATGAAGAACGAATTAGCAATGAAGAACAAGCGACTTCGACCAAAGGAGATAAACTACTGCTGACTTACGAAGAATGGCAAGCTAAAAAGAAGGCAGAGAAAGGCTTTGGACGAGGGAAAGGAAGCGTCGAGTCCAGCAACAGAGGCAGAGGTAGAGGTAGAGGCAAACCGGGTGGACGAGGAAAGGCAAGAGAGTCAACGGAAAGAACTCCAAAGGATCGCTCTAAACTTAAATGTTTTAGATGCGATGAACTCGGTCACTTTTCATCCGACTGTCCAACAAGAAAGAAGGAGGAGGAGTGTAATCTTATGAATGAAACCGAACCAGTGTTGTACATGGCCGAAGTAGATCTCGAAAGGATTGTGTACTTGAACGAAGATAAGGTAAATCCGAAGCTCTTTACAACAAGTCCAAGCGATTTCAACACATGGTTCTTGGACAATGGTGCTAGTAACCACATGACGGGAAACCTCGAATGGTTTACCTTCATAGACCGAAAGATGAAAGGAACGGTCAAATTTGGAGATAACTCTTGTGTAAAGATCGAAGGGAGAGGAAGGGTAATAGTTGAAGGCAGAAACGGAAATCAAAGGGTACTTGAAGATGTCTACTTTATTCCATCTCTCAAAAGCAACATAATAAGTCTCGGGCAAATGGACGAGATTGGATGCAAGATAACAATCGAAGGCGGAAAGCTGTGCATCCTTGAGCAAGACGGAACATTGTTGATGCAGGTACCTCGAGCTCCAAATCGTGTGTATAAAATTAATCTAAATTTTGCATCTCCAGTTTGTTTGCAGGCAAGACTCCAAGATGAAGCATGGTTATGGCATGCTCGTCTTGGACACTTGAACTTTGAAGCGATAAGAAGCCTATCCAAGTTCTCGATCGGTTTACCAAGGATTTCAAAACCATCGAAAATTTGCGATTCATGTATGCTTGGAAAGCAAGTGAGAGGTCCGTTTCAGAAGAACACCCAATATCGATCAAAGGAACCACTAGAACTACTATATGCCGATGTATGTGGTGCCATAACACCCATGACACCTAGTGGGAATCGATATATACTTGTTGTAGTAGATGACTACGGCAAGTTTATGTGGGCGTTTCTTATCAAGACCAAAGATCAAGTGCCGCTTATTCTCATCGAGTTTATGAAGAAGGTTGAGAATGATTTCAAGAAAAAGGTTGGAGCCTTAAGAACAGACAACGGTGGAGAATTTGTGTCACATGTGTTGGGAGAATTCTGCAAAGAAAAGGGAATAAACCGGCAACTAACTACACCGTATACCCCTCAGTTAAACGGTGTGGTGGAGAGAAGGAACCGAACCATACTTGGTACCACCCGAAGCATATTGAAGGCTAAGGAGATGCCACAAAATTTCTGGGGAGAAGCGGTTCAGCACGCGGTTTATTTGTTAAATCGTTCACCTTCGAAGTCACTAAAGAATTCAACTTCGTATGAGAAGCTTAAAGGGAAGAAGCCGAATCTAGCCCATTTGAAAGTTTTCGGTTGTGTAGGCTATGTTAAAGTCTTAACACCTGGGAAAAGAAAGTTGGATGATCAAAGTAACTTGATGATTCATCTCGGATCTCAACTCGAAACTCCATTCTATAGAATGTATGATCCTGTGATGAAACGGGTTCATGTCATCCGCGAAGGCGATGTGAAGTTTGATGAAACAAGTAAATTTAATTGGAGAGATCACTTGGCAGAATATGATTTGAGCAGCCCCGGGTGGATTGATTTTGTTGTGGAGTCCGAAACAGTTCAAACCGAAGCAAGTAATACCGAAGCTCTCGAAGAAGCCGAAGCTGATACAGGTGAAGTAGAACCGAGTGAAATTAATCCCGAAGATGTGATGGGTCCAGAAACAGGACAAGATGAAACGCAAACCAGCCAGGTAAGGCGTTCCTCTCGCACAACCTTATTGCCAAAAAGGTTCGAAGGATTTGAAGTTGGTGCCGTACCAACTCGAACACATCAAGCAGGAAGTGAAGACCTCATGCTAGCTATAGATGAGGAACCAATTAATGTTCAGGAAGTACTCAAAGAGAAGCAGTGGAAGGATGCTATGGTAAGTGAATTAGCCTCCATTGAAAGGAACAATACATGGAAGCTAGTACAAGCACCACCGAACGTTAAGCCGATTGGGGTAAAATGGGTGTTCAAAATAAAGAAAGATGCAGATGGCAATATCATAAGGTACAAGGCGAGGCTTGTAGCAAAAGGATACGTGCAAAGGTTCGGGATAGATTTCGAAGAAGTGTTCGCACCAGTTGCAAGAATCGAAACAATAAGGTTGTTAATAGCCCTTGCAGCTCGTAATGGATGGCAAGTGCATCACCTAGATGTCAAGTCGGCGTTTCTTCATGGCGAACTAAAGGAAGTGGTTTACGTGTTTCAACCCGAAGGCTTTATAAAAAGGGGCAAAGAAAATCATGTTTACAAGCTGTCAAAAGCTTTATACGGACTTCGGTAAGCACCAAGAGCTTGGAATTCAAGACTGGATTCCACAATGAAGGAGCTTGGTTTTACAAGGTGCAAACATGAGCAAGCAGTGTACCGAAAGGAAACAAGAGCAAGGTTGCTGATTGTGGGTACGTATGTCGATGATCTTATAGTTACAGGCGCATCTACTCAAGACATAGCTGAATTCAAGAAACAAATGGAAGCTAAATTTGAGATGAGTGATCTTGGATTATTACATTATTATCTTGGAATTGAAGTGAGTCAAAGTGATGCTGGTATCGCCCTAAAGCAATCGAACTATGCAACAAAAATTCTAAAGCAAACAGGTATGTGGCATTGCAATTCAACTCAAACTCCGATGGATCCCGAACTGAAGTTGTCAAAGGAAGATTCAGCACCGAAGACTGATTCAACGGATTACAGGAAAGTTATTGGCTGCCTAAGGTACTTAACTCATACACGAGTAGACCTGAGCTATTCTATCGGTTATGTGAGTCGCTTCATGCAAGATCCGAACATAACACATGAACAGGCTGTAAAACATATACTAAGATATTTAAAGGGAAGTATAAATCTTGGTATTATGTATCCGAGGGGTGGGAGCAGCCTGCTATACGGCTTTACTGATAGTAGTCACTCGGTTGATGTTGATGATGGAAAGAGTACTACTGGAACCGTGTTTTACTATGATGATGCACCTATTACTTGGTGTTCGGAGAAGCAACAGACGGTGGCATTATCATCCTGTGAAGCGGAATATATGGCAGCAACATCTGGAGCATGTCAAGCTTTATGAATGAGGAATTTATTGTCAGAGATAACAGGAGAAAATGAACAAACTGTGACTCTCAAGGTTGACAACTCATCGGCTATAGCTTTAATGAAGAATCCAGTCTTTCACAAGAAGAGCAGGCATATTCATACTCGCTACCACTTTATAAGGGAATGTGTCGAGAAAGGACAAATTAGAGTGGAGCATGTGAGTGGGGATTTACAAAGAGCTAACATTCTCACTAAGGCGTTACCAAGACTCAAGTTTAACGAGATGAAAGAACTCGTTGGGCTTACAAGATTAGAGGGGTGATTGAAGGGATAATCTTGTAGATCGGATAAAAAGGAGCCGACCTACTAAAGGAATGGTTTTGAGATAGTTTTACATTCCTAGTCTAAATCAAATAGGATTCTTGTTTAGATAATTATCAAAGGTTTTAGATAGTTATAGTGTTCCTTGTTGAACAAGGAGTTGTAGGCTTATATAAAGAAGGAAGTTATGTAAACCTAAGCAATTAAATCAATAAACAAGATCAAATTTTTGGTTTATACATCTGACTTTGATATCAATTTTCCAACAAATGGTAGGTAAACGATCATATAACCATTGGCAACTTTCAAATAATAGGGAAAAACAACGGGTTGATGTACCCATGAGCTATATCCACATAATTCGAACCTGAAGAGGTGGCAGCGGTGCATCCACAACAGGTTTCGGGCTTACCATATTTAGAGTCATTTGCAACGTTTAAAGGTGAATAATGATTTTGGGTGATAAGATAGTGTATATTGTACAGCAGTGGAGAACTAAGGAGATAGAGAGAGCACAGCCACTTGCGTGAGGCTTGACTAGATGAAACATCTCTGACATGAACATGATAGTTTCCATAGTAAGGCTTAGCCGCTTAGCCCATAAAGCCACGGGCCCCAATTTAAGACTTTATGCATTGCCTCCACGAAATATATTGCTGTCATGAAAATGTTATATTACTTTTTTTTATTAAATAAGTTTGTTGTCAACAATCTTCATTTTGTATTTAACAACAATAGTTAATCATAAACATCAACGTTTGATTCTTAACAATTTGATTATTTATAGGTGGTTACGATGGAATTATTGATAACTAAGCACGTCAATTTCGTTTCTGAATGAATAATCATGATCCACCTTTAAGTTGTTATTAAAGTTGGTGTCGTCGATGCACTTGTCATCTTTGCCAGTGTTTGTTCTCTTATCGATCTTACTTTCATTATCGCAACCATTAAAATGCTTACTTTGGTTCACAATATGAGTTACGGTTCATTTCACCATTATATCATGTGTCGGTGATTCGATTACAACCTTAGTCCTTATTGTTAGACATGGGTTTCATAACCACAATTGAGTGTATATGTTGTTAGTTGTTCAATTCGAACCCTTGTATTATAATGCTTTTGGACATGTTGATTTATCTGTTATTTGTTGTTAGATAGTATTGTATAGTTTGTATCCGTTTTAGTTACAATGTGCTTGGGTGAATTCAAATGATATTTATGATACCTTAGTGTTTTTTTGTTTAATTTGATGATGTGGGTCCTTTAAATGTGTGAATATGACGATTTGACTCTTATTTTGATATGATGCTATAAATGAAAATTAAACAAAGAAAATATACACCGACCTTAGCTCAGTTGGTAGAGCGGAGGACTGTAGTGTTATCACAGCCATCCTTAGGTCGCTGGTTCGAATCCGGCAGGTCGGAAACTTGTATTTTTCCTATCAATTTTTTTATATAAACTATTAAGCACAGTATATAAAATTTTAACTTTTCTTGAGAAAATGTTATATTGTATTTATCAACTATTTACAGATATCCTATAGCTAGAAAATCATATTTAGTTCTGGTATACTTCACGTTAGTATACAACAATGAGAACCGTGAAAAGTTTTTGTATACATTATACTTTGTTTTCATGTTCTGTTAAAAAAAAACTTCACGAGTATAATGCGTGATTAAGTTTTAATCTATTTCATATATTCCGTGTTCCAGATTTTTATTATTTAATGTTACGTACTTATGCAAAATTTTGTCACTTTTGTCAATTTCTTTTAAGATTTTAAAGTATAAAAAGGGTCAATTTTACACATTCAGAACTAATTACTTTTAAATTATATTGGATTCGTATTCAGTGGCGGATCTTGAACAAAAATATGGTAATGCCAGACTCAATATGGTAGGGTCAGACTCAATACATATAAATTTTTTGGTAAATTATCAGCAAAATTTACACTACAAAGCGAAAAAGTTGGGTGAGCCGAGGCCTCATCTGGCCCGTATAAAGATCCGCCCATGTTCGTATTATCTAATGATATTTATGAATGCGGTAGTCTATATCAGAGCCGGCCCTAGGGGTGTGCGAGCCGCACTCCCGGCCGAGGCCCGTTTTTCCCGAGGGCACTAGATTTATATATACTATATATGTTTTATATATATAACGAAGTATCTATAAATATAAATTATCTATACTTCAGTCCGGTTGGTCAGCACCTCCTCCCCTCAAAAATCTATTCTCAATGAACCCAAGTTCGATTCCCGACTTCCCGTGCCCTTTTGTTTTTGTTTTTTTGTCACTTTACCTTTGATTTCCGCATATGAACACAAACAGTCGATTGACAACTAAAAGTCTAAAAGACTCAACTATATCTGGGACAACTTATCATCCTACAAACATAAATAATTAATTCTTTATTTATTAATTAACTTTACAATGGATTAAAAATCTACAAACTTTTTTATATTTTGTATCTTGTATTTTCTAGTAATATACGAATACTTAATTATAATTTTAAATATCATTTAAGTTTTTTTTTATAAAGTAAATACTTTTATAAGATGAATAAAACATTTTAGTTGTTGTATTGAATGTCGGTACGTCGTGCCATACCGGTACCGTAACTTTGATTTCGACAACGCTTTCAACAAAAGTTTTCGTTTCACCCTATATAATATATATTATGTGTCTTTACCCCATTTATTTTTCATTAAAAAAAGACTAAATATGCAACTTTATTCCGATATAAGTTATACTAAAAACATAGTTGTATTTAAATTTGGCATTGTAGATAAGTGTGGTGGTGTAATGATGAAAAAATATGACCATTTGTCATTACATAAAAACGTTTTCTTTTAAATATACATTACAAAATAACTAAAGCCTATATGTTTTTTGAGTGTTGAGAATTAAATAATTTCCATAGCTTCAAGATATGACGACATAGAGATTAAAGTTGTTGGTTGATATATCGATTGCTAAAAGAAGGTAACTGATGTGCACTATCAAATGTAAAATTGTTTTTGACCCTCTTGTTTAAATCTAGTTCTGTCTCTGTATAATATTAGTTTATTGTTATAACGTTAATCATCGTTTAAAATAAACTAGTTTACATAATTCGTTATTGGCCTAAGGGCCTATTTTTCCGTCTCGTACAAGGCACATAAATTCTCAGGACCGGCTCTGGTCTATATACATAGATGTATGTATGAGTTATATCAATATAAATAACGTATAAGTATGAAGAATACAAAAGTAAAGGTAAAAAAAGGCATGTGATGTCTTTTGAAAAAGAAATGTAAAGAAGGAAATATAAAGAAGAAAGTATAAACACCATAAAACATAAAGTATTTTCCTTTGACCATTTTGAATATTTACAACACCAAAAAGAAAAGGAAAAACTGAAAAAATAAATTTAGGCAGAAATTTTTGACCGACTTTACCATAAAAACAAAAAAGAAAACAAGCATGTCAATGAAGCCCGTTAAAAGAATAAAGAAATTTGCATTTTACAATATTTGAGTACATTCAAAAGATTGCATTGTTAGAACCAGAAGAATGGATTGGATTATATATAAAAAATAATAGAAAGTAATACATATACTTTCTATTATAAAACATAGCATTAATACACATACGTATATAATATGATAACTCTATGTTAAAATAAATTAATTAACAAGCTCCCAATTTGACCATGTATTTTTTTTTTTGGAAAATAGTTTTCATTTCTTACAGCATACATCTTAGATTTGTTGATATCGTATGACAGTTACATATTGTTAAATGACTCTGTAGACTATCAATGTCTAGTGGATGCCTTGCAAATTTGCAATACCTTATTTTCACTAGGCCCAACATCATTTATGCGGTTCAACAAGTGAGCATCCCCATCCATATGCATGCATATGAATGCTCTCAAATAAATCCTCAGATACGTTAAGGGTACAATTTCTTTCGGGTTGCTTAGATGAGAGTTAAAGACAAAAATCATATAAGATTGTATTTTTGTTTTCTCTTAATTAAGATAATTGAATACCATATTGTCTGACTAGTCTAAAAAGTCCATACTCAACTATGAACTCGATATCTAAATTCGATTTAAGTGGAAATCCTTAACTCAAATTGGCCTAGGAAACGATGACTTAGAAAATTGGATACGCAACAACTCTAAAACATCTGTTTCGATTTATCTGATTACAAATGGTTTTATTATTTTTTTTAACCTAACTTTGAAATAAATCCAAAAACAAAATAGTCTAATGGCCATTATACTTTAGTCTTACACTTTTAGGGGTCGTTTAAGTATTCTTATTTCATAAACCAATTTTCAGGAAATTCTGTTTTGGAGCATTGAAGACCATCGTAGCTGCACTTTAGATAAATTTCTCTATTCCAATCTTGGAAATCCCCGTAACATTTCGGATTGATATGCTTTAGTATTATATGATAACTTTGTTCAAGAAGCGAGTTTTATAGGAGACAAATGTAAGCATGTAAACTTATTTCCTGATAAGATGGAGAGGTGTAGATCAAGGATGGTGATGGAGAACTAATGAGGTGAGGTGTTTGTCTAGCTTCTTGCTAGCCTTTTATTGAATAAATTTTGTTGGCCGTTAAAAAATTTTTGAAGAGCTAATGAGTTTCATTCTTTTCAATAGGATTGTAATTTGTAAGTTACACTTCCGATATGATTTTATGAATGTGGTAGTACATGTATGGGTTCATATTAGGACAAATATCGTAGATTCGTAGGTTGTCATACCGGCAATTTAGTTTATGTGGTTTGGTCACATCGCACATTTGTATATTCTTTTATATAAAAAAAGTAAACAATAAATAATAAATAAAACACTTATTTTATAAGTTCACATTTTTAATACAGTTTTATTTTCATAAAAAGTTATTTGTATATAAAAAATAAGCTTTATATAAAAACAACTTGTAAGATCCCGCGCGCTTCGCTGCGCACTTTCAGTCATTGTTGGTCTAGTTCGTTACAACACCAGTACGACATTAGTACCCATCGGTACGTCTTTATATTGACTGGGAACCATAAACACAAATTCTATACTTGTATAGGTTTTCAATATCTACACAAAAACAAAAACCTGCCACACGGGAGACGTGAAATTTATTATTTATAATTAAATAAATTAAATTTATAATTTGCATCATAGTCATGATGCATTAAGTTATGTTTTTGAGTAAAACCCTTACATATCACTTCCTACTGTTATGTAATTGTAATATGAGCCAACAAATTTTGGCAACTTTTAAGTTTTAACATACATATAACACCTAAATTAAAATCAATGGCTAGTTACAAACAATAGAGGAATTAAGCCCATTGAAAAACCACAATCATGACCATCATAAGAAAATGATGGTGTGTACTTTATTTTCTGGTCATGGTTCTCTCTCTCCAACATTTTCATATATACTACGTGGGAGAGAATGGAAACTAAAATTTAACACCCAATATATACATATAGAGTGGTGATAATACTCGAACCTCCATCCTTCAATTGAAATCTTTAAAGCCTCATTTGTTTAACGATGGCACTATATATCTCTCTCAAAATACTTTGTGTTGGCAACTGTTCGGCAAAAAAACCTGAGAGTAGCAAAAATAAACGTTTATTTAGAAATAAAGGAAAAAATGGGAATGGAAGAGAATTGCTGAAGATGAAAGAGGATATGCATCTGATTTGTGTCCTCCGTCCGCCCCTAATCGTAGTTTCAGATGTAATGTTCATCTTTTTGTCTGTGGTTCAATTAATGCATTATTTGGAGTCCGATTTGCCGTCCGGAGCAGGACATGCATCTCCAAAACTGTGCCAAAAATTTTCCGTTAGTCTGCGGTGGTGTTGAGAGTGATGGAACAAATAACCAAACAGGTGGCGGTGGTGAGTTAAATTGTAAGCTTTAAGTAGGATCTGTCGTATTGAAATACGTGTGCATTCGGTGACGCGTGGATAGCACAAAAAAGAAATAGGTGACACGTACAACGCACACTCCGCATGAAGTGACAAATATACCTCTACCTCTAAATTGTTAATTACTTCAACCTTTATCACTTTTACCTTTAGTCACTTTTACTATATACATTATTCATGATAAGTTTCGCTTTATATAATATAATATCAGTTTCATAATGGATCTGTAAAAGAATTGTAATGATTATGTATTACTTGTATGTTTTTAAATTAGTTATTAGTTTTCATAAATGCTATGTTTTTATTTCTGTAATCGGTTGAACTTGAACGCAAGACTTTCAAATTATGTGTTTCTAAATGCTTCGCTTTTGACAATAGATTCATTAACCGCATTGGTAATTTACTTTTTTTTAACGCCTAATTTTCTCCCCTATTTTTACATCCTTTTATTACATCTTTTTTTTTTGCCTCTTCTAAGGCTTGAAATTTCAATCTCCCCTTTAAAACCTCAACATCTTTAACACCACACCATAAGGGGGTGATATTGGTAATTTACTTATTAGTTAACATTTGTATACCATTTATGTACACTTTACAAATACTTTAACATTTTCCTAAAACTTTACCATTTTTGTACATAACTTTACAAATACGTTATCCGAAAATCTAAAGAGCTAAGTGGTTAAAAAGTCAATAAATCATAACTTTGAATGGTTAAAGAGACAAAAGTCAAATGTAACAAGTGTAAAGTAAGTGATATCTTTACAATTAAAAATGTCTAGAGATTATGGGCCTGTGGAAGTGGATTTTCTTTACCCTTTAGTGGGGTTGAAGATTTTTGTGGCGTTAGAAACATTCACCAAACCGATAAAATTCCATGGCTTGGGATTATAATCAAGTTGGGCCGGTTTATTGAAAAATATATTAAGGAACACTTTTAACCATATGAAATTATAAATGAGATTTTATTTCTGCACTCCCTGTAAAATAAGCTATTTTTTTAATAACCTTCATATAACTAATTATATACCCGGCCGGTGAACGGGTACATTAATATTATAATGACACAAGTATTTTATTAATTTGGTGCGCTTTACAGGTAGTAGGACACAAGAACATATAACGCTGAAAACCATTGATAATCCTATTCTTTTACAACTATGGCCACACCCTATGCATCTAATGAAAAAAAACTTGATAAAAGTTTGCACATAACAATAGCAAAAGAATTTAACAAAGTTATACTCCATCAAAAACGCGAAAAGATTTACATTCTTCATTCAACACACCACATGTACAGAGTTAAAGTTATGTTCACACCACACCGTTAAGAGTAAGTTAATCCATTAATTTAACAACATAAGCTTTTCTAAGGCATATCTTTGAGCTATTTGACTGTAACTTAAACTGATAGAGAGGTTCTTCCGGATTTCCTTTAGATGCCTCAAGTAATCTGTAATATTTATAGGAGAAATCGAAATGACGTTGCCTAAATTTATATATGCCAAATCAACCCAAAAAGAAGTAAATGGAAATCTTTCATTTTGCAAGACAACCACTTGTCTTCCAACAATGTCAAGGTAGGAATAAATAACTAATCTGCACATATTTAGAATGGACAAATTCAAATAAGACGCAAACTATAATCACATTGTTAAAAATACATCCTATGGTTTTAATTCTAATGTTAAACATATGTTAGTGGGCCTGGACTACTTGTATTGGTCATATACTTTGGACTAATTATATTCTTGAGTGTTGGGCTTTTATTTCAGTAAGTGAAGTGGGCTTGAACGGTTAATGGGCTTGAACGATTTCGTATGGATTTCTGGCCGTTGGATTATTATCTCGAAGACTTGTGAGAGCCGTTGGATGAGATATTCCTGATGTCCAGCTATATAAGCTCATATCGTTATTATTTTAATTCATTCGTTTTATTTTCGTCTTCTCTGTATTAGGGTTTCTCTGTTCTTGTATTCATCTGCACTTGTGTAAGTGTTTGTATTATCATTCTCATCTGCTGATCTTATCAATCAGCAGAAGACTCTGTATGATCATTATTGATCTTTGATCTCGGTGATTTGCTGAGATCATCTGGGTATTTGGGGGGCAATATTTTGGGTTGGTTTTAATATAGATTTTGTCACCGTTTTCTGTCGCTATACCTTGTGTTCTTGTATTGTTCTTTATTGTTTGAATGTTTGTGTTGTTTATGTTGAGAAACCCTAAATTTCTACACGGTATCAGAGCCTTAGGCTCTTGATTCTGGTCTTGTTTTTGTTGTTATTCCGCTGTTCGTCTTTTACATCTTGGATCAGATCTAAATAATAGATCTGATTCTTATTCTGTCTCTTATAATAGATCTGATCTTCTAAATAGATCTTGTCTATTATTGTTAGTCTCTGTTCTTAGATCTAGGGTTCCAGAGGTCAACTATTGTTGATTACTTTGGGATATTATTCTGGTGAGCTGTTGGATTGGAAGCTTGCTCTCTGGTGTGGATCCTGGTTCTGGATAGCTGTGGGTATTGCTCTCTGGTCGTGTAACCCTAAGTGAAGGTTACAGACTACGAGTTCTGGTGAGATTGTTCCTGTCTTGTTCTTGTGTCTAGGGCAAAGGCCCGGGTTAGGAGGACCGGAATTGTGCCAACTATTTGGTGTCTTCTTGTTTTGTGTTTTGCTATTGTATTGTCTGATTATCTGTCTTGGTTTACTATATATATATAGTAGTTATTAAAGGGCTCCTGTGTTAAGATCTGCGTGGGCACCTATGAGTGATGAACCCATGATCTGAACACTGACACAGCTTCGCTCTCTAGGGTTTTATCTGGTTTTATTGTCTTCTTGGTTCTTGTTCTTGTTTGTATTTGTTGTAATTGCTTGATCTGTTCTTTACTATGGGTGATAATGTGAACCCTAATGGTGGTGGTGGGTCTGTCATCAACACTGGAGGTGGTGTTGACCCACCAGTACCTCCCAATACTCTAATTAGCAAATTAGATATTGGTGATCCTCTGTACATTCATCCCAGTGATACTAGTACTCTGTCTATTATCACTATAAAGTTGAAAGGTACAGAGAACTACTCTGTGTGGGCAAGTTCTATGAAGCTTGCTCTTGAGGCCAAGAATAAATATGGCTTCATTGATGGTTCCACTGTTAGGTCTATTGATGATGATGTCCTAGGGAAACAGTGGGATAGGTGTAATTCTGTTGTGCTAACTTGGTTGCTTAATTCTGTTAGTGAAGAACTGTTTCTAGGCCAGGTGTTTTCTAAGTTAGCTAGAGATGTGTGGTTAGATCTTAAGGAAACATATGATAAAGTTGATGGGTCAGTGGTTTTCAACTTGTATCAGAAGATTAACTCTATAACACAAAATGGAAGTAGTGTTTCTGAATATTACCATAAACTTAATACTATGTGGAAGCATTTGGACTCCATAGTTCAACTGCCTTCCTGTTCATGTGCTGCTTCAAATAAATTCAATGATTTTAACAGTTTGATAAAACTAATGCAGTTTCTAATGGGTCTTGATGAAATTTATCAACCTGTTAGAACTAATCTTCTGATGCAAGACCCACTGCCCACTGTTAAGACTGCCTTCTCTATTGTATCTAGAGAAGAATCTCATAGGACCTCTAGTTCTGGTACCAAGGGAACAAATGTGTCCTTTGTTGCTAAAACTTCTCAGTCCTTTGATCCAAGGAAGAGGACTAATAGAGGTCCTAACCCAAATCTGAAGTGTAACCATTGTAATAAACTTGGTCACACTTCTGATAGGTGTTTTGAATTGGTTAGGTATCCCCCTGGTTTCAGAAGGAATGCTCCAGGTCAGCCTAACAGACCTAACATTCCTGGAGGAACTGGAGGGAGATCAAATCAATCTAGTAGCAATTCTAATAATAATGTGTCTTCTAGTGCTACTGTTCCATTTACCTCTGAACAGATAAGCAAACTGATGAGTCTTATTGGTGATAAAGTTGGAAGTGATACTGCTCAGTCTAATAGTGTAGGAGGTAATCAGAATGTTATACATGGTTTTTCTAGTGCTTCTGTTTTAAATAAACTGAGTAGTGTGTTTAAAAGTTTTGCTAGTTCTTCCAACTTTCTAAAAACTGCACTTCTTTTAAAGTGGATCATGGATTCAGGTGCCAACCAACATATGGTTGGTACTGATGAATACATGGTCAACTGGGTGGATGTATCACAGTTTGATGTAACTGTGAAACATCCTAATGGGTCAAGTGCTAAGGTCATGAAGATAGGAGATATCAAGTTAGGAAATAACATTATCCTAACTGATGTGTTCTATATTCCTGACTATTGTGTTAATCTGGTGTCTGTAAATAAACTAGCTAAGGATAACAGACTAAGTGTTTTGTTTGATGATCATGCTTGTTATGTCCAGGATTCCAAGTCCAAGAGAATCCTGGAGACTGGTAAAGAGCATGATGGTCTTTACTTTATAGGTTCAAATGTGAGTAATAGTTCTATGTGTTTTAATACTTCTTCTGGTGTTAACCTTTGGCACAGTAGGTTGGGACATCCCTCTGACCAAGTTCTAGCTGTGTTAAAAGGAAGTTTAGATGTTGAAACAACTCATTCTGGTCCTTGTGAGATATGTCACAAGGCCAAACAAGTTAGGGTTCCTTTTCCTTTAAGTGAACATAAAACAAAAGAAGTAGGAGAATTAGTTCATCTAGATGTATGGGGTCCTTACAGGATAACCAGTAAGGAAGGTTTTAAATATTTTTTAACAATTGTAGATGACTTCTCTAGATCTGTTTGGGTCTATTTGCTTAAAGGAAAAAGTGAAGTGTTTGAAAATGTTGTCATTTTTTATGAACTTGTCAAAACACAGTTTAACAAAACTATTAAAACTTTAAGGAGTGACAATGGTACAGAATTTATAAACAAACAAATGTCTAGTTTTCTTAATTCAAAAGGAATTATGCACCAAACATCTTGTGTGCATACTCCTCAACAAAATGGAGTTGTTGAGAGAAAACATAGACACATTTTGAACATAGCTAGAGCTTTGTTGTTCCAAAGTAGTGTGCCACTGAATTTTTGGTCTGAATGTGTTTTGACAGCTGCTTATTTGATTAACAGGCTGCCCTCTTCTGTGCTAAATGGTGTGAGTCCTTATGAAAAAATATATGGGTTCCCCCCAATTATGAGTCATCTTAGGAATTTTGGATGCTTGTGTTTCAAAACCATTTTAGATGAAAAAGATAAACTAGTAAGTAGAGCTGATAAGTGTGTTTTAGTTGGATATTCTGTTTTCAAAAAGGGTTATAAGTTGTGGAATTTAGAAACCAAACAGTTTGAGTTTTCCAGGGATGTCAAATTTTATGAAAACATTTTTCCTTTTAAAACAGAAACTGGAAAACTTGAGTTTAAAGATTTAAATCATTTGAATTTTTTTGATTTATATGATGACACAAGCATTGAAAATTCTGATAGTGATAATAATAATAATAATAATAATAATAATAATAATAATAATAATAATAATGCTCCCAATGATGAAGGGGGAACCAGTGTTGCTCATGAACACTCTCCTGAGATAGGATTAGATGACTCTTCTAGGATCACTAGTGAGGCAGATCATTATGATCAGCAGCCTAGTAGTTCTAGGTTTAGAGGGACTGATTCTACTCATAGGATTGAGGGTCCAAATGATGAGAACTGTACTCCTGAGGGACATAGAATACAACCTAGAAGGTCTGATAGGAATTCTGTTTTACCAAAGAAATTTGATGATTTTGTTGTAGAGGGTAAAGTTAAATATGGAGTAGAAAAGGTGGTTAACTATTCTGTTTTATCTTCTGAAAATTATTGTTTTGTGTCTAGTCTGAATAAGACTGTTGAGCCTAGTAGTTATTCAGAAGCCTCTAAAGATCCTAGATGGATAGAGGCTATGAATGATGAAATGGAGGCATTGCATAGCAACCAAACTTGGGTTTTGACTGATCTTCCTAAGAACAGAAAACCTATTGGTTGCAAATGGGTTTATAAAGTTAAATACAAGTCTAATGGAGAAGTTGAGAGGTTTAAAGCCAGGCTTGTTGCCAAAGGCTATAACCAAAGAGAAGGTCTTGACTTTGGAGAGACCTTCTCACCTGTTGTTAAAATGGTGACTGTTAGGTGCATGATTAGTTTAGCTGTTCAGAACTCTTGGCCTTTGTATCAACTTGATATTAACAATGCTTTTCTTTATGGGTCAATAGATGAGGATGTTTACATGACATTACCTGAGGGTTATTACTCAGATAATGAAACTAAAGTGTGTAAACTAGTTAAGTCATTGTATGGCCTTAAACAGGCTCCTAGGAAATGGAATGAGAAATTGACTAAGGTTCTTTTAAACATGGGTTTCAAGCAAAACATATGTGATTATTCCTTGTTTGTAAAATCTGTGGGAAATGTGTTTGTTGCATTACTTGTCTATGTGGATGATATAGTTATTACAGGGAATAGTGAAACTGAGATAGATAACTGTAAAAATCTACTTAAAACAAGTTTTAAGATTAAAGATTTGGGAAAACTTAAATACTTTTTAGGTATTGAAGTTTTATATGATAAAGGTGAAATTTGTTTGACTCAAAGAAAATATTGTTTAGAGCTTTTGAATGAATTTGGGTATTTGGGATGCAAACCCATTAATACCCCAATAGAACAAAGTTATATTGTATCAGCAAAGGATTCCAAACAGAGTCCTTTACTGGACAACATAACTGGGTATCAAAAGCTGATAGGGAAACTCATTTACTTGTCTCTTACTCGACCTGATATCAGTTATAGTGTTCAGTTTTTGAGTCAATTCATGCATAAACCTACTAAGTGTCATCAGCAAATAGCTTTAAGACTTTTAAGGTACTTAAAGCTATCTCCTGGAAAAGGAGTTGTGTTTAGAAAAGCTGATAACTTTGAACTTAGAGGTTATGTAGATGCAGATTGGGCTAAATGCTTAGTAACTAGAAAATCTGTTACTGGGTTTGGTATTTTTCTAGGAGATTGTTTAGTCTCCTGGAAAAGTAAAAAACAAAATACCATTGCTCGTTCATCTGCAGAGGCTGAGTATAGAGCAATGTGCTCGGCTACCTGTGAAATAGTTTGGCTGAAAAATCTATTAGGTGAATTACAAGTACATTGTAATATGCCAGTAGAACTCTTCAGTGATAGCAAGGCTGCTATATCAATTGCAGCTAATCCTGTGTTTCATGACAGGACTAAACACTTTGAAATCGATCTTCATTTCATAAGAGAAAAGATTTCAGATGGTGTTATTAGAACTGTCAAAGTATCATCTGATCAGCAACTTGCTGATATATTTACTAAAGGACTGAATGTTGTTCAGCACAACATTTTGTGTTCTAAACTGGGCATGAAAGACATGTTCAACATTTGAATTATGGGGGGGTGTTAAAAATACATCCTATGGTTTTAATTCTAATGTTAAACATATGTTAGTGGGCCTGGACTACTTGTATTGGTCATATACTTTGGACTAATTATATTCTTGAGTGTTGGGCTTTTTATTTCAGTAAGTGAAGTGGGCTTGAACGGTTAATGGGCTTGAACGATTTCGTATGGATTTCTGGCCGTTGGATTATTATCTCGAAGACTTGTGAGAGCCGTTGGATGAGATATTCCTGATGTCCAGCTATATAAGCTCATATCGTTATTATTTTAATTCATTCGTTTTATTTTCGTCTTCTCTGTATTAGGGTTTCTCTGTTCTTGTATTCATCTGCACTTGTGTAAGTGTTTGTATTATCATTCTCATCTGCTGATCTTATCAATCAGCAGAAGACTCTGTATGATCATTATTGATCTTTGATCTCAGTGATTTGCTGAGATCATCTGGGTATTTGGGGGGCAATATTTTGGGTTGGTTTTAATATAGATTTTGTCACCGTTTTCTGTCGCTATACCTTGTGTTCTTGTATTGTTCTTTATTGTTTGAATGTTTGTGTTGTTTATGTTGAGAAACCCTAAATTTCTACACACATTATAATGCTTAACAACTATTAAAGTTTATGCATAGTACAAATAAAACTACCTATGCACGATCTTTAACAGAAAACAGAATCACAACAGATGGATTCTTAACACTTGTTAACAAAACAATGAAGGACAATGGTGATCCTACGCCACTGAGCCACAAAATCCCAGACTAACTGAGTGAAGCCACAAGATACGATTAAATGATCCCAAGTTTCATTAAACATTACCTTATGCATATGGTTCCTAGCAAGCCTTATAAAAGAAACCGAAAAATTGATTTGAAGCTACAATAGCTAGCCCAATAATTAACAAACTACCAAACTAATTTACATTTGAATTTTTTACTCAAATAATTGGTGCTTTTTGCCGGAAAATCATACAAGTAATGTGGTAAGTTATTATTTGTTGGGCCAAATTGGACCAGGCCCAAATACAATAACAAACCTAATCTAACCGACCCATCAAAAACCAGTTATTTATATATATACTAAAACACAACGTCGGCGCCGACCACGGCACCAACGGTTTCCGCGTTCCATTTTAGATAAGGCTTCTCCTTTTCGATTCTTTCTTTAAACGGTTCGTTCTCTGCAGCCTGACTGTCGGTGCACTACCGACAAAACGATCCTTGCCCTTCTCTGTCTGTCATATCCTGGTTTTTTTGTCCCTGTTTTGACTTGCTCCCGGTGGACCACCCCGTCACCACAACAGTAGTGGGCGACTTCACCGGTTTGTCTCCGTCATATCCGAAACACATGTCTCCGTACAAACTTCTAACACCCTTATCCGGTCGCTAACATAGAGAAGGTAGATGTGCGACCTTATGTAGTACTCGCTCGACGGTTGTTGCATGACCTACAACGGGAACGAAGAAGGCTTCTCGACTGCGAAACTGCCGCATCTTTTCTTCTCAGAAAACCGAAGAAGGGGGTTTTATGAAATCCCCGGCAGCAGCGACAGTTGACCGATGAGGTTGCATGTCTCAATTTCGGGTAGATCCGACGCTGATATGGTGTTATAAGGACGTTTTCCGGTGATTCGTTGTGGGTGTGGCGTACGGCAAGTATTTCTGGTGGTGGTTCTTCGTTGTTGGCCTCGCTAGTCGCAAATGCCGTTGTGGATGGCAGAGAAAGAGAGATATGAGAGAGTTTGAGGTGGCAGTTTAGTTGGGTGAGGGGTGAGGCCGGCGGTTTAGTTGGGTGAGGGGTGAGACCATGGAGCTGGGTTAAGCAAATGGAGTATTTAGAGAGCGGTCCAAAAACATTATGCAGAACTGTTGGGAGGATCCACCCGAACAGTTGATCAAATTACTTCTAAATGGACCGTCATGAACCCACAAATGAATGCGTTCAATGGCCTTCATCAACAAGCGGTAATGATTATGATATATTTAAGTTACGATTTTATTTAATTATATAATTTTTTCTAAAATATATTTTTTACTTGCTTGAATATAGGAGCGCCTACGAGGGAGTGGATGTAGTGATCTTAACGTCATGCAAACGGCGTTGAAAGATTACAGAAAAAATCATCCTTCACGTTTTAATCATCAAGCGGCTTGGGAGAATGTAAGAGATCACGACAAGTGAAGAAAGCAAATGTTGATGGGTGAATAACCGTCCGATAGTCATTCCGACAAGAGACGGAAGTCTTTGGAAGGCGGCAACTATCAGGCGACTGCCTTTTCCACACCGGACGACTCCACCCCCACTAGCCACATGCCGGATCTTAATGAAGATACCAACCCAACACGACCCAAACGAAAAAATAAGAAAGCCGCCGCCGCCGAGTCTTCAAGCAAATCATCCTGGGTTGACAAATTTGGGTCATACCGAGCGATGAAAGAAGACAAACTGAACCAGTTGGTCACCCTACAATCTCAACAAGGCGAAAAAACAATGACATTTTTAGAGGAACAACGCCAATTGTTGAGACAAAGGCGGTATGACCACGACTTGAATATGTATTCAAAACTAGAGGTGTACAAAAAAACCAGTTTAAAAAAAAAACCGTTATTATAACCGAAACCGGTTAAAAAAACCGCTTTGAAAAAAAACCGATTTTTTTCAATTATTCATCACCAATGAACAAACCGGTTTTAAAACCGATTAAAAAACCGATTTTTTAAATAAAAAAAACCGGTTTTTTTTATGATAAACCGGTTTAAAACCGATCCTAACCGGTTTCACCGGTTTGCGTTTTTTTGCAATAAAAACCGGTTTAAAAAAACCGATTTAAAAAAAACCCGTTTTTTTTAAAACTGGTTAACCGATTTGTACACGTCTATTCAAAACCACACGACCACCTCAAAGGTAAATCTTTGGCCTTGGTTTTGAAATCTAAAGAAGAAACACAATTGGGAGCGTTATTGGGTTGAAGGCGATGAGGAGGATGAAGGCGTCGAGTAGGATAAAGGCGTTTGTGTGTTTATTTTAATTGATGTTTCATGTAAAAAAAATTTAATTTTAATGGAACGGTTTTATTTTTTTTAGGTTTTTACAAACGGTTCTTTTAAATCAAACGCTCAATTTTTTTTAAACGGTAATTAAAAAGAAGGAAAACTAAAAAATAAAGATTTTAGTGAAGTGATTCAGTTAACTGCTGCATTCAAAAAATGATTTAGTGACATGATGTGACAGAACAGGATCGGTTATAATTGGTAAAAAATAACAACTAGGAGGGCCCTCCCCTTAGTTTAAAGTAGGGGCGTGCATGGGTCGGTTTTTACCATTAACAATAACCGTAACCGCTATTTCGGTTATGAGATTTTCGTAACCATAACCATAACCATAACCAAACTTCGGTTATGGTTAATCGGTTATGAATTCGGTTATGGTTATTTCGGTTATTGACCAAAAAAATCGACCAAAGCTATCTTTCAGCTTAATTATAAATTTAAAAGCCCCTGGGTCTTAAAAACTCAGAACCTACAATGTTAGACTTAGCTTGGGTTATTATTTATAAGTTAATCAAGACTATACTTTCTAGTTAAAATACCAATGTGGAATCCTTTTTATTAAGATATTAACAAAAAAAAAACATATTTAACCCCTTGGTTACAACTTACAATTTTAATTCATCATAAAAAAGAATACTACATCAATATCATGTTGTTAATAACATACTTTTATTATAGTAAAAAAAACCTCTATATAGTTAATATAGAACATACATCTATTACATAAACTTAACAATACAAGTTCGGTTCGGTTATATCGGTTAACCAAAGCTTCATAACCATAACCATAACCGCTCGGTCGGTTATAGAAATTTCATAACCATAACCATTGGTTATGTTGGTTATCGGTTAAAATCGGTTCGGTTATGTCGGTTATGGTTTGGTTATGGTTAAATTTGCTCACCCCTAGACTTTAAAGAGATAAACATTTAAAAAAAAACTCAACCTTTTCTTTTTTTTTTCTCATTCTTTTTAGTCCGATGAAAGTGGTTTAAAAAAAACCCGAAAAAAAGTAAAAGCTAGAGGGAAAGTAGTGTGTGTGTGTGCTCCTCGAGAAGTGTGAAGCTACTACCAGCATTGAATTGAACACAACAATCAGAGACCTCAACTCAACTCAACTCAACTCCAATTGGGGTTTCTTTTCTTCAACCACCGTAGAGATCCATTCTTCATCATTACTTAAATATTATTATTATTATTACCAATGAGTGTTCCTCTTCTTTATCTCTTCTTCTCTTTTTACCTCTTCCTCTTTCAATCTCATGCCGCCCCTCCCGCCGGTACACACATACACACATTTATCATTTATGCGTTAAATGTATTTAATTATTTATTTATTTATGGTTTTATGTTATTAAAATCAGGTCCGGTGATTAAGCAATTATCCTCCATTCTCAAGTGGACAGCAGCTAGGTCTTCCTCTAAATCCCCATTATCAGGTACTTCTTTTATATTTATTTATTATTATATTTTTTTAACATTAAATGCCCTGACACCCACCCTTTCGCCCGAAGAACAGGTGGTAACCTGACCCACCCACCCAAAATGATACTCATCTGGGTTTTGTTAATTTTATTGTTTTATATAGAAGAAAGTGAGGTTTGTGATGATTTAGGTATAGTAATAATAAGATTATGTGGATTGTGTTAAAAAAAATGTAATAATAAGATTATGTGGATTGTCTTAAGACGTAATTCCCGAGCGCATGGGGCCGTCATCGGTGGGCTGAACTAAACGGGGCATATAGATTAGTACGGTTATTTGGTTGAGTTAGGGGCTGTTTGGTTGATTAAGTGCTGAATCATTAAGAGGTCTGAATGGTTAAGCGCTGAATCATTAAGTTGGACCTCTTAATGGCATGGTTTAAAAAAACGGGTGAGGCGTACGCCTCGAGGTGCGCCTCGAGGCGAAACTCTAAGAAAACGAGTCTGAAGCGCGCCTCATGGGGTTCAGATTGTACATACGCCTCTAAGGGCTGAGGCGCTAAGAAAATGTGCGCCTTAGGTGCGCCTCGGGTGGTTTAGGGTGTTTTTTATGTGGTTTTTTTGGGTGGTTTAGACTTTTTGGGTCAATTATTTTATTTTTTATGTGTGTTTTTGATGTTTTAGACGTTTCTAGGTCAGCTATTTTATTTTTTATAGATAAATAATTTTTATATTTATTTTTTAACTGCGCCTCGAGCTTACGCCTCGGTTCGCCTCGAGGCTTACGCCTCATGAGGCGAAGGTAAAACGCCTCGAGGCTCGTTTCCGTTCTTTTGAACTTTGCTTAATGGTTAGTTTTCTTGTCCACGTTGGTAGGGGAGCCTCATTAAGGTTCAGCCTAGTTCAGTGTTTAATAGTTCAGTGCTTAATGGTTCAGCAACATCCCAAATCTTAATGATTCAGACTTAACCATTCCATTCAGAAGCTGAAACAACGCGCTGAATGCTGAATCCTTCAGCGCTGAATGGTTAAGAGCCTCATTAAGAGGCTAACAAACAGCCCCTTAATTAAAGAAAAATTAAATGAGTTATGTTTAGTTTATTAGGTATGGAGGAGGGTAGTCCTCCGAGGATGGGCCGCCACGTAAGCGCCACGTCATTGTGAGGGTAGGCTGGTTAAGATGGGGATGGAGCAAGGGGGTGGGAGATGAACCTCCCTCTTTTTGAATTTTGTTTTTTTAAAAAAAAAGCAATTAAAAGTGGAAGAGGAACGTCGTGGCCAGCTTGCGGAGGACGGTCAGGACAATGATGGACCTAGGGGGGCGGTGTTGCCTTCCCTCGATGAGCCTCGACGTGCCAGGACAAAGCCCACACTGTATGGCCTTATAATAGATAGGTCTAGATAAACAAACATGTGTGTTTATTCTATCATTATCTAGTTATAAAGCTGAGTCTTACTTTAGTTGTAAATCATAATTAAGTCATGTCCTATGTAACTTGATCAAAGTTGTGACTACGGTTAAGACTTACGAGAAGAGTAATCGGTTTTGAGTTATTTTCTGATTAATAAGATTGATAGTTATTCGGTTTAATTCCTTTCTGTTTTAATTATGTATTTCTGTTTGGTTGTTGATTGGGACTTTAGATTGAAATTGGACGGACTTTTGTTTATTTAATTTGGTGAAACAGATGGTGGGAGTATTCTGCAGTTTGAAGATGGTTATTTAGTTGAAACCGTTGTCGAAGGGAATCAGCTAGGGGTTGTACCATATTCCATTCGCGTGTCGCAGGACGGCGAGTTGTATGCTGTTGATTCGGTTAATAGCAACATTGTTCGAATCACACCACCGTTGTCTCAATGTAAGCTTTTTATTAGATAGTGTTATCAGATTAGAGTTTACTAGTATGAGCCCGTGAGATAGTATTATTGCGTGTGGTTAATTAGCTTCCTAAATGTCTGTTGTGTTGTCTTGAATTTTTTTGTCGATACAGACAGTAGGGCAAGATTGATTGCAGGGTCATTCCAGGGTTACACGGGGCATGTAGATGGAAAACCGAATGATGCTCGTTTTGATCATCCGAAAGGGGTTACTATGGATGATAAAGGCAATGTTTATGTTGCTGACACCACTAATCTTGCCATCAGAAAGATTGGTGAAGCAGGTTTGTCATTTATTTCATCTTATAGATTTTTTTTAATAAATAAATTAAACGAAATACAAAAGTTACATCACAATATAAGGTAGACGGGCAACAAGCTGCTACATTTTATTATTATTATTATTATTTATTTTTTTTATATATCGGTGATCTTAGTTCTTGAAACAACATTTATGCTCAAATGATTCACAAGATTACGAAGAACAAGTTAATGTGCAGGTGTGACGACAATTGCGGGAGGAAAATCAAATGTAGCAGGGTACAGGGATGGGCCGAGCGAGGATGCGCAGTTTTCATCTGATTTTGATGTAATTTATGTGAGACCAACGTGTTCATTGCTAGTTGTTGATCGAGGAAACGCTGCTCTTAGGCAAATAGCTCTCAATCAAGAAGATTGTGATTTCCATGACAACTCTGTTTCTTCCATAGGTTTGATTTGAACACTGTTTAATGTGATTATGTCATTCTCGTATAATTTAACCGTAAAGATAAAGATAAATTATGATGATGTCTATATCCATAACTCCTAGTGTTATTCGAGTAGCACTTGTCTATTTTAGTATTACGCGTCTTCACTCACTTGTTATAGTGACTTAATCATGATTTAGTGCAATTTTTGGACAACCTAAACTTACATTTCATACACTTGCCAGATCTCGTGTTGGTAATCGGTGCCATCTTGATAGGATACCTCATATGTGTGCTTCAACAAGGATACGGTTCATCATATTTCAAGAAACCAGTAAGTGTTTTTTTACCCAACTACGGTATTATTTCCCCATGCTATTTTTGCGATGGTTATTTACTTGGTCAATTTGGCATGTATATTGCAGGATAAGGCGGAGAGTGATACTAAAAGACCTAAGAAGGAAAATTTGACTAAAAGTCAAACCGTGGAAACGGTTAAAGAAGAACAAGAAGCAGGATGGCCGTCGTTCAGTCAGCTCGTTGTGGATTTATCAAAACTTGTTCTCGAAGGATTTGGTAACATTTTTGCTTCTTTCAACCCGTTCACTAGAAGAGGCCTCACTCCATTAAAAGATCGTCTCATAATGCCTGAAGATGAGCCGGTTCATCGGCCTGCATTAGCCCAAAAACACAGAACTCCAACTCCGCTTTCAGAAACCCGTCATGCCCACAACCCAAATGAAAAGTACCCCGAAACAACAAAGCCTGTTAAGCTCAGATCATCTAGTGTAAAAGATCCGAACAAGCATAGAGTTTCAAAACGAGAAGAATACGCAGAGTTTTATGGACCTAATGGCGAGGTTACTCATGTTCGGTCCAAAAGCCAAAAGGAAAGAACAAAGCATCGGGTCAAAGAGAAACGAAGAGAAGCTGTGAATGTAGAACAAAAGCCCGTTGACTTAAAACCGGTCAACTACGATGACCCTAAGTTTAGCTATATGAGAAACAAGTACGGCGAATCATATCGTTACACTTAAAGTTGTAAAACATTTGTATTGTTTGTAACACATTATCAAAACAAGGTGTTAACATAGGCTTGAGATATTTGTGTGCTTGAGATATTTGTGTCATCTGAGTTGTTGACTTGTTGCTTTAAGTGTTTGTACAGTTGACTAAAAGATGCATTAAAAAGTTGTAGCATGGATTGGCTGGCTGTGGTTGGCATTTTATCCAAGTGATGTATGTAATTAAAACTAGTTGTCAATAATCATGTGAATCTGAATAGTTAGTTAAAGGTGAAACTTTTGATCACGAGAAAAGAGTAGTGAATCTGCCCCAACCACTCTTATTTAAATCTTTCTGGAACTGTTTTATGTTACTTGAATATAATCATATGATAACTATTGCAACATCTGCTTGAGCTGATTCAAGTCGCCGAAAATGGGTTGCTCCGGTTCCTCACTAAATAAGCGAGACCGTAAGTTTTCGATCGTTTTGTTGATTTGTGGTTCGTCATGTCTTTATATTGTGTCATAGTTGGTTATATTGTTAGAAGGATACGCGCTCCAAAAGTAGGATATACCATTTGTTTAATTTTTTTCGTTTTTATGGCAGGAACGACGAAAAAGTTGAGAAAGCCGAAGCCGTGGGAGTTTCCACGGCCTGTTACGTGGAGTCAGTTGGTTCAGATGCGTGATGAGTTTTGGGATTCGGCTCCTCACCATGGTGGCAAGAAAGGTAAAGTTGTAAAAACGAGCTTTTTTTCTAGACTTTAACTTTTCGACAATTAATGTATGTTTTAATTGGATTTATTTTTGTTATATTTATTTTATAAGGTTAATTAAGTGAAGATTTAACTAAATGAAAACAGATACAAGTAAAAAAATTCCATTTAAAGTAATCCAAGATGTGTTTTAACATCAAATATATAAAACCTGTTCGTTTTTTGAGCCATGGGGTGTGGGTGATGGCCCTGGGTCGGCCACACCGCCCCCATGGCCCGTCCCCGTCCCCATCGTGACTAGTTCCTAGAAGACGTTGGCGACGAGGTTGATAGGTCAAATTGGACCGTTGGAGGAGGTGAATTTAATTGGGGGAACACATGGCCGGGGAGACCCATCCTCCACACTCTAGAACTATCTTTTGGGTGATGGCCCTGTCCTACGCTGACATGGCAGTTGATGTGAAGGACCGTCTTTAAAAGATGAGCCTCCTCCACACCCGATCTGAAGACCAACAATGAATTGCATTATTATTATTATAGCACACATTTGTAATCATATTACCGTTAAATTATTGATTATTCACAATTTCTTCTATAAATAATAAATGTGTTTTGGATTGCATTCTGAAAATATCAGTGATCAGTGATCACGTGATGTGAAATGGTCAGATTTCTACAATTATATGATTATAAGTTAGATATTTATTCAAATATTGTCAACTAGTTACTTTTTAGAGTTTGTTTAAGGAGTTAAAAAAGATGCAAAAATAAGTTTGGGATGGCTTTTCACTAGGGGTGTATACTACAGAGTTACTCATGAGTTACTTAAGATTGGCTTGCTAAAAGCTCGAATCAAGCCGAGCTTAAACAAACTCGAGCCTAGAAGCAAGCTCATTAAACAGACAAATCTTAGCCTGAACTTCACTTAACAAGCTTGAATTTGAGATCTCGTAAATTAAACGAGCCGAACTCAAGCCTTGGTAAGCACGTGCTTGGCTTGTTTATGCCCCTAACTCTCACATTAATTAAACCGATTATTTCGCCCTTTTATAATTTGGCAATAATAATCAAACGATTGACAGATAAAAAATTTGCAAACACAATCCCAAACACCACTTAAACAACGATTATGGGTCAGACCAACACGAATCATTTCCAACATATACTAAAAATTATAATTTTTAACCCGTTATTCAACCCACTCAACGAGAATACTTTTCACTTTAATTAATTTTGCATTTCTTTTACTAATTAATGTTTGTTTATTTGAATTATCCAAACAGAAATATGGGATGCAATACATGCAGCAGCTGAAGCTGATATAGAGCTTGCTCAAACAATATTGGACAGTGCAGGGGTCATTGTTCATAAGCCTGATATGACAGTTTGTTATGATGAAGCAGGTAATCATATGCATCATTAGATTCTAGTTCCAAGCACTATTTCACATATATGCATAATTTATTTGAAATCATGTGAATAATCACAATATATTATTTATTGTGTAATATTTACAGGTACCAAATATAAAATACCAAGATATGTATTGAGTGAGCCAACAAACTTGATACAGCTAAGTTGAAAGAACAAGAAGCACAAAGCATAGCCATAGTTATATTACATCAGTTTCATCCTACTAATAGTTTTTCAAGCCTGCCTGGTTCACTTTTATTTGAAGTTTTTCAGGCTTCTGATTAGTTTTTTAGGGATATTTTTGTGAAGGTTTCAAGGAATTTTATGAAAAATAAAAATATAAACTTGCAACTTCAAGAAATGTATAACCTTAAAAAGACATTTGGATTTAGAACTAAAGTAGTGAGTGTCACATACCTAATGAAACTATGGTTCCATGAATAAAATTGCATCATTGGATCCTTGGTATCGGCCTTGTTTACTGGTTTGCCTGTTGCATGTGATTAGTGTGGTTTGATCATGTGTAAAATGTGATTAAAAATGTTAGTTATTTCGATTACAGGCTAATATTTTGTTTAGAATAATTTGTGAGCTAGGTTGTATGCATAATACACTTCTTGTGAAACTCTTGACCCGTTTCCTTTTTAGTTTAACATTATAAGCTTACCTGTTAGAGATGGAACATAACCCGATGACCCATTCACTTATGGGTCAAAGTAACCAATTCACCGCCTCTAGAAAAACGTATTTCTCAATTGGTTGACTATAACGTGTTCTCACTGGTATTCATTCGCATACATGTATAATAAAATTATTATTTAAAATTTCTAATTGTGCAATGTTTTGTTTGTAAACAACTATAATAGCATAGAAGTCAATTTGGTTTAATTTTGTGTAAACAAAAACGTTGTACGCCGAAATTTGGTTTACACAGGGGATGTTCAATATTGAGGCCCCTTCGGATCTTGGATCAATCTTTGATGAACAATATATATGATAGGAGTATGCATAACATGTTATTTATCAGAGGAATAATAAGAGATTGATATTGAAAGCTTTTTTGTTATGTATTCATGATATGAAATACAGGAAATATATAGGCTGTACAAGACTTTATGAAAGGAAATGATCATAAACGGCTATCACACAAGAATGGTAAATAGCCTCAAACGGCTATATAATTGATATGATGAGTTGTTAAAATCTTCTTATTTCGGGAAATGATGACAGTGTTCTGATCCCTCTTGATTTACTTTCCAACACTCCCCCTCAAGTTGAGTAGTGGGATTTCCGATACCCAACTTGTAGAGGTAATTGTTGTAAAGCCTTCCGTTAACAGATTTTGTGAGTATGTCTGCTAGTTGATCTTCTGATCGAATGAACTGAAGTTCTATAGTTCCATTTTCGAGTTTTTCTTTGATAAAGTGCCTGTCGACCTCTACATGTTTTGTACGGTCATGTTGAACCGGATTTTCAGAGATTTGTATGGCAGCTTTGTTGTCGCACCAGATTTTGCTAGCTTCCTTTTGTACGAACCCAATTTCAGCTAGAAGTTTGCGTATCCACAAGACCTCTGCAAGTCCTCTTGCGATCCCTCGGAATTCAGCTTCAGCACTTGATAAAGCAACTACCTTTTGTTTTTTACTTCTCCAGGTCACCAAGTTTCCTCCAACTAGTGTGAAGTATCCGGATGTAGATCTTCGGTCTTGTTGATCTCCTGCCCAATCAGCGTCTGTGTAGGCTTGAATCTTTGAATGGTTGTTTCGTTGGAAGAGAATCCCATAGCTAACTGTCCCTTTAAGGTATCTAATAATTCTCCGAACAGCATCCATGTGATTAACTTGGGGTTGGTGCATAAATTGACTCACCACTCCTACAGCATATGCAATATCTGGACGAGTGTGTGAGAGATATATGAGTTTGCCTACTAGACGTTGGTATTTCCCTTTATCTGCCAATTTTGCTCCTTCTTCCATGTATAGTTTTTGGTTGGTTATCATTGGAGTGTCAGCTGGTTTGCAGTCGATCATTCCTATTTCAGCAAGGAGATCAAGGATGTACTTCTTTTGGCATATGAAAATTCCTTGCTTCGATCTCAGTACTTCAATCCCAAGGAAGTACTTCAGTCTTCCTAAATCTTTCATCTCGAATTCTTTGAAAAGATTTGCTTTAAGCTTCTCCATTTCTTCTTTATCATTTCCTGTAATAATCATATCATCAACATATAAAATTAAACAGGTTATGAGTTTACCTTTTCGTTTGAGGAACAAGGTGTGATCAGAATTGCTTTGTTTGAACCCGTTTTTCTTCATAGCCAATGTGAATCTACCAAACCATGCTCGAGGTGATTGTTTAAGACCGTAAAGAGTCCTTTTTAGTCGACACACTTCTCGATTTTTGAAGTTATCTGTGAATCCAGGAGGTGCCTCCATATATACTTCTTCTTTCAAGTCTCCGTGAAGGAAAGCATTCTTCACATCAAATTGATGGAGAGGCCATCCTTCATTTGCAGCAATAGATAAAAGGACACGGATTGTATCAATCTTGGCCACTGGGGAAAAAGTCTCAGAATAGTCGATCCCATACGTTTGTGTGTATCCCTTGGCCACTAGTCGAGCTTTATATCTTTCTATTGTTCCGTCAGGTTTGTGTTTAATAGTGAAGACCCACCGACATCCTACTGGTCTCTTACCTGAGGGAAGGGTACATTTTTCCCATGTCTCATTCTTCATTAGCGCATCCATTTCTGTTTTCATAGCGTCTTTCCATTCCTTGGACTTCAAGGCTTGTTCTACAGAGTTTGGAATTTGTTCATTAAAGAGGGCGGCGGTGAAGGATTTAGCTTCTTCAGACAAATTCCCATTGGCCATATTTGCCATGGGATATCTAGTTGATCTTGTTTCTTTTTCTGGGGAATATCGTTTTGGAGGTACTCCTCTATTGGCTCTTGGAGGTAGCACGTATTTCTCGGTTGTTTCATTATGTTTTTCCTGAATTGATTCCTCCTGATCCTCCTGCATAACCTGTTCACTTGTTTTTTCACTGTTAGATGTATCATTTGGAAAATCATTATTAGTCATACTATGAGGACTTATACTAGGAGGACTTGGCGGTTCCTCATTGGTTTCATTATTTTCACCTTCACCATGAAGTGTAGGTGTAGGACAGGGAGATTCTTGGTCAGTAGCACTAACAGGATGTGGGGAAGCAGATGAATCCCGTTGGGTACTGTGAGTCTCGCTCATTGAGGGAGCCCATGTTAGCCAATCTAGTGGGTCAATATGTTTCTTCTCCCCCTGACCACTGTATTGGCGGGTGTAGAACAATTCGGTCTCAAGAAAATCACAATCAAGAGTAGTATATACACGTCGACGTATTGGGCTGTAACATCTATAACCCTTTTGATCGATTCCATAGCCAACAAATATGCATTTTTCCGCACATGGGCCTAGTTTTCCTCGATCATGTTTAGGGATATGAGGGTAGACAGTGCATCCAAAGACCCGTGGTTGTAAAGTGAGAGGTGGAGGAATCTTGAAAAAATTAGACAGGACTTGAATGGGGGTTTTAAGGTTAAGAGCTTTAGTAGGAAGACGGTTGATTAAATATGTGGCAGTCGCAGCAGCTTCTGGCCAAAAGGATGTGGGAACTTGGGATTCAATTAAAAATGCCCGTGTGATTTCTAAAAGGATACGGTTTTTCCGTTCAACAGTGCCATTTTGTTCAGGAGTGTGGGGGCACGTTTTTTGATGAATTATCCCTTTGTTTTGACAGAATTGTTTCATAGACTCATTGACATATTCTCCGCCATTGTCCGATCTAAGAATTTGAATATTAGTTTTAAATTGGGTTTGTATCATAGTGTAAAAAGTAGTAAATTTGTCAAAGACTTCAGATTTATGTTTCAAAAAATAGATCCATGTCATACGAGTACAATCATCAATAAATAAGACAAAAAAACGAAAGTTTTGTCCCCCATTAACTTCTGCGGGACCCCACACATCAGAATGTATTAAGGAAAAAGGAGTTTCAACTCTAGTATTATTTAAACGATACGTATGTCTGTGGCTTTTGGCTAAGACACATGTCTCACAATGTAAAGTTTTATTGGAAGGAAAAAGTTTTGGAAATAAAATATGTAAATAACTACTAGACGGGTGTCCTAATCTCCTATGCCAAAGCCAGGCTTCCCTATTAATAGACCCATGAGCGAGCATCACGTGTCCACGCTGAGTCACTTCATCCACATAATATAATCCTGACCGTTCAGTGCCACGCCCAATGATCATTCCCGTCCTGATATCCTGAAGAATACAAAAGGTTGGATGCATCAAGACGGTGCAATTTAACTCTTTTGTAATGTGGCTTATGGATAGCAGTTTATGTGACAGGGATGGTACATAGAGACAATTTTTTAGTTTTAAAGTTGGAGATATCTCAATAGTTCCTCCTCCTTTAACAGGAACGTCTCCCCCATTAGCAGTTTTGATGTTATTGATCCTAGGTTTAGTTTTAGAAATAATATCAGATTTATCATAGGTCATTGTGTCAGTGGCACCACAGTCAAAGATCCATGACTCATCTGTTTTAGTGCAATGTTGAGCTATATTAGCCTGTCGAGCACTTAAATTCTTCAAAAAAACTCTATTTTTATTTTTCCATTTTTTTAAAAACGAAGGTCTTTTAATTTTATGAAACCTTGTAAAAAATTTTACAGGTTTAACTCTAGTTCCTTTAAACCGTTTACCTTTCTTAATATGGACCAATGGTTTTTTATGTTTAAAAAATTGTTTTTGGTTATCAATGGGTGAAGACCCCAAGTCATGAGTTTTCATCTCACCCACACATTCCTCTTTAAAAAAATGGTCCGTTCCATCAACTGATTGCTTTTCTTTAAAAAAATATTTACATTTATCAATAGCACCTACTACCAACCGATTGCTTTTCTTTTCTTTAAAAAAGTTATCAAGTTTTTTAATGCTACTGTTGCTTTTATTTTCTTTAAAAATGGTGAGATTCTCCCTACCAACCATCCCTTGGCCTTTGTTTTTTTCTGGTACACCATCCGATGTTCCAACAATATTATTTTGCCTTTCATTTTTGTCTAACAAATTCAACATATATGGTGAAAAGAAACGAGAGTTAGTGATCCGAATTGAGGATAAATCCTCAATCCGGTTACCTCCATCCGCCTCCTCTTCCCATCCGGCTGCCGCCATGCCTCCGAAAGCTTCGCCGCCGCCGCCTGTCACGCTGGTGGCTCTTTCTTTGCTGCTCGTGGCTACGGCGGCTTTACCTTTCTCCTGTCCGGCGCCTTTGACCCGTTTCTTGTGGCCGTCGTTTGCTCTAACATGCAGATTGTATGTATGTAGCTTATCCTTCCCGTTGCTATAAGTAACCACAAGAGCGTCCCACAGCGTTTTAGCGGTCGGGAACTCGGTTAGGTTGCTGGCTAGGGTCGGTTCAATATTATGAATGAGCCACGAGAAGACGATAAGATCGTCGTGTTCCCATTGCTCATAAGTTTCATCGCTTGGGTCTGGAGGATTTGAGGATAAGTGTTTTAACAGGTTCTTTGATTTTCCGCCTATGGCAACTCGAATCATTCGAGTCCATAAAGCGTAATTTTGACTGTTAAGCTTGAGATTGATTTGTAGGTTGTCCGATAATTTTGGATTTTGTGGTTGAATGTTGAGACTGTTTTTGAGTAGATTGGCTAGTTGGATTGATAAATCGGAACCCGAGTTACCGGACATGGCAGCCGGGTTCTATCAGAAAACAAAGGAAGATGATGAGCAGGCTGGTCTCAGAATTAGACGTCCCGCTCTGATACCATGTTATTTATCAGAGGAATAATAAGAGATTGATATTGAAAGCTTTTTTGTTATGTATTCATGATATGAAATACAGGAAATATATAGGCTGTACAAGACTTTATGAAAGGAAATGATCATAAACGGCTATCACACAAGAATGGTAAATAGCCTCAAACGGCTATATAATTGATATGATGAGTTGTTAAAATCTTCTTATTTCGGGAAATGATGACAGTGTTCTGATCCCTCTTGATTTACTTTCCAACATAACAGAGGGTGGAGAGGATTTGAATAATATGCAAACTAGTATTATTATTCACACAAACAAATGATACTAATAAGGGCTATTTATACCCTTTGGTGACAGTTAATTAACCGCTAAAAACTAACCAACATAACTATAAACAAACTGACGTAACTGCTTCTGTTTGGCGCCTTTTCTTCTGCAGTTTGACTTTTCGGTTGACTTTTTGATACGATAGGAATTTCTTGATTAAATCTTTCTAACATTCTCCCCCCTAATCAAGAAATTCTTGTTTACTCTGTTCATGTTCATCCTTAATTGCAGCCTTGTCCCTTCTTCGATTGATTCATATCCGACTTATGACTTTGACTCTCCGGATGCTTTTGATCAAGATTGAAGCGGGTTAGCGCCGTCTCGGTCACTTGAATATGATCTGTTCTTGCCGTGAAGGATTTATGTTTTGATAACTATTAACCCGGTGTCCGATTTAAACAATGGTTCAAACTTTTCGGTCCTTGATCAATAATCACCATTCTTCTTTCATTCTTGGTCTTAAACTCTGACCGCCTTTGTAAAATCATTATGTTATATCACGTTCTGATTCTTCTGTCGTTCTATCAATGATCCCTCTTATCATTAAATCTGATGTATCTTCTTTTCGCCTCGTGCGTAAGATACTGGAGAACGATGGTTACTCACACACCCAATTTTGCAATTAACATGATCTCTGTAACACCCCGACCCGGCTAGGGCTGACGTGTCACTATCACAGATATCAAAAACCAAACACATTCCATTAAAAAGACAGAGTCGAAGAAAAGTATCAAGTCTCAAGCACAAAACCCAAGAAAACCTAAGTCAAATTTATTAAATACTGAAATAAATAAAAGTCTTTATTCTTGAACTGCATTTTACTCTCATCATCACTAAGTCCCCAGATTTCCCGGATCACCTGTCAAACAAATAAGACAAACACAACAAAGAAAAAAAAATACGGCTGAGCCAAAGGTTGCTCAGTAACGGAGAAATCAATAGTACAATTAAAGGTATTGAAATATGAAGCGATACTGATATTAAAACCCGAAATGAGTGATGAAACAAAAATGGATAGTGATACTATTTGAATCTCAAAACTTATACAACACCAACGTTAATACAACCAGAACATAACGAATATGAAATCAAAACATAATCAGGTTTATAATCAAAACATATCACATATATTAAAAATGAACTGAACTGAACAGACACTAAATAATGTGACTATAAGTATCAATAAATAAGTCACGTAATACAGATGCACCCACGAGCCTAAACAGAGGGGTACACAGCTAGCTAGTCCATGTACCGAGACGGTGCATGTAGGCGTACATACATTATTCCATCTCATCAGGATTCAGGATACAGGATTCAGGAGTCTGAGCTAAGATCGATCTATTCGCCTCTAAGTGGCCAAGGTACCACATAGGTACAGTTAGAGACGCCGTGATTTTGTTTACGCACTGTCACGATAAGTGCCATGCCGTTGACGCCCCAACGACAAGCCAGAGATGCTCGGGTGACAGAGTACAAAAGTCATATCATAAATAAAAGTACTAATATAAGTTTAAGGGAACATGCAACAATGATTACAATACTAAGAAATATTGCATGCTACAACGACTTATCAAAAGAATTATATGAATACGAGATAATTAACGGAATAGACAAAATCCGTACTGCAAAGTAGCGGATTTGATAAAAGAAATACTATGATGTCAGGAAGGGGAATCCGTACCTTATTAGCAAGCAAAAAGCAAAACAAATTGTCTTCAGCGAGTACACAAGCCTATATTTTTCATTGTTGTCGGATTAGATTTAAAATAACTAAGTTAATTACTTGATTTATCGACTCGATGATTCATCGATTTTCCGACGACAAGGCTTTACAACTTGTTATCTAATTATAAACTTTTGTAAATCATTTTACTTGTTATTAACCCTTCTACGTCTAAATCGAACCTGTTGCCACATAAATCATTTAAATATTAAGAAACTAATTAAAGTATTTAATTCATATTTCCACCAAAATTTTACATTTAAGACGTTGTCACCCAGTTCAAGCCTTACGAAAAAAAAAGACAAGTACAAATTATAGCTAAAAGAAATAGTAATACAAAGTCATTTTAGAAACTTTTAAATAAAAGAATTATACCTCATAGATTACTTTGCTAGACAAATTAGAGGTATAAATTGTAGCTCAAGGATTATAAAATAATTTGCATTCAGTATCTAATCTATTTTATACTTAAGCGGGGGACATAGATAGGTAAGTGTTTAAAAAAATATGAATACTGAATCAACATGGCTTTCGCTTCCTATTTCATTTCCTTTGTAAAGTACCAAGTCGTCGGAAGCATCGAAACAAAGACCAGAATTTTCATAACTATATTCATATCAAATGATGGTTCAATTAAGGTACCTAAATGACGGAGGGGAGGTCGGACTCGTGTTGTTGATCACAAATCTCTGCGGGTTGTGGTTGATCGAACTGGAGACTGTAGCGGTGGCGAGAAGGAAGTTTTTAACAGCGGCGTAGTGGTAGCTATCACGAACCAAGAGACTCAAGCAAAAGTAGCGAGGTAACTTGTACCAAAAGAGACTAACCGGTTCGTGCAACAGATGGTTTCTGAGTGGCGATGATGCAGTTTGGTCAAGGCAGGTTAGTGCACGGTAACGGAGTAGTCACTGTAGTGTGCGACGGTGTTTAACAACGGTGGCAGCGGCAAAGGTGGTACGACTAGTTGGAATATGGCAACTATAGGGTATGATGGTGTGGCGGCGAGTGGAATCGGCTTTGGAGACGAAAAGCAAAGGAACAAGCACGATGGGTCTAATAAGTACTTAACCTGGCTCATTAACGGTTACAAATTAGAATCATAATTATTTATTCATGGATTTTAATTACAATCGACCGGTTAGGAATGATTTGCCGTTTCTTTGTCAATTGATAGCAAGAGTAATTTGAGAAGATGAAGTCAATGAATGATTTGAAATTCTAATTTTTACAACCCCTGGTCTACTAATCATAATGCATAATGGCCCTTCATTTTAAATAAGAAGCATATAATATTGCTACTAATATTTATTATTATTTATATCTAATTTATGTGTTAAATAATATATAGTAAATAAATAGTCTAGTATTTGTCTAATATCATTTAATCGATTTTATTCCTTAATAAATTCGTTTAAGATCCGACATAATGATTCGCTATTTAATATTTAGGGTTTTTTTTTTTTTTCCGAATTTTTCGGGTATTACAATTCTACCCCACTAAAAAAAAATTTTGTCCTCAAAATTGCTAAGGTATGGGTAACAAGCAAATGATTATAACACATACGAAACATTTTTCTAATATCATAAATGTATAACGAAACCAAATACTAAACGACTGAATGGGTTATCAAACTGACAAGTAAACGACGACTAAAACGTATTAAAAATCATAAGAAATCAGACATATCAATCATATCGAATATCAGAGTATTGAGGCGTAAACAGATTCAGATAGCAAGGACAGATGGCAAGTCGTCCTAAATAAAATGAAACGGATAATGAACTCCATTCGAGAGATCATTTTGTAGATATTATTAAAGAGTACTCTTAAGCAGTAGGCATAGTCAAAGTGCATGCATTTCAGGTTCAAAAGTATTGCAATTAACTAGAAACTGTACCTGGGGTATTGGAGGCATCATTAACTGAGAGTGCAAAATCCCTTCATGGTGCAGTAGTCCTAGCGTTCCCCCGAGTATCGGTTCTAGTGTCACGTCGTGGGCAATCCTGAATCTTGTGGTGTGGATCTCCACATCTAAAGCATCTTCCTTCTGCACGACGACAAGCACCACCATGACGTTTTCCACAAGAAGCACAAAGAGGGATATCAGTACGGTTCTTCTGTGGTTCTTGCTGATTCGATGGGTTGGCTCTAATAAGGGCCTGGTTCTGCTGCGTCTGATTTTGTGCATGCTTATGATTCTGATTGTTGTGATCCCTATCTGAACGGTGCCTACGGTTTCGGGATTCATCATTGCCATCAAGAGTAGAAGAATTATCTTGGCTGTTTTCTTTTGGTCGTTTACGACTATCATCAAGAGCCTTCTGTCGATGCTTCTTATCGTTATCTAAGTTCTTGACCGCATCCACAATCTCATTAATGTCAGTAAAGCGAAGATTTAGGATAAACGTCCTATCCCTATCACAGATGGCCCACTTAAATCTGTTGGTTTGCTGCTCAAGTGTACCCGCCATTGGGCCTAGAAAACTAACCAACCGACTAAAACGGTTCTTAAACTCCATGATAGGCTCATCGTCGTTCTGCATGATAGTAGAATACTCCCTCAAATATTCATCGCGGTCGGCATCAGTGAAATATTGCTGATAAAACAGTGTACGAAAGTCATCCCAAGAGAGTGTGGCTGCATAATTATCACCACCACGAGCATTCTTCAAATTTTTCCACCATCTATGAGCATCGTCCTCGAGTTTATAAGTAGCGAGCCTGACTTTGAACACATCATCAACATCCAACACTTCAAACAATTTCTCAATATGGGAGATCCAGTTTTCTGCCTCAACTGGAGATGTAGCAGTACTAAATGATTTTGGCTTCTGCTTTTGAAAGCGTTCGAGCCAAACATGAATTCCAACAGGAGGTGTGTCATTTCCTCCAGGAGGTGGTCCATCGTTGCTACCTGTGGGTGGTGGTCCGTTGTTGTTACCTCCAAAAGGTGGTCCATTATTGTTGCTACCAGAATTATGTTGTAACTGTTGAAGCAAGTTAGGAACTAAATCCGCAAGAGCCGTGTTGACAACGTTAGCAACAAGGGTTTCAATACGAGCGTTGCTTGAAGCATTAGTCCTGCTTCGGCGGGATTTCGCACGTCTTCTAGGAAGCATCTGAAAGGAATATACGTGTGAGCTAAAAGATAAAGAGCTTCGAATTACACGCGCGGAAGAGAAATCCTAACCCGATGTCTACCCCTTAACTCACATGTTTAATTTTTTTTTTAGTGTTTAAGTTTTCTACAGGAAAGAGCCTGGGCTCTGATACCATAATTGTAACACCCCGACCCGGCTAGGGCTGACGTGTCACTATCACAGATATCAAAAACCAAACACATTCCATTAAAAAGACAGAGTCGAAGAAAAGTATCAAGTCTCAAGCACAAAACCCAAGAAAACCTAAGTCAAATTTATTAAATACTGAAATAAATAAAAGTCTTTATTCTTGAACTGCATTTTACTCTCATCATCACTAAGTCCCCAGATTTCCCGGATCACCTGTCAAACAAATAAGACAAACACAACAAAGAAAAAAAAATACGGCTGAGCCAAAGGTTGCTCAGTAACGGAGAAATCAATAGTACAATTAAAGGTATTGAAATATGAAGCGATACTGATATTAAAACCCGAAATGAGTGATGAAACAAAAATGGATAGTGATACTATTTGAATCTCAAAACTTATACAACACCAACGTTAATACAACCAGAACATAACGAATATGAAATCAAAACATAATCAGGTTTATAATCAAAACATATCACATATATTAAAAATGAACTGAACTGAACAGACACTAAATAATGTGACTATAAGTATCAATAAATAAGTCACGTAATACAGATGCACCCACGAGCCTAAACAGAGGGGTACACAGCTAGCTAGTCCATGTACCGAGACGGTGCATGTAGGCGTACATACATTATTCCATCTCATCAGGATTCAGGATACAGGATTCAGGAGTCTGAGCTAAGATCGATCTATTCGCCTCTAAGTGGCCAAGGTACCACATAGGTACAGTTAGAGACGCCGTGATTTTGTTTACGCACTGTCACGATAAGTGCCATGCCGTTGACGCCCCAACGACAAGCCAGAGATGCTCGGGTGACAGAGTACAAAAGTCATATCATAAATAAAAGTACTAATATAAGTTTAAGGGAACATGCAACAATGATTACAATACTAAGAAATATTGCATGCTACAACGACTTATCAAAAGAATTATATGAATACGAGATAATTAACGGAATAGACAAAATCCGTACTGCAAAGTAGCGGATTTGATAAAAGAAATACTATGATGTCAGGAAGGGGAATCCGTACCTTATTAGCAAGCAAAAAGCAAAACAAATTGTCTTCAGCGAGTACACAAGCCTATATTTTTCATTGTTGTCGGATTAGATTTAAAATAACTAAGTTAATTACTTGATTTATCGACTCGATGATTCATCGATTTTCCGACGACAAGGCTTTACAACTTGTTATCTAATTATAAACTTTTGTAAATCATTTTACTTGTTATTAACCCTTCTACGTCTAAATCGAACCTGTTGCCACATAAATCATTTAAATATTAAGAAACTAATTAAAGTATTTAATTCATATTTCCACCAAAATTTTACATTTAAGACGTTGTCACCCAGTTCAAGCCTTACGAAAAAAAAAGACAAGTACAAATTATAGCTAAAAGAAATAGTAATACAAAGTCATTTTAGAAACTTTTAAATAAAAGAATTATACCTCATAGATTACTTTGCTAGACAAATTAGAGGTATAAATTGTAGCTCAAGGATTATAAAATAATTTGCATTCAGTATCTAATCTATTTTATACTTAAGCGGGGGACATAGATAGGTAAGTGTTTAAAAAAATATGAATACTGAATCAACATGGCTTTCGCTTCCTATTTCATTTCCTTTGTAAAGTACCAAGTCGTCGGAAGCATCGAAACAAAGACCAGAATTTTCATAACTATATTCATATCAAATGATGGTTCAATTAAGGTACCTAAATGACGGAGGGGAGGTCGGACTCGTGTTGTTGATCACAAATCTCTGCGGGTTGTGGTTGATCGAACTGGAGACTGTAGCGGTGGCGAGAAGGAAGTTTTTAACAGCGGCGTAGTGGTAGCTATCACGAACCAAGAGACTCAAGCAAAAGTAGCGAGGTAACTTGTACCAAAAGAGACTAACCGGTTCGTGCAACAGATGGTTTCTGAGTGGCGATGATGCAGTTTGGTCAAGGCAGGTTAGTGCACGGTAACGGAGTAGTCACTGTAGTGTGCGACGGTGTTTAACAACGGTGGCAGCGGCAAAGGTGGTACGACTAGTTGGAATATGGCAACTATAGGGTATGATGGTGTGGCGGCGAGTGGAATCGGCTTTGGAGACGAAAAGCAAAGGAACAAGCACGATGGGTCTAATAAGTACTTAACCTGGCTCATTAACGGTTACAAATTAGAATCATAATTATTTATTCATGGATTTTAATTACAATCGACCGGTTAGGAATGATTTGCCGTTTCTTTGTCAATTGATAGCAAGAGTAATTTGAGAAGATGAAGTCAATGAATGATTTGAAATTCTAATTTTTACAACCCCTGGTCTACTAATCATAATGCATAATGGCCCTTCATTTTAAATAAGAAGCATATAATATTGCTACTAATATTTATTATTATTTATATCTAATTTATGTGTTAAATAATATATAGTAAATAAATAGTCTAGTATTTGTCTAATATCATTTAATCGATTTTATTCCTTAATAAATTCGTTTAAGATCCGACATAATGATTCGCTATTTAATATTTAGGGTTTTTTTTTTTTTCCGAATTTTTCGGGTATTACAATCTCTCTTCTGATTCTGGTTTCTAATCTTTCTGTTCTTCATTCTTCTTATGTTTTTGCCTGAAAACGGGATCGTCTCCTGCGATCCTTCTATGCTCTGTTTTACAGGTCTTTCTTGTTCTTTATAGGCGATGACTTCTTGGACTGCAATCAATTAATCCACGGTAACCATACGCTCTGATATTCGGATCTTGGATCAATCTTTGATGAACAATATATATGATAGGAGTATGCATCGAAAGGATGCACGGACTCACGAATGATAAACAAAGGGTGGAGAGGATTTGAATAATATGCAAACTAATATTATTATTCACACAAACAAATGATACACATGAGGGCTATTTATACCCTTTGGTGACAGTTAATTAACCGCTAAAAACCAACCAACATAACTATAAACAAACCGACGTAACTGCTTCTGTTTGGCGCCTTTTCTTCTGCAGTTTGACTTTTCGGTTGACTTTTTGATATGATAGGAATTTCTTGATTAAATCTTTCTAACATTCTCCCCCCTAATCAAGAAATTTTTATCTTGGCATGCACCTTAGCATATGTACATGGGGCCACCCAAGTATGCATCATATCGGGTATCATTTATACCAAATCGGTTTAGAAAACATGCTGGCATAATATCAAATGACATATACATGGATATGATAGTCATAGATCAATATAAGAGTACTTTTGTCTTTTTCAAGAGCTTTAAGAACATTAGACCATGTGTACTCGTAGCGTTATAGGGCGTGAGTTTGGAAAATAACGCCCCCCACACCACTACGGGGGGCATTATAGGGCAAAATTGATGTTGGGCGCTATATTGATAACGCCGGTGACAATGTGAGACAACCAATCATATCTTTCCAACTCATTCTCTCTCCCCTACTTTCTAATATTATATTTTTTAAATTATTTTTTTTGTTGTTTTTTTTTAAAATAGAAACAAAATAACGCCCCCCACTACACCCCTATTTTTAATTAAATCGCCATGCTGGCTCAGCTGTCACGTGGACCAATCAGAATCATGGGCGTTATATTTAACCTCCTCCACTACACATGGTTGTATTGTTATAAGGCAAACCAGATACATATTTGGATGCCCTTATAATGAAACAAGTTCAATACATGTGTGGCATCCACATACATTATTTCTGTTATGTTCTTATAAAAGCAAAAAAAAATGTTAAAATGTAAACAAACCACTTGAAATAGGGATGATGTTATCAAATTTTGTTGAGGCGGTAGTTTTGCAGATGCCGGCCCCTAGCCTCCCTAAAAATATTACGTTTTTTCTAATTATTTTATATGTTTAATTTAGCTATCGATTTTATTACTTTTTTGTCAACATTACCCCTCACTCACCCTTTGATCACTAAGAGCATCCACAATGCAACCTTCAACAAACCACTCTAAATTGTCGCGTTATCATGCCAGATCAATACTATATATATTAATTTCTAACTTACGGCGCAACAGCCGTCTTCAGGTTTTCCGAATTTTCACCACAAACTTTTTATTATTCCGGTTCAGCCACAGTTTTAGTCTTCCCATTTCTTTGTCTCCTGTAAACCATACGCCGGTGCTTCTTACACGGCGATTGTGGCCTTCGATTCCGACGAAGATGCAGGAAGCGACGCTAGAGGGATTGCCATGCTGGTGAGACTGGAGACAGAGACTTAGTCTCCAGGCCCAAACGGAACCGTTGTCGTTGTTAAACTGCGTCCGTTGATGATGGTTCCTTTTCCTGCCAAGCACCACCCGACACTTCCTCTGCCTGTTTTTCGACGGACGACGGAATCCGCTTCTCTTCGCCGGCCTTTCTCATGCGTGGATCCATTTATCATCAGTCCAGCGAAAATATGGTGGAGATGGAGGACCTCTATCAAACAAAATAGGGCAATGGCACAAAAGCAGGGCTATCTAGAACATAAAAAAATGGAAATGAGGTAGTGCCATAAAGATGGCAAGCACTGATCAAAAGGAAGAAAATAGCTTCTTGCATTTTTTTTAATTTTGTTTCATCAACTTTATTGCCTTTTGTTAGCACCTTCAATTATTAATTATATGTATTTATATAATAATAATGACAACACAACGTGGCAATATGATAATATGGTGTGGTAATGTGGGAAAACAATGAGTCTACCATGATGAGGCTTCAATCGTTTGAAACAATCTATTTGATCTTTGCAAAGCGCCGTGTTATGAATTTGTGTAGCGTGCTATGTCTTAAGCATTGTGTTTTGCATTTCGTGTCTAGCAATGTGTTTTACACTGTTTTGTAATTGTCTTTTACACATTGTGTTTACGAATTGTCTGTAGCGTATTGTGTCTCACACATCGTGCTTTATATTTCGTGTCTTACTGCACGTTTCTACCTGCCGCCAGCCGCGACAACGCGCGGCAGGCAAAATACTAGCCACTTTCGGTTATAATAAAAGCCCTTATCATAACAAAGCAACTCGATGCCAACCGGATTGCCGCGCGTAGCGCGGCTTAATTTTACTAGTTCTAAATAATTTCAAATCACAACTATCCCATACTCACTTTTTTCCTCCAACCATTTCAAATCTTCACCTCATCATTTACTTTTCCTTTTATTTATTTATATCTTACACGAAAAACAAAAACCTTTTTTATTTAATATTAAAGTACAAGTAGTCCCCCACCCATTGGACCGTCCGCTCCACCAAACTATTGCCCAACAAACCACCTCCTCCAATGCTAAAATCCGCTCCCTCGGTTCGTCCACTTTCACCGGATCGTCTGGTGAGAGAGCATTGTGGATGCTCTAACTAGTCCATGAACAAATTATAGAGTCTCCAACTGGTCCATGAACAAAATTAATGGGTCTGATTGAAAACCACTGGACCAACCTTTTGTACGGGTCAAGTGGACCACTTGTGCAAGTAATAAGTTATTACTGATAAAGACATGATGAAATTACAAAACAAAACGTGCACTTTGTTACTTCGTATCACAATATCTGAAGCATAAGAGTGTTCGATGGCTAGTTGAGTTGGTGACAACTAGTCCTGGGGGCCAGAGAAAGGTACCGAGTTTTAGTCACACTTGTGGCATAAATAATGAGAGGACAATTAATGTACAGAAACAAAACCCAATCATGCATTGAATTAATTCAAAAATAATATATGATATTCTCGCCGGTTATCCCACAAGCAATTATCAACACTTGAAGGATGGTAATCAAGATACTGCATAAGAAATGTGTTGCAAATCTTTGACACCATATTTTCGTTAGAAATACGTTGAAAGTTGCGTAGGAAATACATTGTAAATGGCTTCCAACGGAGCTTCTTCTATTAAGATTTTGTAGCAAATGTGAATTTGTGACACATTTATGACAGAAAAGTGCGTTGAAAATAGCAAAATTTCTAGTAGTGAATCGCTCTAATAATAGCCTTATATTGTTAACCACAAAGATTGTAAGAAATGTTCGGAGCAGTGGCGAATTCAGGAATGGTTTCTAGGGGGTTCCTTTCGTAGATTTTCACTAATTTGTTAACCCCCTCTGAATCCACCACTGGTTTGGATAGTGTAAACGATCAGTTCATGAACTGAAGAACATGTATCTTTCGCTTACATGACGTCTCTTATTTGCATGTCTATTGGGTTCAATATTGTCATTCCAAACTTCTAAAGTTTCAAGATACTGAAAAGATTGTAAATGTTATCTTAGGTGGCAAAGCGAAATTAGACATGTAAAGAAAATGTCTCATGCGATGTTGTATGTTTAACGAAACAAGGGGGCATGGCCGTATGGTAGTGAATAGTCTCATAACAGTTAAAAGTAATATTGTTTTCATCCATAAAGAATCTTTTCATGCAAAATATCTATCACTAATATATATAATGATTAAATTGAACACTTTGGGTTTATTTTTACAGGTTAATTCACACACTACTGTTCTAAATTTATTCCTAATACTACATTTTTTTTTCTTTGAGACTTAAATTTTCAATCTTAGTGCCAGTGGCGGATCTAGAAACATTTTTCAGTAGTAACGTTTTTCATTTTTTTCATTTCAGTAGTAACGTTTTCCAAATTTCGTAAAAAAAAACCAAATTTTCCACTAATTTTCCACTACGCGCGCGAAGTTGAGCCGCAACGTCCGCACCCCCTGCCCTAAGGCTACATCCGCCCCTGCTTAGTGCATGTTTGGCTCTCCATTTTTTCACCTCCTTATGACTTATGACTTTTTGGAAAAGTCATAAGTTAGAAGTCATAAGTTAAAATGAAGTGTTGATGATGGATTGAAAAGGAACTTTTGTGCTTAGATTAAGGAGAAAATGAGGTGAAAAAGGAAAAAAGTCATAAATTAGAATTAATTTGTGACTTTTAGGATTAAGGAGATAAGGAGGTGGAAGAAGGATAAAGGAAAAAGGAGATGGAGAGCCAAACATGCTCTTATTGAAAGGGATGCAATTTTTGACGATAGATTGTAACGATAACGACTACTGAGAAGATTGACATGAACTAATGTAACACCCTAGATAAATTCCACATCAGCCGTAGCTAGGAATGATCCTTGATTAATAGGCAATCATTGCCTCTTAAATCACCAACACGTCTTGGGTTTAGTTGGCTACGGAGGACATGAAAACTCCACGGTTAAGCATGCTTAGGTGGAACTAGTACTAAGATAGGTGACTCCCGGGAAGTCTCTATCGAGGCAACCAAAAACAAATCTGTGTGCTTCTAGACGGGTGACCCATCAGGAGCAAAACAGACAATACTGGTGGTGAGAGGGACCCGATATTACAAAGATGTCGTTAAACTACAAGCCCTTTTGATGCATACTTTTAGTAAGTTTGATAAATAAACAGGATATATCAATCACTGTTATTAACCTTTTAAGAGGTATTGTTTTTACTACAATGTAGGTGTTGTGGAATGAACGTAATGCTCGCATTTTTAGAGACAAATCTCGAAAACCGATTGAAGTTATGGAGAACGTAAAAACATTATCTTATTTTTGGATACGAAATAGATCTAGGTGGAAAGATATAGATTAGAATAATTGGTGTAAATATCCTTTGGATGTGATATAATGTCGTTTGCTTGCCCGAGGGTCCTTGTTTTGAGGACGCTTGTGACCGTTTTCTAATGAAGTTTTCCTTAAAAAAAACTTTTATAATTTCCGAATCAAAAACAGCCAATTACATTAAATTGATATTAAATGGTATAAATAATGTAAGTTATGATCGATAGAAATGTTTAAGTGACATATATTTATATAACTTAATACTTATTTCACAAGATAACAGGCAATGTTACTTTTTATATTTAAACAAACAAGAGTGGTTGAATTACCTCACTAGTACAATTAATACTACATTTTTTTGAAGGGACGATGACATGATAACAACTTCTATTTTTAGAAATCTTGGCTCTTAAGCCTCCTTTTTTTGTTCGTAAAGTGTTTCATACGGCTCTAGTGCCACATAAAACTGACAAAATCGTTACATTCCATTAAACAATAATGAAACACAAAGAACCTTTTAGGGGAATGGAGTACAACCCCTGAATGGCACTGGTTCCCAACTACTAGCACGTGTTCACCTCTATCGTGGTTACGGGTAGTGGAATTCTGATAGTCCTGTGGAGATTTTCCGTGGTCTACCTCACGGGTGCAGAGGAGAGAGAGAGATGCAGAGGAGAGAGGGAAACCAAGTGCTCAACGGATGTTTCACTGGTGGTGCTGTCGGTGGGAAGGGTTCACGAGTAGTGGTCCAGTTGGCGGGCTGTGATTTGTTCATTACAGGTACTCCACGGATGCTTCACGGTAAACAACCGTTCTAAGATTGAATAAAAACAACCAATACTTTTCTTTATTTAACTTAAAGATTACATAAAGATATTTCCAAACAATCCCTTACTAGTTGTCGCCTAAGTACTAACCCTCCTCGTTTCCTAGCGTCCTCAATTCCTCATGCACGAAAAGCACAAAAATCACACCTTTGTGTTCGTGTTTCTAGTCGTAACTTGTTTAGGGGTGTCTATGATTGATTATTTAAACTTATTTACTACAAATCATAGTTTAATATAACTAATCCCAAACGTTTATATTAATATTGGTAAAAAAAACAAGATAAAAACCTTCAAATGTTCATTAGTGTATTGTAATAAAACACAATCAAGTGATTGGTAGTAAAAATCCCGCTTAGGAGCTGATTAGTCAACGAGTAATCCTCGAGTACTCCCCGCCTTGGCCGAGTACTCAACGAGTCATCTCCGAGTACTCCCCAACTATGACCGAGTACTCACAACCCCCAGTCAACCGAGCTGACACCGCCTAACGACTTTTGCAACCATTACACAAACAATACTATAAGCGAACAACCTTTAGAAATCACAGTGTTATATTGTAATCGACTAATTAATGGGGTCTAACCTATAAACTCGTCATATTATACGGTTAAATAGAGTAAAAAAACATAACAAAACTTACATGACCGTTTAAAGAATAACTTTAGCCATTATTATATAGCCTCACAACTGGGTTTTACATTATCTCTATAACTAACTCGTTCACTAATGGTTTGATTACCATGGTTAGCGGTATACTCTGTCATTCTAGCCTCGTGCACCTTTAGCTCCCAACATCAATGGAACGCAGGAGAATCTTAGTGTACGCATTTCCGCGCTCGTGTCTTCCAAATCGATGAGACTTAACGTATATAGTGTATCGTCTTTCATGGTCAATCTGTCAAGATAAAAAAAACATGAGGACAATAAGTGTAACACCCAAAAACTCAAGTTTACACCAAATTGGATTAATAAGATATACAAGGGCGGAAATTGCAATTATTGGAAACAAAAATATAGTGCAAAGCCCAAGCACCAAACACCCCATGTACCACAAAAAATTGCTTCACTATCTTCAAATTACAATCAACATCCACCGAGGGCAAAACAGTAAAATAAAAAACACACAAAGAGTCCAAACTTACCTTTGAGCGTTTTTAAATTCTCAATGTCTCTGCTTTTTTAAACAACTCATCGTCTCCTAAATTCCATTACTCCGTATTTTTTTTCTGAACGATCAAAAAATAAAAAAAAGAAAAATGTTGTATTAAAGATTGTGAAGATCAAACAAATGTTGTATTTGGAATCGACTTTCTAACATTCACATACTCCAAGTTTCCTTGTAGTGGTTTGGTAAGTATTCGTTTCATACTGAATTTTCATGTTGGTTTGTCTCGAATCTTCTTGCAACTGCATTATACTAATAGTTTATTTTATTCGCCTTATGTATGGATATTCGTCTTCTACATCTGATTTGTATTATTATAATGTGTATTTTATAATCCAGCATAGTTTAGTTTACTTAGCAACTTATCATCAATCAGCTGTAATTTATCGTTGACTGATTTTAGAACCGTTATAACGCCTGTCACGTAGACAATAAGCTTTAACTAACTCACTGTATAACTATCACGTTTTGGCGTAACTAAGAACTAAATAAAAGAAAAAAACTGATTGGTTGATCGGGAGTGGAATCGTGGAGCCCACAGCCTTACCCTCTAGCGTCTCTTACTGGCATGACACCCCCTTTAACGCCCATGGGGTGGTGTAGTTGCTTGTTAACAGCCATCATGGTGTTCACGTCACTCCACAACGCTAGTCGTAGACTTAGTGTTGTGGTATGGTATGGCGTGTGATGTCATTCACGGGTGCCAAGAGGCGGAAGGTGTGGAGTCCACCCTAGTCCAACCAGTAATTTTTTTTTTTAAACTTTTAGTTAAACCATAAAACCACAACATGATAGACGTGATAGACACTGATACGTAAAAAGTGAGTTAGTTTAAGTCTATTGTTCATATGACAAGCGTTATACACTTTTCGTCTCTTGGTCACTTTACAAGCATAATAAAAAGTGAGTTAGTTTAGTAAACCATATCTTACAATATTTTCATTAGGTATTTAGGAATCATACACCCCCTAATTACGAAACATACACCCTGGCTCACGTCACACACCAATAGAAAGTTGTCGTACACCTCAGAATGTAATATCATACCTAGAGAAAGTGATGTCACGAGGTGTATGAAACCAGAACCCTTTTTCATTATGTTGAGTTTGTTAATTAATGTGCACCTACATGTAGATGAATCTCGTATCCACCTTAAATACTCTGAATAAGTGGGTGTGCGTTTTAATCATGTTTGTAAGGTGACCACATGTTAGCAAGACTGCAAGAGTAATGGTGAATAGTGATTCATATAGACGAGCTGATCGGCACGTGATCAATCCCTGACATACCTGACTCTTGCTTTTTTGCAATTTGGACTTAATGGTGCAGGGCGGGGCTCCTCCTTTTGGATCCATGATAATATAGGGCCCCTTTCATGCATCATTTGGGTTGTGAATCATGAATATTACTGTGTTACATATGTCGGCCCCTCAGCTTTTGTCTTCTTTCTGTTTTTACCCTTTTTTTTTACTATTGGTAAAGTTTCGAATAATAACTTCCTTTTTTTTTAATAGAAAGCCAGGCTTATTGGTGTGGTGCCGGCATAGCCATGGCAAGCTGATGCCGTGCCGGGCAACACCGTCCCCTAGGGCCGGCATGTCCATCCTTCACACACCGGGCTTGACGGGCATGTTGATTGGTGTTTTGTTTTTTTTAAAGGAGATGCTGGTCCATCCTCTGCACCCTTGGCCTATCGTCATGAAGATGTCACTCTTTCACTGACACATTTGCCTACGTGAATCCTATGTGGCGGCCGATCATCAAGCCTCCACACCCACCCTACCAGCCTCATGAGAGCACCACAATGCTACATCATTTCAAACCATTTCTAATCACAACCTACTTTTTTCCTCCAATCCCAAACAATTTCAAACTTCCACCTCATCACCCTATTTTCCTTTTATTAAATTTATATTCCACACAAAAAACGTTGTTTTCTTATTTTATAATATAAAGTACAATAACGGCCCCACCCCAAACGGACTGTCCGCTTGAGCGGGTCTTTCCTTCCAAACCAAACTCCTCCAATCAGGGACGAAGGATGCTTGGGGCCAGGGGTGGCCCTGGCCTCCCCTGTTTTTTGGCGCAGTAGTAGAAATTTATGATTTTCATAGGTAAATTGAGTCCGGGTTAAGTCTGGCCCCGGCCGATTTTCCACTACCGATAAAAAAAAATTTGAGTTCGGCCCCCGCCGATTCGGAAACCAAGCTTCGCCACTGCCTCCAATGCTCAAAACATGAATCTTGGTTCGTCTGCTCATTCCGAACCGTCCGGATGAGCATCATTCTCGTGCTCTGATGAAAAATAAATTTGTTTTAAGTGCATTTAATTGTACTAGTGATGCAATTCAACCAATGAGTAACTGCATTCACATTGAAACCATTTATATCATAAAATTAATAATATTGTTTGATATAAAATGTCTAATAATTGTAATTTGTACCAATTTTAAATATCCATATTTAACCTAAAAACTTTTTATACAAGGCAATGTACAAATTTCAAATAATGATTTTCAACCTAAAACCTTTTTGTACAGAACAGTTTTGTCTATTGTTTGGTAGGGTAATGTAAAAATGGGGGACATTTTGAAAAGTTTATCCAACCGGTAACATAATATTGCTTGGTACTACACATTTTAAATATCTGTTATCTTCATGTATATTGCTTGGTACTACACATTTTAAATATCTGTTATCTTCATGTTCTATGTATTTTCTTTATTTGTCTAAAAATAAGTTTTTTTTTTTTTTTTTTTTGGAAGGTGTACTTCAGCGGTGAAACCAATCGACAGACAACCCCTCGACCCGAGTTTAATTTTCTATACTTTCATATGCCTTTTTTTGTTAATTTTTAATCAGGACAATATTTTTCTTTCGTATAAAAACAAATTCCTTAAACAACCTCGATCTACGAGTTAAAGCATACTCCTTTTAGTCTAATTTACAGTAAATTCACTCCCTTTGTCATCATTGTTTCTAGTCTTTATCAACACCTCCATTTGCCCCTTTTTCCCTTTATAATATTATTCAGATTTCATACATCATTACACTTCTATTGCCAATATTCTTCCTTCCAAGTTCCATCACTATCCCTGAATAATAATAACATTCCTAAGTTTTTATTTATTTCAGATGGATTCAGCTAACCACCAATCCACTACTCTCACTCCAACCAAAACAAGATTATCAAAAACATTTGCCAAAGTTTTACACATTCAAAAAACAAAAACAAGTCAACAAATCAAAGCAAATATACAACAACAACAACATGAGAAGAAGCTTCAAACCACTTCAACAACAATGGATGCTTTTATTGCCAAAGTGTTTGCAACCATTTCATCTGTTAAAGCTGCATATGCACATTTACAAGTTGCTCAATCACCTTACAACCCTGAAGGAATACAGTCAGCTGATCAGGTCATGGTCTCTGAACTCAAAAGATTATCTGAGTTCAAACAACTGTTCTTGAAGAAACATCTTGATGTTGTTGATGACATTAACTCTCCTGAAACTACTCTAATGTTAGCAGAAATCCAAGAGCAAAAGAATCTGTTACAAATGTATGAAATAACTGTTAAAAAGCTTGACAGTCAACAAAAGCTTAAAGACTCTGAAATAATCTTCTTGAAGGAGAAACTAAACGAAACACACAAAGAAAACAAGGTGATTGAAAGGAGGCTAAACTCGTCTTATTCTCACTTATCTCAAAAGATTAGTCTCTCGTCTTTAACTACAACCAGTTTTTTACTAGCACTCCACCAAACAACGAAGTCAGTTAAAACTTTTGTGAAGTTTTTGATGGAAGAAATGGAAGCTGCTAATTGGGATTTAAATGCAGCTGCTAGTTCGATACATCCACATGTTGTTTATCCAGATCACACTGCTCATATTTTTTTCGCATTCGTGTCGTTTGTTTGTCGAGTCATGTTCGAGGGGTTTAATGATTCAGGTTTTTCGATCACGACAGATGGGTTCGAGGCAGAGTCACGTTTACGATCTCCTCGGTCCTTTTTGGACAGTTTTATGGAACTGAAATCATTGAAAGGCCAGGAATACATAACATGGAAACCGAACTCTATGTTTGCAAGGTTTTGTTGGTTAAAGTATTTAAAACTTGTGCATCCTATTATGGAATGCTCTCTTTTTGGGAATTTAAATCAAAGGAATCTTGTATCTGAGGGAAAGTTTCCTGAGACAAACTTTTTTACTGTGTTTGCTGACGTGGCGAGACGGGTTTGGCTACTGCATTGTCTGGCGAACGCGTTTGATTCGAACGTGCCGTCGGTTTTTCGAGCGAAGGAGGGTAGCCGATTTACGGAGGTGTTTATGGAGAGTGTGAATGAAGAGGTGAATGATTCGGCGGAAGTAGGGTTTACGGTTGTTCCGGGGTTTAAGGTGGGCGGAACTGTTATACAGTGTCAAGTGTATCTGATTTAACACATGATCTAGTGGTCTAGTGGTACGGTGTATGAATCACTAAAGTGGTGTGTCCTCGAATATGCTAACACTGGGTAAAAAAATGTTGTTGACTTGAGGTTTGACCATGATGAGATCGGACGGTTGTAATTTAATGTGGGCCTGGAAGATGTAAAAAGGGTGGGATGGTGGTACCACATGGTGGGAATTAAAGCTTGGATCGTGATGGAAAGAGGCATGGGGCATGTGGAGTTGTGGCCTGTGGGTCAATGGTTCAATTTTTTTGGACTAGCTAGTAATTGTTGTATGAAAATAGAATTAATGTATATTATAAATCAGTTCACTTTAGAGAGATGTATTGTAAAAGTACTCGTATTATTTAGGGTACCTTATTAATTCAAAAGTATTCCAAAGTAGTTTTAATACATGGAAGACCCTAAAATGTCCTTTCAAACTTTCAAATTTCATAAGACCTTACCATTGACTTGGTGTTTCAACAAAATGTCCTACCAAACATGGACGGCGCCGCCACCCATAGTGGTCACTCATGTTCAGGTTCAATGAAATTATGTCACATGTCAAAAACGGCCATATAATTAGTAATGTTGGCATCTATGACAATGTTTTTGAATATATGATCATTTCTGACAAGTGGAATGATTTCATTGAGCCTAAGTATGGGCAGACGACCGTAAAACATGGGCCGGGACGCCCATGTTTGGAGGTATATTATGTGGGATAAGATGCAACATTTTAAGGCATTAATGAGACATTTTGAGGAGTTTCCTTTATTTAACTATACTTATAATTGAGAAAAAATTATATGTACATGAAGTTTTGTAAGATAAAATGAAGAAATACTAATTAAGTTTTACTATTAATTCATATAACTTTGTTTAACTACAAAAACCAGAATTTTCAATGTCTTTTTTGTTGTGAAAATTACAAATAAATAATGAAACAATTCGGTGGTTCAAAGAGGAAGAAAAAGGCTCTTCGTTCTATTGTTCCCACTACAATTTGGTGTTTGGAGAATGCTCAACGAGGTGGTGTTTAACCAAGTCCAACCATCGTTCGCCAAGGTTATTGATTAGGTGAAGGCTATGGGTTTCCTTTGGATAGGTTTCCTTTGGATAAAAAGTAGCTCTAAAGGTCTATTTATCACATGGGAAGATTGGAAAAAGGTTTGATGTATTCATGTAACCGGTAGCCCTTTTATTGTGCTGTTAGTGTCATTAGTATTCATTGTTTTTGTGTTGTGTTCCCTTGTCTAGATGTATGCACATTTGGTGCCTGGCATCTATATTTAATAAAATCTTTTTTTGGCTGTAAAAAAATAATGAAACAAATATAAAGGACTGAATTACAAGTTTTGACCTTTAGGTATATACCTGATTGCAAAGAATGTCCTTTAACTTCAAAATTGATTGGTTTTGTCCTTTATCTTTTAAAATCTTGCACGTTATGTCCTTTATGGCTAACTCGGTTAGTTTTCTCAGTTAAATCATGTCACATGACCTGCACACGAGGGTATTATGAGGGTAAATTTGTCTTTCTACTCTTTTAAGGACTATTTGTGTAACTACTTTAAAGTTTTGAACCAAACTGAAAAAACATCTAACCACCCACCACCATCATCAACCATAACCACCACCCACACCCACCACCATCATTCATCAACCATAACCACACACCAAGACCTTCACAGCAATCTTATAACACAACCCATAACACCACATCCTAATCAACCCCATAATCACCCACCATCATCAACAATGATTCCCTGTACAACCACCAAGCACCACCCTCCACCCTTCCCTCTCTATACCCTCTCTCTCTCTCTCTTCCTCTCTCCTACCGTCACATGCCACCACCAAGCACCACCCTCCACCGCTATCCCAACTACGAAAATCTGTTTGGTCGGTTAAAATCTCGTAGCCGAAACCTAAACAGATCTTGTAGTCGGAATCCACTATTATTACTTGAATTTTTATTACCAAACCTTCATTGGAATGCCACAAACGTTAACTACGTCTGCAGTCGGTCACACATCAACACCAATAAAACCATACACCACCCTAATCGTCTCCATCGTAACCCCTATTTCACCAAAATTATTGAACCTCAAGGAAAAAAAGTTAGGGTTCAACACTCTTACTTATCTCTACCGATCTTTGCAGATCCGAAACATCGGGGAACTGAATCGCCGGAATTTCGCCGAATAATCGTCGGAATCCTAAAATACACTAAATGTCGTTGTTAGAAGACAAGTCCTTTTGTCGTCGAGCACCCATGAAGGATCCCTAGTACAACATCATCACCAAAACAACCAAGCAGCATCCTGTCGTCTCCTTCCAAATCGTAACAGTTGACTTGGGTGGTCGGAATCCGCCCATGATTCCCTCCAGTTCTATCTCTCTCTTTTTCTTTGTGAATTTAGCTGAAAGCTGCAGGCAACAAAGGAGTGTTGGGATTGTGCCCATGAAAAGTTTCTTCCAATTGACTTTAAGGATTGTGCAACTGCAGCAAGTACAAGGCACAAATGGCAAATTAAAAGGGTTGTGAGTGGTTGTGACGGTGGCAATCTAGTATAGGGTTTATAATCTGCATATTTGGGGAAGAACATAAGAGGGGTGGGTGATTTTACTATAATACCCTCATGTGCAGGTTATGTGACATGATTTAACTGAGAAAACTAACAGAGTTACCCATAAAGGACATAACATGCAAGATTTTAAAAGATAAAGGACAAAACCAATCAATTTTGAAGTTAAAGAACATTCTTTGCAATTAAATATATACCTAAAAGACAAAACTTGTACAGTATTCACATGTTACTTGAAGTTCACTACAATAATATAGTTAGTTGCTATTTAGTAACCATTTAAAGAAAACTTAGAAAATAGTTTTAAAAGTTAGTTGCTATTTAATAGCCATTTTACCAAACACTACACATCAATGTTTAAGGGTCATGGCACACCCTCAAAATTGTTTTCACACCCCTCTAAAAGAGGTGTATGAGTCTATATGTCACGTATAGCTTTTGTAATATTATTTGTTACGGTCAAAAGACAGTCAACATGCTCCTATACGCTATGTGTGGCTTCATACGCCACATATAGGTGTACATTTCACATTTCAGTGTTAGACATTGGGATAAGTGAAGGTGGTGGGTTTCTTCATGGTGACAGACGTGTTTTTTTGGTTTGGGTTTCGGTTGGGGAAGGTGACGGTGGTGGTTTAGGGGGGTGAGGAAGGGTGGCAGTGGTGGTTAAAGAGGTGGGGGTGGGCGACGGTGGTGATGGTTACGGTTGTGGCGGTCGTGGTGGTAGACACCAATCATTGTTGGCACAAAAAACAATAAAGCACAATCTATACGTTACGTATTGCTTGATACGTTACATATGTAAACTTTTAAAATTTATATTTTTCTTTTTTTACTATTAAATAACGTATCCTTTCTTTTTTTACTATTAGATAACATATTCCTATCTGTAAAATTTTAAATTTATATTTTGTTGATTGATGTTAAATTTTAAATTTTGTTATATATGCATAGGACTGTAAACGAGTCAAGCAGCTTGACTCGTTTCAAGCTCTTGTTCACAAATAATATGTTTATTTAGGCTCGCAAACATACTTAAACTAGGTAAGTAATGTTCATGCTCAAACTTGTGTATTATATAAATTCCCAAGCTCGTCTCAAGCTTTAACAAGTTAATCATAAGTAGCTCAAGACTAGTTCAACTAATATACTGATCCAAATAAATGTTGGGGATTTCAGTAATACAAACGAACAACCGGATGAACAGAAATCTCTGAAGGCACGTAATCGCTTTCAGATTGAATCAATTCGACGGTTCAATCGAATATTCAATCGGATACAATCAGAGATTGAGAATTTTCTGTATGTGAATTTGAGAGAAGAACCAGAGAGAGTTTTGATCAATCTATTGAATTCGTCATATAATTACAGCTTAACCCCAGCCAGGGGCTCTGCCCCTTGGACCCCGCCAGGGGCTGCCGCCCCTTGGACCCTGCTCCCAGGGGCGCTGCCCCCGGACCCCCGTCTCTTAGGGGCTTCGCCCCTAAGTTCATAATAAATTCATATAGGCGTGCACTCAGCACCACCATACCTATATGATGTCTTATTATGAAGATATTGATCAAACAGTCAATCCAATTACACTAAAATATCCAACAATAAACATGGGAGCGATGGTGTGTGTTTGGTTTTCTTCAAACGATTCCAGACAGTGTAATTGTATCTTCTACCAGATCACTGACATTTTGACAATATAAAAAGGCTTGAGTTCTGAACATCAGGAAACCAACACGCAGAAAAGTTTGAAAAACTTGTCCATATCAAGAATTATTTAGGTTTAAAAAACGTGGCATCGAGGACATCAACCTCATAAATGACCAATCGAATTGTCCCAATCCACCATCCCAAGATTATTAATTATTATTTTTTTCTTTAAGGCTATCGGATGTGGTTCCCCCTTCCCCCATTCGCCTCCTTGTCCACATCAGCGTCACGTCATTTCTCTCTTCCTCTCTCTGTTATGATGGAAATGGTTCCCCCTTCTTCTCCGTTTCCCCTTCTATTTTTTTATTATTTATTTAAAAGAAAAAGGGAAAAAAGAAAAATAAAGTTGGACGGGGAGGACGGGGAGAATCCCCCGTTGGCACCGAAATCACACCGCGGGGGTTAGGTGGGTGTTCCCGTCAATAACATCTTCACCATCTAGAGTAACAATAAGTCGAAGAACACCATGCATTGATCTAACTCTAGGTTCGAGTAGCATTTCACTCCTAACCACAACTCATCCGCTGATTCTCAGTAGAAGGGTGAGGTGGCACTCACCGACCCCTTCCCCCAACCACCACACCGCTAAACCTAACAAAATAGAAAACAAACTCCGTTTCTCAATTCCCATAATCAATTAAAAGAGCATGACAGGTAAACGGGCAACAAGTTACGCCGTAATCGGTTTTGAATTGCAAAACGTACCCTACAAAATGTAATTATAAATACAAAATATATAAATTTCAAACTTAACGGCTAATGAACATGGGATGCCTCTAAAACAATGCATTGTTGTGTGGAATCTCCTTCTCCATGCACGCATGAGGTGGTGCAAGGGTGAAACACTACAAGACATGGAACTTCCTGACAAGCTTTATGTGTTCCAAGATTTCGTTTGTTAATTTATAATAATTTTATGTTTTTTTACTCGATGAGATCACTTTTGATGTCTAAAATAGTAAGCTTTCTTTGACACATCTCCCTTATTTTAAGATTATTGTATGATTCAAGAAATTCGTAAGATTTGGATTTGAAGTTCAATTTATTACTAAATACTAATTGTGTTTACTTGGTTAAAGACAAAACATAAAAATATTTAATCGAATTCCATCGATCACTGGAATGTAATTCATTCATTTTCTCAATATACGGAAAAACAATCCATATGTATTTCAAAGAATTTATTTAATATTATTATGTTTAACATCCATCGTATTTTTACATGACCAGTCTTGGTTTCTTTTGAAATTACCGAGCAATCCTAACTATAATCAAATTCATAATCCAATCGAAACCCATACTTCGACTAACAATTCTAGTCACTAGAAATTTTGATTACTTTAAAACATTCCAATTCACTCCAACACATTACGTGAACTCCTTAGAGCATCCACAATGCAAGTTAAATTCAGTTTTCCAAACCGCCACAATGCCACATCATTGCAAACCACTACTATTTTAAACTCACTTTAAAATTTTCTTACAACCATAAACCACAATGCCACAATATACAACCCGATACCAAACAATAATAAAAATAGAAAAAGAGCCCACATAAAACAAACGAAACCCATCCGGTACTATAAACCCAAACCAACCCAAGCGGACCTTTCCCTCCATTGCATGCTCGTTCGGTTTCCCACTCGTCCACCCAAACGAACACCTCCATGTTAAGGGTCCGCAATATGGGTGCTCTTAGTTTTTTGGACAGTAATACTATAATGTTATTATTATTTTGCATAAAGTTAAAAATATATCAGTCGAATATAATCTATATATATGAATCCAATTTTTCCTTATTTTCATATCCGCAATAGTGTGAAAAAAAAAGCTCACCCCCAAGTTGTTCAAGAATAGTGTGGTTGCCTATACACAAAAGAACGCTACTTTCAAAATATGGGCTCAAGGTTGCTACAAACTACAAAACTAATAAAATAAAATAAACCGGCTTAAGGTTGTTACAAACAAAGTACAAAACAAACTAATAAATAGGCTCAACATTTAATCCATAATCATAATAGTAAAAAGGGCCCAACTGGCCCAAAACCCACCTCCCGCTTTTTTCCTCTCTAAATAAATAAGGTGGTTGCCTTCAACATTTTGAAATCTATATTACATTATAAAGAGTGAGCAATGGATAAAAAGGTCTAAAATGTCAAAGTTAAGGTGGCAACTTAAAAGTCACAAGTGTAATTCTCTAAACTTGACCACTTTTCTTCCTTTTATGCCCTTATCAATGCATTAAGATGCTTATACCATGTGATGCATTAAGATGCTTGTGCCATGTGCTTTTAACAATTTTGACATCAATAATATCACCATAATCACTAATAATATCCCATAACTCACCATAATCACTAATAATATCTCATTATGTTGTGACTTTTCACATGTATAACTCTTATCTCTTTATTTACTTATGTAGTAATGTAAGTGCCTATATATAGTGGCATTTGTATATGATGTTGAGATCAATGAATAAGAATTCTACATTCTCTTTTCTCTCTATAATCTACAATCCTTTTTTGTTACACTTTGTTGGTTGCTAATTGGTTGTTATTATACAACACGTTATCAGCACGAATGCTTATAAAGTTGGATCATGTTATCATAAGTCTAAGTATCACTGTTGGATCCGTTTCTTTTTAAATCGACTTTCAAGGAACCTGGAATCCATCAATGTCACATTAACAAGTTTTGTTCGAAAGTCTTACATGGACAAATATCAAGGTATGATTAATTCAATTTCTCTTTAGTCTCAATTTCTATCAGTTCTTATTTGTTAGGTTGGGTAAGAAATTCTAATATAAGACTTGGTAAGAAAAACTAAATAATATATCTTATAGATATCCAACAGATTATAATTAATTTGATATAGAAATGTATTATCCAAAGTCCATTTTGTTATTATCATGCAATGTATTTTGATTTAGTAATATAACTTAAATTCTATTAAAGTTGACACATATAAGTTACGAGAGTGATTAATTATTATGAAATTACTCATGACTAACCTTAATTTAAAATATTTTTTATTTATTATGTAATTAATTGAACTAAGAAAAGGGTTATCTATACTACATTATAAAGGAGAAGACATGAGCAAATATGTCCAAATTGTCCAAAGTTAAGATGACATATGAAGAGTTCCTTTCTTCACACCTAAGATATCATGAAAATTCTTCCAATACTACCCCTATTTGCAAAAGCAACTTGTATACTTTTTGTGATATTGAATGAAATGGTTAAATGCACATTTGCTATGAATGTAGAAAAACTCTAAAGGTTGGATAAAAAAAAATATAGTTTCTTTTCAAAGCTTAAACAATGAAGAGAAATGGATTACTTTCATATAAATCGTTTTATATTCAAAGACAATTTCATATATATCGTTTTGCATTCAAAGACAATGGAAGGAAGACAGTATATCTATACACTTTTCCTACAACTTGGTGGGCTAACACGACTACGCTTGTGCATTGTTTAAAAAAATATACTTATTTTAATCGTCCCGCAGCAACGCGCGGGTTTCCCACTAGTATACTAGTGAGGTGCCAGCGCGATGCAGCGGGAACCAAGCTTTTTTAATTAGTTTCGTAAAGATCTACAAGGTTTTGCAAGAGGAATACATAACTGAAGGGATTGAAATGTTTAAAGCTACAAACATACATACATGTGTCTATCTTAGTTTGAATCATCTTCAAGTTTTTCCTTCGGCAAAGAATTTTTTGCTTCAACCTCTTTGATGGTCGATTCCATATTAATTCACTTTTTTGATCACATTAATTCCAACCGAAAGATCCACTTTAAGGATATTTGTAAAGTTGACCCAAATGAACCTATTCTAAGAAACAATATACTTCACCACGGATCGTATGAAAATGATCATTTTTATAAATTATGATTCTACTTGTCACATCATTCACTATGTAAATCAAATTTAGTCGACATTAATTCATAAAATATCTTATCTACAAAAATAACGAAATGAAACCCACATGTTGTTATCTAATTCAAAAAGAATAGCCATGACATTTTCTCTTTTTATAGTAGTATCATTCTTGCTCAAAAGCATTGCCACTATATCTTTTTTAGATTGCACACGATCATCCCATTCACCTCCTTTCTATAAAAAAAGTATTAAAAAAAGATATATGTTAGATAAATAATAGCAAGGCAAGGGCGGGATGAGTTGTAACCCGAAACGCCCTTCGTGTCTATAAACATGGAAAAACAAATAAACTTCTACGAATAGCATTTCTTATGAATTTATGGCACAATTCAACCAAACAAGAATTATATGTTTGATTGTGTGTAATGTAGAATGTACTTGATATCCTCAACGATAATAATAAGCTATGGTCGTTTCTTGTAATACATTGTTGCACCTTTCTTTCGGTGAAAACCCGGCTTGATAGTAGTTTTGCATCAAAATAGAGCACTAAGGGCTAAAAGTACAATGGTTGCACTATGTATGGAGGTGATATGCCTAGAGTATAAGGACATTGACCTCGTAAAACCAATTTTAACATATATCATATCTACGAACCATTTTTTCAAAAGAAATCATTTAAATTAGATAAAATCATAGTATACCTGCAAGAGTGGAATGTAGCCATGGAGCCTCAGCATGGATCTTGTTGCTCTGTCTGCCAAATAACCATCCCAAATGATGTCAAGCATATCCAAATTAGACAATTACACAAAGTTATAGAGAGAAAATCTATATGTAGGATTCAACTCTCATTTGAATAAGAAAATAATAACTAAAATTTGAGATCTTATTTGTAAAATCCACTTGCAAGGTTATTGTAGGGACAAAAAGGATTGAAGAAACCACCTTTTGATAACCTTAGTCCAAATCATATTCTGCTAAGTATGAAGAGAACTACTGAAGAAGAAAACACAAAGTGCTGAAGAAGAAAACACAAAGTGTTGAAGAACAAACTGATCAGTAGTTCTGAGGTCTAACCAGACACTTCACTTCAGAACTACTGAAGACAAAACTACTCATCAGTAGTTTGTCTTCTCATCAGCAGTTTGTTGATCTTATCTTATGGCCGACTTAGATTTCAGTAGTTTAGTATTATATTGTTTTGTTAAAGTCTTTGAACAAGTTTCAATGCTACAGCCTGTTGTAAGCATTATCCTAAGTAAAATATCTTAGATAAATATCTTGTATTACTTAGTACAACAGTCTTGTATTCGTCTATAAATAGATGGGTTTATCCCTCTATTTTAGATATATGTGATTTACATCAATTTTGAATTGAAATCCTTCAAAGCTTTTATAACTTATTATCCATTTCACATCTGAGAATCATTCAATACCTGTGCTTACTACTTTATACTTTGAATTGCTTTCAAAGCTTTTATAACTTATTATCCATTTCACATCCGAGAATCATTCAATACTTGTGCTTACTGCTTTATACTTTGAATTGCTTTTGATTCTCATTAACTGCTTAGTAAAGGGGGAGTAATAAACTCCTGTTAAAAGTGATACTTTAACTTAGAACGCTTATCATTCCGCTGTGCAAATAACTTTGATATAACTGCAAACACATAAGTGTTCTAATACTTAACTGTTATAAGAGACCACTGATCCAACAGTTATCATAAATAGATGAACAAAAAACCTGCCCATCAACTTTCAAAATGACTCATGAGCCTAAAGATCACGTCCCTCACTTGAATCACTTCCCTTCCTTTTGAAGTCTTTCCACATGCTGCACAAACTGAATATGTAACTTTTTTTGCAACTCTTTGCGCCAATATTACATGCGGTGGCACTATTCTCTTGTATTCATAATCATCTTCAAATAAATCCGACTCTACATATCTAACACAATATATACCTTTTGGAATACTGACTGGAGTAGAATGTCTTTTTGTTTTCTTCTTACTTTTCATCTTTAACTTGTAATGTTGCCATTCCGTGTGATTTTCTTGAGTGTTTGGTGTTTCAAACTCCACAAAAGTAACTTCAGAGAAGATCGGTGGCGTAAGTTGAAAATTACCCCTAGAAACATCGTCGTACCCCTTCATCCCTATAATAAACAAAACGACTCGTTGTCCTGAAACTAATAACCAAAAAAAAAACTAAATTACTGATCTAAAACAACAAAAACGAACAACTTTTTACAGCTCCCTACATATTACCGTAAAAAAACTCCTCATTTTTTTTATTGAAAACAGCACGTAGTGGCTTTCTTAAAAAAGACAACATAAGATTTAGGCGATAAATTGAGGGGCTGATCGAATTGACGAAAATCTTTTCTTGAGTGTGGATGTCCATTCTTGTCGGTGATAAACAAATTGTGTGAATATATTGATTTGGAATGAAATTGAGGGTTTTGAAGAGATTTGTCATAATTAAAGGCTACTGGACAGTCGATAACATCATTAAATCTCTAAACCACCATAACTTCTGGTTATACAAGATATTGCAAATGCATAAACAATTTGTACTTCTAGTAATCAAATTTGTAATTACTTATATTTGGTAGGCATCCCTCTCAAATGCTTTATAATATAGTATAAATATGTTTTTTTATATAGAAACGAAGCAAAATTCTTTTCCGATAAGGTGGCCTTCAGGTCCGATCTAGCAGATATTCACCTCTTAAGAGGGTGTTTGGGATTGAGTTTGGAAATGCAAAAGTGTTTTTGGTCAAAAATGTTTACTGGCTTATGACTTTTTGAAAAGGAGTTTTAAAAAAAAGTGTTTGGATTAGCTTTTGGGATGAGAAACATCAAAAAGTCAATAAATTGTTATTTTGTTAAGTGTTTCACTTAACTTATTGTGAATATTGGTTGTATGGGTGACAAATTTGTAATTTTTTTTCCCAAAAGCCAGGATTTCTAACTTATCAAAAACAGATTTTCCACCCTTAACGCTGTGTTCCCGAGTTAACTAAACGAGAGAAAAGAAAGGAAATGAAAGAAAGGAAAAAGTTGATTGTGTTCCACAAACAGCTTATTGACTTATTGGCTTCTTGGAAAAGCCAATAAGTCAATAAGTTGTTTTGAAACTCAATCCCAAACACCCTCTAAATGTTTCTCTGATCGTGCATTCAGATCTTCGGTTTCGTTATCGTGCTGATAAATGTCTTGTTAGTTTCAATCTTTCGGCACTAGTTTGTTTTCACTTGTTGGTTATTGTTTTTCAATTAAGGAATGAAATCATGAAAAGTTTAATGAACGGTTTTATAACCCGCTAGGCGTGTGCTGTTTTTTTAGTGCTAGTTGTGTATATTGGGATGGAACATGTTAACCCACAGCTTCAAACTTGCTGATCAGGACCAGGTGCTATATCATGACATTATCCCCCTTTCTATGCTAATTAGTAATCCGATAGATATTGATCTTCAACTTATTTCAGTTTTTTTATGCAAGCAAAAGCAATGTGCCCTTCGGATCCACTTGTATATAATGAGCTTGGAACTGTTGCTTATCACATGAAAGAGTGATTATAAAATCTTGATTTTATATTTTTTTACTCTTAATATTGAATGTCTTATAAACACAAAATGTGAAACGTTTTAGGTATAATAAAGCAGTATTGTTGTTTTAGGTATAATAAACCATGAGATGTGGGAAGCAACTATAGGCTTCGGGATAGTGGGTTTGTGGTCGGGCAAACGGTCATGAAAGCTGAATCCAAGAAAGTGGAAAAGCATGCTAAAGCATGTGAGGATAATCAACATGTTTTCGTTCCTTTGGCCTTCGACACGACGTTCGGTTCCTTGGCACCGGAGGCAGTGCGATTTTTTGCTCGGGTTCAGCGGTAGTGCACAACAACTTTTCCACCCCCAAGGGCGGGGTTTTGTTTTTAGCAGATTGGGATTTATTATTCAAAAAGAGCTGGCGGCGCAGCTTGTTGCCCGCCTACCTACCATCCTTATGTAATTTACCCTTTTTGTGAAGAAAAATCTTGCTCATGCTTTAAGAAAATTGAAGTATGTCTACTTTCTCCCCTTAAACCTCATTCATCTATGATCTAACTAGCAGTAGCTATCATAGTCAATTTACTAAATTAAAAACATATATAATACAAAAAAAAGTATAGAAGGTAAACGTGACACCTCCAAAATATTCTCGTCGCTTTGGCCACTTTTCCACCGTGCCGGGTGCGCTGGTAAATGCCTTGAAAATTTGTGCATTTTTGGTTGATATCGGTCCACTTGCCCGATATCGAATCATTCTCGCGGTAGCCTTCTCCTTTACCAGACAATTCAAAAAATATTGCCCGGACTCTTTTCCAAAAATCGCCTTTGCTTTGGTTGTTGGCTGCCAAAACAAACCAAAAAAATATAACATAACCAAAACAAACCAAAAAAATATAACATAACCAAAAAAATATAACAAACTAAAAAAAATATAACAAACCAAAAAATATATATCTTACCGATTATAGGATCCTCAGACACGTCAACCCACGCTCGGGTTAACGAGTACAACTCGTGGTCGGTCCATGCTTGAACCTTTTTCTTGGCACGACCGCCCGTCTCTTTTCTTTTGTGAGCCCGGCTTCCTTGTGCGATTGCCTTGCCTCGCACGGGCTCTTCCTCTTCGACCGGCTGTTGTGTCTCCGGAACCGACTCTTGCCAAGCATTTGAAGAGCCGAACATTTGGGATGTCCCAAACACTTGTGTTTGGTTAAACCCACCTCCCATGGGCATCCCAAAACTCCCTGGCATGTTAAAGTTACACATGTTCGGGTCCCAACCATAGGGTTGGTTCAACAGGTTCGTGAAACTTTGCGGGTTTGAACCCGAACCCGGAGCAATTGGTCGGGTGTTGTCGCCACTGGTTTGAGAACCAAAACCGAAATTTCTACCGAAAGGATTCATTTCTGTTTTTCAAGTTTGATCTTTGAGAGTGTTTGGTTTGGATTGAAGTGTGTGTGTTTTAGATTTGTAGAGTGTGTGTTTTAGATTTGTAAAAAGTGTGTGTGTATGTATGTATATAAAAGAAAAACAAAAGTTAAATTTTTTTTTTATTGAATGCTTTAGGACCGTTCAACGGTCAAATATTGATTCTCCCAACACACAAACAACACAAAACGCCGCTATGGACAAAACCTGCCACCACGAAAACGCCCTATAGCGCCTGGGGGGGCGGTGTTCCCCGCCGCTATAGGGGTAAAACTCCTCCATAGCGCTGCCACTACACACGTCCTAATATTGAAATCATCTCATAAATTCTGATTGGTATTTTATTCATATGAATGAATCTTACCTAATGTTGTCCATCACCTAATTTATCGGGAGAAAAACATTTTTAAACTAATTTTCGTTCCTTGCATTTCAAATCCAACAAAAAGCCGTTCTAGTAACCACATCTATCATCTGCTTCCAGTCATTCAAACTCATTAGGCAGGCCTCTCAGACCAAAATACCTTGACACGAGACATAAAGCTTTAAAATTGATAGTTTCAACCAAACAAAACATATCACCATAGTGATCTTGCATGAAGACATGACACCATTAAGTGGTCCTTAGAGCATTTTCAACTGTTATGCTCGTCCAATGAATAAACTCGTCACATCAGTATGGCACATCATTTCAAACTTCAACGATTTCAATCTCACTTTTTCGTTCAAAGAGGGATTAAACTCGGACAGCTATAAGTTAGAATGCTAGTCACAAAAGTTAATACCACCAAACTAGAAATGGTGGGGCAACTACCAACAACCTTATCATTTAAAACCATTAAACTATTAAATGATCATATTAACGCTAATATTGACTTTAATGTTTAGAATATATAGATTTTTTTTTTGGAAGGCAAACTTTATTAAACCACAAAAATGAGGGGAAATCTCTAAGCCG